>JASDDO010000019.1:290513708-291713708 GCA_030015575.1 Agapanthus africanus
CGACGAAGTTCACTAAGGCGGAACACCGCTGCCGCGAGCACCCGAACCGGATGCTTTTCGGCGACGGGGTTCTCCTACAGTCACTTGGTCGGGGCTAAGGGGTGTGTAGCTGTCTATTAAGTTTATCCGGCGAGTATCCGCGTACGCTACGTGATTGCGACGGACTTTTGATCGCATCAAAATTCCGTGGCAACCGATCAAGTGAGACTAAACTTCTATGTTTATATAACATCCAGATCAGTTATCTCATAACTACATGTAGATTCCAAATATTGTATCATATTCCTGATAAATGGAAAATGTTAAACTTTTCTTCGATCGAACAATCAAAACACCCAAGTTTTCCCGAAACAGCTCAACACATGAAATAAGTTTAAAAACATTCACTTCATGCCTCAGTACCAACGGTCCAGGCGTAGAAGGGTCAAGCCAACGCCTCACATGTGGCACGCCGTACTGCCCCAAACCCTAAGGTTCAAAGGGCAGTTCAAGACGGTCACATAATCGAGTTAAGGTTTGTTGTCTTCTAGAGGGTCCATCGCGTTACTTGCACTACTTCGAACGTTCTTAAACTACGGAAGATTCGATCAACTCTTGGAATTTCCTGACAGGGAAAAAAGTGGGTATTTATATCCGGTCGAACTTTTCAACATTTTCTAAAATTATCCGGAAAAACCCACAGACGAAGTTAAACTTCCCGATCGAAACACCGAGTCCCCAATACAACCCAGAAAACTCAACTCTTGAGTAAATATTAAAAATTCCCATAAAACACAGCACTAACAGAAACAAATTACTGTGGCAAAACCACGTGCACTTATTCAACAAACTGGCCACGGAACCGCCGCACAAACCAGGGTGGGGCCGCGGTTCCGCGGCTCTTCTGTCGAGTTAAGTGCACGTGCTGAACAGTAACTCCTACAATTCCCTGCTGAATTGTTTTGGAAATTTTTAATCTGGAAAAATCTACTGTTTTAAAAATTGTACAGAGAAGGGTGTAAATTAGGGTTTCGGGGTTTCGATCGGTTTTCTAACAACGTCTACGTATCGCCTAAAGCTCTAGCTAGTCTCTGATACCACTGTAGGGTTCCTAGGCACACTCAAGAGGTTCCACAAGGCATCAACCATGCCAAATTCAAAAAATTCGGTGCCGAGAAACCCTAATATAGATCGTTAACCAGAGATTAGGCGATAACTTTTCAAGTAAATCATATTTACACTAAGTGAAAGGGACTACAACCTTTGTAGATCCAGTCCCCTACTTCTTTAGCTCCATGTTGACGTCCCTCCGCTGCGATCATCGGAATCCCGGACTCTAGCGTCGGTTTCATCGGAGAAATGGGCGGGCTAGGTCATTGACTTTGATGCCGAAGATGATCTACGTCGAGTTGACTCAAACTCAAACTCCATCTTCACTTTGGTCATCAACCTTGTGAAGAAAACACCATATACAACATGGCAAGTGGTAGAGGATGAAGAAATAGGATGTGGGTTCACTTTGGATTTGGATTTCTCACTTGGATTCATCACTTGAAAATTTCTAGCAAAGGTTTTGTTTCTTCATCAATAAGAATAAGAAGAAGAGAATAGAAAAAGAATTAATTGATAATAATAAATCAAGTGATCTTATCATTATGCAACCATGGGTGAAGCTAACACATGTAGAGAATAAACTAGGGTTTAGGTTTAATGGTTAGGTTAAGGTAAAAAAACAAAATGGCTGTAACGTTTTAAAATAATTAAATAAATAATTAAATGAATAAAATTGTTTAAGTGAATTTTTTGATTTTCGGTAAAGCAAAATGTATTTTTCGTAAAATCAAACCGCAATTGTTTTTCATTATAAATTCAAAAATACCTATTTAATTATGTAATTACTAATAAATAGTGTTTATTTAGCCACTTATAAATTTTTAGTTTAAATAAAAAAATTTCCTAAATTAATTATTTTAAATATTAACATAAGCTTTATTTTTTCACTAAATTAGTGTAAATTACAAATTTAAATGGTTTTAATTTGTAAAAATGAACCATGGCATGTTAGAATTTAGTATGTATCATGAAAAAATTATTTGCAAATTTTTCCTATTTTCTAGAGCTTTCTTGAGTTGCTATAGTAAACAAATAAATAAATAATTAAATAAACCATGAAAAGACCTTTAAGTGATATTTCTCCTCTTGAAACTTCTACACTTTTCCTTAATCATTTCTTTCTCTCCCTCACTCCCTCAAGGCCGGCCACAACCCTCCATGGCTGCCCCTCCCCCCCATTTCCACCTCATTTTTGCACAAAAATCCATCAAATTACATCAAAAATTCAACAAAAAATACACAAAATCCTAATCTCTTCATGCCCTTTATTCTCTACCTTTTTTTATATGGATTTTGGAGTGGGAAAGCATGTATTTTGGAGGCTCATTTCTTGTTTGGATTTCATATTTTGGAGGTATAATTTTCTTTCTTTTGATTTATTGTTATTAGATGATCATTTAAGCTTAATTAGATTTAATGAATTAATTCTATGTTTTTTAAAAAAAAATGCAAGTTAGGGTTGTAAATTCAAGTTAGGGTTTTTAATAATTAATTAGGGTTATAATAGTTAGTTTAACACTTTTAGAATTGGAAAATATTGCATGGTTGTTAAATTGTAAAATTTTCATTTAAAATTGTTTTAAATAAGGAAATTAGCTAACTAGATTTTTCTAAAATGTGTTTGTGGGTAATATAAAATTCCAATTAAAGTTGCTATCATTAGATTGTAGTTTTAGTGAGAGTATTAGCATGTAAATGGAAAGAAAAAACTTAGTTTGATCACTAGATTACTTTAAGAATTGGAAAATACTAATAAAATGCTATTATTTTGTAAACTAGATTTTGAAAATTCCTAAATAAATGAGATTAAAAAATATAATTTATGGTTTCATTATATCATTATCATCATAAATTGTGGTTTAAGTCATTAATTTATGCAAAATCATGTTTTGAGGTGGAATTGTGGTATTTTGCTTGGAAAATGTTGAAAATTGTTAAATGTTGCAAACTAGAAATTTCAAATTAATATAAATTTGTGTAATAAAAATATAGTAACGGTTTGTATAGTCTAGTTATGCTATATAATGAGTTTTATAACTATTGGTTTCATTTAAATGTCAAGTTTTGATGAAAAACGGTAAATTGGTATTTTCGGGTTTTACGAAATTGGACGGTTTGATGGATTTTAGGGTTTCGATGGATTTAATCGTGTTTTATGGTATAAGTAATGTGTTTTAAAACTACAAGTTGTTTGATGATGTTATCTCGATCCATCGGAGTTTGTACGCCGATATCGAGCGGTATTTGGTTCTTTTGCGTGGACGGGACATAGGTTTTAACCTATGCCTGTTCTTTGTATCGTTTGACTTTTGTATGTGATTCGGTTTACGATTCTATTTAAATTTTTGCGTCTAGGTACCCCTCACGTGGACTGCGGGCGATGAAGAGGAGGATGGCGACACTGTCTTCGGCAGACATGGACCAGGTGAGTAGATGTATATCTACGGGGGGGAAATCGGGTGGATGGCGTTTAGCACCCCCGCAACGTTGAATAGGAATAGTACTTATTGACATTAGGAAACCCGATGTGACCCTAGATTCTTACTGAGCAGGACCCTAGTAATGACCCTAGGCGGGACTAGACTGATTTAGGAAAACCACACCTGAGGATGGATACTTTGGGAGAGGTTCGTAGGTTTCAGATAGAAACACACACACGCACACCACTGAAACTCGACATGGGGTATACGTGTATGTGTATGTATATAGAACCAGGTATAGGTATATACATATATATACCACACGTATATGTGATTCATTGATGTGATATGATATCCGAGGTATGATGAAATAGTGTAACTGGGCTTGATGCCGTGATTCTTGGCTATATAGTCGTATTAAGTGTGAGCGGATCATTAGAGAATGAGATAATGAACATGTATACTAAAATTATAAGGGGTAGTGATGATATTGAGGTACATGGGACTCTAAAATAGTACCCGGACTATGACTTGTGATTGATCGCGATATGGGATATGTATGACTTGATTACGATATGATACATATGACATGATATTTCTGAGGATAAACTAATGATACTTATTATGATGGCGATGATATATGATTGATGTAGGCGATTACAGTTTAGCACCTTGATCATGAGATGTATTGATAATGACATTATACGAATAATGAGACACCTAGGAGATACTTGACCCGTAACCCGATATTGGGATGCCGTACGATGGATTTTACCGTACGAGGCTTAGATTTGATGATTGATCCGCACTCTTGATTCGAGAAAGCCGTACTACGTACGTGATGCTATTGAGGCGGGATCGCCGACTATTAGAGATGTTGATTTAGACCTTAGGTAGACTCCAGTTTCTTACTGACTAGTCTATTAGGTTTAGTTCCTTAGGATGTTAGATGGACACTGGTTTAGGTTCGACTCACATAGTGGTAGTTGTACTCGTATCTCGCAGAGGAGTGGATAATGCACACCTGTATTTACATTCATACTATAATCATCATGGTGCATGTTCTTTTATATGTCGCATAAACTTTACCTGTTAGGACACCAGCACTATTACCGATGATGCGCATATTCCACGCACACTTATTTGCCGGCTCACACACATCATCATCGGTAATTGCTATGTCACGTACACTTTAGATCATATTGTCTTTTATTGATAGAATCAGTTAACAACTAAACCGATATAATATTGTGATCACTCTCTGATGTTAGTATAATACATGATATTCATTACTTAGACATTCATGCATTCATATTTTCATGTTATCATGCAGTATTATGGGCATATGCCGACACTTATCATATAGTTACTCATGATTTTGAGATTTGGATTTCTATGAGATTTCTGGATTTTTGGGGAAAACCGCAAAAATATATAAAAACTTCTCTCTCTCCTCTTCTCTTTTTAAAATAAGATGCGGTTTTCTCGTGATGTATGTGTCGTCCACCATGAGTATTTCATGTTTTCTGTTGGATTTCGAGACCCGATTCGAGGAGTGGATGAACCGTCTCGGGTACATGGTGGGCCCTGTATGGTACCCCGGGGCAAGAAGATCGAGTTGTAAACGATGAGCCTGGCAGGGGAAGGCTACCTACCGGTGATGTCTGGCGCGGCAGATATCCGGAGGATACCGACCGTTGTCGTGGGATTTGATGATATGGGCCGATCCGGACTGACGGAGCCCGACATATTGAGACTTGAGGTTACATGTGTTGTGTTGATACTTGACACGGATTTCCATGGATTTCATTGTTGAGATTTCAGATGCTTATACACACTTTACTATGATAACAGCTAAAGAGTTCTCATACATATATATCTGGATTTCAGGATTTGTTACGTTACATTCATGGTGCATGCATTTCATTTCATACGACATAGTACTATATGAGGCACTGACACGACACGGAGTATTTGCACTTACACGTAGTATTACCCTGCTATTCTAGATGATTGAGATATAGTAGTGTATTATTATGACCTAGGATAGCGTCGTGCATTCGATTTCTTTTCGTAGATGTCTTCTACTCACGAGTTGGCAACTCACCCCCGTTTTGCCAAATTTTATTACAGGTTCGATGTACAGGTTTCCGTGGCAGCTTGTTGGCACATCTTTTCTTCAGGGTGAATTGCACGGTAGGTTGGTTCACTTGTATCCGAACCACCATTGTACTTTTATTCATTCATTTGTACCTAGTAAGCTCCATCAACCATATTGGTATTACTTGATAAGTTATTGGACCAGTCTTTTATTTCGACCTTAGAGTCGCGCATGTATTATTCTGATCTGGTGGTTGTGTTTTCTTCTGAGTTTTGAGCCTCGCCTACTGGCGTTGTATATTATTGTGCTTGTTGTGGTTGTTTCCGCCTGTTGGCGTTGATGCTAGCTCCCGTTTGGGGATGCTTTTTATTGTTTATGTATATTATACTTGTTGTACCCGTTTGGGGCCAGTTTTTACAGAGGAGACTCTGCCGAAATTTTTGGTAAAATCTGCTGATGTTCTTATACTTGTTTTCTTTTCTTTTCTTCTTTTTCTTCTTTTATGGTTTAGATTTCTGGGCTTCGGCTTACTTAGGTTACGTGGCGCCTCTAGACGCTTCGTAATCTAAGTGCCGGTCACGTTCTGTACTTTCGGGTCATGACAAAGTTATCGGATGTTTCTTGAGTTGCTATAGTAAACAAATAAAGCTTATGTTAATATTTAAAATAATTAATTTAGGAAAATTTTTTATTTAAACTAAAAATTTATAAGTGGCTAAATAAACACTATTTATTAGTAATTACATAATTAAATAGGTATTTTTGAATTTATAATGAAAAACAATTGCGGTTTGATTTTACGAAAAATACATTTTGCTTTACCGAAAATCAAAAAATTCACTTAAACAATTTTATTCATTTAATTATTTATTTAATTATTTTTAAAACGTTACAATGGCAAAGACTTTCAAAGCTTCATGAAGCTTCATGAATAAAACAAACCAAGCCTCCACTTTATTCTTGCCAAAAAGAATAAAGAAAATAAATAAAACAAATGAAAACCTAACCATTAACCTAAAGATGGTTTAAAGCAAACATACACCCAAGTTTGCATGTATCATCAAACATGATACAAAATAGTGCACAAACATATATCATATATACAATGTGCACAAACAAGTGAGAAAAATAATCTTAAGTGAACCGATACTAGTTAATGTAAAGTAATATATCAAATATATAATTATACATTAAATCATTAAATCAACACTTGATTTAACGATCCGTTCATATCGCATATGACCGACTAATATCCAATGTATCGACTTATCGAATCAATCCTCGATTCGATAACTAGGTTATATCGCATACAACCAATCGATACATTCATCGCGAGAATAGAATACGGTATCACATACACGCATTATTCTCGGTCCCACACATATCTCATATGCGCTCCTATTTCGTTTCGCTTGAGCCAGGAAACCTCTGTGTAGGACTCTAAAGACTCGTCAATACGCCGGCAGTAGGTGATGATCATATCAAACACCCACAAGCCGCAAGCGGTCTGCTAAACGTAACGGCCACCAGGGTATTGAGCGATCAGAAGATCAACGAGCAAGCCCGCTCACACTCCTGTGAACCCAACCAGTAACACTTACCGTACAGTCCGGTCTGTTCGTCTGATATGTCGCATATCTTGCCTAGGGGTGGTAAACGTGAGACCCCAGTAGCTCGATAAGTCGTGTCGATATGAGCTCTATAACAGTTCGAGAAACTACTGGTAACACTTACCAGTAAATCTCAGCAACCCTGGCTAGGGATTTCCAGTTATAGCCAATCGAACACGGCGCAACATCAACTCCCTATACCGGGAGAGACGAATCCCCTCCTATCGCTCATTACCTCCATGTGATTCGGGACTGTACCTAAAAACCACCATTCTGCACGCCCTCTTGGACGGGGTAAGGTGGAAATCAAAGCACAGTGGGAATCACACAAGACTCTATGACGATCTCGGGTCTACAGACTAACCTGTACCAGTGTCACCATAGAACTGCCATCTGACGTAAGGTATAATACCATCTGGGAGTTCTCGGCGAGTCCGTCCAGTGTACCCAGTCTCCACTGAGCACCCGTATATCATCTCTGATGTCAAACACCAATGGATATAGGATCATCCATCGCCCATCTGTATGGGTCAAGAAGGTATACGCTAGTCTACTCTGGTATATCGATGCCCCGTCTCGATACACCCACGACTAGGGACTTTGAAGGATGTACTTATGGACTACCATATCCCCACTAGTATGATCCGCATCATAGTCCAGGTAGTCAAGTACACACCCTAAGGGCTTTACCAACATGTAACAGAGAGATAATAAGTGTACACATTAAAGTAAAGAGCAACCAGATAGCACACTATCATGTCGAGCAAGAAAGTCCTCCCTATATATGTCCAAGCATCCACTACAATATACATCCTATGTATAGTAATGGCCTCTAGGGCATACATATAACTAACACTCAGCAGCCTCTTTCTCCTTTCTCTCGAGAACCCTTCGCAGAAACTCTGTATCGGTCTCCTGCTCTTGGCGCTAATCGGCCTCTTTGTCCGGACATTTTTTTCCAGTGAGTGTCGTCATTTTGTTCATCATTTCTTGGAGCTTCTGTTGTTGTTCCTGATCCTTTGTCAGCGACCGAGTTTGCGGTCGATGACTTATCGAAGCACGGCTCCTTTCTTGCCCATTGGTTATATAGACCGTATGAATGATAATTCCCCCAGACTTGTGGCGTTTAGATCCATCGCCTTTAGAATTTTCCGCGGGCGGAAGAGTTTTCTCCATCCTCGTTCTTTTATGAGAAATTGGAGTTGAAGGAGCCATTGTGACTAGCGCCGATTTAGGAAAAGTCCCCCATTGTATGGCGGAGGAGTGGTCTTTTTCTTGTCGGACCTTCGATTTTTTTGGTTGACAAGAGTAATTTTTATCAATCACAGAGTCCTGGACTTTTCGCCAGACCCTATGAATTTGCGAGGAGAGCTGCTCATAAGGCCACTCCAGTTTTTCCTGCACTGTAACTTTTGCATGTGGGGGAGATTTCTTTAGCACCGCAGTTGGGGAGTTTTTACGCACCCTCTTAAGCAGTTAAAAATTGTTCCCAGTTGGAACAGCAGCGTCAACCTCCACCATAGGAGCTGGTGGGGTGAGTCTAGAGGGAGAGTTGCCCCGACCTGTCTTATTCGGCGCCAGTGGCAACGTCGAGCGTGCCTTGCTAAAGGGACCGCATATGTTTTAGAAGTGGCTTCATCATGCCCCCGGCTTTGCTGAAGGGTTTCAATCAGTGTCAGCCTATTGAAGACCGACGTCCTTGATGGAGTTTGTGGAGAACCGTCCAAGCTTTCAAAGACTAATCGTCTGATGGGGGAAACACCTTTGACGACTTCACCTATGACAGGAGTCGGGAGGGCTAGGCATTTTGGGGTATCCCCTTCAGATATCACAAGCTTCTTTACAGGCCCGTTCGAGCTTTTGCTCAGCCTTTTGAAGACTGAGATACCGAAGTTTGACGGCTTGCTGATGGGGGCCGTCGTGGATGCTAGCCGATCGAAGACCGACCTTCAGGAAGCTTCCTCTGGTGGCGTTGAGGCACCGAAACTCACAAGTGGGAGTATGGTCCCGAAAAACAATCCAGTAGTGGCTTGTGTGACCTGCCCCACTTGCATTAAGAAAATAGAGGCCGCATTAGGCCCATAGGTCACTCCTCCAGTTGGGGTGGAGCGGGAGATGCTGTTGAATGAGGTATAATTGAGAGCCATTGATTTTCTAGCACAGGAGCAAGACACCAAGTTTTAGTACCTCGAATCCAAAGCCAACCATAGCGAACCGCGATTTTGTTCGCGAAACACGACACACGAAGTGTGGAGTGGAAATAAGAAAAGGTCCCACTGGGTGTGCCAGAATCTGTTCACCGCCGAAAGACCGGAATGAGACGTTAAGACGTCTGGCCTGAATTTAGGGGAAGACACTATTTGGACTTCTCCATCCACCTCTCCGAAGATACCAAGTTAATTTATGGGACCATATATCGGAGGTTTGGATATATGCGACCGTTGTAGCATACTTCATCAGATTCCCCCTCATTTGTGAGGGTTTTTTTTATTGTGGGGACGCTTTTCTCTGCAGGCGTAAGCCCCTGCAGTTAATTACATTACCGAGTTGCGATAACCACTTTCTCCTTCTCCAGCAATTCACTTCGCGTCGTGTGTATTTTTTTTGTTTTGGTTGCCCGTGGATTGTATAAGGAGACTATTTTATGTCGTCGCCCGTAGGATTCGGATCAGTCCAAATCCGTATATTTTAGATTTGGGGTTTTGGGTTTTGAACTTAGGTTATATGTTCCTTTAGTTCAAAAATGTTTTTTTTTGGTTTAAATATCGTTAATCTAGTTTGAGATTAAGATCAACTTAAACATATGAGCATTTGGGCCCAATTTATTTTTAACTAAGAATACGTTAAGCCTATTTGAGACTAAGATCAACTTAGCAATATTTTCAGGATCATTAAATTTAGTTAAGATCCAACAACAGAGCATTTGGGCTCTGATGCTAGAAATTTTAGAGAGAGACTTTTATCCAATTTGGATTTGGTCTCCTCAGTCTTTTCTTATTTCTTTTTTTATTCAAAAGTGCTAAGCACTTATTTGGGACTCTAGCACTCACATGTGTATCATGTGAAGCACTCAATCATGGGTGCTGCCTAATAAGTGTTAAGCACTTTAGTCATTTTGACTGAATATGAAGTGCTAAGCACTTTTGTATGGCGTCCATATGAGGAGCATATGCGGCACTGTCTCATTTTATTTTGTTGGGCGCCCACGTGTTTTTTACGTGAGGTGCTGGACGCTGCCCAATCAATGCTAAGCACTCATTCATTTTGGCTGTATATGAAGTGCTAAACACTTTTACTCAGCACTCACATATATTTCACATGAGGTGTTGGCCTTCTGTTTTGGGCGCCCACGTATTTTTCATATAAGGCACTGAGTCCTTTGTTGGGGCGCCCACGTAGGAAGCACGTGAAGCACTAATTCTTTTTCTTTTCAAGAGATTGAATCTCTTTTAATGGTATTTTAACCATTAATGATCACCAAGATCTTTGTTTTGAAGATCTGGGATGAAGCCTTCTTTAAAAACTAAGTTCTTATATTTTTTCTTTTATAAGTACTGAGTTTCTTTTTAGGGTTCAACCCTATTTTTTGAGGAATTAAATTTCCAGCACAAAAGTTCTTTTTCTTTCTTTTTTTAAACCTAATTTGAAGAATAGAGTCTCCACGATGAGAATTGAATTCTCAATTTGTGGGTTTGCAAATCTCCAATTAGAGGAAGAACAAAGTTCTTGTATGAAGGGTTAAACCCTTATTTTTATTTATAATAGGCAAGGAAGATATTTTGATCTCTTCTTTTTCTTTACCAAGAGTTTGAAAGGAGGGAGATTTTCTTCTTCTTTTGAGAATTAAATTCTCTGTTTTTTTTCTTTTTGTGGAGAAATTTATGGGGTCAATTCTCTCTCTCTCTCTCTGTGTTTGAGACTTGAAGTCTCGGGTCCTTTATATAGTAGAGGCAAATTTGTTAATTAGTTTGAGAGATGCCAATTGATTTAATTGGTCTCAAAATTGTTCGGGGGATTTTACCCACCGTTGAATTTTTGATCCAGTGATTTCTGTTTCCCAGAATATGTGTGTGTGTGTGTGTGTGTGTGTTCTCTTGTTTTTGACAAGATTAGGGAAATATTTTCCATATACAGAATTTAATTCGGTCATACGGTGATTTTTAACCACCATACGACGATTTTTAACCACCATTGAATTTTTAACCACCATTGGATTTTTAATCCAAGAATTCTCTTTAACAGAGCACATCTTTTTTATTTAAGATATAGGAAATATTTTCCATCTCATTGGATCTTTGATTCAACAACTTTCTGTTTAACAGAAAATATCCTTCTCATTTAGAAAGACCGGGGAGATATTCCCCCCAATAGAATTTAATTCTATATTTAGTGATTTTTAATCACCATTGGATTTTTGATCCAACGGTTCTCTGTTAACAGAGAATATCTTTCCCTTTTTAGAAAGATCAAGAAGGTATTTTCCTAGAATTTAATTCTATATAGGGAGTCGCCCTCACTGTTTAACACGTGACCTTGATGTGTTTTAACCTGTTTTACTTAGCTCCCATATGCCTTGCATATGGGCACTCACGTGTTTAACACATTAGGTCGGCTTGGACTTTAGCCACTTACTCTTAATGTTTATATGCTTTGCATACAAAAATAGAATTTAATTCTATATATAGAGTTTAACTCTATCTGAAGTTAATGCTTCAAAAGGGAGTTCTCATGTATTTAACACGTGACCCCAATGTAGGTTTTAATCAGTATATTTAGCACTTATATGCTTTGTATATAAGCACTCACGTGTTTAACACGTGAGATCTTTTTAGCCTTTAGTTGTTTGGTTACAGCGCTTATATTCTTTGCATATAAGCGTTCACATATTTAACACGTGAGATTTAAGACGTGGGGAATTCTCCTCTTTTTCCTTTCTCCCCCTTTTTTATAAGGGAACAAATGCCCTCCCAGTGTTGCTCTCACGTGGCTTGCACGTGAGTGCAACGCTGTCCATCTTCACCACCGTTGGATTGCCTGGGGGAATGGGAAGTTGAACCGATCCCATCACGTCTTATAAACGGTGCCTTTGGTCTGGGAGTGATTACTGTTTTTTCATCTTCCTCCTTGATTTTTTCCTTTCTTGAGAATTTAATTCTCATTTCAGAGCTTAGAGCTCTGCCCACATAACTCCTTTGATCAGTGTTAAACTCTGCCAAAAAAATTGGTAAGGATTATGAACAGAGCTTAGCTCTTAGAATACTTCTTATTTTGTGCTGGATTTTTAATCCATTAACAGAGCTTGGCTTTTTTCTTGAACTGATCTCTTGGAGATCTAAAAAAAACTTCTTTTTTGGAGTAGACCGTGGGTCTTGAATCAATGGGCATCCTCGAGAATCGCTGGTTCTCTTCTTAGAGTTTTACCCTATCATTGATCTTGATCTTTGAGGGTCTCTGGAATTTAATTCCATTATGTTTTCCATTTGTTTCCCATGATGGGGATTTCTGGGATTTAATCCCATTATTGGAGGAATTTAATTCCATTTTGTCTTGCAGAGCTCAGCTCTGCATTTTTTTGGAACTTTGGGAATTTTATTCCCTTTCATCTTCTTGAGTATTTTCCTTTTTAGGGTTTTAATACCCTCTTTATAGATTTGAATCTGTTGTTATTTTTAACAGAACTCGCTTTTCGAGAATATTAGGAGTTTTTAACTCCACTGTTCATTTAATGAGAATTCTTTTAGATTCTCACAATGGGCACTTTGTCTCATCATTGACGAGCCACCATTTTGATTTCATAAGGTCCACTAGCTTTTTAGTTAGTAGTCCCATAAGACTAACTCACACCTTTTGTTGACTGTTTTTTTTGTTGTCCCCTTTTTAGGTATAATGGTCTCACTTTCTTACTTCCTTTATACCCGCTCAGAGGTCGCTTTCCCGCAGTCGCCATCAGACGAGAAAGTTATGGTTATGATTAAGAATCATGATAAGGACAAAAAGCGCCTTTTCCTATGGAGCGTCTGGTATGGTCATATTATAAGGGGCCGTCGTAGTTTTACATGTGAAGTACCAACGGAACCCATTTGTTCTGTCCAATTTACGGAGCGTATGGTTGCATTGACTTAGTCCACTAGTTTTGTTTTACTTAAGATATTAACAAACCTAACCACTATAATTAGCCATGGTAATGTCTCTACATGAGTTAGTATATGATACTCACTCACAATGGTTAGCACTCTCTCTTGATTAAGTTTCATTCTCATTTTAAGCTCATCTTCTTCCCCCTTGATTTTCTTTCTAGGGTTTGAAAAAGAGAGAGAAACAATGTGAGAAAAGAAATTCTAAAGCGTACCCATTTCCTATTTCACCATCCTCTACTAGACTAGCACTTTAGTTTTGGTTGTTTGCTTCACTAATTCTTTGGTTAGTGAAGTAGAAACTTGAGTTCGTATTCCCTCAACGTAGATCATCTTCGGCCTCGAAGACTTCAAGCAATTCTGTTGCCCCTTCTCATGGAGCCGTCCGAGAGTCCGGGTGTTCGATGATCACAGCGAAGGGACTACTACAAGGAGCTTAAGAAGTGAAGGACCGATCTACAAAGGTTGTATTTCGTATTCACTTTGTGTTAAAGAGTTTTTCTTGCATGTCTTACCCTAATTATCTAGCAAAGATCTTGTTTAGAGTTATTCGGCACGGCTAAAATTTTAATCGGGCATGGTTGATGCCTTGTAGAACCTTATTAGAGTGCCTAGTAACCCTACAATGGTATCAGAGCCTAGCTAGAGCATTAGGCGATGTGTTTACGAAGTTAAAACTCTGAACGAACCTCGATACGTCAAATTCAACCCCTCTCTGGACATTTTTTGAAAACTGTGATTTTTCTGAATTAAAAATACCTAAAAAATTCAGAAGGTAAATATAAACATTACTGTAGAAAATGAGCCCCTGAACCGTATGGCCCGCTGCGGAACCGCGGCCATACCTCTCTTGTGCTGCGGATTATCGGCCGTACTGTAGCAATGGGCTTTGTTTTTTCTGCAGTAATATCTATTTCTGTTAGTATATCTTTCTGGGTATTTTTTATTCTAACTCAAGTGTTGAGTATTCAGGGTTTATTTTGTAATCGTTGATTCGATCGGAAAATTTAATTTCGTTGTGTTTTCCGTATATTTAGAAAGTATTAAAAGGTTCGAACGGATATCAATAACTCACTTTTTCCCAACCCGGAAAATTTCCAAGTGTTGGATTTTTCCGTAGTTTAAGAATGTTCTGAATCGTGCAAGTTACGCAATGGACCCTATAAAAGACAACAAACCTTAACTCGATTATGTGACCGTCTTGAACTGCCTTTTGAACCTTAGGGTTTGAGGCAGTACGGCGTTGCCACATGTGAGGTGTTGGCTTGACCCTTCTACGGATGGACCATTGGTACGGTGGCATGTGATGGATGTTTTTAAACTCCTCTCAAGTGTTGAGAACTATTTGGAAAAACTTGGGTGTTTGATCATTCGATCAGAAAGTTTAACATTGTCTATTTATCTGGAATGTGATACAATATTTGGAATCCACATGTGGTTATGAGATAACTAATTCGAATGTTATAAACATAGCAGTTTAGTCTCAAATGATCGGTTGCCACGGAATTTTGATGCGATCAAAAGTCCGTCGCAATCACGTAGCGTACGGGGATACTCGCCGGGTAAACTTAATAGACAGCCATGCCCCATAGCCCCGACCAAGTGACTGTAGGAGAACCCCGTTGCCAAAAGCATCCGTTCGGGTGCTCGCGGCAGCGGTGTTCCGCCTTAGTGCACTTCGTCGACGGCATCCGGGGGTGAGGCCGTCTACTAAAGTTTGCGACGAGCATTCGATCACATATCGAGAATCTTGTTGAATTGCCCGACTAGATATTGAAAAGTGTTTTCGATATAGAGAATAAAATGCGGGGTTTATAATTGTTAGGCATGCGATGTCTAAGTTGGTTGCGGATTCCAACTGTTGTAGTTTTACACTTTCTTTTCTGCGACCGTAAGTGTAATATGTGATATCGCCGGTTTCGTTGCTATATGTCAATGACAATTGGGGTGCGCATATTTACTTACGTTGATGACTTGTGATGTTATGTGTTGCTGGATATGTTATATTGGATCGTCGCGTTTTGAATAGCCGGGGGTTTTATGTGAGATGAGGGTTTTTATTTTCATTCATGTAAAATTAAATGTATATAATATTCTTTTATTGGGGCACTTCCGGGATGAGGTTGATGTCACCATTTGTATATTATTTACTTTTCCGCACTAGGATAGACCCAAGGAGGAAAGCACAAGTAACCGAGTTCTAGAGTCTAGTGGGAAACCAACTCGAGGAGTCGAGTCCGGGTCTCCTAACTCTAGAATTGGAATGGTTGCTTTACGCTCTCGTAGGGGTCTTGGGGTGTGGGTTTAGCTATTCATCGCGACCATGGAATCCGTGTTTTATAGAGGCTCAAAATAAAACACGGACGTCCTAGTATATCCAATGTTTCATATGTTTCTTCTGCTGCGATATCTGTAATGTGATCATTTGATATGTTGTGATAGATACTGTATATAGTATATATGATATATTATATAGACGTTACTTATGTTTTACACCCGCGCTAGCCCTGCCCCGCTCTGCCGTTAGTTACCTAACCTAACGGTGCACGAGGGGACATCGAGGCGAATGCGGATGGCATACGTGTACGTCGTATTTATCTGTGATGTTTAGGTGACTTAAATGATGGGACATCATTAATATGATTAATGAAAGAAAAGAAACCTAAAAGATGTTGTGGAATCGAATTTTCAAAAACAGGCAGCTACAGTTCTTGCTTTGCATCGTGGTGTTCCTTGTAGAACATCCTGCACCTTATTCGATAAGGAAAGGGCCTAGATCCCTTCACCGGGAGTGACCCCTTTAGCAATGACTGGCAGATGCTACACCCCTCGGTTTGATTTTTGATTGCTTTTCTAGTTCTTGCTTTGCAGGGTGATATATATGATATATCCTGCACCTCATTCGACGAGGAAAGAGCTGAGATCCCTTCACCGGGAGTGACCTCTTTAGCGAAACTAGCAAAAGCCTAAAAAACACTCCATTTTAAAATCATTTGATTCTACAATGATATCAAGTTTATTAAGCAATAGGTTTTCAGAAAAACCTGTCGTAGCCCTCCGTCATTTCAGATAAGTCCTACTTAGTATTCGTGCTACGTTTCTTGGCCTGCGTCAAGGCGTAGTGTGCGGTAGCTAACTAGTATTTATCTGCTTAAGCATATGATGCATATTGGAATAGGGTAGTCATGCGACTTTGGTGGCCTGCGTCAAGGGTCGTGCGGGTGGGTTTAATTCAATCAAGAAATGACGGGTTGAACTTGATTAGCGCACTATGGTTTGTTGGTCTGCGTTAAGGTCATGGGACGCTAGGGGCAAAATTATCGGGAATTTCAAGTGTTGAAATTTGCAATAAGATTGCATACCTTCTATGAGATAGTTGGATCCCGATACCCGCTGTGAGTAAGAGTTACTCCTGCGAGAGTTTTACACATTACAATTAGCCGATCAAGTAGGTATCTAGAAAGGTGTCAACGGGCTTACGCCTCTGGGAAAACGAGGTTTACTTTAATTAGGTCCGTGCGAAAGCACGGGGAACCTCCCTCAAAGTACCGACACTGGCCTGGCTGAAAGATTGGCGAAGTTGTAGGGTGTAATTAATCCCGGATAGTCTTTCCTTTTAGGGTTTGAAGGAAGATTTGATAAAAACAGTGGGAGCCATCCTGATTAGATAAAATAATAACCAATCTGATCTTGCAAGAGCGCACGCAGAGTGTTTTCTTCTCTCTCTCTCCAGGTAGCGACCATGTCACACCTTAATCAAGATAATAATACGGATGTATTGACCGAATCCGCTTGTTATACTGAGCTGAGGAACGTTAGTCCCGCTCCAACTTATAATTGTTATAAGACAGAGCAGGAAATTGGGGATTACCAGAATTCCCGTGCCGCCCAAACGAAGAAAGTGCATGCTGAAGCATCTTCTTCGGGTGTGTTCATGACAGAGAACCGTTTCTCAGTATCCTTTACGTCCTGGGTATGAGATACCGGATCGGGATCCCGCATATGTAATCTGTTACATGGGCTACAGAAAGGTAGAGAACTGAGAACAGGTGATAAGTTTCATGAGATAGAAACGGTGCAAGTGTTGCAGCCAAGTCTGTTGGTCACTATCACCCTGTATTACCAGAATACATTGATTCTGAACGAATGTTGTTAGATACCGAACCTGATATACAACATCATATCAGTCTCTTTATTAGTAAAGAAGGATATAATTTTGTATTGTTGTATAATGTTTTGAACATTTCCTATATCAATAGTTGATCGGTTCAGGCACGTTATCTAAAAGCATTGACGTTCTAAATCAAACTACAGTTCTTAGTATACAGAACACACACAAGAGGAATAGTTCAAAAATGAACGAATCCTTCTTGAGGTATTGTAGACTAGGTCATATCAATGTGACCCGACTAGCTGAAGTTACATATAGATGCATATTTAAATTAGTTTGAATTTATATCTTGTGAAACTTGCCGGTCATGTCACAGAGATAAGATGACCATAGCTCTGTTTATTGGAAGTAGAGAAAGAGTTAGTGAACTCTTGGGATGATACATGTAGATGTATGAAGGTCCCCTGTCTACACATGCCAAGACTGGTTCTTTGTACTTCATTACATTCTCTGTTGATCTCTCAAGATTCAGACATATGTTCCCGTTGAAACACAACTCCGAAGCTTTTGAGATATTCACAGAATATAAGTTAGAAGTAGAGAACCAAAACGGGTATAAGTATTATGTTCTTTAATGCGATCAAGGAGGAGAATACTTGAGCACGGAATTCCTGGATTATTCTAAAGGAGAATGAGATTCTCTCTCAGCATTACTCCTCCGTATACACCACAGCACGTCGATGTATTGGGGCGGAGCAATCACACCCTATGTGATAAGGTGTGCTCTATGATGAGTACTACTGAGTTACCTATTTTCTTTTAGGGAGTTATTCACTTGAGAAGTTGCATACCTATTGAATAGGGTTCCGATCAAATCAGTTGCCTACCACTTCATATGAGATATAAAAGGGAAGAGCCCATATCTTAAGTCAGTTAAGATTTGGGGTTGTCTGGCCTATGTCTAAAAGCATAATCCGGACAAGCTCGAGGCAAAGTCAGTTCTGTAGAAGTTTGTTGGATATCCCAAGCATTCGCAAGGAAATATCTTCTACCAAACCGAGGAACAAAAGATGTTTTGTTTCTCAGCATGCCACCTTTGTGAAAGAGAATTTCTTGTGAAGAAATTAGTGGACATGAGCTAGAACTGGAAGGAGTTCCGGCTATACAAACTGCAGCTGATGATTTGGTAGAACCAAAGGATTCGGTAGTAACCAATGAACCTCAGCCTCTCCGCCGATCTAGTAGGGTTCCTCACCCACCTGAGAGATACTTTAGTTTCTCTATGACAGTGGGAGCGAGGATTGCATCATGAGATGATGACCCAACTAGTTTTCGAGCTGGCCATCAGGAGTGGGACTCTATAAGAATGACTGGATGCTTAGCGATCTGAGATGGAATCCTTATACACCAACAAAGTATGGACTTTGGTTGCTTTATCTGAAGGGTTAAATCTCCATCAGGAGCAAGTATATCTTGAGAAGATTACTTGGTGTACATGGAAAAGTTGAGACTTTCAAAACTATGCTTAAGTCCATCCAGATCCTACTTTCCACGGCTACATACCATGACTACGATATCTGGCGGTTGGGTGTCATGACTGCTTTTCTAAATGATGTTTTAGAAGAGAGAGTCTATAAGTACACAGTCAGAGGGTTTCATAAACAGTGGGAGCAGCGGAAACGTGTGCAAGATATTTTATGTGATAAAGCAGGCATCGCGGAGTTGGAACATCTGTTTTGATGCGGTAGTCAAAGAGTTTGACTTCATCAAAATGGTAGATGAACCTTGTATATACAAAAAGTTAGTAGAAAGTATGGTGGTGATCCTCGTAGAGTACGTGGATGACATACTCTTGATAGGGAAGGAGTTTCCTATACTACGCTCGATCAATCTCCGCTTATCACAATGATTCTACATATAGGATCAAAGTGATACCTACTAAATCCTGGGTTTTGGATCTATGAGATAGATCTAATTGGATGTTAGGATACTCACTAGTTGTAGTGAGATGGTATCAATTGATCCTGGGGAGAATCACTGGAAGGGTTCCAGGGTGATAAGGACGACTGAAAGTCAGTCTCAGGCATTATCTTTACCCTCAGTAAAGGGACGGTATGTTGGAAGAGTTCCAAGACAGATACCGTGGCATACTAGACGATAAAGGCTAGATACATCGCTACCAAAGATGCTACCAAAGAGGCAGTCTGGGTGTATATTAGTTCATGAGATGAACTTCATTCCTACCATTGTGTGACAATGGAGTTGTGGCTTATGCCTAGGAACGCCCGTCCCATCAGTGATCCAGATATATTCTAAGGCAGTGTCACCTGATCATGGAGATGGTTGATCTCCAGAGGATCGAGGTCAGGAGAGTAGACTCAGAAGACAACACGGCGGATCCACTCACAAAGGCCTTTTCCCAGAGTGAGACTTTTATAGGATGGTTGAGTATGAGGTACTTCAACCACTATTATCAGATGGCCCTAGTGCAAGTGGGAGATTGTTAGTTATATGTATGCCCTAGAGGCCATTACTATTCATGAGATGTATATTGTAGTAGATGCTTGGACATATATAGGTAGGACTTTCTTGCTCGACATGATAGTATGCTATCTGGTTACTCTTTACCTTAACGTGTACACTGATTGTCTCTCTGTTACATGTTGGTAAAGCCCTTAGGAGTGTAATTGACTACCTGGACTATGATGCGGATCATACTCGTGGGGACATGGTAGTCCATAAGTACATCCTTCAAGGCCCCTAGTCATGGGTGTATCGAGACGGGGCATCGATATACCAGAGTAGACTAGCGTATAACTTCTCGACCCATACAGATGGGCGATGGATGATCCCATATCCATTGGTGTTTGACATCAGAGATGATATACGGGTGCTCAGTAGAGACTGGGTACACTGGAAGGACTCGCCGAGAACTCCCAGATGGTATTATACCTTACGTCAGATGGCAGTTCTCTGGTGACACTGGTACAGGTTAGTCTGTAGACCCGAGATCGTCATAGAGTCTTGTGTGATTCCCACTGTGCTTTGATTTCCACCTTACCACGTCCAAGAGGGCATGCAAAACGGTGGTTTTTAGGTACAGTCCCGAGTCACATGGAGGCAATGAGTGATAGGAGGGGTTTTGTCTTTCCCGGTATTAGGGGTTGATGTAGCGCTATGCTCGATTGGCCATAACAGGGAAGTCCCTGGCCAGGGCTGGTTTACAGATTTACCGGTAAGTGTTACCAGTAGTTTCTCGACCCGTTATGAGGCTCATATCGGCATGACTTATCGGTTATTGGGCTCTAACGTTTACCACCCCTAGACTTGATATGCGACATATCAGACGAGGAGACCGGACTATACGGTAGTGTCACTGTCAGGATTTTTGCAGGAGTTGGAGCGGGCTTTCTTTCTGATATTCTGATCGCTCAATACCCGGGTAGCCGTTACGTCCAGCTAGTACCGCTGACGGCTTGTGGGTGCTTGATATGATCATCACCTACTGCCGGCGTATTGACGAGTCTTTAGAGTCCTACATAGAGGTTTTACTGGCTCAGGCAAAACGAAATAGGAGCGCATAAGTGATATGTGCGGGACCGAGAATAATGCGTGTATGTGATACCGTATTCTATTCTCACGACGATTGTATCGGCCGGTTATATGTGATATAGCCGGGTTATCGAATCAAGTGTTGATTCAATAAGTTGGTACATTTTGTGTTAGTCGGTTATATGTGATATAACCGATTATTAAGTCAAGTGTTGATTTAATAATTTAGTGTATAATTGTATATGTGATATACTAATTTACATTAACTAACATGGGTTTACTTAAGCATTTGTTTTTCTCACTTGTGCACAACTTAATATATATATGATATATATTTATTTGTGTACATTATTGTATCATGGTTGTTGATACAACTATCATGGGTGTATGAGACATACACCATACTAATTATATTGGTAGGGTTTTAATATCTAAAGTAATTCTAAAACAAATGGATAATGAGCTCACATGCATGAAGCTTTATGAAGCTTATGGTTGCATTGACTTAGTCCACTAGTTTTGTTTTACATAAGATATTAACTAACCTAACCACTATAATTAGCCATGGTAATGTCTCTACATGAGTTAGTATATGATACTCACTCACCATAGTTAGCTCTCTCTCTCTCTTGATTAAGTTTCATTCTCATTTTGAGCTCATCTTCTTCCTCCTTGATTTTCTTTCTAGGGTTTGAAAAAGAGAGAGAAACAATGTGAGAAAAGAAATTCTAAAGTGTACCCATTTCCTATTTCACCATCCTCTACTAGACTAGCACTTTAGTTTAGGGTGTTTGCTTCACTAATTCTTTGGTTAGTGAAGTAGAAGCTTGAGTTCATATTCCCTCGACGTAGATCATCTTCGGCCTCGAAGACTTCAAGCAATTCCGTTGCCTCTTCTCATGGAGCCGTCCGAGAGTCCGGGTGTTCGATGATCGCATCGAAGGGACTACTATAAGGAGCTTAAGAAGTGAATGACCGATCTATAAAGGTTGTATTTCGTATTCACTTAGTGTTAAAGAGTTTTTCTTGCATGTTTTACCCTAATTATCTAGCAAAGATCTTGTTTAGAGTTATTTGGCACGGCTAAAATTTTAATCGGGCATGGTTGATACCTTGTAGAACCTTATTAGAGTGCCTAGTAACCCTACAGCGTCCATGTACTGCTTATGCAGTAGAGACGGCTAATTGGACTCCTGAGGGCCGGCTTAAGCTATCAACGACAGGGATACCCAATCAGCCCTTAGTGGCTATTGACATTCTAGGGCGCCGAATATGCCAAGGCGAATCTCGACCTTAGGGGCAGGTCTACAAGATAGGCGTCATCCCGCAGCATCCAGTTGGCTACCTTCTTTGGACCCGGTATATTCTGTTAGTCATATGTGCCGTAGATGCCATTATTGTATATTATAGTGGATGCTTGGACATATATATAGAGAGGACTTTCTTGCTCGACATGATAGTATGATATTTGGTTTCACATTATCTTAACATGTACACTTATATTGCTCTGTCTCTCTGATACATGTCGATAAAGCCCTTAGGATGTTAGCTTGACAACCAGGACTATGATGCAGATCATACTAGTGGGGTTTGAGTAGTCCGCAAGCACATCCTTTAACCGTTCCTAGTCGAGGGAGTATTGAGATAGGGCATCAATATTCTAGAGTAGACTAGTGTGTACGTTTCTTGACCCTGTATGGCAGTGATGGTTGATCCCACAATCATTAGTGTTTGACATAAAAGATTGTACACAGGTGCTCATTAGAGAATGGGTACACCGAACAGGACTCGCCGAGGACTCCTAGATGGTATCATACCTATCGTCAGATAGTAGTTCTCTGCTGACATTGGTACAGGTTAGTCTGTAGACCCGAGATCATTATAGAGTCTTGTATGGTTCCCACTGTGCTTTGATTTTCTCCCTACCACGACTCAAAGGAGTCGTGCAAACAGGTGGATTTTAGGTACAGTCCAGAGTCACATGGAGGCAGTGAGCGATAGGAGGGGTTTCGTCTCTCCCGGTATTGGGAGTTGATGTTGCGCTATGCTCGATTGGCTATAACAGTAAGTCCCTGGCCAAGCCTGATGAGATTTACTGGTAAGAGTTATCAGTAGTTTCTCGAAGGGTTATAGGCCATACATCGGCATGACTTATCAAGTTATTGGGGTCTGGCGATTCCACCCCTAGACTTTATATGCGACATATCAGACAAAGAGACCGGACTGTACGGTAAGTGTTGCTTATAGGATTTGCGGGATTTTGGACAAGCTTGCTTGTTGATATTCTATTCTCTCAATACCTGGGTAGCCGTTACGTCCAGCCAGTACCGCTAACGGCTTGTGGGTGACCGATGTGATCATTATCTACTGCTGGCGTATTGATGAGTCTTTAGAGTCCCACACAGAGATTTCCTAACTCAAGCGAAACGAAGTAGGGCACATATGGTGATATGTGTGGATGCTTGATTAAATACGTGTATGTGATGCCGTATTCTATTCTCGCAATATATGATATCGATGAGATTATATGTGATATAACCGGGTTATTGAATCAAGTGTTGATTCGATAAATTGATATACATATAAATGATATTAGTCGGTTATATATGATATAACCGGATTATTGAATCAAGTGTTGATTTAATAATTTGATATATATTTTTATATATTTGATATATTAATATATATTAACTAATATTAGCTCACTAAAAAGGAATTTCTCCTTTTGTGTGTGTGTGTGTGTGTGTGTTATATTCACTATTGTGTCATGCTAGTTGATACATTGGACATGGGTGTATAAGACTCATACCAAGACTAAAGATTAATTGGGGATTTATTTTTAAAGTAAAATCAAAATGAAGTGGAAATGAGCATGGCTTAAGATGCTTGTAGAAGCATGTAGAAGCCATGACTCATTCCCCTAATTTTGTTTTACTTTAGATATTTTAAACCCAACCATTTATCTTTAGCCATGGTTAACTCTCTACATATATCTTTGAGATATTTCTTCACCTTAGTTCATCATCTTCCTCCTCTAGATTTTTCTTGAGAAGAAAAAGAAAAAGAGAAAAAGAATTCTAAAGTGAGCAAAATTCCTACTTCATCAACCTACTCTCATCTAGCCCATTAATGTAGGTTGTTTGCTTCACTAATTCTTAGATTAGTGAAGAGGTAGCTTGAGTTAGAGTCACTTCAAGGTGGATCATCTTCGGTCTCGAAGACGAATAAGAAAGCTCGTTCCTTTCACCAAGTAGAGCTTTACAAGAGTTCAAGGGACCACTACTTGGAGCTAAGGGACTACTACTTGGAGCTTTAGAAGTGAAGGACCAGTCTACAAAGGTTTTATTCTCTATTCACTTAGTGTAAAGCTTGTTTAGATGTTTATAAACCCTAATTCTCTAGTTCGATTCTAGGTTAGTATAGCTTAGCCCATTAGATTTTTAAAAATTGCATACTTGAAAACTCTTGAAATCTAGTAGTAGTGCTAAGACATACTTTCATATTCTTTCCTCCCAACGCTCACAGTTGCAAAAAGTTGGATTGTACCAGGTGGTATATGCGTTATTGTTCTATTATCATGCTCCCCACGTTTGGTGGGTTAAAGCCTTTTTAAACTAATGGAATCTTCCAACGCATACGTTCTTACTGGAGGACCGTGAGGTTTCCATTTCGCTGGAGAAATTCCGAGAAATTTCTGGGCTGCCGATCAGGGGAGAACATTACGAGGAGTTACTACCCCCTGACGAGTACGTTTTTGCTACGGTGCCAGCCATGCATGAAGGCTTGACAACTGAGAATTCTATTCAGCATAAGCATCCAAGTTTAATCAAGGCCTTAGGCATCTTTAAGAGCCTGTTTGTGGCATCAGAATTGCAAGGTGTTAGTTTTGACGATTTCATCGCTCTCTTTCTTCGTAATGATGCTCTATCTAAGGAAGCTCCAAAATTTGCGAAGGTCGAGGATCCTTTCTGATTTGGCCTGGACAAACTGCCATCTAAGGAGGAAGATCTGCCACATTTTTATATTCCAAGTTCGTCGACCATGGCTTTTGATGAGATTGTTGCTCCTGGTATGGACGAGGAAACATTTTTTGTAGGCTTCATCATTTTTTGGCTCAGCTGGTTTGCAATGCCGATGCACCGATGCTTTATGAGAGCCTCTCTCTTCTACCCTGCACAATGCATAGACGAAAAAGCATGACTGGCCATTAGCGTTGCAGGGTTACACCTGTATCATGGTTTGAGTACCGTAGCAACCACTTCAAATCCAGCTGCAGACACCATGAACTTCTCCCTCCATTACTTCACGTCTTGGATTGAGATACACGTGTTAGGCGCGTTTGTGGTGCACTGACGACCTGATTTCTATGAGTCTTATACTTTTCTACGAGTCATGAGATTGGTTGATGCTTCAGCTCCTGATCCGACTCAGTTAGGGGCTTTGCGTGTGCTGCTTAACCCGTATTCAAATGAGGGTGGCATAGTTTTCAATGATCGGGTTCTTTCTACGCCTGCGGGGCCTATTCAACAGTTATTTGATTTATTGAAGAATGGAGCGCCGAATTTGAAACACAAAGAGATCATGTACTTGTATTCGATCAGGTCGGGGTACTTGGTGTACCGACTAAATGATGACACTCTCTTCATACGGTATAATCCGCATCGCTTTGCCCAACAGTTGGGTTAAAACCAAGGTGTGCCCCTCGAAGCTTTCTTGGTTAAGCCTACTCCCTCGCTGGAGACTGCCCACGATGCTATTCATCAGTTTATGCGGCTGAACACCGGTTCTCTCTTCATAGTCACTGAGCCCGATTACACTCTAAGGCCTGTAGGATCCTTCAAGGGATAGTATCATCACCGTTTCAGTCCCATCATTACAGAGGAGAGACGGGTGCTTTTCGAGTGTAAGGCCTCTGCCCCTGCCCAAGCCATCAATATTCGCTGCAATCACGGTCGGTCGTTCGCCCGCCTCTGAAAGACAGCGATTCAGTGATTATTCCGAAAGTTGCTCGAACAGAATCGCCCCCCCCCCCCGTAATGCTGGTATGCCAATTCGCATTGGAGCCAGTGCAGGGACTCCTGATATTGCACAAGCTACGGTGCCATCAAGGTCAAATCCCGAAGATGAAATTGGGCAACACCATGCAAAGGTGCCTAAAGGGAGGAAGCGTCATTCTGCGAGTGCTAGCTTAAGCCCTAAAAAGAGGAAGAAGTCGGTTGCGCGTTTAATCGACACCTTTCTTGAGCCTGAGCCTCTTGCTTGTGATGAGCCTATGTTTGCGATGAACCAGATGATGGTCTTCTTTTTCCGGGTACATCTGTCTAGGAGGCCGCTCAGCTGGCCGAAGCCCTAAAGCGATCACAGGATGGGGCTGAAAATGTTTTTCCTAAGAAGGGAGGCTTCCCCCATCGAGTTCCATGATATTGATCTGACTCCTTCTATGTTGCAAGTAGTTCCTTTAGCGCCGGCAGAAGAAAGGGCTCTTAAACAGCCGATATCGGCCACTTCTGAAGACGAGGCTGCTCTGAAAGCGGGTAGAGCTCTATCTTCAATCGAAGTCAACCGAGCGTGGTTAAAAAGAAAAGAGCAGCGGCTCGAAAAGGATATACTTCAGGCTTCTTGGCGTATCGGTATGTACCTTTTACATCTTTCTTAGTAAATGACTTATATTGCTTTTATATTGTATTCGTGTTTACACATTTTTCTTTTGTAGGGCCTTCAACGGCGGGTGTAGTTTCAAGCCCAGATCGTGCTTTAGAGACTCCGGTGGTGACTTTTATTTCTTCGGCGGGGGTTACCGGACCTGCTATAGACTCTGTAAATATTACCAGTGGCACACCGGAGGATGTAGAGGACATTCCTGAGGTTGTTGTCCCTTTGGTCCAGAATGGATGAAATATTGAAGGTAATTTTATATCTTTCTTTCTGTTTAATGATCTTTCAATATATCTGACCCTTTCTTTCTCCCATAATTATGGGAGCTGGCGTCCTCTATTTGTGGTTCTTCGGAGGAAACCTTCTTACGTCTACTTAAAATGGCGGCCCCGCACGCGATACCCCCCAACGCATCGTCCTTTCTTCCGGCCATGCTTGGTATTCCCTTGCCTTTCGTATTTTATTTCCATAATGATACCAACGTGCCCCACAGTCCTACAGGATGATGACGAAGTTGAAGTTCTTGATGGGCCAGGAGATTTCTCATATTTGCCTTCTGTGACCATAGTAAGTGACACTTTAGCCCTGGTATTCTTTTACTTATTCCCCGTTCGGAAAGGCGACTAACCATACATATATCTTCGCAGTTCTGCCAACCCTGACTCCATTTGAGTCCCATATTTGCATGCCACCGAGCGCTTATACCAGACGTATGTCTGAAAGGATGGCAAAACAGAGTATACATTCACTGGCCACTCTTATTGAATATCTCTGCGCCGGCACTTCCGTCATTGCACAGGAATTTGATGTCGAAGCTAATGCTTCTTTATCTGTCCTGGCCACCTACTATGACAAGGCGCTGGTGCATACTTGGGTTGAGTATTGCCGTCGAGTGGAGGCTTCTCTACATGGAGTCGAATGCATACACCTTCTTTCTGATATCTTATCTTTAAAGGCCAACTTGCATGAATGGATTGATCGGTGTGCGGCCAACTTCCGATCTTGTGAGAAAAGGCTTAACCGGAAGTTTTCGAAGAGTGAGCTGGCCTCGAAGGCTTTGGGGGAACTTCAAGCCCAGCTCACAACCAAGACTACTTGGGCTTATGAAATTTGGCAAGTTCTTCAAGAGGCAATTACGGAGGTGGTGGCTCTCGATAAAGCTGTCATTTTTACGCGCGAAATGGTTGAAACTCACAAGACTGCTAAGAAGGAACTTGAGCATCAGTTTTCTTTGTATCAACAACAACAAACGCAGGCAGGGGCTCAGCTTACTGCGCTGATGGAGCTTGAAGCGGAGGTTCGGCGGAAAAATGATGATCTAGCTGGCTTATTGAACCGTCCACCGTCTTAATTTTTTTGTCACTGTATTTTTTTCCTTTTTTTTTTATCTTGTATTCATTTCGGAGTTTGTAGTTTATTCACTCGTTTCGGAGTCTGTAGTTTATTCACTCATTTTGGAGTCTCTAGTTTGTGTACCCATTTCAAAGTTTGTAGTTTATTCACTTATTTCGGAGTTTCTAGTTTATTTACTCATTTCGGAGTTTGTAGTTTATTCACTCATTTTGGAGTCTGTAGTTTATATACTCATTTCGGAGTGTTTTTAGTTTGCCTCCCTTGGGTTTACAGGCAAACTTGTCCTAACGTTGTATGTAGATAACCTCTATTCTTTTATGATAGAGATCCATTAGGTTTATGGTACTAGGGTTTTAGTCTGTGGTATCATCGTGTTGGCTGATGTATTCCTCGATATGCAGTCTTCAAGCCGCTGTTCGAGTAGCCCCGCGACTGTCATGTCTCTGATCCCTTCTGAGGCTAGACAAGATGTCTTCAAGTAATCTTCTTAGGTCATATTACTATTGGAAGAAAAAGCGTTAGGTATTTGCCATGGCGTTTTTTACTTAAGGTTAGGCTCAACTTGGAGCCCCGATGAGTCATAACCGCACCCTTCTGGGGTGGGATGATCTCCAATGGTGTTTAGGCTTTGTATGTATTGTTGTCAAGACCCAAAACTAGGAATATACTGTCACTTCGTTTTTGCTTTGACGATATCGCGCCGATTCTTTGCTGAAGTAGGGTAGACATCCGTAGGACCTCTATGTTGTATGTATTGCAATTGAAGTCCGGAGCCAGGAATATGCCATTACTTCCAATTTCATTTGATAGTTGTGTCTGCGTCCTGCTAAAATGGAGGGAACGCCGGGATAGTCTCTAGGTTATATATGTACCATCAAGACTTGCAACTAGGATTTTGCCATTACTCCATTTTTCTTTGACCCTTGGGTCTTTTTTTGTGATGACGTTGCGTCTGCGTCCTGATGGAATGACGAGAAACGCCAGGATAGTATCTAGGTTGTATATGTACCATCAAGACTTGGAGCTCATTTTGACGAAGCGTGGTGGGAAAATATGGTTCCCCCTTTTTTTGCGCCTATGGATCATATACAAGAGTCGATATAGACTTACTTGCATGGAAGAAAAGTTTCATTTTCATTTTTTATTTCTTTCTGCGATACTTTATCTTTTCAGCTTTTATGTCGCGAAAATCGCGATTGCCCAATGATTTCGGCTATTTATCGCAGTGCCCGATCATTTCGGCCATATTTGTTTTTACTCGCTGCTTTTTATTGCGAGTTGCCTGATCATTTCAGCTTTTTTTGAGTTGGGGATTTAAAATCTGATACCAATTTTGGTATCAGTATCGCTACCACTGGGATATTTCCAGGTGCGAATTATCATTTGCCGTGAGAGGACTTGAAATTTGATGTCTAAAAGGGTTTTTTAGGGTTTTTTGATGGCTTAAGAACATGTTTAAATCCCTATAACTTATGGCTTTTGAATCCTATGAGCCGTGAGGGTCTCATAAGGGAAATTCTTCTTACGAGTCCTGAGGACTTCACAAGTGTAATTTCTTCTTAGGAATCGTGGGGACTCCTAAGTGCGTTGTGCATTTGTGAGTCGTAAGGATCTCACGCAGGTTTTTTTTAACGAGTTCGCGCTTTTTCGGGTTTTCACTAGCTCCCTGGCAGTCCTGTTGTTTTTACTCACGGTGCCTTTTCGGGTTTTCATTCATGCCCATTTAGCTTGGGGACATACCGTTTTTTTCGGCAGTTCGTAAGGTAACGCACCGTTAGCTGTAAGCTCCGATCTTTTTCTAAGGAGTTCATCATATGGGACCTGAGAGAGTTATAAATCGTTTAGGCCCATGGATTGTATACGGTAATCGATATGGGGATTCACCGTAGGGCTAAACGTGTGAGGACATGACGATCCTTTATCGACGTATTTGGAGCGAAATGCTAGTTTAAGGACGTTTTCGGTCCAATATTCCCGTTTTAGGGGCGAATGTTAGTTTAAGGACATTTCGGTCCATTGTTAGTTTAAGGACGTTTCATTCCATCATTAGTTTAAGGAAATTTCGGTCCAGCATTCCCATATTCAGGATGAATATTAGTTTAAGGACATTTTGGTCCATTGTTAGTTTAAGGAAGTTTCGGTCCATCATTAGTTTAAGGACATTTCGGCCCAGCATTCCTATATTCGGGATGAATATTAGTTTAAGGACATTTTGGTCCATTGTTAGTTTAAGAACATTTCGGTCCATTATTCCCGTTTTTGGAGGAACGCATTAGCTTAGGGACGTTTCGTTCCATTATTAGTGTAAAGACGTTTCGGTCCAGCATTCCCATTTTGGGATAAATATTAGTTTAAGGACATTTCGGTCCATGGTGTTCCCGTATTTCGGGGTGACGGGGCTTTCTGGATACTACTCTCAGGGTTCTGACTCAGGAAGATAGCGAGCGGACACCAGCGTCATCATCTATCATTGACCTAAGTCATAACTCATCAAGCGTAGTATTTTTTTAGAAATCGACCGTTTATCAGCCGGAAGGGTCTTTCGCCATGCATATCCATGAGCAGGTAGGCTCCTTCTTGGTAGACTTTGTTTATGATGCACGGGCTTTCATAGTTCGGCTCGAACTTCCCCTGTTTTTCATGATTGGGGATTATTGGTCTTTCGATGACTAGCACGAGTTCGCCTTGGCAGAATGTTCTCGGCCTGGTCAGTTTTTCGTATGACCGTGTCATCCTTGCCATAGGAGCCTCCAGATTTTCCTATGCTATAAGGCGAGTTTCGTCGAGGGCGTTGAGCTCCTCAAGCCGAAGATGAGCATTTTCTTCATCTGCCAGCTCGTATCGAACCGCTACTCGTAAAGAGGGGAGTACTATTTCTAACGGGAGCATTGTTTCTGTGCCGAACACCAATACGTATGGTGTTGTATTCGTGACCGTCTTGAACGTTATTCGGTACGCCCAGAAAGCTTCATGCAATCTTTCGTGTCAGTCCTTTTTGTTTCTTAACACCATTTTTTTATAATCTTTGTCAAGGTCTTGTTGAAAACTTCAGCTAGACTGTTGGCCCGAGGATTATAGACTGAGGAGTATCCCCAATCTATTTTATGCTGCTGTGCGAAGCGGATTATTTTATAGTTTTTATAAGCTGGCCCATTATCCGAGATTATCCGTCGCGGAGTTCCAAACCGGTATATGACATGGGTCTTGAGGAAATGGAGAATATTCTCTGACTTCACTTCCCGTAGTGGTACTGCTTCTGCCCACTTAGAGAAGTAGTCGGTTGTTGCTAGTATGAACCGATATCTTTTAGATAATGCCGGTTCGATAAGGCCAATTATATCGGTTCCCTACATTTTGAAAGGCCAGCTAGCCACTGTTGGGTGTAGCAGATTTGGATGTTGATGGATGAAGTGCCCGTGAATTTGGCACGAGTGACACTGCTTCGCATATTCGAGGCAGTCCTGGATCAACGTAGTCCGATAGCAACCCATTCTTTTTATCTTCAGCTTCATCTTTGGCCCAGCTTAATAAGAACCGCAGAGTCCATAATGAATTTCTTGAATGAATTTCTTTAGATGATTCCGGTTCTACCAGGGAACGTGTTTTGAGTATGGAGCGTGAGGGAAAAAGAGGGGTGAGGTGCGTCCTAAGGACGCATGAATGGCGCGTGAGCGGTGGACTCCCGCGGGTTACATGAGTGGCGCATGGGTGCTAAACGGCCGCGGGTCACGCACCCTGCGTGTGGGTGCCATGGGTCACGCAAGTGGCGCGTGGGTGTTGGGCGCCCGCGGGTCACGTGTGCGGTACGCAATCACTGGAAGCACCACCGGAGAAAGGGGCTTAGCCCCTGGGCTGGGAGTTGAACTCCTGAGGGGCTTTGGAGTTAAACTCTTAAACAGGAATTAGGTATGGATTTAGAGTTAAACTCCCAAAAGATTTGGATTTGGAGTTAAACTCCTATGTAAGAAATTGTATTTGGATTTGGAGTTAAACTCCTAAAAGGGTTAGATTTGGTGTTAAGCTCCTAAAAGGTTGGATGTGGAGTTAAACTCCTTTAAGGATTTGGATTTTGGAGTTGAACTCCTCGATGATCTTCGAAGATGATCGAAGGGGACCCATTTCTTCTCCTTGGAGCCTCAGATCTTCCCAAAGTGGGATTTTTGGTGGTGGGTCTTCTTCCTCCTATCTTTTTACTGGATCTTAAAGAAAAAGAGAGGTGAGATTAAATATCTCCCTTTTAGGGATTTGATTGGAGATCTGAACTCCCCTTCGAGGGTTTTATGATGAAAAACTATTTTTTTTTGGAAAAATAATAGTTAAAATCTTGATTTAATTGAAAATGAAAAGAAAAGGGAAAACTTGGGAGAAAAGAGATGGAGACACAAACCCTAGAATTTTTTTGAGAGAATGAAAAGTGATTTATTTTCTCATCATATTTGCCTTTTATAGGCTACACACTTTACATATAACCCCTTGGGCTTTTCAAAATGACGCTTTTGCCATCCCATGCCTTATGTGCTTATTTCTTTTTGCACATAAGCCATGGGGTTTACAAAATTTTTGGCTTTTGCCCATTTTTTACATTTATTTCTTTAAAAATGCATTTAAACTAATTTATCATCTCCTTTTTGGCATGGAGTCGGCCCCCATCCATGCTCAGTCTTGATCTGGGCATGGGCCCGCTTGGCTGGGGGTTGATTAACTTTGACTTAGTCAACCGGGATGTAATTTTTGACCCCAACAAAGTGCCCCCCATCAATAAATGAACACGGCGTGTATGGGTTGTGTGCATTGATGGATCTTGTTCCATATGGAGATTGAATCGGTTTGGTTCCCTGTGAAGAGTCGATGTTGCCATTTTTTCTATGTGGATGGTCGGTGCTGCCCTTTTAGTAATGTGGACGGTCGGTGCTGCCCTTTTGCAACTTGGACGGTCTGTGCTGCCCTTTTTACGACTTAGACGCTTAGTACTGCCCTTTTTGCTATTTGGACGGTCGATATTGCCCTTTTTACGACATGGACGGTCGATATTGCCCTTTTTACGACATGGACGGTCGATACTTGATTTGACTTGCTCCACTTCTTGCGGTGTTGGGGTTGAAGTTGACTTGCTCCGCTTCGTGCGGTGTCGGGATTTGATTTGACTTGTTCCGCTTTCTGCAGTGTCGGAATTTGATTTAACTTGCTGCGCTTTCTGCGGTGTCGGGATTGAAGTTGACTTGCTCCGTTTTGTACGATGTCAGGATTTGATTTGACTTGCTCCGCTTCATGCGATGTCGACATTTGATTTGACTTACTCCGCTTTCTGACACCGCATGAAGCGGAGCAAGTCAAATCAAATCCTGACATCGTACAAAACGGAGCAAGTCAACTTCAATCCCGACAGGTTTAGATCCCTATCACTTACGCTAACACTGAAGCGATGTCAGGAGTGACTCATCATTTGCCGTTGCCCGTTGGAGAGCGATGGTTTAGGAGACAGGTTTAGATCCCTATCACTTACGCTTTTCAATTTTATGAGCCGTAAGGATCTCATAAAAGAAATTTCTCCCTAGGAGTCGAGAGAATCTCGCAGGTGTATTTTTCCCTAGGAATCGTGGGATTCCTAAGTGTGTTGCTCCTTTATGAGTTGTAAGGATCTCGCGCGGGGATTTTCTCCTCACAAGGTCGAGAGAACTTTGCGAGTGTATTTCATCTTTTTTCACAAGTTTTCACCCTTTCGGGTTTTCACAAACTCGCCGGCAGTCCTGCTGTTTTTACTCATGGAGCCCTTTCGGGTTTTCATCCGTGCCCATTTTTCTTGTGGACATACCTTTTTTCTTTTTTTTTCTTTTTGTTTTTTCTTTATCGCCGGTAGGACTTCAGATGTAGTCTCGCTGGCAGGACTTGGAAGAGATAGGGCTCATTTGTGCCCATGGATTGTATACGGTTTTACAGGATGTATGATCCAGACCATAGGATCAGTGTGCTCAATTCGTCTGCTACTTGGAGCATTCACTCATAGTATTTCTTGAGATATCGGCCATTAATGGGTGGCATAGGCCTTTCTCCCTCGGCACTTATTAGTTGGTAGGATCCTTCGTCAAACACTTTTTCAATGGCGTATGGCCATTTCAAATTTGGCTTGAATTTTCTCTTGGCATGTCGATTGGGGATGATCGGTCTTTTGAGGACTAATACCAATTCTCCTTTCTTGAAGGCAGAGAGACGGGTTATCTTGTCATAGGCCTGTGACATTTGGGCTCGGTACAACTCCAGATTTTGTTGTACAGCGAGCCTCTTTTCTTTGAGAGCGTCGAGCTCTTGGAGCCGAAAGAGGACGTTTTCCACCTCCGTTAACTTGTGCTGGGCGGCCATTCTTAGGCTTGAAACTTCGACTTCGAAAGGGAGGATTGCCTCCACTCCGAAAAGTAATGAGTATGGAGTGGATTGAGTTGGAGTGCGGTGCGTGGTACGATATACCCACAACGCCTCATAGAGCTTGAGATTCCAATCTCTCTTGTTGGCTGAAGCATTTTTCCTCAGGAGCTTGCATAGGGTTTTATTGAAGTTTAGGCTAGCCCATTAGCTCTTGGATTATAGATGGAGGAATATCTCCAATTTATCTTGTGCTGAGTAGCGAATCTTGAGACTTTGAAGCTTTTGAAAGAAGGCATGTTGTCAGAAATGATTTTTCTAGGTGCACCGAAGCGGTATAGAATATTGTGCCGGAAGAACGTCAGAATATTTTCTGTCTTGACTTCTTTTAGTGGGACCGCTTTAGCCTATCTGGAGAAGTAGCCAGTTGCGGCCGATATGAAATGATGGCGTTTGGATGACGGAGGATCAATTGGACCAACTATGTCGGTGCCCCAAACATCGAAGTGCCATGACGCCACCGTAGGATGCAGCAGATTGGGATACTTATGAATGAAGTCACAATGAATTTGGCAGAGATGACACCTCTTCGCATTCTCTTCGCAATCTCTTATTATGGTAGGCCAGTAATACCCAAGCCGTTTAATTTGAAGACGCATTTTAGGGCTAGATTGGTGAGCTCCGCAGACACCCGAGTGAACTTCTTTCATGACTTTTTAGGTTTCGGCCGATGACAGACACCTGAGCCAGAGTTGGTCATATGATCTGCGATATAGCGTATTATTTACAAACATGTATCGGAGAGCTCTCTTCTTCAGCTGAACTCTCGCCAATTTTTCTTCAGACAGCTTGTAGTATTGGAGGCACTTTATGAAAAGCTCTCTCCAATCGGGCTTGATTTGAATGATCAGAACTTTTTCGGAAGGATTGCTCTTTTGTTCTGCGCTTTCCTCTTCTCGTAAAGTGACTTGGGGCAGAATTTGTCATCTCCTGACTGTGATCAGAATTTCATCCATGTCGGAATCAGCCAGCTCTTTGGCTAGGCGAGCGAGTACGTCAGCTTTTCCATTCAACGTTCTGGGAACTCTCATCAGTTCAATGTGAGTGAACTGTTTCATGAGTTCCACCACCCGGCTTCTGTATCGAGCTAACTCTAGTTTATATATCTTGTAGTCGTCCTCACTTGGTTGACAACAAGCTGAGAGTCACCGTACACCCGTAGCCGAAGGATTTTCATTTCTATGGCGAGCTCCAGACCAGCTATCAGAGCTTCGTACTCAGCCTCGTTGTTTGTGCGAGGCTCAGTAAGAGCGAAAGAATGTCATAGGGTTCCCATCGATGGCGTGATGAACACCAATCTTATCCCTGCTTTTATCCCCGAGACGCTTGATTTGCGAGAGGTCCTTATTGACGATGCTCCATCGAAGTAGAGCTCCCAGCATGGCTCGTTATCTTCAAGATGCAATACTTGTTCGTCAGGTAACTCGCAATTGAGCGGTGACCTTTCAGGTATGGGATGAGCAGCGAGAAAGTCGGCGAGGGCTTGTCCTTTTACTGCTTTCTATTGAATATAAACTATGTTGAACTCAAGAAGCATGATAGCTTATCTTTCCATTCTGCCGGCTAGGCTTACTTTGGTCATTAAGTATTTACGCGGGTCGACCTTGGAGATCAGCATAACCCGATGAGCGACCAGATAGTGCCTCAGTTTCTTCACGGAGAATATCAGGGTCGGGTATTGTTTTTCGATCGGGGAATAGTTATGTTCCGCCCCGACTAAAGTTTGACTGGGTTAGTAGATGGCATTTTCTTTTCCCTCCTCGTTATTCTGGGCAAGGAGCGTGTCGAGTGATTCATCTAGCGCGGCAGTGTAGATCATCGATTTATTTGGAATGGGAGCAGCAAGAACTAGAGGGTGCAACAGATACTGTTTGATGCTTTCGAACACTTCTTGACATTCGGCATCCCAGATAAAAGGGGCTCCGTTCTTCATGATCTTTGAGAATGGACTACATCTCCCGGATAAATTTGAGATAAACCTTCGTATATAAGTAAGCTTGCCTTGAAAAGATCTCAGCCGCGTCAGATTCTTCGAAGGGGCATCTCCATGATGGCCTTGATCATTGATGGGTCAACTTCGATCTCTCGATGTCGGACTATGAAGCCCGGGAATTTTCCCGATGACATGCCAAAAGCGTACTTCAAAGGATTCATCTTCAGATCGTATTTCCTCGGTCTGGTGAAAACGGTCATGAGATCTTGGATGTGATTGGCCTCGGCTTTAGTCTTGACGACCAAATCATCAACATAACATTCGATGACTTTATGGACTAGGTCATCAAAGATATTGGTTATTGCCCTTTGATATGTAGCATAAGTATTCTTCAGTCCGAACGGCATCACTTTGTAACAGTATATGCTGATCGGGGTTCGAAATGCTGCATGCTTCTCATCCAAAGGTGACATTTTTATCTGATTGTACCCAGACGAACTATCCATGAAAATGAACAGCTCGTAATTTGAGGTATCGTCGACCATCATTTCCATTACCGGAAGCGGGAAATCATCTTTAGGGCATGCTTTGTTGAGTTCCCTAAAATCGACGCAAACTCATATCTGTCCATTCTTCTTTTTCACCGGGACGATGCATGCGATCCAGTCCGCGTATTTCTCTTCTCTGATGAAGCCGGCATCAATAAGTTTCTTAGTTTCCTCGATGACCTTTTCTTCTAGGTCCCTTCTCATTCTTTGAGGGGCTTGTTTGACTGGCTTGGTATCGGGAGATAAAGCCAGCTTATGCATGGCCACTTCAGGAGAGAGGTCAGCCATTTCTTTGTAAGTCCATGCGAAGCAGTCGACGAACTCATGTAGCAGGGCGATTATTTGTTCTTTCATTTCCTCTGACAAGAGTGTGCTGATGTAGGTCGGCCTTGGATTATCGGGCATTCCCAAATCAATCTCGGTTAGGTCCTCGAAGGTCGCTTGCCCGCCATATTCGAGCTCTTGAGGGGCTTCTTCTAGCTCAGCTAGCTCGTCTTCATCATTTGATTTCTCTCTAGCTTCATCAACATGAATCATGTAGCATGCTTTGACGTCAGGGTGAATGAAACCTATGCCTCGTCTATCTGGGATTCGTCCATCGATGAGTGCTCGGACCTGAGGAAGATGCTACAACCCCTCATAAAATTTTTCTTCGGATTCCGTTTGATATAACTGACATCCGCACTTTTTAAAATATTCCCGCATCTCGGGCCCATAATATCTGGGATTGAGGACGGCCCTTATGCCTCTCACATAGGGAAGGCACATGACAGACAAATCGTCCGAGTGCACGACATGATTTGACCCATAAAACAGGATACCCTTCTGTCAACTTTTCCTTCCGGGAACGTTGAAAGTTTGCAGTTGGTTCACAGTAGAGACCGACAAAGTATGTCATGCCCCGCTTCCCGGTGTACGGTAAGGAGACGCGACGAGTCACGCGACGTATTTACTCAGAAAACACGCTAAGCGTATCTAAGCAATATGAAGTAAAATGTACACAAGAGACTTGAATATAAATGGACATCAACTTTTATTTATTTAACAATTCTTTACAAGTACAAATGGAAATGTAAATACAGGAATAGAAAGCAATGCCTAAACAATGGCATAACTGAAATGAAAAGTATATACAAGTGCCTACAGCTCTGGGTCGATGGAAAACTGCTCCAAGTCCTCCGTACTGGGCTCGATCTTTAGTGAGTCAGATCCACCTGACAACATTCCAAAGAAAGATGAAAAGAAATGTCGTCAGCGAACAATCGCTCGGTAAGTCCCAAAGAAATAGAGAAGTAGAATAGACAGAAAAGAGAATATAGCTGTATAATGTTATCTTTTGTTCTGTTATCGCAGTTGTTTGTAGCTTGGTGCAAAATATGCCAGTTTATACGAGAAGAGCCCCACTATTCCAAAGACTACGGTATACGGAGCACAAGGAACCGTTAAGCCACGGTACAACCGCAATGGATATTCAGGTTAGGTGTATTAAAGTGACCGTCTCGTGCCACTTCTAACACATTCTGTACCAGTCTACCCCTTTAAAACCCCGTAATGTCTTTGGTATTGATTGTATTGTTTTATTTTATAGATGGATGACTTGCCGAAACCATGATATCATGTAAACGGAATGGATATAAATGGATAGTCATGTAATCGGAGTATATCCATGGTTCGGTTCGGTCGAGTCATGTTGATATAGATGGAATTCTGGTATAAACGGATTCATGTTGTATTATAGTTATACTTGAATTGGATTCAAGTCAGATTGATTTCATATTAGATGGAGACTCTGTCTGAGTCAGACACTTTGAAAAGAAATTGAAGTTCTGAATTAGTTTTGATGTTATCAGTAACTGCTGCACATTAGCGGTAGGATTTGTGTCTTTTTCCAAGACAATTACCATGTTGATAACACCGTTGTTAGGCTGTCTACCTTAGATACGCAAGCATCCATATTCTCCGGCTCTCTGAGGCTCAAGAGAACTGGTCCCGCTTAAACCTATGTTTACTAGGGTCCTTATTGTAAATTAATATAACTTGAGGGGATTTTATGAAAAAATAATTTTGATATATTTTCAAAATACACCTCAAGTATTTAGTTATCGTCTTTGGCGTTTTCATAATTGTAATTTTTATAAAGTGAAATATTCTAGTGGATATAAGCTAGATTTTATTGTATATAGTATTTTAGTGTAATCTTGGAATGGTATTGAATTGTAAAGGTGGTTTCATGACATTTGTGATTCCTTTGATTTAGAAAACATGGAATATATATAAATATATAATATTTAAAATAGATATTTTGATAATATTTATATATATATATATATATATCTAATATTTATAAAAAGAATAGAATTTATTTATTAAATAGAAATCACATTTTTCTTAAAAATTGCATTAAAAATTCCATCGAGATCGAATGCTCATTGCGGAGGTCTGCATCTCGTTCTACTAGGCCCAAGGATGTGTGATAACCCACACCATCTCGATCGAGGTTCCTCAAAATGGTTTGTAGAGGCGCAATTTCACGGAATTAAGTAACACGCTTTTAAAGAAAACGGTTTTTGAATGTTATAGTATTTAATCATAAACTCGTATTTTCCCATAAACTAATGTCCCAAGAGTTATCGTGCTATATTAAAATTGTGTGTTGTGATGAGGTAGGTCATTACCTCATGAGTTTTCTAAAGGTAATACAAGAGAATTATGTTGAATTGTGTTGAAAGTAAAGTAAATGGTATTTAACCGTAAAAATACGATAAAAATTGCATAATAGATTCTATTGAGATGAAACTTGTTCTAATGTGTTTGTTTATGTTTGTTGATCATTACGAGGGAATATGGTATTTTATTGTTTAAGAAAAAATGGAGTTTTTAAAGAAAAACGAATCGGAAGTCGGAATAACTCCGCTTCCGACGAGTTTTGAAAATAGATTGTTTTAGAATAGAGATGGAGGAGGGGAGTAGGGACTTATTGATTGTAAAACAAGAGGAGAGAGAAGGGAAGCTATTGGAACCGCCGGGGCGTCATTTCGTCGCTGGATTCTTCCCGACACTTCACCAAAAACCATGCCCTTTGCTAACTCCGCTTGCACAACTTGGGACTTGGAAATTTTTAGAGAGTTTTTGTAATGGAATTCTGAATGAGGAGAGGTGAAATGGAGTTTGGTATTTATAGGGAAAATTAGGGTTTAGGGTAATGAATTTGAGAATTAAAATATGCATTAAAATGTGGATTAATACCCATTTTTAATTCTCTGGAAATGTGCAGAGAAATCAAACAGCATGGGGGTAGTGGGATAGGCCAAGGGGTTCTGGGGTTAAAAATCAGAGGCATCCCCTACGGACATAACCGGCGGTGCCGGCCCCCTTTGCGCATCTCGCCGGCCAAAACCGGTGGGATGGAGATGGGATGCTTGCCACGTGTTGGTGTCATTTGGTATATCTTAGTGCACATGTTTGTTTTCTTTGTGACTTTTCATTTTATGTGTAGTGCACGTGTAAACCTTTGGGCTTCTAAAAGATTAAAAGAAAAATCAATTAAAAATATATGTGGCTGGGGGGATTTGAACACAGGGGCTATGTCACAACAGTGCAAGGCTTTACCAATGAGCTATAAGTTATTTCTTGCTGTTCAAAAGCAATTCAAATACTTATAGTGTACACAGGATTGCAAATATTCCATTTGTACATTAAAATTTAATCAAATTTCCTGTACACTGAAACAGAGTTGTTACATTCTACCCTCCTTACAAAAATTTCGTTCTCGAAATTTACAATTATTTTAAGAACTAGTTTACAAACAATTGAGGATATCTTGCATGCATTTCGTCTTCCTTTTCCTACGTTGATTCTCCTGGTGTGTATTTTCTCCACATCACTCCAACCAAGTTTAATTCCTTGTTCCGAAGTGACTTCACTTTTCTGTCCAGGATTTCAATAGGTTGTTGCTCACAGGATAAATCTGGCTGTACAATAAGCTCGGAGTGATCAAGAATATGACTGGGGTCACTCACATACCTTCTGAGTTATGATATGTGGAATACACTCTGCACTCTTTCCAATGAAGGTGGAAGTGCCAAGCGATAAGCCACTCCTCCAACTCGTTCGAGTATGTCGAATGGTCCAATATACCTCGGACTGAGCTAACCCCGTCTTCCAAAACGAATCACTCTACAGTTTGGAGATATCTTCAAAAAGACGTGATCTCCCGGTTGTAACTCCAAGTGATGGCGCTTTGCATCAACCCAGTGCTTCTGTCGATCTTGGCTATGCCCATTCTTTCCCTGATAGTGTGAACTACATCGACTGTTGCTACTATCATCTCAGGTCCAAGGACTTCTCTATCTCCGATGTCGTCCTAACTTAATGGTGATCGACACTTCCTTCCATATAGAACTGTAAATGGTGCCATTCCTATACTTGCTTGGTAGTTGTCGTTGTATGAAAACTCCATAAGATGTAGGTGATCTTGCCACGATCCTCCGGAGTCTAGCATACACGCTCTTAGCATATCTTCAAGCATCTGAATAGTTCGTTCAGACTGTCCATCTATTTGTGGATGGTAAGCTGTGCTAAAGTTCAGACTTGTTTCCAAGCTAGCTTGCAAACTCTGCCAAAATTGCGATCGGATTCTGGTGTCACGATCGGAGACAATGCAAACCGGTACTCCATGTAATCTCACGATTTCCTGCATGAGTTCATGGGTATCAGAAATAGTACACATTGAAGAGTTTAAATCTTACTTAGATTCTTACCTCCATGTACTTCTTTGCTAATGTCTCGATGGATTGAACAACTCGAAATGGGATGAAGTGAGACAACTTTGTGAGCCGATCCACAATAACCCATACCGCATCGTTACCTTTCGTGCTGCGAGGAAGTGCAGTCACGAAATCCATAATGATGTGTTGCCACTTCCATTATGGGATAGGTAATGGTTGAAGTAAACCAGTTGTCCTGTGATATTTAGCCTTTACTTGCTGACACACCAAGCATTTAGCGACGCTTTTGGCTACTTCACGCTTCATTCTGTAACAACCCTAAACTTTTTGTACAAATATTTTCCAAAATACAGAAGGAATACCTAAGCCCGAGCATAAGTTATAAATTTGATTTGCTTTTGAACCGCAAGAAACAACTTGTAGCTCATTGGTAAAGCCTTGCACTGCTGTGACGTAGCCCCTGTGTTCAAATCCCCCAGCCACATTACCTTTTTATTTTAATTTCTTTTAATCTTTTAGAAGTCCAAGGGTTTGCACGTGCAAAACACGTAATATGTTAAGTTACAGAATATTTAAACATGTGCACTGAAGAATACCAAAAACACCAACACGTGGCCTAAACCTTAACCCCCTTCGTCGTTAATGACCCGGCGAGATGAAGCAAAAGCCCGGCGCCGGTGGTCTAAACCGACGGTATTGCCCCTATTTCTTCACCTCTGCAACCTTTGGCCACCCCACTAACCCCATATTGCTTGTTTACTCTGAATTTATCCAGAGTGCAATAAAATACCCCTTTAATCCAATTTTAATGCAAATTTTAATGCATTTCTTTCACCCCCTAAACCCTAATTTCCTCTATAAATACCACACTCTATTTTTACTCATCGTCACTTAGAATTCTATTACAAAAACTATACAAAATTCTCAAGTCCTTTAGTGTACAAGTGGAGTTAGCGAAAGGGTGAAGTTCCGACGACGATCCAAGGAGTTTACGTCGACGAAACGACGCACCGGCGCTTCCCTACTCTTCCATCTTCTCCCTTATACTTTAAAAGCCAGTAAGTCCCCTCTTCCCCTCTCTCTCTATTCTAAAAATCTTAAATACTAAAACCCGACGGAAGCGGAGTTAATCCGACTTCCGATTCGGTTTTTCTTTAAAAACCTTATTTTTCTTAAACAAAAAATACCAAACTCTCATATCTAGTTTAACAAACATTAAAAAACATATTAAACAAGTTTCACATCAAAAGAATTTATATTGCAATTTTTATCGTAGTTTTACAGTAAAATATCACATACTTTAGTTTCCGAAATAAACAACATATTTCCTTTAGATAGTTCACGAGGTAATTACCTACCTCATTGTTGGGGTAAAAATTTACACCCCGGTTAACCAAGTCAAAATCAAAGTCAACCCCAAACCAAGTAGGCCCAAGCTCAAGTCAAGTGGGCCCATGCCCGAGTCGAACCCAAATATGAAGCGGCCGGCCTCCCCATGCCATAACAAAAATTTTTGTAATAAATAATTTTGGTGTTTTTTTAATGAATGAATGTAAGAAAAATGGGCATAAAGCTAAATTTTTGTAAAACTCATGGCTCATGTGCAAAAGAAATGAGCACATGAGACACGGGATGGGCAAAATGGCATTTTGTAAAGCCCAAAGGGCTATATGTAAAGTGTGTAGCATATAAAGGCAAAGATAATGAAAATATCTCAATAAATTTTTCTCTCTAAAAAAAATTAGGATATGTGCCTCCTTCTCCTTGCTCAAGGTTCTAAACCTTCTTCTTTTTTTTAATTAAATCAAGAGTTTAACTCTTCCCTTTCCAAAAATAAATAGTTTTTCACCACAAAACCGACAAAGGGAAGTTCAGATCTTCCATCAGATTTCAAAAGGGGGATATTTTTAAATCTCACCCCCCTTTTTCTCCAAGATCCGGCCAACCGAGAGGAAGAAGAAGGAGACCCACCTCCAAAAACCCCACTTTGAGGAAGATCCAGGGCTCAAGGGAGAAGAAGGGGTCCCCTTTCCAAAAATATCTTAGGAGTTTAACTCCTCAAAAAAATACATATATATATATATAGATATATAAAACAATAAATCTTTCTTTTTGGGAGTACAACTCCCAGTGCAGGGGCTAATCCCCTTTGTCCTCTTTACCAGGAGTTCAGCTCCAAAAGTTAAATCGGGGACACTGCTTCCAGTACAAGGACAAAGTCCCTTTTTCCTGCTGACGCCCAGCGCCCGCATGCCAAGCACGTAGGTCGCCCAGCGCCAGCATGCCAAGCACGTGGGGCGCCCAACGTTCAGCGTCCGCGTGCTAGGCACGTGAAGTGCTGGCGCTCACGCGTCCTTTGGATGCCTTTTCCCCCCTCATTTTAAATACACTCCACACTAAAAATACCTCCCCCGTTAGAAACTCTGTGGGGCCCCCGATATATTCAAAACCTCTTCAAAACACAACACTACACATTATGTTTGCATGACCTGTTTGACCCGTCAATCGGAGGTTCTCTTGCTTCAAAGATGAGGGGTAATTAACGGCGGCTTAGTTTGCGGCTGCTGGAGATTCGGATCCCCACAATCAATAAACCCCAGCCTACCCTAGGCAGAGGGAATCTGTAATGCGCTTGATAAGCGTGCGCATGTTCCCATCTCAATGGGGTGACGAAAAACACCCTACAGACTCTGGCACGCCCGGTAGGAACCTTCTCTCCTCCCATATTTCGAGTCAAGTGTTCATGCGAACTCATTTAACATATATGCCGATGTTTGTACTGAAATAATGTTTTTTCCGTGCAGCAATCAACTTTCAACGACAATTTCTTCTAAGATGAATTCGGCTTCCGACGCGACACCGATCTCATACGTGGTCAAGATCAATGCCCGTGTGGTTCTCCCTGCCGGTCTCAGCCGGCAATGGGAGGAGCCACCCCAACAATTTGGTTCCGTCATCATCTACCCTGCTGGAAGCACTCATCTGGCGGAGGTCACGGCAAACCAAGCGGCCAAACCGACCTCAAGGGGCAGGAGGCCGAACATTGTGGTCGCCAAAGCATCGCACCCCAAATGCAAATCTGTATTTGAATGGCTCTCCACTGTTCCAACTGGGGGAAAGGCCGTCAACACCAATGGGGCCACAAAGCAGCTCCAGCAAGCTCAGATGGTGCCCTTGACAATCGCGTGAACGGGAATCTTCTCTGGCCTCTCTGTCAATCGGTCTACGGCGTCTTCCCGAAGAGCCGAAGTCTGCTAAGTGCTTAAAACAGAAAATTTAAGGCAGAAGCGGCTCAGGTATCGAACCAACAAGAGGGCTAGGACTCCGACCATGTGGAATTTTGTGAGGATCTAAGAGCAGGGTTACTCCGCGACGACGGTTGAGTCGGCCGTAAAAATCAGAAATTCCTTCGAACCTCTGAAGTGGGTTCAGACAAATGCCATGACCGCTAGAATCAAGAAGACAACGGTCCGAACATTGTTACAAAGAGACATGTTCCAGCCCCGACAGAGAAAGTACGACACTGTCTCTTCAAGAGTCTATCAGGCGCTCTGTGCCGCGTGAAAACAGCGGGGCAAAACCAAAAAGGAAGCGTCAGCACCATTCAAGAATCCGGCCAGGCCAGCCGCCTTCAGTAAACTGCCTATTACCGAAACAGGAGGGTCAAGATAGCTATCCGTCAAATCAGCCGCCGATAATAAAAATACGGCTGGATGTGCTATCCATACGGTCTATATGGCAGGCGCGTGCCCTAGCTACAACCTTCACAGCAAAAGCAAGGATGGGGCCACCACATCCTAAGCCCAATCTGGCTTGAATGTGGATGCCGCTTTTCAAGAACAGCCGCCTCCGCTGGATGATGAAAACCCTCTCGATGATGATGGTAGGCAGAAAGACCCCTCAGTCCATGTAGAGTCAAGCTCGGAAAGCGAGGAAGAGCCGACTTCCCTCCCCAGGACTGCATAGCAAGAGCTGCTTCAAGAGCTTCGAAAACAGCTCCGGAGGAAAGATAAAGAAATGGCCAAGCTTTACTCCAAAATCGACAACCTGACGAATGTTGTGATGCAGCTCGCGGCTCAAATTGCTCGAGCGCCTTCCGATCAAGCACATGTCTCTACTTATGGGCCGGGTGATGGCAACCTGAAGCAACCGATGCATGTCTCCTTGGGTCTAAGATTGGATGAGCCGCATGAAAGCCAGCCACAGTCCACTTCTAGGGACGCCTTGGTCCCAGATAGCACTATCCCGCTAACACAAGATCAGATAATGGATTTGGTCACTAGCAAGGTTAGAACATTAGTAGCTGAAGCCAAAGCTCAGAAAGAAATTGGCAGTAGTGGGCGGCCATATCCCGCACAGTACGATCTAATCGAGTTCCCGAACGGCTACGTCATTCCTAAGTTCGGAAGATTTGATGGGACGGGAAACGCAAATCAGCACGTCGCCCACTTTAAAGCATCATGCAGAAACACATGGGGAAATGATGCGCTCCTTCTTCGTCAGTTTGTCAACAGCATGACCGGTGTCGCTTTCGACTAGTATGCGAGTATACCAGACGGGTCTGTCATTACCTTTGCCCAAATGGAGTCTCTGTTTCGGCAAAGGTTCATGAGTGTCAGTGATAAAATCTCCATTGCTGACCTTGTGAGGACCAAGCCAGGGAAGAATGAAAGCAACACCGGCTTTATCGCCCGATGGCGTAATCTCACGGTCAAGTGCGAACCGCCGCTAGAGCAGGACCAGTCCGTCAGCCTTCTCATTGGGAACCTCAGCAATTGGATGGTCCCATTCTTATGTACAGCAGGCCTCAAGACGTTTCAGGAGCTAACCAAGAAAGTCTAAATGCGGGAACGCTCGAAGAAAGAGTCTACCCCGGACTCTCAGAGAGACAAGACTTGGAAAAGAAACAAGGACGACAACCATAGAAGCGGGAATTCCGGCAGTACCAATGTCCTCAATGCGTCCGACAATGAAGATAAGAGAAAGGCAGGCGATTCCAAAACCAACAGGTCTCGAAAGTTAATGTTGGGAGGAGAAGGACCTTTCCTGGAGGAGAAAAAGAACAAGGTTTACTCTTTCAGAAGGGATAAGGTCCACAAGATATCTAAAGATGCCTTGAACAACGGGCTACAATTGCCAGAGTCAAAAATACCCCACGAAGCAAAAATGACCGACAATCGCCTATATTGCCCGTACTACAGAGTAGTGAGCCATGCGATTAAGGATTGTTATATTTTCAAAGACTGGGTTGAGAAGCAGTATAAGACTGGAAAGATCTAGCTGTCCAAGAGTGTATTGGTGAACAATCAAGTTGCAACCACCAACTTTATACCGACAAAAGCTGAAGCCTTCTGGGAGAAAACAGCTGAACCCGCTACCCCGAAGAATGAAGCCGACTCGCCGCAGCCTCCATGGAGCATGCACATATCTAACAAGACGAAGAAGATGCTAATGCTACTTCGGAAAGAGCCCAGAACAGAATGGGAAGGACAGAAGAAGCCCGCCATTCCAGCTGCCAATTTGGCTCAATCAAGCTCAAAATCCAAAAAGCTCAAGAAGAAGAAAAGTGCAGCTCGTCGCGAAAGAGAGTCTGCAGGGAGATCGACCATTCAAAAATATATCGATTCCCTCAAATACTATGAACAAAAGGAAAGAACTCTAATTCAATTAAAATAGTTCTTTCCTGTAGAAGCAGCTGAGATTTTGGAGGAGATAGAAGAAGACTCCAATAAAGAGATTCCTGTAGTGACCTGCTACACCATCCATCTTGGCAGCGACTCGGAAGAGGAGCTCTGTTTTCCTGAAGAGGACAAGGAGCTCGCCACAAAGGCAAACCAAATCCAGCTCAGAAGCGGCAGGGCTCTACTGAGGGAAAGAAAAACAAGTCACTAATGAGGAAGATGGCAGAGAACCGGCTAATGAAAACTCAAATCCTTCCTCAGTGGACTACAATGTCTTGGCTCATCTCCGGAAGCTTCCGTCTCTCCTGAGCATCTACGATGCCTTGGTCCTATCTAAAGAGCTTAGAAATGTTCTCATTCACGCTCTACAAAACCCTGAGCGATATTAGGCTCGCTTTGCAGAAATTAATATGAAGAAGCCCAGTACGCTCTGCATGCCTCCGCAGTCACGTTTAAGGACTAAGACTTGCTACTGGGAACGGCTGAGCATAATCGGACGCTTTACGTGATCGGATACAGTGATAGAGATCGGATTAATCGCATATTGATTGATCCGGGATCCTCGGTGAATATCATGAACTTGCGGAATCTGAAGAGTTTGTCAATGGAAGTCCAACACCTGTCAGGGGAAAAGGATTGTCATTCAAGGCTTCAATCAAAACTGCCATCAAGTTCTAGGGTCTGTAGATCTACCAATAAAATTTAGGGATCTGCAAACCGAAGCTAAGATATACGCGATCAATGCTGACACGTCTTAGAAGGTTCTTCTGGGACGGCCGTGGCTCCACGATTACAGCATCGTTCCGTCAACTCTCCATCAATGCATGAAGTATACTAAAAATGGTGAAGAAAGACGCATTGACGGAGATATCCAGTCGTTCGGTGTGCATGAAGTCCAATATGAAGATTCTTGGTACTTTGTGAACCTCCAAACTGTTGAGCTACAGCAGACCAACGACAGAACGGCCCCGAAGATCAAAAGCAAGTTTAAGCCGGCTGTTACATTCAAAAGAAAAAAAACCCAAGTGCGTCCGCATTTCGGCAGTGACACTGATGAGTCCGACACCAGAAGTCCGTCATTCCATAAAACTTGCCCGCATATCGGTAGTAATACGGATGAATATGATATTGAAGGCCCATCCGACAGCAAAATTTGCCCTCGTTTAGACAGCAACACTGAAGAGTCGGAGGAAGAGGACCCACCTTGCAACAGCTGTGCAGACTGGGGCCCTATGCAACAAGCGAAACTACGAAAGACCTTCAAAATTGCAGAAGGGTCCCTAGCCGTCACAAGTGTGCCGGAGCAGATGTGCAAAGAGCTCGATGCATTGTCAGCCTCTACCGTGGACCAGCTGAAAACTTTCTACGTTCCTGGAAGGAAAAATGGACAGAAGGGCATCTTGTTTTATGGGTCAAATCCTGTTGTGCACCCGGACGATTTGTCTGTCGCGTGGCTTCCTTATGAGAGAAGTATGAGAGCAGTCCTCAATTCCAGATACTATGCGCCCGAGATGCGGAAATATTTCAAAATGTGCGGATGCTGGTTATATCAAACGAAGTCCGAGGTGAAGTTTTATGAGGGGTTGTGGCATCCGTCTCAGGTCCGAGCACTTATCGATGGACGAATCCCCGATGGACGGGGCATAGGTTTCAGTCAACCTGACGCCAAAGCATGCTACATGATCCATATTGGTGACGCCAACGAAAGGTCAAATGATGGCGACGAGCTAGCCGAGCCAGAAGAAGCCCCTCGAGAGCTCGAAGATGGAGGACAAGCAACCTTCGATGAGCTAACGAGATTGATTTAGGAACACCCGATAATCTAAGGCCGACCTACATCAGCTCACTCTTATCAGAAGAAATGAAAGAACAAATAATCGCCCTGCTACATGAGTTCGCCGACTGCTTCGCTTGGACGTACAAAGAAATGCCTGGCCTCTCCCCTGAAGTGGCCGTGCATAAGCTAGCTATATCTTCTGATGCCAAGCCAATCAAACAAGCTCCTCAAAGAATGAGAAGGGAGCTAGAAGAAAAGGTCATCGAGGAAACTAAGAAACGTATCGATGCCGACTTCATCAGGGAAGAGAAATATGCGGACTGGATTGCATGCATCGTCCCAGTGAAAAAGAAGAACGGGCAGATATGAGTTTGCGTCGATTTCAGGGATCTCAACAAGGCATGCCCGAAAGAAGACTTCCCGCTACCGGTCATGGAAATAATGGCCGATGACACCTCAAATTACGAGCTGTTCACCTTCATGGATGGCTCATCTGGTCACAATCAGATAAAATGTCGCCTGAGGATGAGAAGAATACAGAATTTCAAACCCCGATCGGCATATATTGTTACAAAGTGATGCCGTTCGGACTAAAGAACGCAGGTGCTACATACCAAAGGGCAATGACCAATATCTTTGATGACCTAATCCATAAATTCATCGAATGTTATGTTGATGATCTGGTCGTCAAGACTAAAGCCAAGGCCGATCACATTCAAAATATTAGGACAGTTCTCACTAGACTGAAAGAATACGGTCTAAAGATGAATCCTATGAAATACGCTTTTAGCGTGTCATCGGGAAAATTCCTGGGCTTCATAGTCCGACATCGAGGTATCGAAGTTGACCCATCCAAGATAAAGGACATCGTGGAGATGCACCCTCCAAAGAGTCTGACACAGCTGAGATCCTTTCAAGGGAAGTTCGCTTACATACGAAGGTTCATCTCGAACCTATCAGGGAGATGTAGGGCCTTCTCAAAACTCATGAAGAATAGATCTCCTTTTGTCTGGGATGCCGAATGTCAAGAAGCGTTCGAAAGTATCAAACGATATCTGTTGCACCCTCTAGTGCTTTCTACTCCTATTCTAAATAAACCGTTGATTCTCTATACTGCCGCGCTGGATAAGTCACTCGGTGCGCTCCTTGCCCAGAAAAACGAGGATGGAAAAGAAAATGCCCTCTACTACCTCGGTCGAACTTTACTCAGGGCGGAACACAACTATTCCCCTATCGAAAAGCAATGCCTAGCTCTGATATTCACTATGAAGAAGCTGAGGCACTATCTGCTTGATCATCGGGTTATGCTGATCTCTAAGGTCGACCCGCTCAAACACTTAATGACCAAAGTAAGCCTAGCCGGCAAAATGGCAAGACGGGCTGTCATGCTGCTTGAGTTTGACATAGTTTATACTCCTTAGAAAGCAATAAAAGGGAAAGCCCTCGCCGATTTCCTCGCCGCTCATCATATACCAGAAGGGTCACCGCTAAATTGTGAATTACCCAATGAACACGTGCTGCACCTCGAGGATAGCGAGCCATGTTGGGAGCTCTACTTCGATGGAGCCTCATCAATAAGGACCTCCAGTAAATCAAGTGTCCCAGAGATAAAAGAAAGGGTCAGATTGGTGTTCATCACGCCATCGACGGGAACCTTACGGCGTTCTTTTGCTCTCACCGAGCCTTGCACAAACAAAGAGGCTGAGTACGAGGCTCTGATAGCTGGTCTAGAGCTCTCTATAGAAATGGAAATCCTTCGGCTATGAGACTATGGTGATTCCCAGCTTGTTATCAACCAAGTAAGCGACGACTATAAGATATACAAACCCGAGTTAACTCGGTACAGAAGCCAGGTGGTGGAGCTTATGAAACATCTCACCCATATTGAGCCGATGAGAGTTCCTAGGGCGTTGAATGGAAAAACTGACGTACCTGCTCGCTTAGCCAAGGAGCTGGCTGATCCTGACATGGAAGAAATTCCGATCACAGTCAAAAGCCGATAAATTCTACCCCCAGTCTCTCTACAAGAAGAGGAAAGCGCGGAACAGAAGAGCAGTCCTACCGAAAAAGCTTCGATCGTTCAAGACGAGCCCGATTGGAGAGAGCCCTTCATAGGATACCTCCGATACGACAAGCTGCCCAAAAGAAAATCTGTGAGGATTCAACTGAATAAGAGAGCTCTTCAATATGTGTTTGTAAATAATATACTATACTGCAGATCATATGACCAACTCTGGCTCAGATATCTGTCATCGGCCGAAGCCCAGAAAGTCATGAAAGAAGTTCACTCAGGCGTTTGCGGAGCTCACCAATCCAGCCCAAAAATGCGGCTTCAGATCAAACGGCTTGGATATTACTGGCCCACCATGATAAGGGATTGTTAGGTTCCCTACGTCGCCGCTGGGTTTCAGGAGGCATCGACCATGCCATTTTTAAAAATTGGCGCGCTAAAGAACCCTAGCGCTAGAATCTAAACTAGAGAATTAAACGAATCAAGAATGCAAAAAACTTTACATCTAAGTGAATGAGGAATACAACGTTTGTAGACCTGTCCTTCACTTCTAAAGCTCCGTGTAGTAGTCCCTTCGATCCAAGTAGTGAACACCCGAACTCTAGGAAGGATTCACATGAAGAAATGAACAAACTTGCTCGAAGTCTTCGAGGCCGAAGATGATCTACGTCGAGGAGACTCAAGCTCATGCTACCTCTTCACTAATGGTAGATTAGTGAAGCAAACACCCTAAACTAAATGGCTACTCTAGTATAGGATGATGAAGTAGGGATTTTGCTCACTTTAGAAATATTTTCTCTCACAATATTTCTTCACCTTAAGAAAAGCTAGTGAGCTTTCTTGATATCAAGAAGAAGAAAAATGGTGAATGAATCTCATCTCATAAGAGTATGAATGGCAACCATGGGTGAGTTAATATCATATACCAACCCTTGTAGAGACTAACCATGGCTTACGATAATGGTTGGGTTAATAAATATCTCAAGTAAAACAAGTTTAGTGGACTAAATCAATGGACACAACAAGCTTCTCCAAGCTTCTAGCTGTTCGCCGCCGAAAACAGAGACGGGACCGCGTAGGTTGTCTTGCCTAAATTTGGGGGCAGATGCTATTTGGGTTTATCCGTCCACCTCACCAAAGATGCCAAGTTGATTTATGTCACCGTGTATCGGAGGTTTGGATAGATGCGGCCGTTGTAGCAGACTTCGTCAGATTCCTCCTCGTTTGCGATGGGTTTTTGATTGTGGGGACGCTCTTCCCTACAGGCGTAAGCCCCTGCAGTTAATTATGCTACCGCATCGCGGTAACCACTTTCTCCTTCTCCAAATGTTCATTTCGTGTCATGTGTGTTTATTTTATTTTTGGTTGCCCATGGATTGTATACGGAGACTAATTTATATTGTCGCCCGTAGGGCGTGGATTAGTCCAAATCCGTATTTTCTTAGATTTGGGTTTGGTTGATTTAAGGATCGTTAACCTCGTTTGAGATTAAGATCAACTTAAATGTTTGTTGAGGATACGTTAGTCTAATTTTAGACTAAGATCTACTCAACGGGATTTTGGGATCATTTAGATCCAACGAAAGAGTATTTGGGCTCTATCGTCTTAGTTTAGGGACGTTGCGGTCCATTGGGTTTAAGGACATCATACTCCATGTAAGTTTAAAGACATCATAGTCTGTAGGGTTTAAAGAAGTCATAGTCTGTAAGGTTTAAATACACCATAGTCTGGTTTAAAGACATCATAGTCTGTGAAGTTTCTGGATGTCGGGACTCGCCACCTTCCTGAAAACGTTGAAGAATTACAACGACATGTATCAAAAGTGTGAAGAGATGTACCCTTGAACCAATGTTGGTTGGGAGATCTATAGTCAGGTTTGGGACTAAGACCAATTAGAGAAATTGTGAGCACATAGGCTTGGTAGATCTGAATTAAGGACCTGTAGCTAATTTGGGCTCAGTCCACTCAGCTTTGAATAAAATGTTGAACATTTGTTTGGGCTCAGTCCCTTTTTATTTAACAATAGTGAGCATTGATTTGGGTTCTGATACCCCTCTTTCTTTTTGTTTTTTTATTGAGTGTTGAACACTCTTTATGGCGCTGAGGCTTTATTTACAGGGTACTTTGTGTTTCCTCAGCACCCACGTAAGGAGCACGTGGCGCGCTTGGTGCTGAGCGCCAGCATTTCAGTGCTAAGCGCTCTTTTTATTTTGAGCAGCGCCCATGTGAAGGGCACGTGGAGCGCTTAGCGCTGAGCGCCAGCATTTGAGTGTTGAGCGCTCTTATTAAATAGCGCCCACGTGAGGAACACATGGAGCGCTCGGCGCTGAGCGCCAGATTTAAGTGCTAAGCACTTCTTATTAAATAGCACCCACGTGAGGAGCACGTGGAGCGCTCGGCGCTGAGCGCCAGATTTGAGTGCTAAGCACTAAGTTTTTTGTTCTGTCCAATTCAATTCTCTGAGAATTTGATTCTCCCTTGTGAAAGAGTTCGTCTTATAGATCTGAGATTTGGAAAAAGAACTAGGTTCTTCTGATGTGAGAGTTAAACTCTTAGATGTGGAGGAGATGCTATGATCTCTCTTCTTTTTATGAAAAACTTTGCCTTATAAATCTGTGATCTGGAAAAAGAACTAATTTCTTCTGTTATGAGAGTTAAACTCTCAAATATAGAGGAGATGCTATGATCTCACTTATTGTTATTTACCTTGAAGAAAATTCTTTTTCTTAGAGCTTGCTCTTCTCTTTTTTCTTTTTCTGAGAACTTGAAGTTTATGGGGGGGATCTTCTGTACAAGACTTGAAGTCTTGGGTCCTTTATATAGGGGAGACTGATTTGTTGAATCAGTTAAGAAAATCACTCATTGAGAGATTTCTAATTGATTTGGAGATGTTTCCCACCATTGGATCTTTGATCTAAGGCTTCTGTTTTACAGAAGACATCTTTCTTGTTTTTAGCAAGATTGGGAAAATATTTTCCCATACAGAACTTATTCTGTATCTTGGTGATTTTTAATCACCATTGGATCTTTGATCCAACGGTGCTCTGATTTGCAGAGTACAGTCTTTCTTGTTTGGAAAGATTTGAGGAGTATTTCCTCAACAGAATTTAATTCTATAATTTGATGATTTATTATCTTCGTTGGATCTTTGATCCAAGGGTGGAGAACATTTAGTTCTAGCGCTGGCGCTCTCGTGCTTTGCATGTGAGGCGCTGCCTCAGAGTCTTTGACTATTGGCGTTGGCGCTCTTGGCGCGAGCGCTTTCGTGCCTTGCACCTGAGGCACCGCTTCAGAGTCTTTGACTCTTAGCGCATGGCGCTCACGTGCTTTGCACGTGAGGTGCTGCCTCATTGTCTTTGACTCTTAGCGCGAGCACTCTCGTGCGTTGCACGTGAGGCACTGCTTTAGAGTCTTTAACTCTTAGCGTTTGGCGCTCTCGTGCTTTGCACGTGAGGCGCTGCCTTAAAGTCTTTGACTCTTAGCGCGGGCGCTCTTGGCGCGAGCGCTCTCGTGCTTTGCACGTGAGGCGCTGCTTCAGAGTCTTTGACTCTTAGCGCTTGGCGCTCTCGTGCTTTGCACGTGAGGCGCTGCCTCAGAGTCTTTGACTCTTAGTGCTTGGCGCTCTTAGCACCAGCGCGCTCATGCTTTGCACGTGAGGCGCTGCCTCAGAGTCTTTGACTCTTAGCTCTGGCGCTCTTGGCGCCAGCGCTCTCGTGCTTTGCATGTGAGGCACTGCCTCAGTTCAAATTTTAAATTTTGAACTGTGCTTTGCTCTCTGATTGGAGAAACAAATGCCCCCCCACCGTTATGCTCACGTGGCTTACATGTGAGTGCAGCGGTGGTAGCCTTTCCACCATTGGATCAACTTGGAAGTTGGATCGACTTCTAGCGTCTATAAATAGGGCCTTTGGCCCTTTGAGATGACCGCTGTTCATCTTCTCTCCTTCTTGTTTTTCTGAGAATTTGATTCTCTCTTCAGAGCACATATCTCTGCCCAAGGAACTTCCTTTGTTCAAATTTTTGGTAAGAATCATGTTCGACCGCATTAAACAGAGCTTTGCTCTTCTCAGATCATAGATCTTAAAGATGTGTTTTAGGGTTTCTTAACCCGTTAAATGAAAACAAACCTTCGCTCTTCTCAGATCATTGATCAAAAAAACTTTTTTTAGGGTTTCTTAACCCATTAATGAGGAACTCTTAGAGTTTGTTTTGCAGATCTTAAAGATCTCGGATTTTTTAACTCGGTAAAAGCTTTGCTTTTTAGGGTTTTGATGGATGATTCCATCGTTTTCACAGAGCATAGCTCTTAAAATTTTTAGCAAATTTTATTCCTCTCATGATTAGAGTTGACAGATGTCACTCCTTCCTGTAGAGCGTTGCTCTCGAGGGAGTTTAACTCCTTAGCCCGAGGGGCCTCTCATTAAATGCGAATCCTTTTAGGATTTCCTTTTTTAATGAGTGACTGTCTCACCAATGATGAGCCGTCACCTTGATTTTGTGGGCCCCTCTGGTCCCTTTCTACTGCATTGCAGTGCGGTACAAATTTAAAGTACGAAGTGTCAGAATTTGAACTGTAGCCTTTACAGCTAACTCTTGTTCTTTTTCGTGCAGGTACTATATCTTTTGATACTTCTTTCCTATTTGTTCATCCGGAAAGCGCATTCCCTGACGCGCCCGTGGATAGGGAAGTCTTCACGCTCATTAAAGATCACGACCCAGAGCAGAAATCTCTTTATCTATAGGGGTCGTGGTACAATCAAATCATCCAGGGTCGACGCAGCTTCTCTTGTGCGGTGCCTTCGGAGCCTATTTCAGCGATCCACTATGCCGACTCACCCCCAGTGAACTATGCCGTAAAGGAAGTCAACTGGACTTCGGAGGGTCGCCTTCAGCCCTCTATGGCCGCGATACCTGTACAGCCGCCGATGGCTTTAGATACTCTGCGGTGGCGCATATGTCAGGGCAAGTCGTGCCCTTAGGGATAGGCGTATATGATTGGCTTGACTCCTCGCCATTCAGCTGGATATCTGCAGTGGGCTTAGTACATTTTGTCGGCCAAGAAATCATTGCTGCTGAAGCTCAGGTTGTACCCCGCAATTTACATGCCTCTTTTCCAGTATTCCATGCCTCCTGTATGGTGGGTCAAAGCTTTTTTGGAGCAATGGAATATCCCGACTCGCACCTTCCTTTTATCAGATCGGGAAGTTTCAATTTCTTTAGAGGAGTTCGCGGAGATCTCCGGCTTACCCGTCAGGGGGGAACATTACAAGGAGCTACTTCTTCCTGACGAGTACATCTTTGCCACCAAATCAGTGGTAATGGGCCTTACCCCGGAGAATGCCATTCAACACCGATTCCCGAGTTTGATCAAGGTGTTGAATATTTACGAAAGTCTATTTCTAGAGTCCGGAGGGCATGGAGTCAGCTTCGCAGACTTCATCACTCGTTTTCTTTATCCAGAGGTTTTATCAAAGCAAGACACGATGTTCGCCAAGCTTGACGATCCGTTTGGTTTTGGTTTGGATAACCATCTGACGGCGGAAGCAGATTTAAAAAGCTTCTTTATTCCAGATACCCCGATCGTTCCTTTCGCAGAGCTTGCTGCTTCGGACATCGATGAAGAGACGTTCTTGCTGGGGTTTATTGGCTTGTGGTTGAACTGGTTTGTGCTTCCGATGCACCCTCGTTATATGAGGCCATCAGTCTTCTACCCAGCCCACCGCATAATTGCGGAAACGCGAGTGGCCGTCGGGATCGCTGGGCTGGCTCACCTGTATCATGGCCTCGGCTTAGCGGCAGACACCACTCAGCTTGGGGTACAGCCCGTCACTCTACCGTTGCACTGTTTTACGTCGTGGATCGAGCCGCACGTGCTTGGCGCTTTTGGAGCCCACAAACGGCCTCGTTTCTATGACAGTTATAACTTCCCTCGGATTATGCACCTAGTTGACGCATCCGTTTTAAATCTGTCACAGCGGGAAGCTCGGGGTCTGGTCCTTTGCCCACGTACAGTTGGAGATGGCATGACCTTTGTTTATAAGGTTGTAACTATCGGAAAGGAATCCACTAAAACAGTGCAGCCGCTGCGGAACACCTTCAAAGACAAGGCTTCTACATTGAAGGCTCGGGAGATTCTGCATCTGTGCTCAATCAGGACGAGCTTTTTGGTGTTCAGGCAGAATGACTCGACGTTGTTCATGATGTACAGCCCGCACCAGTTCGCTCAACGGTCGACCTATAATCAGGCTGTCCCGCTAGAGGCTTTCCTAGTTGAGTCAGTTGCCACGGAAGAGGGTACCCGCAACGCGCTACACCATTTCATGTGGCTGAACACCGAATCCAACTTTTTTATCAGTGAGCCGAGCTGCGTCCCGAAAATCTCAAACGCATACGTGGCGTGGTACCAGGATTCGATGGGTTCTGTTATTAGGGAAGAAAAGCGGTTACTGCTCGATCGCAAGGGTGATGTCCCTGTTGGTAATTGATCGCACGCTTTTGGCGTGTCGGATGTTCAAAGTTCTAAAGTTATAACCGCGATCAGGACGGTGTCGCTATGCAGCTAGCCGGTTGAGCACGGGTCGATCCACAGGGAGATGGTTGTATGTCCGTTCGAGTTTTAGAAGAGTTAATAAAGAATGTGTATATGTTTGTTCAAATCTATCCCAAGTGTTATATGCAAATATAAAGTTGTTAAGAAAAAGATACGAAAGTGTAAGCTAAAGAAATCCGCACTCAAAACCTTTGAGCCGAGTCTTGACCAATTGAAGCTAGAGCAATTGGCAACAATGTGGATTAGGGGATTTAAGCACGGTATTCGTGGAATCCTGCTTATTTACCCTTGTCCTTCCGTTCTTGTCTTTTGCTTTCGCCTCCGGCCAAAACCAACGCAACCGGTCGCGGTTAGGAATCACCGTTACCTTGGTAGGGTAGGGTGCCTAACGGAGCGCTTGCGTATCGTTTGGGCGGAGTTCAATGGAAAATAACGGGAAAAGAAAATGAGCAAAGAAACATTAACTTACAATATCGTATTTATTCTTAACAACAATAATTACAACCATTCACAAAACGAACCAAAAAGAGAGAACAAAAAGATAAGCAAAGAAAAGAAAAGATTACAAGCAAATAATTAAAGTGCATGGTAATAAATTGCAAGTAATAAAAGACAAGAATGAAAAATGCAAGAAAGAGATAAGCAAGAAAGTAACACTAAGAACCATAGAACTCAAGACAAGCCATGGGATCAATAGCCAACCCTTAAACTTGCAAGCTCAATCAAGAGGTTGCAAGATCAAGAGAAGGGTAAAGAACTCATGTGAAATGAAGCACAAAAGAGAGAACAAAATGATACAACCCCTTGAGATCAATGACCAAACCTTAAACTTGCAAGCTCACTTAAGAGGTTGCAAGATCAAGTTAAGGTATAGAGCTCAAGGTGGAAGCTAAGCAAAAGAATGATACAAAAACCCTCATCTTCATTTAACATCCACTCAATGCTCTCACTACATTTTCATGGAGGAAAGAATGAAGAAGAAAAAGAAGAAGACTAAAAACTAACAAAAAAGAGGCTTAAGAATGAACTCCAACAATGGTTCAGATCTGGGGTATTTATAGGAGGATAGTTGAAACCCTAAGGCCAGATTCTGCCCCTAAATGAAGTGACCAAACTGCCCACAGAAAAAGACACCCTACAGAGTCTATACGGCCGCGGTTCTGCGGCCTAAGTCTGCTTATGCCGCGGAACCGCGGCTATATTAGGGAATTGGGCCGTGGATTTTTGTGGGGATCCCTGGTTTGCTGTTGTCTGCTGTTTGGTATATGACTTTTCTCAGAATCTCTTCACAATTCTTCCAGAATTTCAGTAGATCAAAAGGTGATGTGATGTGGATCTTTTGTCATGATTTCCTCGAGCTCCGCGTAGATTTCTTAGATCTTGTATTGACATTGAGCTTTGTGCATGAAAATGACAATCGATTTGCCATTTTGTCCCTTAAACTGGTATGTGGCAACATACGGATAGAGAGCGGAGACCCGTGTTTTATCTGTTGTTGGCAGTAATCCGGAATTTGTCATACTTTTCCATGATATTCACTGTTTAGAGCTGAGACCAGTATCCTGCAATTATGTAGCAAACACTGATTAAAAGCACCTGCCTATAAACAAACAAGCGTAAAAATGGGCGGTATAAAATGCAATATTCTTGTATGAACAAATATCCCCAAACTTAACTTTTGCTCGTCCCGAGCAAAACAAATTATTCACAAAAAAGTCCTAACCGTACTTTCGCAGGAAACGCGATTGCACTGAGCACGTGCAACAAGCCGTTAAACCTCTAGGTGTCCCTAGTAGGAGGAGTGTTGTCTCCTGAGGGTTTTCAGCGGATACTACCCACAAAATCCCGTCAAGCTAGTTTTGCGAAATAACTATGATTCAAAACCTAAATTTTTGTTTCAGAAAATAACAATTCTATGATCCTAAGTCTAGACTATCGAACCCTTATTTTTCACACCTCGCTTCTTATTTAACTAAAGATTTTATATGTCTTTACGTGCAGTGCAAATAGTGTCGTTAAGTTCCAGAAGGATCGATTAAAATCATCATGTCACAAAATAAAGCCCAGATAAATTTTTTAAAAGGATCACATAAGTTTTATAAAGAGTTAAGTATTTTTCAAGTTTCGCTTTCCAGTAAAGTTTCAACTTCAGAATTTCTATCTTCCCTAAAAGGAAACTAGGTCTTATTTTTCACTCCACATTTTTCTTGTTTTCATTTCATACACACCTCTGTGAACGTGCACTAGTCTTTATCATAGAATAAAACCTTCATATCTCCGCTAGAAATATTTTTTTATAAAACCTGTCTTTTGTCAAGATTATTCTCACACAAAGAACCGTTAGGAATTTTAACTCGGAGAGAACACTTGCTTGACTTTGTTTTAAACTGGACTTTCTAGGCTTCTTAACGAGCTTTGGGCCAATGCACCCAAACCAGTTGGCTTTAGGGCATTAGGTATAGAAACACTCCAGCGGACTTAATTACTCAAGTTACCTAGGTCCAAAAACAAAAGACAATTTGGCGTGAAAATCATGATGATTCAATACGAACGGAGATATAATCGGCAATTCAATTATTTTTTTTTGGATAAAAGACATGTTTAGTGGGTTCGGTGTGTAATCATTCCAATCAAGTTCCAGATGGGTTATTTTTCAGAATTAGTTCCAATTAAGGCATCAATAATATCCCTTCATATTCACTTCACTTCATGAACTATTCTTGATATTACATATTTCAGAACAAACCTATTTGATCCTTAGAAAATCATTTATCCATTTAAAAGTTTTTAGACGTAAAAGACTTGTCATCTAATTTCCAAAACTCACGACACGTGTAGTGTGATGTAAAGACGTATATCAGCTATAGTTAACTTCAAAGGAGAGTTATCTTTCAGGTTTTCAAAATCTAAAAATAAGATTTAGTTATTCTTATCTTATTAAACAAAACCGTCGAAATGTTGAATCTGAGTTCTCCCACTAGCTAACTTGACAAAGTTTTTATATTTTTTGGAAAATTTTCGATTTTTGTGGGTTTTTAATAAGGTATGTAAATGCAAAATATACAAATGAATGCGAAGGAAGAAAGCTTACCGAGCACACCCCCAAACTTAAACTTGACAGTGCCCTCACTGTCAGGCTACACCAAGAGGGGAAAAATTGTCGGCGCTCTTCCTAAAAACAAATTATATACAAAACAAAAAGGAAAACAAAAAATATATACAAAAAAGGTTCCCCCCAAACTTAAGTAAAACAGTGTTCCCACTGTTAGGCGTTGAAGTTCAGGATCAGAGGGGAAAGAGAATAGTATCAATCTATACAAGGCCTTACACAAACCAAAAGTTAACACCAACCATTCAAAGATTTTATCGTTACAATGTGCTGGTTGGTGAAAGAATGCAGAGAGGTAAGAAATGGAGACTACGCAAGACCGTATGGAGGAAGAAGCGGGATACGGTCTCGGTATATGAGAAGAAGAATGGAGGAAGGGAGAAAGAAGTGGAATACGAACTTGAGGGTGGAAATGGATTGAATAAATTAGTACAATCAGCAATGATCGATGTGAAAAGATGGATTGTACTAATCTATCAATATGGCGAGAAATGGGGTCAAATCCCTCAAGATTCGTGAGAAACCATCGGTAAGCCGAACTTGGTAAACCAGACACAGGAAGTGAAAATGATACGGTTTCTTGCAATGTCGGAACGATGGAAAGGATGGGGGGAAGTGATTGAGGAAGGGTATCGATTAAGGGTTCAGGAGGATGTACACAGTCAATGAAAGGAACAGGATGAATTGGAAAATCTGACTCATCAATTAAAACTGGTTCATCCTTAAAAATATCCTCAAAAGTTTCCTCAAAATTCAGCTTATCCATGCAAATTTCATCAAAATCAAGACGCATGTGGGGTTCGGGAAAAACAGTTAATGACTCGGGATGATGAATTGGAGAGAAAAACTCTGCCAAATTTACAGGTTCATCATCCAAAATATTCCCGGCGTCAATATCCTCAATCAAGTGAAAATCAATATTCTCAGACACCTCAACAAAAGCATGGATATTAATCAATTCAGGTTCTAGAGTGGAGGTGTAGAGGTCAAAAGGATTGGGTGTGGTTTCACTCGAAAAGGACCCTTCACAATCGGGCAAATCAAACACTACAAAGTCACACAACTCATTAGCTGTTCTATCTTTAATCAATGAATCGTTTGGAACACTAGATAGACATTCAAAACCGGAGTTGTAGGATTCAAGTTGAAACGGGTAGGCTTGATTCGGAAGGGGGTACATCTCACTCTCTCCACTCAAATTCTCAACCTGTCCTACCGCCTCTTCATACATTGGAAAATTATGAGCTAGTTGGAAACTAGCTACCGGGTCAGTAGGTTGTATGAGGGTGGCCATGGACGCATTCAAATCCATCATCTGTTAGCATGACGCTACCCTAAAGTCTTCCAACGACTGTTCTAGACTAGACATGGGTTGTGACGGGGTTTCAGTAAAAGATTCAAAGTTGTTTGGATACTGAAAACTCCTAAATGGCGGTTCAGAAGCAATGTCTAGGGAAGGTGCAAGAGTCGGGTAGGACTGGTAGGAATTGAATGGCTGGACTATGGTAGGATCAACACTTGGATACGAAGGTGAATGGAATTGTTGATCCCAAGAATTTGAAGTGGTGAAAGGAGTGAAAGATCGGCTATGAGATTGTTCAATATGTTCAGTGATGGACAAAGGACGACTTGCAAAAGGGGTATCAACATAAGCGGGTGCGGGAGGTTGAAAAGGTTGATACAAAGTGGAATGCGGAGTGCAAGTGTTTGTCCTAAACGCTTCTATCCGATCTTTCAAAGAGATTTTGGGCATGGAGGGATCGTTCGACGTTCAGCCAAAGTAAGAACCGTAAGAAGTAATGTCTGGTTGTGGGTACCAAAGTTCGGCAAGAGTTTTTCTAGGTGGAGTACCCATGATATGAAAAGAAGAAAGAAAGAAAGGAAGAGAAAAGGAGGGGAAAAAGAATGTGATTTTTTTTTTAGATATTAACAAAAGAATGAAATATACACACAAAAAGAATCTGGACCAAAAACAATCACGACACAAAAATACCACACACCTAATCGTTCTAGGGTTCGCCTAGGTCAACTAGACCTGCTCCAGAACTTGATTGTCGAAGTAAAACTATGTTGAGAAACGGGCTTAAGATACACTGATCACGAGGCCAGGTAAATGCAGAGATAAGGGGAGGTTTTCCAACGCTTTCGCGAAGTTCCTTAATTAAATAACCCTTTCTCTTTTGGCGGTTTCGCCGTTAACACTTACCTAGACACCCCGTAAACAATGTACCGTTAAGCAAGGTTCTAAACACGGTTAACTTCTCCTAATGAGCGCGAAGTCCTTAAGGCTTAAAGTCTAATTTCTTTTAAAATTTGTGCGGGTAAACGTTATGCTCAAGTTCGTGATTTGTAGGCCACGGAAAAGGTGATGAAATCCTTTACCGTATATTGTGGGGTTCGTTTGCCCTTAAGTCCGTATTAATGTATGCAATGCGCAATTCAATAAAAATTCTATAAAGAATCAAGCAATCGTTTTTTAGTTTAAGCACGGCACTGCAACAAATACGGGTTAGTCAATTTTTAGCATTTGCTAGCGAACTTGCAAAGAATCCTGCAAAGAATAGTATATTGGATGCGTCGGATTTGAGAAGAAGGTGTTAGTAAAGTACGTACCGTTAAGTTTTTGGGTTAGGAAACCCCCGTTGAATCAAATCCGGTAAGCTTGAAAAGTTCGCTTGCGCGGGTCAAACTACCCGGATCTTTGGCACTGTACTTTACAATCACTTTAGCCTTGAACGTACACTTTGCTCCCCCGCAATCGCCGTTTGCAAATCCGCAAAAATCTGCAGACTTGCTCACAAAAATTATCAAAAAAACAAAAAGATACTTTTTTATTTATAAATATATACAAAAGGAATATTAACCCGAATAACAAGAAAGAAAATACGCTACCGTCTCCCCGGCAACGGCGCCATTTGATCGCACGCTTTTGGCGTGTCGGATGTTCAAAGTTCTAAAGTTATAACCGCGATCAGGACGGTGTCACTATGCAGCTAGCCGGTTGAGCACGGGTCGATCCACAGGGAGATGGTTGTATGTCCGTTCGAGTTTTAGAAGAGTTAATAAAGAATGTGTATATGTTTGTTCAAATCTATCATAAGTGTTATATGCAAATATAAAGTTGTTAAGAAAAAGATACGAAAGTGTAAGCTAAAGAAATCCGTACTCAAAACCTTTGAGCCGAGTCTTGACCAATTGAAGCTAGAGCAATTGGCAACAACGTGGATTAGGGGATTTAAGCACGGTATTCGTGGAATCCGGCTTATTTACCCTTGTCCTTCCATTCTTGTCTCTTGCTTTCGCCTCCGGCCAAACCGAACGCAACCAGTCGCGGTTAGGAATCACCATTACCTTGGTAGGGTAGGGTGCCTAACAGAGCGCTTGCGTATCGTTTGGGCGGAGTTCAATGGAAAATAACGGGAAAAGGAAATGAGCAAAGAAACATTAACTTACAATATCGTATTTATTCTTAACAACAATAATTACAACCATTCACAAAACGAACCAAAAAGAGAGAACAAAAAGATAAACAAAGAAAAGAAAAGATTACAAGCAAATAATTAAAGTGCATGGTAATAAATTGCAAGTAATAAAAGACAAGAATGAAAAATGCAAGAAAGAGATAAGCAAGAAAGTAACACTAAGAACCATAGAACTCAAGATAAGCCATGGGATCAATAGCCAACCCTTAAACTTGCAAGCTCAATCAAGAGGTTGCAAGATCAAGAGAAGGGTAAAGAACTCATGTGAAATGAAGCACAAAAGAGAGAACAAAATGATACAACCCCTTGAGATCAATGACCAAAGCTTAAACATGCAAGCTCACTTAAGAGGTTGCAAGATCAAGTTAAGATAGAGAGCTCAAGGAGGAAGCTAAGCAAAAGAATGATACAAAAACCCTCATCTTCATTTAACATCCACTCAATGCTCTCACTACATTTTCATGGAGGAAAGAATGAAGAAGAAGAAGAAGAAGACTAAAAACTAACAAAAAAGGGGCTTAAGAATGAACTCCAACAATGGTTCAGATCTGGGGTATTTATAGGAGGATAGTTGAAACCCTAGGGCCAGATTCTGCCCCTAAATGAAGTGACCAAACTGCCCACAGAAAAAGACACCCTACAGAGTCTATACGGCCGCGGTTCTGCGGCCTAAGCCTGTTTATGCCGCGGAACCGCGGCTATATTAGGGAATTGGGCCGTGGATTTTTGTGGGGATCCCTGGTTTGCTGTTGTCTGCTGTTTGGTATATGACTTTTCTCAGAATCTCTTCACAATTCTTTCCGAATTTCAGTAGATCAAAAGGTGATGTGATGTGGATCTTTTGCCATGATTTCCTCGAGCTCCGCATAGATTTCTTGGATCTTGTGTTGACATTGAGCTTTGTGCATGAAAATGACAATCGATTTGCCATTTTGTCCCTTAAACTGGTATGTGGCAACACACGGATAGAGAGCGGAGACCCGTGTTTTATCTGTTGTTGGCAGTAATCCGGAATTTGTCATACTTTTCCATGATATTCACTATTTAGAGCTGAGACCAGTATCCTGCAATTATGTAGCAAACACTGATTAAAAGCACCAGCCTATAAACAAACGAGCGTAAGAATGGGCGGTATAAAATGCAATATTCTTGTATGAACAGTAATCCAGTTTTCCCTTTGAAGCGACGGACCATTGTTCGTCCTTCCTTGAGAGAAGCTGTTGCGTTTGTGTTCCCACGCGCCTTTCCTGAGAAGCCTCTACCCCGTGTTCTTACAGAAACGGCAGCTGCGACATCACCGGAGTCTGGAGCAGGTACGGAGATCGGGACTCGTCGCCCAAAATTGCCCGCCAAGCGCAAGATCCTGTAATCGGCCGCTGGCGCCCGCTCGCAGAAAAAGAAGAAGTCGCTCTTTTCTGCTGACGTTGTACTCGGTCAGGAGCCCCATGCTCCATGCAGCGAAGGCTTGTGCGAGTACGGGACCAATGAGGGACTATTTGTCGCGCCTGCGGATGATACTGATCTTCAAGCTGCTCTTGTGGCTTCCGAGCGACTGGCTCGCGATGAAGCAGTACTGATCACTATCGCACAGTCAGGTAGACTTCAATCGTATCTTTCCGAGGCTACCTTTTTTTTATTATGCTTTTACTGATGTTTTCTTCTTCAACAGGTATCTCTGCCGAAGAGGCTCTCGTGGCTTCCCTCAAAACATTTGAAGAGGAAGAGAGGCTCCGTGCTTCTTTGGGCCTTGGTATACTTCGGCTCATTGTGCCTGCATTCCCTTTTTCTTTATTTGTGGTTTGACCCTCTCTTTTATTTTGTTGTAGGAACTACCTTGACTCGGGTTATTCCAAGTGCGGTACCGATCCCAAGCGGTGATGCAGCGACGCTTCCAGAGCCGACTATTGTAGCCCCATCTCCCCTGACAATACTACAGGAGGCTTCACTTAAGCAGCCGATGACAGACGCCGTAACGGCTACAGAGGCAGAGCTTGGTTCGGATGATGACGTCCCTTTAACGGAGGTCTTAAGGAGATCGCTTCTCATCGCTCAGACCGAAAAGAAGCGTAGGAAGCGTGTGACGAAGGAACGCGATGCCAGCTTGGCTATGGATGCAGGTTCAAGCACTACCCCATCTATCGCTATTCCTCCAGAGGATGCTCCAGCTGCCCTGTCTACCGCCTATAGACAGGTTGTGCGTGCGGCTCGGGAAGAAGCCAAAAAGCTACCCGAAGGTAACGTAATGCTGAGTATTTTATTAGAACCTGATCTTCAAATTCTTATATACCATATCCTGCAGGGCCAAGTCCTGGCGATGAGATGGCAGGTGAGATGATGGTGACCACAGAGCCCGAAGCGGCTACTTTCTCTCGGGAGTCTGGGATTGCCCAAACCGCCGCTCTTTCCCCTTTCGGCTCCCTGATATCAGCGGGCATCGCAAGCGTCATGATGGATCTTTTCGAATCAGGGGATGAAGCCACGGGCGCCGAAACTATTCCACTGAAGGAGAGCGAAGAAGCCGCTGCGCCTGGTGATGCTTCCGTCGCGGTTTTGGCTGATGACCCATCAGGTAGGTCTTGGGTCGCTGTTTACTTTTTATTTCGCAATCCCTTTCAGCCCCCTCTGATGATATTTTGTTCGTTTTGAGTGTAGGTGTGGTGAACGCTGAGGTTGTGCCACCTGAAGAAGCATCATCAGTTGTTGCCCTGACGGTCGCCGTCCCTTCGCCTTCTCTCGTGTTCTCTCAAATGCTGGAAGGTATGGGTTTGCGATTTATTTAATTTAACTTGTGGATACCATCTTCCTTGTATTAACAGTATATTGTCGCAATTCTGCAGGAGTCTTTTTCGACCATCTATATCAGGTGTTGAACCCACATTTCTCCTTCCAGTCAGGAATCGTCTTTCCTGCTGGTGTCGGTGAGTATAGTTTTTAACCGACATCCTTTCCTTTCTTTTACGGGCAACCATTTCGTTGCTAATTCTTCTTTGAATTGATTGCAGCGTTACAGATTGAAGGAGGGGACGAGAGAATAGCCGTGCCTCCGGTACTCCCAACTTTGCCACCTGTCGCAGCCGGTATAGTAGACTCCATCGCTCATGTATTTTCTTTATCTCTTAAGCCGACATTTGACCATAACTTGTTTTACAGAAATCGCACCAGCTCCGTCTCCCTTTGAGTCTCGCATCTTAATGCCGGCAGGGTCCTTTTGTAGACGTCCATCTTCCAGGGGCGCTGCGACTAGCCTACGCATGTGGAGTGAATTCATCAAGGATCTTGATGCCGAGGCCCTCCTATTCGCTGCAGATTTTGCTGCTGAGGTTAATCCTATGCTGGCGATGCTCGTGAACTTTCATGACGAAGGTGTCGTCGAGTCTTGGGTTAATCACTGCAGAAAGATCGACGCCGGCCTGCATGAGATTGAGCTCAAGCGTCCCACTCCTGAAGTATCAGCTTTGAACTCTCAGCGGGCTATGTGGGTCGAGAGTAGTGTTCCTTTCATTCGCCATTTTGAACAAGAGGCGACCCTGAGGTGAAAGGAACATGAAGTAGCTTCAAGCGAATCTTCTCGGTTGCGCGCCCAGCTTGAAGCGAACACTGCGCAGTTGAAAGCTGTCTCTAACAATCTTCAGCGGTGCATTTCAGATGGGTTGACGCTGAGACGGGTGCTTGACTCTGCGGAGAGGGTCGTACAGGACTGCGAAGCTGTCATGCTGGGAACTGACGAAAAGCTTTCGTCCTGTTTGCAACAGCGGGCCCGTCTCGAAGCGGAGCTGGCCGCAGCGGCTGACCATGAAAAGGAGTTAAGAGGAGTGCACGAGCGGGTTGGTGATTTGTTGAAAACACCTCCTCCTCAATAACCGTCTTTCTATCGAGTGAAAATTTGTAATCTATGTATAACCTGCATTCATTCATTCTTTCTTTTTTTTATGATGTATCATGTATTCAATTGAATTTATGAATAAAAGACACATTTTTTATCTCCTACTATCGCCTTCTTTTCTTTGCTGTGTTGTTGGTATGTTACTTTAGCATGTGTGGCCTGTTGATGATAAATAACGGTTCATTTTGAACTCTTTGTGGGGGTAGTGATGGCTTAGGAAACAGGTTCAGGTCTCCCGTCTAAGACTTTTCAACTTTATGAGCCGTAAGGGTCTCATAAAGATTGTTCTCCCTACTAGTCGAGAGGATCTCGTAGGTGTATTTTCTCCTTAGGGATCGTGAGGATTCCTAAGTGCGTTTTCTTTTGAGAGTCGTAAGGATCTCATAAGAGAATTTTCTCCCTTACAAGTCGAGAGGACTCGTAAGTGGTTGGTGAGTTGACTTGTTTCCGAGTCGAAGCATTGCTCCGACGGGGAGGTCGTTGGCGGACTTGTTTTCGAGACGGAGGTCACTTGGTGACGTATTTCCGAGACGGGGGTCATTTGCTGACGTGTTTCCGATACGGAGGTCATTGGCTGATGTATTTCCGAGACGGAGGTCTTTTGCTGACGTGTTTCCGAGGAGGGGGTCGTTGGCTGACGTGTTTTCGAGACGGAGGTCGCTGGCTGACGTATTTCCGAGATGGAGGTCGTTTGCTGACGTGTTTCCGAGACGGGGGTCGTTTGCTGACGTGTTTCCGAGACAGGGTCATTTGCTGACGTGTTTCCGAAGCGGGGGTCATTAGCTGACGTGCTTCCGAGACGGGGGGCATTGGCTGACGTATTTCCGTGACGGAGGTCATTGACTTATGTATTTTCGAGACGGGGTCGTTTGCTGACGTATTTCCGAGATGGATGTCATTGGCTGACGTGTTTCCGAGACGGAGGTCATTGGCTGATGTATTTCGAAGACGGAGGTCATTGGCTGACGTATTTCCGAGAAGGAGGTTGTTAGCTGACGTGTTTCCGAGACGGAGGTCGTTTGCTGACGTATTTCCGAGATAGAGGTCATTGGCTGACGTGTTTCTAAGACGGAGGTCGTTTGCTGACGTATTTCCGAGACGGAGGTCCTTGGCGACGTGTTTCCGAGGCGGAGGTCTTTGGCTGACGTGTTTCTGAGGCGGAGGTCATTGGCTGACATGTTTCCGAGACGGAGGTCATTGGCTGACGTGTTTCCGAGACTGAGGTCATTTGCTGACGTATTTCCGAGACGGAGGTCATTGGCTAACATGTTTCCGAGACGGGGTCATTTGCTGACGTGTTTCCGAGGCGGAGGTCATTGGCTGACGTGTTTCCGAGACGGAGGTCATTGGCTGACGTGTTTTCGAGACAGAGGTCGTTTGTTGACGTGTTTCCGAGACGGGGTCATTGGATGACTCTAGGTTGTCTATGAACCGTAGGGTCTTGGCACTAGGGATTTTTTCGTGGCTCTGATTGGTGATGTTGTGTCCGTATCCTGCTGGAGTGAGGAGGAACGCCGTTGTTGGCCTCTAGGCTATAGGTGTGGCCGTCGAGATTTTGGAACTAGGGACTTTTCCATGGCTCCACTTCATTGTGACCCTAAGATCGGTTATTGACGTTACGTCTGCACACTGCTGGAGTTGAGAATGAACGCCGTGTTGATCTTCCGGGACGCAGATGTTGCCGTCGAGATCTGACTCTCCCTTTGACAGAGTCTGGTGGGAAAATATGATTCCCTTTTTGTTTGTGCCCATGGATTGTATACAGGGGTCAGTATGGACTCGCCTGTAGGGAAAAAGTTTCATTTTTTTTATTTCTTTCCGCGATACTCTATCATTTCAGCTTTTTATATCGCCAAAGTCACGATTGCCCAATCATTTTGGTTATTTTTCGCGGTGCCCAATCATTTCGGCTATTTTTCTTTTTACTCGCTGCTTTTTATTGCGAGTTGCCCAATCATTTCGGCTATTTCTGTATGCATATATTTTACTTGCTGATTTTTTTGCAAGTTGCCCTATCATTTCGGCTATTTCATATGCATTTATGGCTCGCTGAATTTTCGCCGCGAGTATGGAACTTGGAATCTGGTGCTAATCGTAGCATCAGCATCGCTGTGACTGGAATATTGCCAGGAGCGAATCATCACTTACCGTGAAAGGACTTGGAAGCTGATACCGATTTAGGCATCAGCATCGCTACCACTGGGACATTGCCGGGAACGAATCATCATTTGCCTCTGTTGATTTGAACAAAGGTGGCTTAGCAAACAGGGTTAGGATCCTGTCGACTAAGGCTTTTGACTTCATGAGCCGTAAAGGTCTTATAAATGTGTTTCTCCCTACGAATCGTAAGGATTCTTAAGTGCATGTTCTCTTATAAGTCGTAAGAATTTTGCCAGAGTGTTTTCTCCTTATAAGTTGAGAGGACTTACAAGCGTCACTCACCATGTAAGAACATTTCGCGCCATTGGCAGAACTTGGTGGGGGAGACGTTTACTTGTGCCCATGGCTTGTATACAAGGGTCAATATTGACCGCCTGTAGGGCAAATTAGGGTGTATGATTGCTTAAGAATAGGTTTAGATCCCTATAGCTTAAGGCTTTTCGAATCCTATGAGCCTTGAGGGTCTCATGGGGGAATTCTCCTTATGAGTCGTGAGGATTCCATAAGTGTAATTTCTCCTCAGGAATCGTGGGGATCCCTAAGTGTGTTGCTCCCTTGTGAGTCAAAAGGATCTCACGCAAGTATTTTCTCCTTACAAGGTCAAGAGGACCATGCAAGTGTGCATGAATTTTTTTACGAGTCGCGCCCTCTCGGGTTTCACAAACTCGCCGGTAGCCCTGCTGTTTTTACTCACGGAGCCATTTCGGGTTTTCATCCGTGCCCCATGTTGCTTGTGGACGTACCATTTTTTTTTGCGTCGGCCCTAGGATGCTACGGTTTGTAGTAGTTTAAAGACGTTTTGGTCCGTTGCTAGTTTTAGGACGTTGCGGTCCATTGTTAGTTTAAGGACGTTTTGGTCCATTGTTGCCATTTTGTGGACAACGGTTTCGCTGGATACTACTTATAGAGTTTGGGCTTAGGAAGATAGCGAAGGGACATAGTGTTAGTTATATGTATGCCCTAGAGGCCATTACTGTACATTGGATGTATATTGTAATGGATGCTGGGACATATATAGGTAGGACTTTCTTGCTCGACATGATAGTACGCTATCTGGTTGCTCTTTATCTTAACATGTATACTTTCTGTCTCTCTGATTACATGTTGATAAAGCCCTTAGGATGTGTACTCGACTTCCAGGACTGTGATGCAGATCATACTAGTGGGGCCTGGATAGTCCATGAGTACATCCTTGAAATGTTCCTAGTCGAGGGAATATCGAGACGGGGCATCGATATTCCAGAGTAGACTAGCGTATATCTTCTCGACCCATGCGATGGGCGATGGATGATCCCATATCCATTGGTGTTTGACATCGGAGATGGTATGCGGGTGCTCAGTGGAGACTGGGTACACTGAACGGACTCGCCGAGAACTCCCAGATGGTATTATACCTCACGTCAGATGGCAGTTCTCTGGTGACACTGGTAGAGCTTAGTTTGTTGACCCGAGATCGTCATAGAGTCTTGTGTGTCTCCCACTGTGCTTTAATTTCTACCCTACCACGGCTCTACTGAGTTGTGCAAACAGGTGGTTTTTGGGTACAGTCCCGATTCACATGGAGGCAATGAGCGATAGGAGGGGATTCGTCTCTCCCGGTATTGGGGGTTGATGTTGTGCTATGCTCGACTGGCCATAACAGGAAATCCCTGGCCAGGGTTGCAGTGATATACTGGTAAGAGTTATCAGTAGTTTCACGAATGTTATGGACCTCACGTCGGCATGACTTATCAAGCTACTGGGGTCTGACGTTTACCACCCCTAGGCGAGATATGCGACATATCAGACGAACAGACCGGACTGTACGGTAAGTGTTACTGGTTGGATTCGCAGGAGTGTGAGCGGGCTTGCTCGTCGATCTTCTGATCGCTCAATACCCGGCTGGCCGTTACATTTAGCAGACCGCTTGCGGCTTGTGGGTGTTTGATATGATCATCATCCGCTGCCGGCGTATTGACGAGTCTTTAGAGTCCTACACAGAGGTTTCCTGGCTCAAGCGAAACGAAATAGGAGCGCATATGAGATATGTGCGGGACCGAGAATAATGCGTGTATATGATACCTTATTTCATTCTCGCGATGAATGTGTCGAATGGTTGTATGCGATATAACCTAGTTATCGAATCAAGGATTGATTCGATAAGCCGATACATTGGATACTAGCCGGTTATATGCGATATAACCGGATCATTGAATCAAGTGTTGATTTAATGATTTAATGTATAATTTTATATTTGATATATCACTTTGCATTAACTAGTATTGGTTCACTTTAAATGGATTTTCTCACTTGGTATGCACAAGTTGTATATGTGATATACTTTTGTGCACAAGATTGTATCATGTTTGATGATACATGCAAGCTAGGGTTTGTGTAAAGAATTGACCATGGTTATATGAATGGTTAGGGTTTCATTTTATTTGCTTATTTATTTATTCATTTATTCTTTATTGAAAGAAATAAAATAGTGGCTAAGTTTGGATAATCTTTGAAGCTTCATGAAGCTTTGAATGGTTGATTATTTTGTTTGTTTCCTTAACCTTAACCATTCACTTTAACCTTAGTTTGTTCTCTACATCTAACCATAGTTGACATTATGATAAGAATGATTTATTTTCTATTTTCATATATCTTATCATAATTCTTTATCATCATCTTCTTCATCTTCAAGTTGAAGAAAGCTTGCACCTTTAATGGCAACTAGCCAAAACAAGTGAGAAATCCAAATCTAAAGTCTACCCATTTCCTATTTCTTCATCCTCTACTACTTGCCATGTAGTAGAGTGCGTTGTCTTCACAAGTTTCTTGACTTGGCGAAGGCGGAGCTCGAGTTTTGTGATGCCTCGACGTAGATCATCTTCGGCATCGAACCGACGATCAAGCCCGCCCATTTCTTCGACGAAGCCGATACTTGAGTTCGGGGTTCGATTTGGACAGCGGAGGGAGATCATCGTGGAGCTTAGGAATTGGCGGACCGGATCTACAAAGGTTGTAGCCCCTTTCCTTTAGATACATTTCCGTTTACTTGCATGCTTTGCCTAGATATCTAGTAAACGATCCGTATTAGGGTTTGTAGGCACCCGTAAAATTTGATTTGTGCATGTTTGATCACTTGTGAGACTCCATATGAGTGCCTAGGAACCCTACAGTGGTATCAGAGCCTAGCTAGAGCCTTAGGCGAAGTCCCGACGGAATCAGAAGTCCGATCGACCCAAAACCCGACTTGAAAATTGCTCTCTGGACTTTTCTGTAAAATGTGGATTTTTCGAAATTAAAAATATCCAGAAAAATCAGCAGGGAATCCTAAGAATTACTGTGCAACACGTGTCCATGATTCGACAAGAGTGCGGCGGAACCGCGGCAGAAGCATGGCTTCTGCGGCGGTTCCGCGGCAGTACAGTCACAATGCCCAATACTGTTTGCACTGTAACTCCTAGTTTCTGGTGTTGGTTTTCCTGGGAATATTTTAATATTTATTCCAGAGTTTTATTTTCTGGCTTGTATTGGGAACTCTGTATATTCGATCGGACTGTCTAATTTTGTCGGTGTGGCTTTCCGGGTAATTTTAGAATATGTTAAAAAGTTTGACCGGATATAAATACCCACTTTTTCCCCTGCCGGGAAATTTCCAATTGTTGGATTTTTCCGTAGTTTAACGACGTTCTAAGTAGTGCAAGTAATGCGATGGACCCTCTAGAAGACAACAAACCTTAACTCGATTATGTGACCGTCTTGAACTGCCCTTTGAACCTTCGGGTTTGGGGCAGTACGGCGTGCCACATGTGAGGCGTTGGCTTGACCCTTCTACGGCTGGACCGTTGGTACTGAGGCACGAACTGAATGTTGTTAGACTTATTTCATGTGTTGAGCTATATCGGGAAAACTTGGGTGTTTGATTGTTCGATCGAAAAGTTTAGCATTTTCTATTTATCCGGAATTTGATACAATAATTGGAATTCACAAAAGGTTATGAGATAACGGAATGAATATTATAAACATAGCAGTTTAGTCTCACTTGATCGGTTGCCACGGAATTTTGATGTGATCAAAAGTCCGTCGCAATCACGTAGTGTACGCGGATACTCGCCGGGTAAACTTGATAGACAGCCTCACTCCATAGCCCCGACCAAGTGACTGTAGGAGAACCCCGTCGTCGAAAGCATCCGTTCGGGTGCTCGCGGTAGCGGTGTTCCGCCTTGGTGCACTTTGTCGACGGCGTCAGGGGTGCGGCCGTCTACTGAAGTTTGCGACGAGCATTCGATCAGAATGTCGGGAATCCTGTTGAATTGCCCGACTTGATATTGAAAAGAGTTTTCGATAATGAGACTAAAATGTGGGGTTTATAATTGTTAGGCATGTGATGTCTAAAGAATTCATTTGGTCAGGCATGCGATGTCTGAGGTGGTTGCGGATTCCAACTGTTGTAGTTTTACACTTTCTTTTCTGTGACCGTAAGTGTAATATGTGATGTCGCCGGTTTCGTTGCTATATGTCAACGACAATTGGGATATACCGAGTGAACTTTTCGATAAACTTTCGATAAACTTTAATTTTTGCGGACTTAGCAAACCGGCACCACCGCGCACTAAACACCCGGATCGTAACCATTAACAAGTCTAAGCTAACTACAAGACGGGTTAGAGATATACCGAGTGATCCGAGTCCTCCGGTCTTCTCCTCGTCGTCCCGATCTCCTGCGGAAAATCCGGTCGTCGCCTCCTCGCCGGAAGGGCACCACATCGCCTGTATCTTTTACGGGCTCCCACCTCAATGCCGAGGCAACTCGGGCACGAAGCTGGCTAGTCGACGTGCCCAAGATATGCTGTAGAATGTGTAGTGAGCTATTGTCTCTATTGGGGTTGAAGGAGTTGCCATGATGGAGAAACTTATGCACAAGGATTTTCAATTGATGGATGCTAAAGAGAAAATGAGCATGCACTCTGAAAATGAGCTCGGCCAGAATCCCATTGTTGGAGCTCACTGGAAAAATAAAATGAATGCAAGCACTAAAAAATTAATCCTCATCTCACTTCTCATTCACTCCAGCACTCTCAAAATATTTAACCCCCTGCCATCATATCAAAATATATTAATTTATCAAGACATCCTTATCAAAAGAAACCAGCACACTCCATTAAATAATCCAACAGTGGCCGGCCATCACTCCACTCAAAACACAAACCATACTCTATCAAATCCTAATAAATGCAAGAATAGAAAAGAGGATTTCATAATCAAACTTTTGCAAGAAACCCCCTTCCACTAAATATTATTTGCAAACTGCAAATAACACCCTCCATCGGAAAAGTCCGGCCGGGAAAGAACAAAGGAAAACCGGCCGGAACGGAATGCAAACTGGAAACTCCAGAAAACTGGTCCCGTAATAAATTACAGGAAAACCCCGATACTGTGCATACACACCCGCATTTGTATTTCGACCGAAATACAAATGTAAAGAGACAAAATCTACACTGTACTAAACTAGGACCGGCTTAAACCAAAGCCGGCTAGTAATATCCGTTCGATCCTGATCCGTGCAATACCGCACGTATCTGATCGAACTCTGCCATATACCTATACGGCTACTAGTACAAACCGTCCGATCCTGATCCGTGCAATACCGCACGTATCTGATCGGACCCTGCCATATCTCCATACGGCCTCTACAGCGTTTCGCCCGAAAGCTTGAGTAACTGAAAGTGTGGTGGACTCTAAAGACTCGTCAATACTATGGCTGTGGATTTAACCACAAGCACGTCAGAGGTATAAGCCAATACGTGACGGACCACCAGCTATTGACCAAAAGGGACGTCGATGAGCGAACTCATCCTGACACCCTACTGAGCCTGTCAGTGACAATATCCGTGCAGTCCGGTCCGTTCGTCTATGAGTATCGCATGGCGGGCCTAGGGGGTTGGTAAAAGTCAGACCCCCAAAAGCGGTACAAGTCGTGTCGGAGTGTAGCCCAGAACACCCTGAGATACTACTGGAATACCTACCAGTAAATCTCCTTGCCTTGGCCAAGGACTTTGTGTAATGGCTCTCCTAGACACAGCACGACCTCACCCCCAATACCGGGAGAGACGAACCCCTGAAGATACGCTCACTGCCTCCATGTGGCTCGGGACTGTACCCAACTAAAACCTGTTTGCACGACTCCTTTGAGCCGTGGTAGGGTAGTAATCAAAGTACAGTGGGAACTCACACGAGACAAATGACGATCCCCAGGTCGATGAACTAACCTGCACACATGTCACCAGGGAACTGCCATCTGACGTCTGGTATATGACCAACTAGCATGTTCCCGGCGAGTCCTGTCTGGTGTACTCATAACCCAATGAGCACCTGTATACATCTTAGGTGATCCAACTGACACCAGTGGCTTGTGAGACCGGCCACCGCCCCTCGTCGGGGTCTCGACTGTATAGACTAGTCTACTAATGGAGTATCGATGCCCGGTCTCGAAACTCCCACGACTAGGGACCTTTTAAGGATATGCTTGTAGACTCCCAGCTCCCACTTATATGATCGCCCTCATACTGCTGGTGGTCAAGCAAGAATCCTAGGGGCTCTATCAACGTGTAATAGCGACGTGTCAGGTCACCTAAAGCAGTACACGATGATAAAGGTAAACCAGATAGCATACTATCATCTCGAGTAAGACTGTCCTACCGGGATAGGTCCTCCCTCAATCATTACAATCACGTACCTGTGACCTAATAATTGACTCTGAAGGCACTATCTCCAACAATCTCCCACTTGCACTCAAGGCTAATTATTGCGATGTCGCATACTCACAGCCCGTGTGATACCGAACACCCAACTCCTCTACTAGTCAGTCTCACAAAGCTCGTTTGCGAAACTATTGCGTTCGAGGAATAGCCTCAGTGAGTGGATCCGCTTTGTTGTTTCTTTCCATGTCTCTCTATATCTCATGTTCGCGGAGAAACCCATCTCCCGAAATGAGCAATACCTGTCATAGAATATGTCTGGATGTCTGATGGGACATAGCTCATAAATGAACTCCAAATCCAAACTTCTTAGACTGTATCGTCAACTGAACTTAATCAGTATCCTGCGCGCCATGCCTCCCTCAGTATTGCCTTGGATCACCTGTCCAAAATACTGCCCCTCGTCAGAGGGAAAACTATAACTCTGACAACCTCCTTGTCGTCCATGTCACCTTGGAAGCCTGGAATGATAACTGTCTCCTGAATGAGGCTGTCGTTATCATATCCCTAGAACATCCACTTATGTTCTAAAACTGCTTCCGACTGTTTCTCCAGGATTGGATTAATGTCAACTTATTGCATCTTGTGCAAGAACAACATCTGGTGTGGTACTTGACATCTCACGATTGACTCAATTGCCTGAGCAAGTGATCTGCCAATCATGCCCGTCCCTCTCCCTTTTAGTCTGTAAGACACCTTTGGAGAGGGTGACTCCATTATCTGCAGGTACACTACCGTGCCAGGAGTCGTCCATCCTAAATACTCTTAGAATGCTGTCAAGTACCTTGATTGGGAAACCACCCAAATCTAGATCTAAAACCATAGATCCAGTAACCAGTATGTCAGATATAAAATCCATTTCCTTTGTGGAGAAACCACTGTGTGACGACCAAAGTATAACCGATCGTAGTATAGGAGTTTCCTTTCCTACTTTGTGTATGTCATCCAAATACCATGACATCACATCCTACTACCTTCTCAACAGATCCATCTTCTATTCTGATGAAGTCAAACCTATGACTGTCACGTCAGAAATAGATGATCTATCTCCGCTACATCTGCTTTAGTCTATAAATAGACATAAGCTACCTGTCCACCAATGCTTCCGCTGCTCCCACTGACTACGACAACCCTCTGGCAGAGTCATATACACGTACACTTCTAAAACTAGTTTTAGAACGACGCTATACTCATCCTCCCGCCGGGTCTCGTAACCTGGAACAACAGCAATGGCAATTGTGGGTAAACAAGAACTTCCCTGTCACCGTCCTTGAGGCCACCGTAGTGCCTCTCGGGTGCCTGAAGTTACCCACCTTATCTGCGGAGTGGTCAATGGAATGTCAATCCAGATTGAATCTTTAGGTTTCTTATCAAATCTTCAGTAATCGTTTGTGGTTCTGGAATCACTTCCAGTTCTACCATACTCCCACTACTGTTTTCTGAAAAAATCCATTTTTAATAAAACTGTGGCGAGTCTAGAACAATATCGCTATTGTTCATCCAGATGGTAGAAAGTCAACCCTCGTCATAGCCTGGGTCAACCCACAAACAGCCATTACAGAAACGTGCCTTGAGTTGTCCAGTGTCTGGTTTTAATCATAAACCGGACAACTCCCCGTACCTCAACATCGTTAAGATATGAACTGTTCTATATCCAATATAGAAACAGAGGCACTGATTTAATTGAACCAGATTCAAATCATGCAGCTGTCCCCAGCGCATGTCAACTAAATGGAAGGAGGCCGATCAGCGTTACTCAACTTAGGAATACTTCCAATTATGAGTAACCTGAAAGAGAAGCAAGATCTCTTTATCATTACTATCAACTGAATACCATACACAAGTATCTACATCTTCGATCTATTTGAAGAATCCCGATACTTGCTATGCCTGGTTCTCTACTCTATTCAAATACCTATAACTTCTCCAAATACGGACCCTGTGTTTCCACGAAACACCTATCTAAAAACTAGAGAAGTCATAAGTAAACCGAATATAGTACGAGGACCAACCCCTCTGTCCTGATGGACCCTGGACAACATACAATACTCTGTATAAGTCCCTTGAGTCTGACAACTCATTTACTGTGTGTCGTAGGTTGAAAACTGTACTTATGGTTAAGAAGAATTACACCGCTGTTTAATGCTCCTTACTTAACCATCCACTGATATAGGTAAATGTCGTAGACATAATTTCAGAAAGGTATATCTCACTCTATGAAAATAGACGTACAGATATATCAATTTGAAATTGGTGCATAACAGCGGATATTCAAAACCAAATACTTGCCGTCCGGCAAATAACCCAGGTGACTTCCTCAAATATCACCGATTACAATGAATCCCGATATAATGAGGACAATCACCTAATTCCCAATAGCTTACTCCCACTCATCATCTGTAAAACCATACAGATATGAGAATTATACCTGGCAAATACATACCCTGGAGTAAGTGTCTAATCGGGAAATCAGTTTTCTTTTAACATTACACAGTGAAACTGAAACATTGAAATGTTTCGATGGGGTATCCTGGTATTCCTAGTAATGCCTCTTCCAGATTCACGACTGTAACCGTATAATCCTTTGCCACCTCTCCAAATCCCTTCTTATGTCTTTAGTCTTTACCTTCTGCACACCCCTTAGGCCAAATGGTTTTCTTCCTTCCCTACCGTTCGGCACCAGCCTATGGTTTGGAAGAAGACTATCCAATAAGCATAATGGGTGTACTGTCCCAATCCTAGGAGCACTCGCAATGCGAGAGAAGGTGAAGATAAAAGACAACCGAATGAACTTAATTCCTATTTCTCCTGGACCAGAATCCATCCCCGAACTGGAACCAGTTCCATTCGAGTTCGTATATAACCATACGATGGAGTATCCAAATAAACTGTGGATCTTCGTAGTGATACAGAGTGTCCTGGAGAAATACAAAGATGATGTGGGAGTGGTAACGAAATATTTGGTTTGGTCGTGAATGTCTGTTGCAATTTACTTTGCCCTCTTACTAATCCCTTACTTTGTCTGAACTTAATACCTTCTGCACACCATCGTTATGCTAATTGGTTTTCTTCATTCCCTACCGGTCGGCACCAGCCTAAGGTTTGGAAGAAGACAATCCAATTTGCGTAATAGGTGTACTACCCCTAAACCAAGGAGTACTCGTAACCTGAGAGAGGGTAAAAGGAAAAGACAACTGAATAATCCTATCTGTTTTCTCCAGAACCGGAAACCATCCTCGAATAAATTCTTTCGAGTTCGTATCTAACCATACGATGGTTTTGTCCAATGGAAGTGGACGTTCGTAGTAATACGGGGTGTCCTGGAGAAAAGGGTAAAAGTAGGAGTGGCAATGAGGTCTGCAACTCTGATAATCCAAAAACCGGTGTAAAGAAGGTTCGGTCAACTTGGTCATTGAGTCATAGTCTTAGGGTCGGGTCAATGGTCGCTGCCAGAGAGAGAGAGAAAAGAAACACTCAGCGTGCACTCTAACCAAGATCAGAATGGTTACCAATTTATCTAATCTGGAAACCTCCCACTGTACCTCAAATTCTCCTCCAAACCTGAAAGAAGAATTAGTCGGGGTCACCCGAGGAGTAAACCAACTCATCAGTGGGAATCGGGATCCAACTCTCATCGCATGATAACGTGACGGAATCCGCTCACGCTATCACACTCCAGAAGGTATGCGCATATCTGGCAAGTTTCAGTTCTTTTGAAACTCCCGATGTGATTTCTGCCCCATGCTTTTATGACCTTGGCGTGAGGTCAAAATATCATAAGTCACATGTCAAGTTCTGCCCGTCATTATCCAGGTTAATTTGAACCCACCCGTACATACCCTTGACGTAGGCCAAAATAGTAGTACGACTGTCCCAAACCAACGCATCTATCTATGCAACAGATAAATAACCGGCAGCTACCAAACACTATGCCTTGGCGTGAGGTCAAAATACATAGCTTGAATACTACCGAATATTTAACTGAAATGACGGAGGGCTACGAATGGTTTCTGGCGAAAACCTTTAACGTAATGAACTTGATATCGTCGAAGGAACGGATAGCTTTTAAAAATATAGTGACGAAAACCGTTGCTAAAGAGGTCACTCCCTGTGAGGGGATCTCGGCTCTTTCCCCGTAGAATGGGGTGCAGGATATTCCAAATGAATACCGCGATGCAAAGCAAAAGTAATCGGCTATAGTGAAGTTAATGCCCTGACGCAAACTTCTGTCCAAGGGGTCACTCCCGGTGAAGGGATCTCGGCCCTTGCCTCGTCGACTGAGGAGCAGGATATTCCAAATGAATACCACGATGCAAAACAAAAGTGAACGTCCTTGCAATAACAGCTTTTTGAAAAGTGTTCCAACAACATCAGATTAGGTTTGTTTAACTTGCATTGATCCGAATCAATGTAGTCCCATCAATTAATCACACCACAAAGAACGAAAATATACTGACGTACGTATATGCCATCCGCATTCGCCACTGGGTCCCGTCATCACTCGTTAGGTTAGCTTACTAACGACAGAGCGGGGAATGGACTAGCGCGGATGAAAAACATATACAACATCTACTAATATATATACCAATATATTATATTTCGCTCAAGGCGTGAAAAGAAATGCAACATCACAGAAATGTACAGCATCATAGAACAATACAGATATCTGGGATCCCCGGGTTTCACAGAGCCACTACTGAAACCCGACGTTCCCCTGGTCGTGTGGATAGCCTGTGCAATGAAATCCTATACCCCCTACGAGTGCGGTGAATAGCCTGCCAATCCTGGAGTGAAGCCCCCTCCGTCTCAATGCCCTGAGATGCGAGCCCGTTGCCCTCTAGAACCCGGCTATCCGTGCACCCCTCCGCGGGGTAACCCTAGTACAGAAAGTAAAATATACATACACCGGGTACAACGACCGCAACCAGGTCGTGCCCCAAAATAATAATACAAACAGGCAGTGACGGCAGTCCACATGTCGGACGCTCGCCCCGCAATATCAAATGTACATAATACACCAACACTGTACTAGCATTGCATCCAGGCTATCTCCACGACCGATCCGCAACATCACAGCATAAACATAGAACATCAACGTGAAAGTCACGTTCGCAAATCCGTCTAACCGGGCTATAGCAGTTAGACCGGATTTACCGATCGAGTGACATTCACGGTCGCAGATATAATGTAAATACTGTGAAAAATGTGTTTAAAATATCCGACCGATCGAATATCAACAAGTGGGCCCCAAAACAAAACTGTAGCAGTTACAGAAAATATGGGCCCAATTTTAATGTTCAAAAACCCCAAAAATAATGCCAGAGGCCCACTGAAAAAATCCGGCACACTGACTCTTCTACTCTGCGGCGGAAGCGCGGCCAGAAGTGGGTTTTGGCCGCCCTTCCGCGCTCTTGTTGGAAGATCATGGTGTCGGGTTTTTCCAGAAGTCTTAAGTTTGCCTGTACAGTGCTTTTATACAACCTGAAAAATTTTTGGGGACCAAAAAGTTTCAACAGAAAACTGATGTGGGCAAATATGGGTTTTTGAACATTTCGATCGATCGGAACTGAAAAACACATTACACAAAGCTAGACTAAGTTAATGGGGAGGCTCTGATACCACTGTAAGTGCACGGCGACGCCCCGGCCGTCAATCCGATGGCCAACGCGGAAACGGTGATAAACTTTAATTTTTGCGGACTTAGCAAACCGGCACCACCGCGCACTAAACACCCGGATCGTAACCATTAACAAGTCTAAGCTAACTACAAGACGGGTTAGAGATATACCGAGTGATCCGAGTCCTCCGGTCTTCTCCTCGTCGTCCCGATCTCCTGCGGAAAATCCGGTCGTCGCCTCCTCGCCGGAAGGGCACCACATCGCCTGTATCTTTTACGGGCTCCCACCTCAATGCCAAGGCAACTCGGGCACGAAGCTGGCTAGTCGACGTGCCCAAGATATGCTGTAGAATGTGTAGTGAGCTATTGTCTCTATTGGGGTTGAAGGAGTTGCCATTATGGAGAAACTTATGCACAAGGATTTTCAATTGATGGATGCTAAAGAGAAAATGAGCATGCACTCTGAAAATGAGCTCGGCCAGAATCCCATTGTTGGAGCTCACTGGAAAAATAAAATGAATGCAAGCACTAAAAAATTAATCCTCATCTCACTTCTCATTCACTCCAGCACTCTCAAAATATTTAACCCCCTGCCATCATATCAAAATATATTAATTTATCAAGACATCCTTATCAAAAGAAACCAGCACACTCCATTAAATAATCCAACAGTGGCCGGCCATCACTCCACTCAAAACACAAACCATACTCTATCAAATCCTAAAAAATGCAAGAATAGAAAAGAGGATTTCATAATCAAACTTTTGCAAGAAACCCCCTTCCACTAAATATTATTTGCAAACTGCAAATAACACCCTCCATCGGAAAAGTCCGGCCGGGAAAGAACAAAGGAAAACCGGCCGGAACGGAATGCAAACTGGCAACTCCAGAAAACTGGTCCCGTAATAAATTACAGGAAAACCCCGATACTGTGCATACACACCCGCATTTGTATTTCGACCGAAATACAAATGTAAAGAGACAAAATCTACACTGTACTAAACTAGGACCGGCTTAAACCAAAGCCGGCTAGTAATATCCGTTCGATCCTGATCCGTGCAATACCGCACGTATCTGATCGAACCCTGCCATATACCTATACGGCTACTAGTACAAACCGTCCGATCCTGATCCGTGCAATACCGCACGTATCTGATCGGACCCTGCCATATCTCCATACGGCCTCTACAGCGTTTAGCCCGAAAGCTTGAGTAACTGAAAGTGTGGTGGACTCTAAAGACTCGTCAATACTATGGCTGTGGATTTAACCACAAGCACGTCAGAGGTATAAGCCAATACGTGACGGACCACCAGCTATTGACCAAAAGGGACGTCGATGAGCGAACTCATCCTGACACCCTGCTGAGCCTGTCAGTGACAATATCCGTGCAGTCCGGTCCGTTCGTCTATGAGTATCGCATGGCGGGCTTAGGGGGTTGGTAAAAGTCAGACCCCCAAAAGCGGTACAAGTCGTGTCGGAGTGTAGCCCAGAACACCCTGAGATACTACTGGAATACCTACCAGTAAATCTCCTTGCCTTGGCCAAGGACTTTGTGTAATGGCTCTCCTAGACACAGCACGACCTCACCCCCAATACCGGGAGAGACGAACCCCTGAAGATACGCTCACTGCCTCCATGTGGCTCGGGACTGTACCCAACTAAAACCTGTTTGCACGACTCCTTTGAGCCGTGGTAGGGTAGTAATCAAAGTACAGTGGGAACTCACACGAGACAAATGACGATCCCCAGGTCGATGAACTAACCTGCACACATGTCACCAGGGAACTGCCATCTGACGTCTGGTATATGACCAACTAGCATGTTCCCGGCGAGTCCTGTCCGGTGTACTCATAACCCAATGAGCACCTGTATACATCTTAGGTGATCCAACTGACACCAGTGGCTTGTGAGACCGGCCACCGCCCCTCGTCGGGGTCTCGACTGTATACACTAGTCTACTAATGGAGTATCGATGCCCGGTCTCGAAACTCCCACGACTAGGGACCTTTTAAGGATATGCTTGTAGACTCCCAGCTCCCACTTATATGATCGCCCTCATACTGCTGGTGGTCAAGCAAGAATCCTAGGGGCTCTATCAACGTGTAATAGCGACGTGTCAGGTCACCTAAAGCAGTATACGATGATAAAGGTAAACCAGATAGCATACTATCATCTCGAGTAAGACTGTCCTACCGGGATAGGTCCTCCCTCAATCATTACAATCACGTACCTGTGACCTAATAATTGACTCTGAGGGCACTATATCCAACATACTGTACATTGGATGTATATTGTAGTGGATGCTGGGACATATATAGGTAGGACTTTCTTGCTCGACATGATAGTACGCTATCTGGTTGCTCTTTATCTTAACATGTATACTTTCTGTCTCTCTGATTACATGTTGATAAAGCCCTTAGGATGTGTACTCGACTTCCAGGACTGTGATGCAGATCATACTAGTGGGGCCTGGATAGTCCATGAGTACATCCTTGAAATGTTCCTAGTCGAGGGAATATCGAGACGGGGCATCGATATTCCAGAGTAGACTAGCGTATATCTTCTCGACCCATGCGATGGGCGATGGATGATCCCATATCCATTGGTGTTTGACATCGGAGATGGTATGCGGGTGCTCAGTGGAGACTGGGTACACTGAACGGACTCGCCGAGAACTCCCAGATGGTATTATACCTCACGTCAGATGGCAGTTCTCTGGTGACACTGGTACAGCTTAGTCTGTTGACCCGAGATCGTCATAGAGTCTTGTGTGTCTCCCACTGTGCTTTGATTTCCACCCTACCACGGCTCTACTGAGTTGTGCAAACAGGTGGTTTTTGGGTACAGTCCCGATTCACATGGAGGCAATGAGCGATAGGAGGGGATTCGTCTCTCCCGGTATTGGGGGTTGATGTTGTGCTATGCTCGACTGGCCATAACAGGAAATCCCTGGCCAGGGTTGCAGTGATATACTGGTAAGAGTTATCAGTAGTTTCACGAATGTTATGGACCTCACGTCGGCATGACTTATCAAGCTACTGGGGTCTGACGTTTACCACCCCTAGGCGAGATATGCGACATATCAGACGAACAGACCGGACTGTACGGTAAGTGTTACTGGTTGGATTCGCAGGAGTGTGAGCGGGCTTGCTCGTCGATTTTCTGATCGCTCAATACCCGGCTGGCCGTTACGTTTAGCAGACCGCTTACGGCTTGTGGGTGTTTGATATGATCATCATCCGCTGCCGGCGTATTGACGAGTCTTTAGAGTCCTACACAGAGGTTTCCTGGCTCAAGCGAAACGAAATAGGAGCGCATATGAGATATGTGCGGGACCGAGAATAATGCGTGTATATGATACCTTATTTCATTCTCGCGATGAATGTGTCGAATGGTTGTATGCGATATAACCTAGTTATCGAATCAAGGATTGATTCGATAAGCCGATACATTGGATACTAGCCGGTTATATGCGATATAACCGGATCATTGAATCAAGTGTTGATTTAATGATTTAATGTATAATTTTATATTTGATATATCACTTTGCATTAACTAGTATTGGTTCACTTTAAATGGATTTTCTCACTTGGTATGCACAAGTTGTATATGTGATATACTTTTGTGCACAAGATTGTATCATGTTTGATGATACATGCAAGCTAGGGTTTGTGTAAAGAATTGACCATGGTTATATGAATGGTTAGGGTTTCATTTTATTTGCTTATTTATTTATTCATTTATTCTTTATTGAAAGAAATAAAATAGTGGCTAAGTTTGGATAATCTTTGAAGCTTCATGAAGCTTTGAATGGTTGACTATTTTGTTTGCTTCCTTAACCTTAACCATTCACTTTAACCTTAGTTTATTCTCTACATCTAACCATAGTTGAAATTATGATAAGAATGATTTATTTTCTATTTTCATATATCTTATCATAATTCTTTATCATCATCTTCTTCATCTTCAAGTTGAAGAAAGCTTGCACCTTTAATGGCAACTAGCCAAAACAAGTGAGAAATCCAAATCTAAAGTCTATCCATTTCCTATTTCTTCATCCTCTACTACTTGCCATGTAGTAGAGTGCGTTGTCTTCACAAGTTTCTTGACTTGGCGAAGGCGGAGCTCGAGTTTTGTGATGCCTCGACGTAGATCATCTTCAGCATCGAACCGACGATCAAGCCCGCCCATTTCTTCGACGAAGCCGATACTTGAGTTCGGGGTTCGATTTGGACAGCGGAGGGAGATCATCGTGGAGCTTAGGAATTGGCGGACCGGATCTACAAAGGTTGTAGCCCCTTTCCTTTAGATACATTTCCGTTTACTTGCATGCTTTGCCTAGATATCTAGTAAACGATCCGTATTAGGGTTTGTAGGCACCCGTAAAATTTGATTTGTGCATGTTTGATCACTTGTGAGACTCCATATGAGTGCCTAGGAACCCTACACATAGGCGTCGTCATCTATCGTTGACTTGGTCCATGACTCATCAGACGTAGTATTTTTTCAGGAACCGACCATTTATTGGCCTGAAGGGTCTTTCGCCATGCATATCCATTAGCAAATAAGCCCCACCTTGGTAGACTTTGTCTATGATGTACGGGACCTCATAGTTCGGCTCGAATTTCCCCTGTTTGGCACGATTGGGGATCATAGGTCTCTTGACCACTAGTACGAGTTCGCCCTGGCGAAATGTTCTCGGCCTAGTCAATCTCTCGTATGAGCGTGTCATCTTTGCTTTGAAAGCCTCCAAGTTTTGCTGCTCCATGAGACGAGTTTCATCGAGGGTGTCGAGCTCCTCAAGCCGAAGATGAGCATTCTCTTCGTCTGTTAGCTCGCAATGAACCGCCACTCGTAGAGAGGGTAGCTCTATCTCCAAGGGGAGTACTGCTTCCGTGCCGAATACCAACGCAAATGGAGTTGTATTTGTGGCCATTTTGAACGTGGTCCGGTAAGCCCAGAGAGCTTCATACAGTCTCTCGTGCCAGTCCTTTTTATTTTTGGACACCGTCTTCTTAACGATCTTTGTCAAGGTTTTGTTGAAAGCCTCAGCTAGACCGTTAGCTCGGGGATTATAGACCGAAGAGTATCTCCAGTCTATATGATGCTGATGTGCGAAGTGGCTGATTTTGTGACTTCTGTAGGCCAGCCCGTTATCGGAGATAATCCGTCGCGGAGTGTCGAACCCATAGATGACGTGTGTCTTGAAGAAATGGAGGATGTTATCCGTCTAAACTTCTATTAGCGGTACTGGTTCTGCCCACTTGGAGAAATAATCAGTTGTCGCCAATATGAATCGATGTCCTCTGGATGACACTGGTTCGATGGGCCCATTATGTCTGTTCCCCACATTTCGAACGGTCAGCTAGCCACCGTTGGGTATAGCGGGTTTGGATACTGGTGGATGAAGTCTCCATGAATTTGGAACGAGTGGCACTGCTTCGCATATTTGAGACAGTCCTAAATCATCGTGGGCCAATATTAGCCCAACCTTTTGATCTTCAGCTTCATCTATGGCCCGGCTTGATGAAAACCGCAGAGTCCATCGTAAGTTTCTTGGATGACTCTTCTTGCTTCTTCCGGTCCCAGGTATCTTAGCCACAGAGAGTCGAACGATCTCTTATATAGAGTATCGTTGACGAAGGCGAAAGACAGAGCTTGTTTCATGAGCTAATGTCTTGAGGACGCATCTTCAGGTGTTCGACGAAATTTGAAGTAATCTATAAAGACTTCTCTCCAATCCTTAGCCTTTTCTTGGTCTTCAATTTGCAGGGTTGTTTGCTTGGTCACTTCCTTTTCTTCAGATGACTGCGGAGTTATTTCCACTGGTGCAAGAACTCGACGGCTTTGTATAACGATCCTTACATCATCGAGGTTTTCGTCAGCCAGTTCTTTAGCGAGTTTTGCTAATACATCTGCCTTGCTATTTTCTGTACGAGATATTCTTTCCAGAATGTAGGAGGGGATTTGAGTCAGCAATTGTTGCACTCTCTCACCGTATTTTACCAACTCTGGTTTACACGTTTGATAGTTGTCGTTTACTTAACTAACGACCAGCTGGGAGTCTCCGTATATAAGGAGGTTTTCGATTCCCATGTCGACAGCGATCTCAAGTCCTGCTATCAAAGCTTCATATTCCGCTTCATTGTTTGTCCTTGGCTCTGTTAAGGAAAAGGCAAAGCGCATTATCCCTCCTTGTGGAGCCACGAAGATGAGGCCTACCCCAGATTTGATTATTGGGGAGTTGTGCTTTCGCTTTTTCATAGAAGATGCCCCATCGAAGTAGAGTTCCAATCGGGTATCACTCCCTCCTCTCTCCCTGTCGATCGTGTCAAATGCATGCTCATCTGGAGATTCGCAATTTAGGGCTGAATCGGCAGGTATCGGATGCTCGGCGAGGAAGTCGGCGATGGCCTGGCCTTTCATTGCCTTGAAAGGTCGGTATGTTATCGAGAATTCCATCAAGAGGAGGGCCCATTTAGCAAGCCTTCCTGTTAATATGGGTCTTGACATCAAATATTTGAGAGGATCCACTTTTGATATGAGGTGGACCTCATGCGCCAAAGCATAATGCCGAAGCTTCGTTATCGCGAAGATTAATGCCAAGCAGTATTTTTCGACAGGGCAGTAGTTGTTTTCTGCTCTCAGGAGAACTCGACTCATATAGTAGAGGCCTCTCTCTTTCCCTTGGTCGTTCTCCTATGCCCATAGCGCGCCTAAAGAACCTTCAAGGGCGGTTGTGTACAGGATGATGGGATTTCCCTTGACCGGAGCGGTCAGTACCGGCGAATTCTGCAGGTATTGCTTGATTTCGTCTAGTGCGCTTTGGCATTTGCGATCCCAGACGAACGGGGTCCCTTTCTTCATTAAATGGCTGTAGGGGCGGCATTTGCCGAAGAGGTTGGGTATGAATCATCGGATATATGCGAGCTTTCCTTGGAGAGGCCGCGGCTGCTTAAGAGTTCTTGGTGGAGGCATTTCCATAATCGCCTTGATTTTTGACGGGTCTATTTCGATGCCCCGGTGTCGTACGATGAATCCTAGGAATTTGCCCGAGGAAACTCCGAATGCGCATTTGAGAGGGTTCATCTTCAGGTTGTATTTCTGAAGACGTTGGAACACTATCTTCAGATGCTCCCAATGCTCCTCGTGCAATTTGCTTTTCACCACGAGGTCGTCGATATAGCATTCGACGATTTCATATATGAGGTCATCGAAAATCTTCGCCATGGCCCTCTGATAGATAGCGTCGGCATTCTTCAGACCGAACGGCATCACTTTGTAGCAGAATATGCCCATAGGGGTCTGGAAAGCGTTATGCTTCTGGTCTTCGGGATGCATCTTTATTTGATTGTACCCTGACGAGCCGTCCGTGAAGGAGATGACTTCATGAGTGGACGTGTTATCTATCATCAGCTCGGTAACCGGTACGGGAAAATCATCCTTTAGACAGGCTTTGTTGAGGTCCCGAAAGTCCACGCAGATGTGCACCGTCCCATTTTTCTTCATTACTGGGACAATGTTGGCGATCCAGTCGGGGTATTGAACTTCTTGGATGAAGCCGGACTCGATTAGCTTCTTGACTTCAGAGTTAATGCTCACTTCAAGTTCGGGCTGCATTCTTCTTGGTGCTTGTTTGACTGGCTTGACGTCCGGAGATATCGCCAATTTATGCACCGCTATTTCTGGATCTAGCCCCGGCATCTTGGAATAGTTCCATACAAAGCAATCTTTATACTGTATGAGCACGTCTTTTAGCATAGCCACATGTTCATTAGACAGCAGCTCACTGACGAACGTAGACCGCGGGTCGTTTGCCGTCCTCAAGTCAATTTTTTTAACTTATCCGCAGTAGTGTGTATTCCATCTTCCAACTCTTTTAGCGCTGGTAGAAATTCTGAGATCAACTCCTCTTCATCTTCATTTTCGAAGCACCAGGAGAGGTCATCCATATTCTCACGCTCTCCTTCCCCCGACAGCGTTATCATATGACAGGTACGAGATTGTTTCCTAGACCGATGTTGATCCGGTTCTATTCTTGCTATATACGCTGCTTTGGGCACATGCTTTTGTGGTGGGGCGACCCTCCAACTGTAAGATAAAGCGAATCTGCCGAGTTGATATTGGTTTTCGACCCGTCTTTTGAAGGTGAAGCAGTCCTCTAGAGGATATCCCATCGCTCGATGATAGGAGCAATAATCCGAGTGATGAACCTCGTTTGCTTGTTCGGGGTGCTTGGACTCCGGGAGCGTAATCATCTGATGTTTCATGACGAGGTCGAATACCTTCCTTGTCTTGTCTTGAGGAAAAGAATATTCCCGACCCATCTTCTTCATCAGCGATGGATTCTAACTGGCCTTTTCTCGATCGCGTGGCCTTTTGGATCCGTTTTGCCGCTGTCGCACGGTTTTTACGTTCTTTAACTTGTTTTTGCCTCCACGTCGAGCCTTTTTCTTGTATTAGGAATGCATGGCGGGCTGACAGCGAAGGGCATCGTCATCCTCCGTAGCCTGCTGAAGGAGGCGTTGCGTCTTGGCTTTCTCGTAAATGGCCATTTCGCGGATGTGGTCATTCTGAGCCTTTTGACTCGCTTCCCTCACCAGCTTATCCATTTGTTCTTCAAACGACGAACTCGGCATTTTTATAACAGGACCGCGTTCCGGTTCAGCGTCAGCGTCTTTTAAAAGAGCATCCTCTTCTTCATCAAGGTCCTTTATGACATGGCAGCCATGGAACTGCTCTCGTTTCTTGGACTGGACATATCCAAGCCCGATCGTTTCCATTTTCCGTTAGGCAATTTTCGCTGCATTCCGGGGACGTTCCAAATCCTATTGTAGAACTGAGCTTGTCGAGGAGTTTGTTTGAATGGTACGCCTTGGCATCTTAATAACCTTTTCAATCCCTCAGTATAATACTTGGGAAGATGAATGGGTTGGAGCCTGTCGAGCGCAGGATTGGCAGCATACCAGACTTCTCTTTCGACTTTAGTCTCTGTGGATCGATAGAATAGGATTGCATTTTCAACTCTTCTCCTAGGAGGGACGTAGAACGTCTGTAGCTCTTGCACACTATATGTCTCGAGCGCATCAAGCTCTCTGTAGTGTAGTCATGGAACCATGGTGATTTGCAAACTCTGATCATCTCCAGTGAGGGCCTGCATTGATGGACGGACCGAGAACACTGCGTTGACATCGTCTTCAGAGTCACTGCCAAAGACCAGAATAGGGGTAGATGGTCCCGGCCTGTTGCATTGGGGCGGCCCCGAAAAAACTATCTCTTCTTCCTCCTCGGTATCGCTCTCGAAGACCGGGATAGTGGTGATAGCTTTTTGCTTGTTCTCCAGTTTATAGCATCTTTCCGTGTCTTCAAAGTCTGGAAGGAAATACTTTGCATCCTCGTACTTTCGGACTTCATTTACGGAAAATGGGTTCAGTTCCCCCATCACTGTATACTCGAGTCCATCTTTAAAATACTTCATAAACTGATGTTGTATTCGTGTAACCAAGGTCTGCCGAGCAAAGCGTTGTAGCAGGTCTTGGCGTTAATGACATGAAACTTGATGTCAGTGATGAGCAACCCAAAGCGTAACGTCAGAATCACAGACCTGAGTGTCGGTGATGACTGGGAGTCGAACCTGGAGATGGTGATTTTATCCTGAGCGAGGTGCTGAACGCTCATGCAGATTTCTTTTAACACCCTCACATTTAGGAGGTTGACAGAGGACCCGTTATCAACTAAGATCTTCCTTATCTTAATGTCATGGCAGTAGCCAGCGACATACATGGGACGGTTGTGCTCACACATTCCGAGGAGGAGATCTTCATCGCCGAAAGCGATGTCAGCTGTGTGCACTTCTTCCAACTCGTCCTTTATCTTTTCTTCGGAAAGGAAAGCTTGAAACTGATCGGGCTCTTGTAATGCCCTGATTAGAGAATCCCGCGTCTCTTTAGACAACAGAAGAGCGTCCAAAACGCTTAGCAGTGAGGGTATCTTCCTCAGGTGCGCTAGGACATTGTAATCTACTTTTTTTTTCTTGGGCGGGTCCTTGGCTGCTAGCTCTTCGACGACTCGATCATCGAGGGCGATATTCTCAGGGACTTTTTCATTCCCCTTATCTTTTTTGTTCGATCCCCCGTTTGCAGGTCCGAGATTCTTTTCGGGCAACGTACGGTTGCGCAGCTGAATGTTCTCACAGTTCTTTACCTCTTCTTCTTTTCCTGGGGTGGATTCTTTGAAGAAAGGGCCGAGGGCTATTTCTTCATCAGAATCGCTTCCGGAGGTGATAACTTACGATCCCCCGGAACCAACCATGTGATAGTTGCCGGCAATTCTTTTGCACTCACCTTTCGTTTTTCTCTGTTCCAGATGAGCCTTGCGCTTCAATCGCTTGACCTGTTGTCGGTGGGCAACATATCCCTGCCACCAGTTTTTAAAGGCGTTGCACTCTTCGGTAGGGTGTGCGACCCTCCGATGGTATAAGAAGTAGTTTGGATGCCCATCTGCTTCGTCAAGGTGTATGCTGCCAGGAGTATTTCCTTTAATAGGTGGCAGCTTCATTCCCATCGACAGGTCTTTATCGAACCGTTTCCTCGTCTTAAGCTTGCTTCTGTCTGCCGCGGGCGTGCTTCGATCTGATTGGAGTGCTTCAACCTTTTCATTCTATCGCCGATGTTTGGCTTTTTCGAATATGTCCATTTCGCGTTCTCGATCAGCTTTGCTCCTCTGACGGGCTTCGTTCAGCAACATGTCAATCATCTCGTCTGACAGTCCCAAGAGTTCCGGTTCTGGATCTGCTCCCGGTTCCTCTGCACCAAGAGCTTCTTTGCCCTTTATTGACGAGTGAGAGATCATGTGGCAGCTTGCCACATAATCCTCGGGCTCTTCCGAAGAATTGTCTCCTTCATCAGCGTTATCATCTTCATTCTCAAGAACATGCTTGAAGAATTCGTCCAATGTAATTGGGGTCCGTGCCTTCTGGTTATATTCTTCCAGTGCATCGATGTATTTCTACAAACCTGTACGGTTGTCGTCAGGTTGGACGGGCTTCTTGGCCTTCTTCTTCTTCTTTAAAGACTTCGGAGGCTTGGCCCGAAGGTTCTGTCCACCATCACCAGCTTTCAGCATTGGGCGCGGCTTCAGCATCCCCTCAATAATCTCAGGCTCCAGCAAGCTCTTCCACCTAAATGTCGGACATGTTTGAAGGTCCTTCAGCATTTTTTTAGTCTTAGCTGAAAGGGCCACCTCCCATGGGGCTTCCTCTATAAGTGAGCATGATGCCCCCGGTGTGTCCACCTTTTTAGGAGCGTGCGGTTGTGGCGGGTTCACCCTCCAGTTTTCGGACAGCACGAACTTGCCATGTTGGTACTGGTCTTCGATCCAACTTTTGAAGATGTAACAATTTTTGATTGGGTGACCCAATATTCGGTGGTAAGGATAGTAATTGGGGCTATTAACGTCGCCTGATTGCGTTGGGCGTCTCGGCTCTGGCAGAGTGATGAACCTATTGCGCAGCGCTAGCTCGAATAATCTCTCCGTCTTATTCCGAGGGAATGAGTAAGGGCCTCTCATCTTTTCTCCGAGTGATCGTTGTTTATCATTTTGGTGAGCAACCGGCTTCGGGCCACTCGGTTGTTGCTGAGCGTTGGCGACGAAGGCCACTTTATTTTTCCCCTTTTCATTCCGAGGATCCGTCTTTGAGGAGGACGGTCTATAGCCCATCTGGTCCATTTGGGCCAGCTTGTCGATCAAGGTCTGGAAAGTGGTCAGCTTGAAGAACATCATGAATTGGGAAATGGTTTCCTAAGGGTCAAGGGGCCCCACGAACATGCCCACGGCAGGAGCTTCCTCTATGCGTTGTTCACACTTTGACCACAGGTTTCGCCACCGAATGGCGTATTGAACCCAGGTTTCTCCCGGCTTCACTCTAGCGTTAATTACTGCGGTGATCGGGGTGCGCTCGCTAGCGCTCACGAATCTTTGTGTAAACAGCAGCTCCATTTCTGCAAATGTCTTGATAGAGTCATTCAAGAGCTTGAAGTACCATTCGAATGCTGTCTCCGACAAGCTGCCAAAAAACTGGCGAAGCAGCAGTTTGTCATCACCCCCGGTATTACCGCATAGAGCCATGAATTGAGACACGTGCCGGTGTGAATTACCCGTCCCCTTATACATATGGAATTTAGGGATCGTATATCCTGGCGGGTACTTTATTTGATCGTACCAACCAGGATAAGGTCGTCCAGTCTTGACGATTTAGCCGGCCGCTTCGCTCGCCTGATGAGCTCATATCTGTTGAACTATATAGTCGTCAAGGGCGGCTTTGGAGATGGTCTCTTCCTTGGCTGCTGATAGAGCCGGAAGAGGGTTTAATGTCTTCCCTCTGTCGTCTTCAATGATTATTGGGGGATCTTCAACAGGAGGGTCCGGCTGAATCATCATCCCGACCATATCTTGGAATAGAAGCGCCATTTTTTTCATATTAGCCGCTTGTTCCGTAGCCTTTTTGTCTTTCTTCTCGAGCATTCTTCGGAGGAACTCAGCGTCGGTTTCCTGTTCCTGGCACTGCTCCAACGACGTCTCCGGGATTTCTTTCGACCTAGTGAGCGCGACCATCTTCGTTAGCATCTCCTGGAGCTTCTGCTGTTGGTTCTGAGACTTTGTCACAGACCGGGTGAGTGGTAGATGACCCGTGGAGATACAGCTATCCACTTTCCCGGAAGCCATATAGACGGTGTGCACCACCATGCCCCCAGACTTGGAGTGTTTGGATTTAGCGCCCTTGAGATTTGTCGCAGACACGAGGATCTTCTCCGGCCTTCTCCTTTTATGGGCAGTCGAAGTTGAGGGGGTTGTTGCAGATGATATTTTCCATGGACGACGGCGGGATGGTTCTTCTCTTGCCGGACCTTCATTTTCTTCGATCGGCGGGAGTAATCTTTGTCAATTACAGAGTCTTGGACTCTTTGCCAGACCTTGTAGATTTTGGAGGACAACCGCTGAGGGGGCTGCTCCGGCTTCGCCTTTGTGATATTTTCAGTGGGTGGAGGAGACCTTTTCAACACGGCAGTTGGAGAGTTCTTGCGCATCCTCCTAAGCGGCTCAAACCTGTTCCCAGTTAGAACAACAGCGTCAATTTCCACCATCGGAGCTGATGGAGTCAGTCCAGAAGGGGACTGCCCCCAGCTTTCCTCACTCAGTGCCAGTGGCGACGTCGAGCGGATGGTACTGGCTCAATTGCGGGGGTGTCTTCATCATGCCTCCTGTTCTGGTGAAGGGTTTCTGTTGGTGCCAGCCTATCGAAGACTGGCGTCCGCTGAGAAGAAACTTCCAGCCTGTCGAAGATTGACTTTTGAGCAGGGGAAGCAGCCTTGGTGACTTCTCCTGAAGCGGGAGTTGGAACGGACAGCCTTGTGAAGACCAATCATTTAAAGGGAGAAGCCGCATTAACAATTTCATCTACCGGAGCTGGAATGGCTATCCGCTTTGGGATAACCCCTTCAGGTATTGCGGGCTTCTTCGTTGGCCCACTTAAGCTTCGAATCAGCCTGTCGAAGACTGAGGTGCTGAAATTGGACGACCCGTTTAGAAGGGCCGTGGTAGTTGTAAGCCGATCGAAGACCGACTTCTTTGGAGCTTCTTGCGACGGTACTGGAGCGTTGAAGCTCATTGGAGGGAGCATGGTCCCGAAGAACAACCCAGTGGTGGCTTGTGTCACCTGTTCTACCGGCATTGCGAAAATGGAGGCCGTTTGGGGCCCGTAAGTTACTCCTCCAGACGGGGCGGAGCGGGAGTTGTTGTTGCAGTTGGTGCATTTAGAAGCCATTTTCTCTGCACGGGAGCAAGACACCAAATCTTAGTACCTCGATCTAAGGGCAACCACATTAAACCGCGACTCGTTCGCGAACAAGACACACGAAGTATGGAGTGGAAAGAGGAAAAAGGTCCCACTGGGCATGCCAGAACCAGTTCGCCGCCGAAAATAGAGACGGGACAGCGTAAGTCGTCTTGCCTGAATTTGGGGGAAGATGCTATTTGGGTTTATCCGTCCACCTCTCTGAAGATGCCAAGTTGATTTATGGCACCGTGTATCAGAGGTTTGGACAGATGCGGCCGATGTAGCAGACTTCGTCAGATTCTCCCTTATTTGCGAGAGGTTTTTGATTGTGGGGACCTGCAGGCGCAATCCCCTGCAGTTAATTACGCTACCGCATCGCGGTAACCACTTTCTCCTTCTCCAGATGTTCACTTCGTGTCGTGTGTTTTTATTTTATTTTTGGTTGCCCGTGGATTGTATACGGAGACTAATTTATGTTGTCTCTTGTAGGGCGTGGATAGTCCAAATCCATATTTTCTTAGATTTGGGTTTGGTTGATTTAAGGATCGTTAACCTCGTTTGAGATTAAGATCAACTTAAATGTATGTTGAGGATACGTTAGTCTAATTTTAGACTAAGGTCTACTCAACGGGATTTTGGGATCATTTAGATCCAACGAAAGAGTATTTGGGCTCTATCGTCTTAGTTTAGGGACGTTGCGGTCCATTGGGTTTAAGGACATCATAGTCCATGTAAGTTTAAAGACGTCATAGTCTGTAGGGTTTAAAGACGTCATAGTCTGTAAGGTTTAAAGACATCATAGTCTAGTTTAAAGACATCATAGTCTGTGAAGTTTGTGGTTGTCGGGACCCGCCACCTCCATGAAGACGTTGAAGAATTACAATGACATGTATCAGAAGTTTGAAGAGATGTACCCTTGAACCGATGTTGGTTGGGAGATCTATAGTCAGGTTTGGGACTAAGACCAATTAGAGAAATTGTGAGCACATGGGCTTGGTTGATCTGAATTAAGGACTTGTGGCCAATTTGGGCTCAGTCCACTCAGCTTTGAATAAAATGTTGAACATTTGTTTGGGCTCAGTCCCTTTTTGTTTAACAAAGGAGAGCATTGATTTGGGTTCTAACACCCCTCTTTCTTTTTGTTTTTTATTGAGTGTTGAACACTCTTTATGGCGTTGAGGCTTTATTTACAGGGTACTGTGTGTTTCCTCAGCGCCCACGTGAGGAGCACATGGCGCGCTTGGTACTGAGCGCCAGAATTTGAGCTCTAAGCGCTCTTTTTATTTTGAGCAGTGCCCATGTGAAGGGCACGTGGAGCGCTTGGCGCTGAGCGCCAGCATTTGAGTGTTGAGCGCTCTTATTAAATAGCGCCCACGTGAAGAGCACGTGGAGCGCTCGGCGTTAAGCGCCAGATTTGAGTGCTAAGCACTTCTTATTAAATAGCGCCCACGTGAGGAGCTCGTGGAGCACTCGGCGCTGAGCGCCAGATTTGAGTGCTAAGCACTGAGTTTTTTGTTCTGTCCAATTCAATTCTCTGAGAATTTGATTCTCCCTTGTAAAAGGCTTCATCTTATAGATCTGAGATTTGGAAAAAGAACTAAGTTCTTCTGATGTGAGAGTTAAACTCTTAGATGTGGAGGAGATGTTATGATCTCTCTTCTTTTTATGAAAAACTTTGCCTTATAGATCTGTGATCTGGAAAAAGAACTAAGTTCTTCTGATATGAGAGTTAAACTCTCAAATATAGAGGAGATGCTATGATCTCACTTATTGTTATTTACCTTGAAGAAAATTCTTTTTCTTAGAGCTTGCTCTTCTCTTTTTCTTTTTTTGAGAACTTAAAGTTTATGGGGGGGTTCTTCTGTACAAGACTTGAAGTCTTGGGTCATTTTTATAGGGGAGACTAATTTGTTGAATCAATTAAGGAAATCTCTCATTGAGAGATTTCTAATTGATTTGGGAATGTTTCCCACCATTGGATCTTTGATCCGAGCGCTTCTGTTTTACAGAAGACATCTTTCTTGTTTTTAGCAAGATTGGGAAAATATTTTCCCATACATAACTTATTCTGTATCTTGGTGATTTTTAATCACCATTGAATCTTTGATCCAACGGTGCTCTGATTTGCAGAGTACAATCTTTCTTGTTTGGAAAGATTTGAGGAGTATTTCCTCAACAGAATTTAATTCTGTAATTTGATGATTTATTATCTTCGTTGGATATTTGATCCAAGGGTGTAGAACATTTAGTTCTAGCGCTGGCGCTCTCGTGCTTTGCACGTGAGGCGCTGCTTCAGAGTCTTTGACTCTTGGCGCATGCGCTCTCGTGCTTTGCACGTGAGGCGCTGCCTCAGAGTCTTTGACTCTTAGCGCTGGCGCTCTTAGCACGAACGCTCTCATGCTTTGCACGTGAGGCACTGCTTCAGATTCTTTGACTCTTAGCACTTAGCGCTCTCGTGCTTTGTACGTGAGGCGCTGCCTCAGAGTTTTTGACTCTTGGCGCGAGCACTCTCGTGCTTTGCACGTGAGGCGCTGCTTCAAAGTCTTTGACTCTTAGCTCTTTACTCTCTCGTGCTTTGCACGTGAGGCGCTGCTTCAGAGTCTTTGACTCTTAGCGCTTGGCGCTCTCGTGCTTTGCACGTAAGGCGCTGCCTCAGAGTCTTTGACTCTTAGCGCTTGGTGCTCTTGGCGCGAGCGCTCTCGTGCTTTGCAAGTGAGGCGCTCGCGCTCTTGGCGCCAGCGCTCTTGTGCTTTGCACGTGAGGCGCTGCCTCAATTCAAATTTCAAATTTTGAACAAAGCTATGCTCTCTGATTGGGGAAACGCTAGCCATGACAAATTTCCAACCAATTTTGATTTACTTTGAGAAATAAAAACCCTAATATTATCATAAGCATGATGTGAGTCTCATACACCCATGTAGCATGTAGCATCTTGCATGACACAAAAAAATGTACATTAATATATATCACATATATACCAAAGTACAAATGAGAAAAAGAAATACTTAGTAAGCAAATATTAGTTAATGTAAGTTAATATATCAAATATAAATTATACATTAAATTATCAAATCAACACTTGATTTAATAATCCGGCTATATCACATACAACCGACTAATATCATATGAATCAACTTATCGAATCAACACTTGATTCGATAACCCGGCTATATCACATATAACCGACCAATATCATATATCGCGAGATTAGAATACGGTATCACATACGTGTATTAATCTCAGTCCCACACATATCACATATAAGCTCATACTTCGTTTCGAATGAACCAGGAAACCTCTGTATAAGACTCTAAAGACTCGTCAATACGCCGGTAGTAGATGATGATCATATCAAACACCCACAAGCCGCAAGCAGTCTGCTAAACGTAACGGCCACCCGGGTATTGAGCGATCAGAAGATCAACAAGCAAGCATGCTCATACTCCTGCGAATCCAATCTGTAACACTACCGTACAGTCCGGTCTCTTCATCTGATATGTCGCATATCACAGCCTTGGGGTGGTATAACGTCAGACCCCAATAGCCTGATAAGTCATGCCGATGTAAGGCTCATAACGGTTCGAGAAACTACTGATAACACTTACCAGTAGATCTCAGCAACCCTGGCCAAGTATTTCCTGTTATGGCCAATCAAGCGTAGCGCAACATCAACCCCCAATACCGGGAGAGACGAAATCCCCTCCTATCGCTCATTGCCTCCATGTGACTCGGGACTGTACCCAAAAACCACCGTTTTGCATGATCTCTTGAATGTGGTAAGGTGGAAATCAAAGCACGGTGGGAATCACACAAGACTCTATGACGATATCGGGTCGACAGACTAACCTGTACCAGTGTCACCGGAGAACTGCTATCTGATAATAGGTATAATACCATCTAGGAGTTCTCGACGAGTCCGTCCAGTGTACCCAGTCTCCACTAAGCACCCGTATACCTTCTCTGATGTCAAACACCAATGGATGTGGGGTCATCCATCGCCCATCAAATAGGTCAAGAAGCGTATACGCTAGTCTACTCTGGAATATCGATGCCCCGTCTCGATACTCCCACGACTAGGAACATTTGAAGGATGTTCTTACTGACTACCTCTACCTCACTAGTATGATATGCATCATAATCCTGGTTGTCAAGTACTCATCCTATGGGCTTTATCAACATATAACAGAGAGACAATAAGTGTACATGTTAAGATAAAGAGCAACCAGATAGCATACTATCATGTCGAGTAAGAAAGTACGCCCTATATATGTTCAAGCATCCACTATAATATACATCACATGTATAATAATGGCCTCTAGGGCATATATATAACTAACAATGTCCTACTTGCACTAAGGCCATTTGTTGTAGAATCTCATACTCAACGCCCCATAAAACTCTCTCTAGGGAAAGGCCTCTGTGAGTGGATCCGTCGTGTTATCCTTCGCGTCAACTCTCCTAACCTCGATCCCCTGGAGATCAACCATCTTCCTGATCAGGTGATACTGTCCTCAGAATATGTTTGGATCGCTGATAGGACCGGCGTTCCTAGGCCAAAGCCACAACTCCATTGTTATCTCAATAACAGTTATTGGATGCTCAATGGTAGGAACCATGTTCATCTCAAGAACAAGAATTATCCAGACATCCACTTTGGTAGCATCGTTGGTAGCGATGTATTCAGCCTTTATCGTCTAGTATGCCACGGTATCTAGCTTGGAACTCTTCCAACATACCGTCCCTCCAGTGAGGGTAAAGACAAATCCCGTGACTGACTTTCAGTTAACCTTATCACTCTGGAAGCTCGAATTGGTAAAGGACTCCCACTGGAGTTTACCGTTACCAAACCCCAAGAACATTTCTTCAGTGCTTCTCAAGTACTTAAGAATGTCCTTCGCAGCTGTCCAGTGATTCTCCCAAGATCCGATTGATTCTTGATCACTACACCTAGTGAGTTAGCTACATCTGGTCTGGTATATAATATCGCATACATGATAGAGCCTACTGCCAAAGCATAAGGTATCCCTTGCACGCGAGCTCTCTCCAAATCAGTCTTGGAAGACTTTTTTTGGAGAGAGTGATTCCTCAGTAAGCGAACGAACCACCATGCTTAGAATCTTCAATACTAAACCCCTTTAGTATGGTGTTAATGTACCTGGATTTGGGACACTCCCAACATCCACTTAGATCTATCACCATAGATCATGAACTACAAGATGTAGTAGGTATCATCCAGATCTTCTATGGAGAATCCCCGTGATAAGAGGAGCTTGACCGAGTGTAGCATAGGAAACTATTTCCTATCAAGAGTATGTTATCTATGCACAATACGTGGAAGACAACCATATTCTCTACTACCTTCTTGTATATACAAGGTTCATCTACCTTTTTGATGAAGTCAAACACTTTGACTGCCACATCATAACAGATGTTCTAACTCTGCGATGCCTGCTTTAATCCTAATGGACTTAAGTATAGCTTTGAAAGTCTCAACTTTTCCACCTACACCAATAATCTTCTCAAGATCCATTTGCTCACGATGGGTTTTACCCCTTCAGGTGCAACATTCAAAGTCATACTTTGTTGGTGAACATGGATTCCATCTCTGATTGCATAGCATCCATCCATTTCACAGAGTCCCCACTCGTGATGGCCTGCCTGAACCTGGTTGGGTCATCATGTACCATGATGCAATTCTCTCTCCCACTGTCACCGAAGAAATCGTAGTATCTCTTAGGTGGATGAGGAACCCTACCAGATTCGCGGAGAGGCTGAGGTTCGTTGGAAACTACTGAATCCTTTAGTTTCACTAAATTATCAGCTGTTAGTTTGTCCAGCTGGAACTCTTCCAGTTCTACCTCATGACCACTAATTTCTTCATAAGAAATTCCTTTTCTAAAAAGGTGGCATGCTCAGAAACAAAACACCTTTTGCTCCTGGTAGAAGATATACCCTCGCGAATGTTTGGGATAACAAACAAACTTATACAGAACTGACCTTGCCTTGAGTTTGTCCGGATTTTGCTTTTCAACATAAGCCAGACAACCCCATATCTTAACTCGTTTAAGAGATGGTCTTTTCCCATTCCATATCTCATATAGAGTGATAGGCACTTGTCACGACCCGAAAAGTACGGAGCGTGACTGGCACTTAAATTACGAAACGTCTCAAGGCGTACGTAATCTAATTAAGCTAAAGCCCAGAAATCAAAACCAAATAAGGAAATAGAGTAAAGGAAAACCCAGTTAAGGAAAGCGATTTTAATCAAATAAGTCACATCAAACCTTTAAAACCAATATCACACTTTTTTCCGAAAATTTCGGCAGAGTCTCCTTTGTACAAACTGGCTCCAAACGGGTACAAAACAAGAATATATGCACATCATGAAATAAGGCATCCCCAAGAGGGAGCTAGCTCTTCTCTAATGGCAGATATCACAATCACACGCAATATATATCATCACCGTGCAAAATAAGTACACAAATGCGCAAAATAAGGAAACATCGCGTCGGCTCAAGTGAGCTCGACCCCAGAGAAACAACATAAATATACATATCTCACTGTCTCATCTCTAAGTCGCTAATACAATAGTAAAAGTGGTAGATACGGTAGATGGAGTATACTAAAAACAATAATGATACAAGGTGGAAACAAAATATCCCCGCAACCCACCTACGAGCAACGCTGCAAGTCCAAGCAAAAGGAGCAAAATAAGATAGTGCGCCCGCCGCTACTGTGCTGACGGGTCAGACCTGCAAAACACTGTGGCACGACGGGGGTGAGTTGCCAACTCGTGAGTAAGAAGTAACATCTACTAAGGCTATCGTAAGCATGCACACAATTTCGTCACAGCCTACATATACTAATATGATGCGATGCACTAGTATGTATACAACATGAATGCAATAAACAACATGAGATCTGAATATGTTTAGCATGGGAAATCTGTATCCTTATCTTAGTAAAAATTCTGTAATTTAACGGTAGTATCATCAATGAAATCAATAGAAATCTGTGTCAAGCATCGACACCAAATATGAATATCTCAAACAATTCGGGCTCCGGCAACCCGGACTGGCCCATATCATCAAATCTCGGGCTCCGGCAATCCGGACTGGCCCATATGATCATATCTCGAGACTACATCGGTATCCTTCGGATATCCTCCGCGTCACCAATAACCGGTCGGTAGTGCTCTCCTGCCGGGCTCAACGCCATCATCTGTGACCCTCTTACGCCGGGTACAGCACCGGGTCCACCATACACCCACAGACAGTTCCTCCTCCTCCTCGAATCGAGTGTATGATACCGCTCAAGAACCGAAAAATCTCATGGTAGACGACCTATACATCAAATCACGATAAAACCGCAACTTGCATTATTAAAATGATAGCAGGGTTATAAAATTCTTGTGGTTTCTCCAAATCCATAAATCTCAAAAATTACTGAAATCCTCAAATCGAATCATAATACATGAACATGATGAAATTAATGAATGTATGTAATATCAACAATATGAAATGCGATTTATAAGTAGAAAAACATGTATGAATGAAAGTGAAATAAGGCGTATCTATACGACTAGCAATCCTTCCTATCAATCTTGATGAGATGAAGAATACAACTACTAGTTTTAAGTATCATGTGAGACGCAAATGTCTTGGGTACTGATCTAGCAAGTTCTAAAGTGTTCGTGGCATAGCAATTACCAAGGCGTGTGTGTGTCCACATGAATAATGCCCGTGCAGCATAAACCAATGGTAATGGTGCAAGTGTCCTATGAATGGTATCACACGCGCGCGCGCGCGCGCGCACACACACACACATAAGAATGATGTGATGCAACGAGATGAATAACTAGGAGCATATGATGCAAATACTAATAGGAATTCTAACTATCGGGCGCCTTGCGCCATCCAAACGATTTCCCCGTAGATGTGTACATCTACTCACCGGGAAGCCTCAGCTAGTCTAGTCCAATCACCGCTTTTCCTTTCCGTGTCGTGTCCGATTTCTCCACGACCGATCCGAGAATCACACAATGCAATACACATAAGGCTAATATTCTGCAAAACGCGATATCAAGACCATACGCGAAACTAGCGCCACAAGCTAACGCGTGTGCACCCGAAATACCAAAAACGTGTGTGCTAAAGTCAGAAATACCCCGATTGGCTATGGTACACAGCAAACACAAAACCCAGACTCGGAACGTACGTGTCGCGGAAGTCTAACTACACTAAATTATAAGTAATTGGTCCCAGATTTTAGCTGGAGTAAAAACCAAGAAAACAAGCGGCACCAGGCACTATAAAATACATACAGACACCTGCATGCAAAGAACCAACTCCCAATTCAACCAGGGGGCCGGTGAGCTCGACAACAGGGTAGTTTCGCCGGGTCAAGGGGGGTGAAACGGGCTCGTATCCCTACACAACACTCTAGTCACAATGTATAGCATTCTGTATATGTTTGTTTACCCTAAAATTAACCACAGAAACAGCAGATACTCCGTATCCTAAAACTTGATTTAAAAATGTTTTAAAACACTAATTAGCGATATTAGGGTATTTTAGCGTAAACTTGTGAAAAGACTTGGATTATTTAACATTGACAACTCTTAATTAACCTACTCAAGCCATAAAAACCCTATCTTAACCTAATCTTCTCTTAAAACACATAATTAGCACCAAGTACCAGTTAAACACTACATTAAGATTAATAAACCAAAAGTTTAGCAAATTAAGTATTGGATTTAGGCTTATACCTCAAGATGGTTGAGAAGGGGATTCAAACATGCAAGTGCTATAGGAACTTTCCAAGAACCATGCTTAATTGCTAAAAAAGGAAACTAGTGATGATTTTGGCTAGAATTTGTGTTAAGCTTGTGGACTTTTGATGGACTTGAGGCTTAGAAATGAAGGGAAGAAGAAGAAGAAGAAGATGAAGGGGAGAGGGGCTGCTGGCTTGGCCGAGCCTTGAGGGAGATAGAGAGTGTGAGGGTGTGTGTGAGGGTACTCAAAGTCAAGGTTCCCCCATGCTTCATTAAGGAACCATGCCACCCCTTTTTCCCATTTCTTTTTCTTATTTTCTTTCTTTTCTTTAGTTTTGTTTTAACAAGGATTTTAGAACCATAAAGAATTTAAAAGGAAAGTCATGCTACAAAATAAATGTTGATTTTTCATGGTTGCTAAAACACACATTAACCTAGGGTAATACTAGATTTGAGCATGTTTTAGAATTTTGGTTTAGTAATTAGCAATTAAGTAAAATAAATAGTTAATGTGAACAATAATTTAAATGTTATCTAATAAAACACAATTATATATGTAATTACATAATTTCACAATTAAAATAGATTTAATCCAGTCGACATGGAAAATAATTATTAACGAGGTTTTTATGAAAACACGTATTATTGCTAATTAACATCTAATTGACCTAAACGAATTTTCAAAGCGTTACAGCACTGATTTGGATGGAACCCCATTCAATAGGTATGCGGATTCTCAAGTGCATAACTCCAAAAGGAAACAGGTAACTCAGCAGTACTCATCATGGAGCGCACCATATCTCATAGGGTGCGATACCTTCGCCCCGATACACCGTTGTGCTGTGGTGTATATGAAGGAGTAAGCTGAGAGAGAATCCCATTCTCCGTTTAGAAAATCCAGGAACTCCATGCTCAAGTATTCTCCTCCTCGATCACATCTAAGGACCTTAATACTTCTACCCGTCTGGTTCTCAACTTCAAGCTTATATTCCTTGAATTTCTAAAAAGTTTCAGACTTGTGTTTCAACAAGAACATATGTCCGAATTCTGAGAGATGATTAGTGAATATAATGAATTATGAAGAACCAACCTTGGCATTTGTAGACATAGGACCGTATACATCATCATGTATCTGTCCCAAGAGTTCAATAACTCTTTCTCTGTTTCTATTAAACGGAGTTTTAGTCATTGTACCTTTGAGACAAGACAGGCAAGTATCATAAGATGAAAATTTGAACTGATTCAAATATTCATCCTTTATATAACTTAGTTGGTCGTGTCACATAGATATGACCTAGTATACAATGCCACAAGAAGGAACCGTCCATTTCTGAACTACTCCTCTTGTATGTGTTCTATATACTTTGAACTGTGGTTTGATTTAGAACTTATATACAATTATATAACGTGATTGATCCAATCAACTCTAGATTAAGGAAAATGTTCACAACATTATCCTTCAATACATAATTATATCCTTCTTTAACTTAATAAAGAATCTAATGTAATGTTGTATATCAGATTCGGTATGTAATAGCATTCATTCAGAATCAATGTATTACCGTTTGGTAATACAAGGTGATATTTGCCAACTGATTTGGCTGCAACAATTGCACCATTCTCTAACATTTAGAGATATATCACCCAATCTCAGTTCTCTACCTTTCTGCAGCCCATGTAACAGATTACATATGTGGGATCCTAATCCAGTATCTCATACCTAGGACAAAGAGGATACTGAGAAGTAGTTCTCGGTAACAAACACATCCGAAGAAGATGCATCAACATACACATTCCTCGATTGGGTCGCGTAGGAATCCGGATATTCCTCTATTTCTTGCTCGGACTTATAACAATTATAAGATAAAGAAGAACCAACGTTCCCCAGCTCAGTATAATAAGCAGGTTCGGTCAATGCATCCATATTTTTATCTTGATTAAGGCGTGACATGGTCGCTACCAGGAGAGAGAGAGAGAAGAAAACACTCTGCGTGCACTTGCAAGATCAGATTGGTTATTATTTTATCTAATCAGGATGGTTCCTACTGTTTTTATCAAATCTTCCTTCAAACCCTAAAAGGTAAGATTAGCCGGGAATAATTACACCCTACAAGTTCGCCAATCTTTCGGCCAGGCCAGTGTCGGTACTTTGAGGGAGGTTCCTCGTGCTTTCGCACGGACCTAATTAAAATAAACCTCGTTTTCCCAGGGGCGTAACCTCGTTAACACCTTTCTAGACACCTACTTGATTGGCTAATTGTAATGTGCAAAACTCTCCCAGGAGTAACTCTTGCTTGCAGTGGGTATCAGGATCCAACTATCTCATAGAAGGTTTGCAATCTCATTGCAAATTTCAACACTTGAAATTCCCGATAATATTTTACCCCTAGCCTCCTATGACCTTGACAAAGACCAACAAACCATAGGATACTAGTCAAGTTCAACCCGTACATTTCATGATTAAATTAAACCCATCCGCACGACCCTTGACAAAGGCCAACAAGGTCGCACGACTACCCTAATCTAATCGCATCATATGCTCAAGCAGATAAGCACTAATCAGCTACCGCACACTACGCCTTGACAAAGGCCAACAAACGCAGCACGAATACTAAATAGTCCTTATCTGAAATGACGGAGGGCTACGGCAGGTTTTTAAGAAAACTTTTTGCGTAATGAACTTGATATCGTTGTAGAATCGAGTGATTTTGAAAAGAAGTGTTTTTGAGGCTTTTGCTAATTATGCTAAAGAGGTCACTCCCGGTGAAGGGATCTCGGCTCTTTTCACATCGAATGAGGTGCTGGATATTTCACAAATACCACTATGAAAAGCATGTACTAAAAAAGCAATCAAAAGACAAAACCAAGTGGGTTGTAGCATCTTCCAGTTTCGCTAAAGAGGTCACTCTCGGTGAAGGGATCTCGGCTCTTTCCTTATCGAATAAGGTGCTGGATATTCTACAAGGAATACCGCTATGCAAAGTAAGAACTAGAGCTACCAATTTTTAAAACAAGATTCTGCAATATCTTTAGGTTTCTTTTATTTCATTAATCTCATTAATGAAGTCCCATCAATTATGCTTCCTAAGTATCACAGAAGAAACGAAAGCTGCAATATTTATTATATATCATATATATAATATAAGCATTCGTCTCGGAATATCAAGTGATCACATCACAGAATATCAGCAGCAGAAGAACACATTTGAAATATTAGATATACTAGGAATTCCGTGTTTAAATTAAGCCAGTAAAAAACACGGATTCCACGGTCGTGATGAATAGCCAAACCCACATCCCTAGACCCCTATGAGAGCGGCAAGAAACCCTACCAATTCTAGAATTAGGAGACCTGGTCTTGACTCCTCGAGATGGTCTCGTACTGGACTCTAGAATCCGGTTACTTGTGCTCCCTTCCTTGGGTCTATCCTAATGCAGAAAAGTAAATAATATATATATCAATGGTGACATCATCCTCAACCCGGAAGTGCCCCAATAAAAGAATATTATATACAAGTTTTTACATGAATGAAAATGAAAAACGCTCATCTCACATAAAAACCCCGGGCTATTCAAAACACGACGATCCAATATAACATATCACAGCAACACATAACATCACATGTCATCAACGTAAGTAAATATGCGTATCCCAATTGTCGTTGACGTATAGAAACGAAATTGGCGATACACCACATATTACACTTACGGTCGCAGAAAAGAAAGTGAAACTACAGCAATTGGAATCCGCAGCCACCTTAGACATCATAAACCCAATGTCTCACATACTTTGTATTTCATGCCTAACCAAATGAATTCCTTAGACATCACATGCCCAACAATTATAAACCGCATTTTAGTCTCAATATTGAAAACACTTTCCAATAACCAGTCGGGATATTCAACAAGATTCCCGACAACCTGATCAAATGCTCGTCGGAAACTTTAGAAGACGGCCGCACCCCCGATGCCGTCGACGAAGTGCACTAAGTCGGAACACCACGGCCGCGAGCACCAGAACGGATGCTTTTGGCGACGAGGCTCTCCTATTGTCACTTGGTCGGGGCTATGGGGTGTGGCTATCTAGTAAGGTTACCCGGCGAGTATCCGCGTACGCTACGTGATTGCAACGGACTTTTGATCCACATCAAAATCCCATGGCAACCGATCAAATGAGACTAAACTGCTAGATTTATAAAATTCAAATTAGTTTTCACAAAACTAAATATTTGGATTCCAAATATTGTATCACAATCACAGATAGCTAGACGATATTAAACTTTTTGATCGAATAAACAAACACCCAAAATTTCCCAAAGAGCTCAACACTTGAGAGGAGTTTAAAAAGTACCCAGAACATACCACAGCACCTATGGACCAACCGTAGAAGAATCAACCCTTGCCTCACCTATGGTGCCATGGAGCTACCATAAACCGAAGGGTTTGGTGGCGGTTCCGATAGTCACATAATCGAGTTAGGATTTCGTTCTTCTAGAGGGTCCATAAAAAACACCTGCACGATTTTCTGAAAATTTTAAACTTGGAAAAATCCAACTTTTGGAAAATTTCTAGTGAGGGAAAATATGGGTTATTGATATCCGTTTGAACTTTTTAACGTCGTCTAAATAACCCAAAAAGATGTTAGAATTACGATTACGAAACAGTCCGAATTGCCTTTTCACAAAGATAACATCACATGCAATTTTAGCAAAAACAAGCAACACCTGAAATACCAAAACCTAGAGACTAGAACAACATAAAAAAAATTCAACCCAGAATGTTGCAGAAAAACCGAGCAGGCCGGTTTTTGGAGCAATGTGGCAGGCTAAAATCCGGTGGGGAGGGTTCAAATTTCTACTGTGTTCATGTTACATCTCATATAACATTCTGCAGTTGCTTAAAAAAAATTTCGACGCTTTAAAAATTTTGACAGAAACTAGATTTTTATTTCGTGTGTTTCGGAGTTGTTTCGGTTTCGTAATCTAACAAATATTGTCTAATTCTCTAGCTTGGCTCTGATACCACTGCTGGGTTCCCAAGGTCGCCGCTGGGTTTCGGGAGGCATCGACCATGCCATTTTTTAAAATTGGTGCGCTAAAGAACCCTAACGCTAGAATCTAAACTAGAGAATTAGACGAATCAAAAATGCAAACAACTTTACATCTAAGTGAATGAGGAATACAACCTTTGTAGACCGGTCCTTCACTTCTAAACCTTCGTGTAGTAGTCCTTTCGATCCAAGTAGTGAACACTCGAACTTTAGTAAGGGTTCACATGAAAAAATGAAAAAGCTTGCTCGAAGTCTTCGAGGCCGAAGATGATCTACGTCGAGGAGACTCAAGCTCATGCTACCTCTTCACTAATGGCTGGTCTAGTGTGGGATGATGGAGTTGGAATTTTGCTCACTTTAGAAATATTTTTCTCACAATATTTCTTCATCTCAAGGAAAGCTAGTGAGCTTTCTTGTCACGATCCGTAATTTAGCACGTGACCGGCACTTAAATTACGTAACGTCTAAAGGCATGACGTAAATCAAGTAAGCCAAAGCCCAGAAAATCTAAACCTTTTTGCGGAAAATAGTGGGGGTGCAGTTTTGAAATAAAGGTATAATGAATCATGTTTTCCTTGAAATGAAATGCTAATGAAACATGAAAATACAAGTGGATTATACTAGAGTTGAAAACATGTTTCGTCTTTAAAAATTTGGTCAGCACCTCCCTTGTATATTTTGATCCAAAAACATATATATAACAATATATAAGCATCCCCAAGTGGGAGCTAGCTCTTCGCCAACTAGCGGAATCACAACCACACAATAACATATATACGACGCCCAACGGCGAAGAATCAACCCAGAAAGAATAAAAAAGAAGCAAGACATCAAAACTCAAGAAAAGCGATCATAAACCCATCGCTCTAAGTCTCGCACAATACCCAAGTCTGAATAGGTCTACCAATATACAATGTCTAGTCCTGATCTGATTTAATCTGATGGAGTTTATCTAGATACAACGGAAAATAATAGTACGAGAGTGGGCACGATCCAACATGTGTCCCACCTACCAAAGAAAAGCACCCTGAAAGAAGCTGTGTGCCAGCAATACTGCAACTGATCCCAAGCGGTCAAACCTGCAAGAACTGTGGCACAACGCGGATGAGTTGCCAACTCGTGAGTAGAAAATATGAGCAAGTAGAAATCGAATAAAACAATGATTTCCTAGATCACTATATCCTGAAGGTAATACTATGATATCTAGGGTGACCAAGTATGCATATATGTCAACAATCAAGTTAATGCAATGATATATATAAATAAACATCCGACATCATATGACTATATGCATGTGGATATCATCCACGTGTCCATCAACGACACAAACAAAATCATGGAACCTGAGTGTCCAACACCGACACTCGAAACATCATGAAACCCGTGTCAAGTATCGACACGTAAATCTTCATATCTCAGGCCCTGCATCCTCATATCAGTCCTCATATCCATCTCATATCATAACTCCAAAACGGTATCCTCCGGATATCCGCCGAGCTCTATACAATCACCGGTAGGTAGTGTTCCCTCTGCTAGGCTCATCGTCTACACCATAAAAATCATTTCTCGCCCCGGAGTACCATACCGGGTCCACCATGTACCCGCAAACGGCATCCGATAACTCCTCAAATCGGGTCTCGAAAACAAGCTCAGAACTGAGAAAACTCAGGGTGGACGTCTCGAAATATCATATCAAGAGAAACCGGGTTTTTAAAACAATACACAATTTCCTTTGAAATATACCACGGTTTTCAAATCCAGAGATCTCATAAAAACAGCATCTCAATGCATATAACCATAAAGTACAATGTATGCAACATAAAGTAGTAATATGAGCATATCGGGTATATCATGCAAGCATATAACCATAAGGTACAATGTATGCAACATAGAGTAGTAATAGGAGCATATCGGGTATATCATGCAAGCATGTCAAGTGATAATACTGAATAATGAATGTACTTTTACGGTTAAGAGTAATATCATGATATGGCAGTTCTACAGTGTAAGTAGCATGGCAATTACCGATGAAGAATGTGTGTGAGCCGGCAAATCTGTATAAGTGTAACATGCGCATCGACGATAATTATGCAGGTGTACTAGCAAGTATATCATATAACATTAAATACTGGAAACAAGATAGGTATCACACAAGGAATAATATCCTACACAACATGAACAATAAATGGGTATATCTACCTACACAAGAATCATATAGTCACTTTTAAACAGTACACATCGTCGCTTTTTTTAAAATAGGTATGGTTCAAATGGCAATCTTTATATCGACGATCTCGCCTCATAACATCCGATATGACAATAATCATCGATCATCATCCTCAATTCACTAGCGTGGATCAATCATCCGGTACATCTCATCACGTACGGTAATCCATCTTATGGGGTCATCAAATAGTATAGGTAATCTATCGACCTATACAATAATGAAGGTACGGATCTAAAGTCTCGTACGGCATATTACTCATTACTCATAATATATATATATATACACACACACATATATCTCAAATCACATTTGTATAAACGTCATATCTTATTAATTCCGCCACACCTCTATCTCAATATCGTGTCACGTTTATCGATCTCGATCTCACATCCTATCATTATCAGCCTATATTTGTTCTCTTTCGATTCGTACCTATCATGATATACTTCTCATTTCATATTCTCATATCTCAACATATTTATTAGTGTCAACTTTAATCATATCATATCTTACTAATTCCTATAATCAATTTATAACTTAAAACACAATCTTCCCTATCAATGGTTGCGGGGGTGCTATACGCTATCCACCCGACTTCCCCCGTAGATATAAATCTACTCACCTGCTAAACTCCTCGCTTAACCGAAGTTGATGCGCTTCGTCGTCTTGGAAGTCTATGCGTAGGTACCTACAATCAATACAATCGCAATGCAAACACAATCAATATCTGAAAACCGATACGGCATATGCATTAACTATAGGTTAGAACCTATAATCTACGCATGCAAAAACAACCAAATAACCCTCGTCCGTTGACGTACAAACGTCCAACTACGAAATACAAATCAAATTTAAAAACCAAGAATTCAAATATCATATAACACTAAATCAGCAACCTGAGAAAACACTCCCAGATTTTGGCTCAGGTAAATGGGAACTAAACAAGCAAGTACAGGGATAGGTTATAGGGATTAGGAGCTACAGGCAAAATCACATCACCATAGGAGATCGGGGGACCGGCGGCATTAAGCAAAAATCCGGCCTCGCCGGCCGTACAAAGGGCAAATGGTTTCGTAGTTCTGTGGTGGTCTTCTAGTGGTCTATCTAGGTCAATGGACTTGTTAGATTTTCTTACAAATACCCCAGATAGCTCCAGATACCCTGTAGGCCTTAAGGTTTCACAAAACCAACACGGGAAAATTCTAACTTCGTATTTTTGGTTCTAAACACAATTCCAGGCCATGAAATCAATCTTTAAGGTCTAGTAAACACTCACAACATCTCAATTGACCACTTAACAGCAACTTATAAATTTCTAAAATCACATACCTAATTAACTCAAATTCTACATTAAACTACGATATTTAACACAAATACATAACTAAAGGTGAAGAGATTACCTCATTGGCCACTTAGGAAATTTCTAGAGTTACCCAAAGTATTCAAAATCCAAACTCGAATGGTACTAAGGGTTTAGAATAGGCTTGTGCATGTTTTATGTGAAGGGGGCATGAGGTTTTGGCAAGGAAATGAAGATGGTGCATGGAGGTAGTAAGGGAATGAAGGAATGGAGTTGAAGGAGGAAATGGGGAAAGGAGGAGGGCAGCCATCTCTATCCCTCTCTCTCTTATTCTCACTCTCTCACACTAAATCTCTCCCACTACACTCACTCTCTCACAAAATATCAATTTTGTTTCTTATCCATAACTCAAAGTATCAATTTTATTCCATTCACTCAAACTCTTCTCATTCCCTTTTCTTTTCTTTTATCTTTACTCATTCTCACAACTTCTCTTTGTTCTCACAAGCCACAAGTCACAAACACAAAAACCAACATGCATATGATATGGTGCACAAGTCACGGAAAATTGTAAAAACACGGATTTGACCAAAAATCCGATAAATATCATTAAAATAAATAAATCATTTTAATCTCCGATAAATTTCCAAATATTGGTATATACTTATACCAATTTACGAAAAATTCCAAAACACAAATCGAGTAGTTTTCGCGAAATATATTATTTTAATATTAAATTTCCAAAAATAATATTTTATATTTCTGAAATGTTGCAGTCTTCCCCCCTTAAACAAATTCGGTCCCCGAATTTAAAATTTAACTCCCCAAATACTAAAACATTCCAATAATCAGCTCAAATCAACGGGGCTCTGAAATCACGGAAGATACTGAAATACCACAGCGTATTATGTGTGCCTGAAAACGAGTGCGAAACTCAAAATCAAACTCCGTCAAGCATCACGCAATCACTAGAGTTATAAAGGAGATGCAAATCTCAAAATCCAATACGATACTCAATGATGCTATAGTCAAAAATCATAATACATATATAGCACACATCTTTGTAAAACCATTTTAAAAGCTGAATATCTCATACCAAATCTATTCCAAATCTTCGTGCTATGCGTTGCTCACGGCACAAGTGGTGGACGATCATTTGTAAAGTAGTAAATATATACTTATATATGTTTTGCTCAATTTATACGTCCTGCCTTTTTTGAAATATCCCAGAAGGTTCTCTTTATAAATTTTCGTGTCACTCGTGGACACATAGGAAATAGCGAGACTATAGTTTCTTTTTGAAAAACCTTTGGTAACTTTTATGCATGCAAAGTACTCAGGCACTGTCCTCAGAACGGTCCTGCTCGGCTACTATACAATATAGTATCCATCATCAGAATGCAATACTCATAAATAAAATCAGCCTCAAAAGGCGTATCTAATATCACATGTGTCTGGTGCGCACGGAAAACCAAATCCAATACAAGTGCCAAAATATGCACAAAAGCAAAACTAAGTGCAACTGGTGTGCACGAAAGCATCTATCCAGTGCAATGGATATTAACGACAACAATATCAAATGCATCTATAGTGCATGAAAATCTCAACTCGGTGCAACTAACATGCACGAATAAAAATCTCAATCGAGTGCACCCGGTGTGCACAAAATCTCATATCATGTGCCCAATGTGCGCGAAAATCCAAATCAAGTGCGGCAGGTCCGTATAAAACATCCAGTGCAATAGTATGCACGATAACGAACATCAAGTGCAGACGCTCACGAAAATATAAATCTGGTGCAACAAATGCACGAAATACAAAACCGGTGCAACCAATGCACGAAAACTCATCAATATCTCAAATGCTCTCAAAAACAACACCGAGTATATCAGGGTGTATAGAACCATAAACATGTGGAACTGTGTGCACAAAACATGAATCAATGCACTGCAAGCACATATAAGCTCTATCGAGCGCATAAGTAAAGGAACGTGCATATAACATGCATAAAATCAAATCGACGGTATCGAATCCACGAAACCATAAATATATGCAAAGAAGACACAAATAGATACCAAGTGCAATAAATATGCACAAATCATAAACCAATGTAGCAGTTTATAAAACATAAATCAAGTGCAATAACTGTGCACAATATAAATCTCCAGGAGGTGCAACCATGGTGCACAAAAACATAATCACGAAACCCAATCATCGAAACTCAAGTTCAAGCGATAAAAGTGTGATACGTGGATCACAAAATACAATCGCAATAACTGAAATTGAGGTACACCGCCTACAATGTCAAAAAATATGTCAGTGCGCCTAAACTGGCAGAGCAAGATCGTCTACTTGCCTTCTGCTCACGGTCTGGCATCTCCGGTCTCTGGGTCCTTGTTTTCTCTGTGGATTACCAATCTCATGATCTTTCTGCTCGTCGGCCCGGTCAGGTGTACTAACGGAACAGTCCCGCTCTGGAACTCCTCTGATCACCGTCTGGCCAATCAACATGATCACTCTCAACGGCACATTACTGACAGCGGCACCTGGCCCTCTGAATACGCACTATATAATTGATCCTGGGTGTAAATCTTTATCGTTGCGGTGTCCTGGAAAGAACCTGCTCACGGCTTCTTCCGATCTCACCTATGCCGAACTATACGAAGGTTGGCACTCTTGCGTAACTCTTTTCTCATAACCGGACAGCTATGTCCTCAGCACGGCTTTCATCTGGAATTTTGGCTGTATCTAACGCCTCTGCACACATATCAATCCTCTGGCATCAACGGAGAGTAACAACCACTCATTAACACCTCGCACGAACCTCTTGTTCCACTCGTCTTTATTATCGTCCACTTCGACGTCATCTCTTGCTGTCTGCATATTGCAATTCATTCTCGGCTACGGTCAATCTGGAGTCTCTCACATGAACTCGAAATTAAAAACGCGGTGCCTTCACTACTCTGTAGAAGATATCTAGCCGAACACGTCCTCGGGAACTCGTCCAAATCATCGGAGGAATACACTTTATTCATCCGTTCTCGATCAACTCACAACATATCTGGTGAGGTCCTTCTATCTGAAACTGGTCAACTTACCGATCTCACATCGGAGCATCCGACAAACAACGTCCTCTATTGGTCGATCTACTCTAGATCTCAGTAAGATCCTTCAACTGGAATTCTTCAACTTAACTGAGCCTGCATCGGCACATCAAATCTAACGAATCATATCAGTCGCTCAACTCGAGATAGACTAGCTACCTCCTGTCATATCTCTGTCTGGAAGCTCCGGCGGTTTTAGCTCATAAACTCTGGAAATGACATCCTATCAATCTCAGCAACAGCTGGGTCATCTGTCTGCACAGTAGACAACATCACGATATCTGAGGTAGGCTATACATCAACAGTCCTCTCAATCCGGCAGCCTCTATCAATGGCCCGACCATCCGGTGCAAAACCGAACACTCGCCTCAAACGAGAGATCACAACACAACACTATACCTACACGTCCCTATGTCACCATAAATAACATGTTCGGTCCTCGTCCATGATGAGCTCGCCCTGACCGCAACACCAGCAGCAGCTTAATCTGCACTCAAACCATGGTGACAGGAACCTCAAGCAGGTATCGAAGAAGATAGATCCATGAATGAAAGAATCAACAGATCCCAAATGGATATATGATCAAAGGAATGAATAGTATCAAGGATCTCAAGATAAGTACATCCTAAGGTTTCTTAAGTGCAGTATCGTATCGTAAATATTCCGCGGAACATACGTACGGCACGTCACTCTACTCAAGCTACCTACTCCACCAATCAAGGTCAAGCTATGAAACGAAAGTTCGGGTCTAATACCCCCACCCCCATTAAGTCTAAGTTCCGTAAGGTTAAGCCTAGATTCCGAAATATATACGCCCTAGACTCCACAGTCAAACCCAGACTCAAACCAAGGCTAAACCTAATGCTCTTATACCAACTTTGTCACGACCCGTAATTTAGCACATGACCGTCACATAAATTACGCAACATCTAAAGGCGTGACGTAAATCAAGCAAGCCGAAGCACCGAAAATCTAAACCTTTTTGCGGAAAATAGTGAGGGTGCAGTTTTGAAATAAAGGTATAATGAATCATGTTTTCCTTGAAATGCAATGCTAATGAAACATGAAAATACAAGTGGATTATACTAGAGTTGAAAACATGTTTCGTCTTTAAAAATTTGGTCAGCACCTCCCTTGTATATTTTGATCCAAAAGCATATATATAACAATATATAAGCATCCCCAAGCGGGAGCTAGCTCTTCGCCAACTGGCGGAATCACAACCACGCAATAACATATATACGATGCCCAACGGCGAAGAATCAACCCAGAAAGAACGAAAAAGAAGCAAGACAACAAAACTCAAGAAAAGCGATCATAAAACCATCGCTCTAAGTCTCGCACAATACCCAAGTCTGACTAGGTCTACCAATATACCCGTGTCCAGTATCGACACATAAATCCTCATATCTCAGGCGCCGCATCCTCAGATCGGTCCTCATATCCATCTCATATCATAACTCCAAAATGGTATCCTCTGGATATCCGTCGAGCTCTATACAATCATCGGTAGGTAGTGTTCCCTCTGCCAGGCTCATCGTCTACACCACAAAACTCATTTCTTGCCCCGGGGTACCATACCGGGTCCACCATGTACCCGCAAACGGCATCTGCCAACTCCTCGAATCGGGTCTCGAAAACAAACTCAAAACTGAGAAAACTCATGGTGGACGTCTCGAAATATCATATCAAGAGAAACCGGGTCTTTAAAACAATACACAATTTCTTTTGAAATATATCACGGTTCTCAAATCCAGAGATCTCATAAAAATAGCATCTCAATGCATATAACCATAAAGTACAATGTATGTAACATAAAGTAGTAATATGAGCATACGGGTATATCATGCAAGCATATAACCATAAGGTATGATGTATGCAACACAAAGTAGTAATATGAGCATATCGGGTATATCATGCAAGCATGTCAAGTGATAATACTGAACAATGAATGTATTTTTACGGTTAAGTGTAATATCATGATATGGCAGTTCGACTATGTAAGTATCATGGCAATTACCGATGAAGAATGTGTGTGAGCCGGCAAATCTGTATAAATGTAACATGCGCATCAACGGTAATTATGCAGGTGTACTAGCAAGTATATCATATAACATTAAATACTGGAAACATGATAGGTATCACACGAGGAATAATTGTAGGGTTCCTAGGCACACTAATGAGGTTCTACAACTGATCAACCAAGCCAAAATCAAATTTTTTCATGTGCCAAAGAACCCTATACTAGATCGTTAACTAGAGGTAAGGCGAAACAAGCAAGTAAACTACTTTAGCTACAAGTGAAAGTGACTACAACCTTTGTAGATCCGGTCCTCCACTTCTCTAGCTCCGTGTTGACGTCCCTCCTCTGCGATCATCGGAATCCCGGACTCTAGCGTCGGTTTCATCGGAAAAATGGGCGGGCTAGGTCGTTGACTTCGATGCCGAAGATGATATACGTCGAGACGACTCAAACTCAAGCTCCACCTTCACTAGGTCATGAAACTTGTGAAGATAACACACTCTACTACATGGCAAGTGGTAGAGAATGAAGAAATAAGAAGTGGGTTCACTTTGGATTTGGCTTTCTCACTTGGAATCATCACTTAGAAATTTCTAGCAATGGTTTCTTCTCTTCATGAAGAAGAAGAAGAAGAAAGAAAATGAATAATGAAATTATCTCCAAAAAGAAAATCAAGTGATGGTTATCATAATGCAACCGTGGGTGAGTTTAACTAGTGTAGAGACTAAATTAGGGTTTAGGTGAATGGTTAGGTTTAGGAAAGAAACAAAATGGTCAAAGCGTCATGAAGCTTCAAGTAAAATACAAAAGAAGCCACCATTTTATTTCTTGCCCAAAAATAAATGAATAAAATAAATAATTAAGAAAAGATAACAAAACCCTAACCATTAACCTAAACATGGTTTAAATCAAACATACACCCAAGTTAGCATGTATCATCAAACATGATACAAACAAGTGCACAAAAATATATCACATATACTACTTGTGCACATCAAGTGAAAAAATCAATCTTAAGTGAACAAATACTAGTTAATGTAAAGTAATATATCAAATATATAATTATACATTAAATCATTAAATCAACACTTGATTTAATGATCCGGTCATATTGCATATAACCGACTAATATCAAGTGTATCAATGTATCGAATCAACACTTGATTCGGTAACCCGGCTATATCTTATATAACTGTCCGATGAAACAAATCGCGAGAATAGAATTCGGTATCACATACTGGAAATTTTCTCGGTCCCGCACATATCTCATATGCGCTCCTATTTCGTTTCACTTGAACCAGGAAACCTCTGTGTAGGACTCTAAAGACTCGTCAATACGCCGGCAGCAGGTGATGATCATATCAAACACCCACAAGCCGCAAGCGGTCTGCTAAACGTAACGGCCACCCGGGTATTGAGCGATCAGAAGATCAACGAGCAAGCCCGCTCACACTCCTTTGAATCCATCCAGCAACACTTACCGTACAGTCTGGTCTGTTCGTCTGATATGTCGCATATCTCGCCTAGGGGTGGTAAACGTCAGACCCTAGTAGCTTGATAAGTCATACCGATGTAAGGTCCATAACAAGCATGAAACTACTGATAACTCTTACCAGTATATCACAGCAACCCTGGCCAGGGATTTCTAGTTATGGCCAGTCGAGCATAGCGCAACATCAACCCCCAATACCGGGAAAGACGAATCCTTTCCTATCGCTCATTGCCTCCATGTGAATCAGGACTGTACCCAAAAACCACATGTTTGCACGACTCAGTAGAGCCGTGGTAGGGTGGAAATCAAAGCATAGTGGGAGAAACACAAGACTCTATGATGATCTCGGGTCAACAGACTAAGCTGTACCAGTGTCACCAGAGAACTGCCATCTGACGTCAGGTATAATACCATCTGGGAGTTCTCGGCGAGTCCGTTCAGTGTACCCAGTCTCCACTGAGCACCCGCATACCGTCTCTGATGTCAAACACCAATGGATATGGGATCATCCATCGCCCATCACATGGGTCGAGAAGATATACGCTAGTCTACTCTGGAATATCGATGCCCCGTCTTGATATTCCCGCTACTAGGAACATTAAAGGATGTACTCATGGACTACCCAGGCCCCACTAGTATGATCTGCATCATAGTCCTGGAAGTCGAGTACACATCCTAAGGGCTTTATCAACATGTAATAGAGAGACTGCAAGTATACATGTTAAGATAAAGAGCAACCAGATAGCGTACTATCATGTTGAGCAAGAAAGTCCCACCTATATATGTCCCAGCATCCACTACAATATACATCCTATGTACAGTAATGGCCTCTAGGGCATACATATAACTAATAATAATATCCTACACAACATAAACAATAAATGGGTATATCTACCTACACAAAAATCATACGGTCAGTTTTAAACGGTACACATCATCGTTTTTTTTAAAATAGGTATTGGTCAGGTGGCAATCATTATATCGGCGATCCCGCCTCATAACATCCGATATGACAATAATCATCGATCATCATCCTCAATTCACTAGCACGGATCAATCATCCGGTACATCTCATCACGTACGGTAATCCATCATATGGGGTCATCAAACAGTACAGGGAATCTATCGACCTATACAATAATGAGGGTACGGATCTAAAGTCTCGTACGATATATTACTCATTACTCATAATATATATACACACATATATCTCAAATCACATTTGTATAAATGTCATATCTTATTAATTCCGCCACACCTCTATCTCAATCTCGTATCGTGTTTATCGATCTCGATCTCACATCCTATCATTATCAACCCATATTTGTTCTCTTTCAATTCGTACCTATCATGATTTACTTCTCATTTCATATTCTCATATCTCAACATATTTATTAGTGTCAACTTTAATCATATCATATCTTACTAAATCCAATAATCAATTTATAACTTAAAACATAATCTTCCATATCAATGGTTGCGGGGGTGCTATACGTCATCCACCCGACTTGCCCCGTAGATATAAATCTACTCACCTGCTAAACTCCTCGCTTAGTCGTAGTCGATACGCTTCGTCGTCTAGGAAGTCAACGCGAAGGTACCTACAATCAATACAATCGCAATGCAAACACAATGAATATCCGAAAAACGATACGGCACATGGATTTACTATAGGTTAGAACCTATAGCTTACGCATGTAAAAACAACCAAATAACCCTCGTCCGTTGACGTACAAACGTCCAACGACGCAATCCAAATCAAATCCAAAAACCAAGAATTCAAATATCATATAACACTAAATCAGCAACCTGAGAAAACACACCCTGATTTTGGTTCAGGTAAATGGGAACTAAACAAGCAAGTACATGGGATAGTTTATAGGGATTAGGAGCTACAGGCAAAATCACATCACCATAGGAGATCGGGGGACCGGCGACATTAAGCAAAAATCCGGCCTCGCCGGCCGTACAAGGGGAAAATGGCTCCGTACTTCTGTGGTGGTCTTCTAGTGGTCTATCTATGTCAATGTACTTGTTTGATTTTCTTAGAAATACCCCAGATAGCTCCAGATACCCTGTAGGCCTTAAGGTTTCACAAAACCGACACGGGAAAATTCTAACTTTGTATTTTGGGTTCTAAACTCAATTTCAGGCCATGAAATCAATCTCTAAGGTCTAGTAAACACTCACTACACCTCAATTGACCACTTAACAGTAACTTATAAATTTCTAAGATCACATACCTAATTAACTCAAATTCTACACTAAACTACGATATTTAACACAAATACATAACTAAAGGTGAAGAGATTGCCTCATTGGCCACTTAGGAAATTTCTAGAGTTGCCCAAAGTCTTCAAAATCCAAACTCAAATGGTTCTAAGGGTTTAGAATAGGCTTGTGCATATTTTATATGAAGGGGGCATGAGGTTTTGGCAAGGAAATGAAGATGATGCATGGGGGTAGTGAGGAAATGAACGAATGGAGTTGAAGGAGGAAATGGGGAAAAGAAGGAGGGCAGCTATCTCTATCCCTCTCTCTCTCTCTTATTCTCACTCTCTCACACTAAATATCTCCCCCTACACTCACTCTCTCACAAAATATCAATTTTGTTTCTTATCCATAACTCAAAGTATCAATTTTATTCTATTCACACTTAAACTCTTCTCATTCCCTTTACTTTTCTTTTATCTTTACTCATTCTCACAACTTCTTTTCGTTCTCATAAGCCACAAGTCACAAACACAAAAACCAACATGCACATGACATGGTGCACAAGTCACGGAAAAATGTAAAAAAGACGGATTTGACCAAAAATCCAATAAATATCATTAAAATAAATAAATCATTTTAATCCCTGATAAATTTTCAAATATTGGTATATACTTATACCAAGTTACGAAAAATCACTATTCGCAAATCAAATAGTTTTTGCAAAATATATTATTTTAATATTAAATTTCCAAAAATAATATTTTATATTTTTGAAATGTTACATTTCTTGAGATCATGAAGAAGAAGAATGGTGAATGAATCTCATCTCAAGAGAGTGTGAATGGCAACCATGGATGAATTAATATCATATATGAACCCTTGTAGAGACTTAACCATGGCTTAAGATAATGGTTGGGTTAACAAATATCTCAAGTAAAACAAGTTTAGTGGACTAAGTCAATGGACACAATAAGTTTCTCCAAGCTTCTAGCCATAAAAAATTTCCAACCAATTTTGATTTACTTTGAGAAATAAAAACCCTAGGATTATCATAAGCATGGTGTAAGTCTCATACACCCATGTAGCATGTATCATCTAGCATGACACAAAAAAATGTACATTAATATATATCACATATATACCAAAGAACAAGTGAGTGAGCAAATATTAGTTAATGTAAGTTAATATATCAAATATATAATTATACATTAACTTATCAAATCAACACTTGATTTAATAATCTGGCTATATCACATATAACCGACTAATATCATATGAATCAACTTATCGAATCAACACTTGATTCGATAATCCGGCTATATCACATATAACCGACCGATATCATATATCGCGAGAATAGAATACGGTATCACATACGCGTATTAATTTCGGTCCTGCACATATCACATATGTGCTCCTACTTCGTTTCGCTTGAACCAGGAAACCTCTATGTAGGACTTTAAAGACTCGTCAATACGCCGGCAGTAGGAGATGATCATATCAAACACCTACAAGCCGTAAGCGGTCTGCTAAATGTAACGGCCACCCGGGTATTGAGCGATCATAATATCAACAAACAAGCCTGCTCATACTCCTGCGAATTCAATCAGTAACACTACCGTACAGTCCGGTCTCATCGTCTGATATATCGCATATCACAGCCTGGGGGTGGTATAACGTTAGACCCCAATAGCCTGATAAGTCATGCCGATGTGAGGCTCATAACAGTTCGAGAAACTACTGATAACACTTACCAGTAAATCTCAGCAACCCTGGCCAGGGATTTCCTGTTATGGCCAATCAAGCGTAGCGCAACATCAACCCCCAATACCGGGAGAGACGAAATCCCCTCCTATCGCTCATTGCCTCCATGTGACTCGGGACTGTACCCAAAAACCGCCGTTTTGCACGATCTCTTGAACGTGGTAAGGTGGAAATCAAAGTACAGTGGGGATCACACAAGACTCTATGACGATCTTGGGTCGACAGACTAACCTGTACTAGTGTCACCAGAGAACTGCTATCTGACGATAGGTATAAAACCATATAGGAGTTCTCGGGGAGTCCGTCCAGTGTACCCAGTCTCCACTGAGCACTCGTATGCCTTCTCTGATGTCAAACACCAATGGATGTGGGATCATCCATCGCCCATCATATGGATCAAGAAGCGTATACGCTAGTCTACTCTGGAATATCGATGCCCCGTCTCGATACTCCCACGATTAGGAACATTTGAAGGATGTACTTACTGACTACCTCTGCCCCACTAGTATGATCTCCATCATAATCCTGGTAGTCAAGTACTCATCCTAAGGGCTTTATCAACATATAACAGAGAGACAATAAGTGTATATGTTAAGATAAAGAGCAACCAGATAGCATACTATCATGTCGAGAAAGAAAGTCCTCCCTATATATGTCCAAGAATCCACTATAATATACATCACATGTATAATAATGGCATCTAGGGCATATATATAACTAACAGGGATTGCGAAAAGCATGCAAAGAAATGTCATCTCTGCCAAATTCACGGTGATTTCATTCACAAGCATCCCAATCCGTTGCATCCTACGGTGGCGTCGTGGCCTTTCGAGGTTTGGGGTACCGACATAGTTGGCCCAATTGATCCTCCGTCATCCAAAGGCCACCGGTTCATATTGGCCACAACTGACTATTTCTCCAGATGGGCTGAAGCTGTCCCACTAAAATAAGTCAAGACAGAAAATATTGTGACATTCTTTCAGCATAATATTCTCTACCGCTTCGGTACACTAAGAATAATCATTTCTGACAACGGGCATTCTTTCAAGAGCTTCAAAATCTCAAGGTTCGCTACTCAGCACAAGATAGACTGGAGATATTCCTCCATCTATAATCCAAGAGCCAATGGGCTAGCTGAAGCCTTCAATAAGACACTATGCAAGCTCCTGAGGAAAAATGCTTCAGCCAACAAGAGAGACTGGAATCTCAAACTTCACGAGACGTTGTTGGTATATCGTACCACACACCGTACTCCAACTCAGTCCACTCCATACTCATTACTCTTCGGAGTGGAGGCGATCCTCCCCCTCGAAGTCAAAATTCCAAGCTTAAGAATGGCCGTTCAGCACGAGTTAATGGAGGAGGAAAACATGCTCCTTCGGCTCGAAGAGCTCGACGCCCTCGAAGAAAAGAGGCTCCCAATACAGCAAAATCTAGAGCTGTACCGATCCCAAATGTCATAAGCCTATGACAAGATAACCCGTCTCCGCGCTTTCAAGAAAGGCGAATTGGTGTTGATCCTCAAAAGACCGATTATCCCCAATCGACATGCCAAGGGAAAATTCGAGCCAAACTGGGAAGGACCATACGTCATCGAGAAAGTGTTTGATGGAGGATCCTACCAGCTGATAAATGCCGAGGGAGAAAGACCCATGCCACCCATCAATGGATGATATCTTAAGAAATACTACGCGTGAATGCTCCAAGTCGCAAACGAATTGAGCACACCGGCCCTACGGTCTGGATCATACATCCTGCAAAACCGTATACAATCCACGGGCGTAAAACGATCCCTATCTCTCCTAAGTCCTACCGGCGAGACTACATTTAAAGTCCCACCAGCAATGAAGATTCACCAATGTAAAAAAATGGGGGTATGACCATAAGCAAAACGGGCACGGATGAAAACCCGAAAGGGCTCCGTGAGTAAAAACGGCAGGACTGCCGACGAGTTTGTGAAAACCCGAAAGGGCGCAAACTCGTAAAAAAAAAGGAGATGAAATACACTCGCAAAGTCCTCTCGACTTTGTGAGGACAAAATCCCTGCGTGAGATCCTTACGATTCACAAAGGAGCAACACACTTAGGAATCCCTACGATTCCTAGGGAGAAAATACACCTGCGAGATCCTCTCGACTCGTAGAGAGAAAGTGCTTTTATGAGACCCTTACGGCTTATAAAATTGAAAAGCCTTAGGTGATAGGGATCTAAACCTGTCTCCTGAGCCACCGCTCCTTAACGGGCAATGGCAAATGATGAGTCGCTCCTGGCATTGCTTCAGTGTTAGCGGTGCTAATGCCGACCCAAAAACTAAATCCCAAGTCCTCCCGGGGAAAATGATGAGTTTCTCCTGGCATTATTCCAATGCAGCAATGTTGATGCCAAACAAGATCCAAATTCTAAGTCCCTAAATGACGAATGATGAGTCGCTCCTGATACCATATTCCAGTGCAGCGATACAGATGCCAACCAAAATCCAATTTCCCAAAATTCTCCCAGCCCTATGTTGGTCTCCAAGTTGACTACCGTATGCAATCTACGGGCTCAAATCATTCTCATCATACCCATGCCTCACCGCAATCACCAGTTACGCGGCTGGTCTCAGCCCTTGGAATTATGCTCCATTTGGGAAGACCCACTCATATGTCCTCACGATACAAACTTACGGGATCCTCACGACTCGTAAGAAAACACCTTCGTGGGATCCTTATGACTCACAAAGGAAAAAAACACTTGAGATTCCCCACGACTCCTAAGGAGAAAGTACACCTACGAGATCCTTTCGACTCGTAGGAAGAAAATGCTTTTATGGGACCCTTACGGCTCATAAAATTGAAAAGCCTTAGGTGATAGAGACCTAAACCCGTCTCCTAAGCCATCGCTCCCCAACAGGAGAAGGCAAATGATGAATTGCTCCTGGCACATATGCTTCAGTGTTAGCAATGCTGATGCCTACCCTAACCCCGAAATTCCAAACTCCAATCCAATAGACCCATAAGTCTTTAAACTAGGAACAGATGACCTCTAAGTCGTTAAACTGGGAACATACGACCCCTAAGTCATTAAACTGGGAACGAGGGAAGCCCTCCCATGTCAAATGATGATTTTCTCCTGGTACCATATTCCAGTGTAGCGATACTGATGTCAACCAAAATCACATCAAATCAGCAAGACAACCAACGACCTCCCAGGCGGAATCAAGCTCCACCTCGGAAACAAGTCAAATCGCAAGTCGGCTTCAACCCTGACACCGCAAGAAGGGGAGCAAGTCAAATCAAGCACCGACCGTCCAAGTTGCTAAAAGGGCAGCACCTACCGTCCAAGACGCTAAAAGGGCGGCACCGACCGTCTACGTCGCAAAAAGGGCAGCACCGACCGTCCAAGTCGCAAAAAAGGCAGCACCGACCGTCCAAGTCGTTAAAAGAGCAGCACCGAATGTCCAAGTCGCTAAAAGGGCAGAACCGACCGTCCAAGTTGCAAAAAGGGCAGAGCCGACCATCTAAGTCGCAAAGAGGGCAGCACGAACTGTCCAAGTCGCTAAAAGGGCAGCACCGACCGTCCAAGTCACAAAAAGGGAAGAACCGACCGTCCAAATCGCAAAAAGGGCAGAACTGACAGTCCACATCGCTAAAATGGCAAAAAAACGACCGTCCATGTTGCAAAAATGGCAGCACCGACCGTCTACGTCGCAAAAAGGGGATCATCGACCTCCACGTCGTCAAAATGGGAACCAAATTAAATCAACCTCCACGCGAAAGAAGATCCATCAAATTCATGCATACAACCCACATATGTAGTGCGCATTTATTGACGGGGGGCAATTTGTTGGGGTAAAAATTTACACTCCGGTTGACCAAGTCAAAATCAAAGTCAACCCCAAGTCAAGTGGCCTAAGCCCAGGTCAAGTGGGCCCATGCCCGAGTCAAGCCCGAACATGAAGCGGCCGGTCTCTCCCATGTCATAACAAAAAATTTTGTAATAAATAATTTTGGTGTTTTTTTTATGAATGAATGTAAGAAAAATGGGCATAAAGCCAAATTTTTGTAAAACTAATGGCTCATGTGCAAAAGAAATAAGCACATGAGACATGGGATGGGCAAAATGTCATTTTTTAAAGCCCAAGGGGCTATATGTAAAGTGTGTAGCCTATAAAGGCAAAGATGATGAAAATATCTCAATAACTTTTTCTCTCTCAAAAAAAATTAGAGTATGTGCCTCCTTCTCCTTGCTTAAGATTCTAAACCTTCTTCTTTTTTTGAATTAAATCAAGAGTTTAACTCTTCCTTTTTCCAAAAATAAATAGTTTTTCACCACAAATCCATAAAGGGGAGCTCGGATCTTCCATCAAATTTCAAAAATGGGAGATTTTTAAATCTCACCCCCCTTTTCACTAAGATCCGGCCAACCGAGAGGAAGAAGAAGGAGACCCACCTCCAAAAATCCCACTTTGGGGAAGATCCAGGGCTCAATGGAAAAGAAAAGGGTCCCCTTTCATCGGCTCCAAAAATATCTTAGGAGTTTAACTCCTCAAAAAAAATAATACATACATACATATATATATATAAAACAATAAATCTTTCTTTTTGGGAGTACAACTCTCAGTGCAGGGGCTAAGCCCCTTTGTCCTCTTTGTCAGGAGTTCAGCTCCAAAAGTCAAATCGGGAGCACGGCTCCCAGTGCAGGGACAAAGTCCCTTTTCCAGCTGACGCCCAGCGCCCGCGTGCCAAGTACGTGGGGCGTCCCGCGCCCAGCGCCCCGTGCCCACATGCCAAGCACGTGGGGCGCCCAGCGCCCGCGTGCTGGGCACGTGAGGCGCTGGCGCTAACGCGTCCTTTGGACGCCATTTCCCCCCTCATTTTATATACACTCCACACTAAAAATACCTCCCCCGTTAAAACTCTGCGGGGCCCCCGATATATCCAAAACCCCTTCAAAACATAACACTGCACATTGAGTTTGCATGACCTGTTTGACCCGTCAATCGGAGATTCTCTCGCTCCAAAGGCGAGGGGTAATTAACGGCAGCTTAGTTCGCGGCTGCCGGAGATTCGGATCACCATAATCAATAAACCCCAGCCTACCCTAGGCAGGGGGAATCTGTAATGCGCCTGAAAAGCGCATGCGTATTCCCATCTCAATGGGGTGACGAAAAACACCTTACACTCATCACAACACACATCTCTATCATAGCATGATGAATTTTTGGGAATTTATTCTTGGGATAAACGACTTTGCAAATAAATATCATTAACTTATAAAACCATTTCTATAAAAAGATGTATGAAACAATTCCTTGCAATTACGCCTCTATAACCCACTTTTGGGGACCCCGTTCGGGATGGTGCGGATTATCGCACATCCTCGAGCCTAGTAGAGCGAGATGCAGACCTCCGAAAGGAGCATTCGATCTCGATGGAATTTTTATGCATTTTTCTTTAGAAAATGAGATTTCTACAAGAAAATAAATAAATTATTTTCATAATATATATATATATATATATTATCAAAATATCTATTTTAATTATATAAATATTCCAAGTTTTCTAAATCAAAGGAATCACTATTATATGAAAATACCATCCAAATACAACACAATTCCAATATTTCAAGAAAATACCATAAATTATGAAATTAGATTCTACTCATTAGAAATTTCACTTGTATAAAACATACAACTAAGAAAACCCTAAAGACGATAATTAAATACTTGAGGTGTATTTTGAAAATTATATCAAACTATTTTTACACAAAACCCCCTCAAGTTATTCTAAATTACAATAAGGACCCTAGTAAACATAAGTTTAAGCGGGACCAGTCTCTTGAGCCTCAGAGAGTCAGAGATATAGGTGCTTGCCTATCTGAAGTAGCCAATCTAACAAACAGTGTTATCAACACGGTAATTGTCTTTGAAAAAGACACAAATCCTGCCGTCCATATGCAGCAGTTACCGATAATATCAAAACTAATTCAGGACTTCAATTTCTTTTTAAAGAGTCTGACTCAGACTGAGTCTCAATCTGATCAATCTGACTTGAATATGATTCAAGTATAAACTACAATACAACATGAATCCATGAATCTGTCTATTCAATCTATATCAATATTGACCGAATCGAACCATGGATATACTCCGTTTACATGACTATCCATTTACATCCATTCCATTTAATGATATCATGGTTTTGGCAAGTCATCCATTTATTACAAGACAATACAATACTATTAGTACACCAATACAATCAATATAATAAGACACTACGGGGTTTATAAAGGGGTAGACTGATACAGAATATGTTAAAGGTGGCATGAGATGGTCACTTAAGACGTAATTACATCCATGCCATTGTTCCTTGGTATTTTCGATGAAGCTTTGTACTACGTGTTACCAAAGTCCACGGTGTAAGTAGGACCCCTCTCATATACACTGGCATCTTCTGTACCAAGGTACAAACACCACATTAACCTAACAATTAAATATTATACTAGATATACTCTCTTTTCTATCTATTCTACTTCTCTCCTTCTTTAGAACTTACCGAGCGATTGTTCGCTGACGACATTCCTATTGTAGGGTTCCTAGGCACACCCATGAGGTTCCACAACTGATCAAACATTGCCAAATTCAAAATTTTCCGGTGCCAAGAAACCCTAATGCGATCGTTAACTAGATATTAGGCGAAACAACAAGTTAACAACTTAACTAGATAGTGAAAGGGGCTACAACCTTTGTAGATCCGGTCCTCCACTTCCTTAGCTCCATGATGATGTCCCTCCGCTGCGATCATCGGATCCCGGACTCTAGCGATGGTTTCGTCGAAGAAATGATCGGGCTAGGTCGTCGACTTCGATGCCGAAGATGATCTACGTCGAGGCAACTCAAGATCAAGCTCCAACTTCACCAAGTCATGAAACTTGTGAAGAAAACACCCTATACTACATGGCAAGTGGTAGAGGATGAAGAACTAGGAAGTGGGTTCACTTTGGATTTTGAATTCTCACTTGGAATCATCACTTGATCATTTTCAAGCAAAGGTTTTCTTTTTCTCTTGAAGAAGAAGAAAAAAAAGAATGAAAAAGAATAATGAATTAAAACAAAATCAAGTGATGGTTATCATTTTGTAACCAAGGGTGAGTGTAGAGAATAAACTAGGGTTAAGTTGAATGGTTAGATTAAAATAAAGAAACAAAATGGTTACTTCTTCAAAACTTCATGAAGCTTCAACAAAAGACAAAGCAAGCCACCATTTCATTTTCCTTTGCCAAAATGAATAAAGAGAATAAATAAATAAGTAAATCAAAACCCTAACCATTAACATAACCATGGTTTAATCATACACACCCAAGTTTACATGTATCATCAAACATGATACAAACTAGTGCACAAAACTATATCATATATACAATGTGCACATCAAGTGAGAAAATCCATCTTAAGTGAACAAATACAAGTTAATGCAAAGTAATATATCAAATATATAATTATACATTAAATCATTAAATCAACACTTGATTTAACGATCCGGTCATATCGCATATGGCCGACTAATATCCAATGTATCGACTTATCGAATCAATCCTTGATTCGATAACTGGGTTATATCGCATACAACCAATCGATACATTCATCGCGAGAATAGAATACGGTATCACATACAAGCATTATTCTCGGTCCCGCACATATCTCATATGCGCTCCTATTTCGTTCCTCTTGAGCCAGAAAACCTCTGTGTAGGACTCTAAAGACTCGTCAATACGCCGGCAGCAGGTGATGATCATATCAAACACCCACAAGCCGCAAGCGGTCTGCTAAACGTAACGGCCACCCGGGTATTGAGCGATCAGAAGATCGACGAGCAAGCCCGCTCACACTCCTGTGAATCCAACCAGTAACACTTACCGTACAGTCCGGTCTGATCGTCTGATATGTCGCATATCTTTCTTAGGGTGGTAAACGTCAGACCCCAGTAGCTTGATAAGTCGCGTCGATATGAGGTATATAACAGTTCGAGAAACTACTGGTAACACTTACCAGTAAATCTCAGCAACCCTGGCCAGGGATTTCCGGTTATAGCCAATCGAACACAGCGCTGTTAGTTGTATGTATGCCCTAGAGGCCAGTATTGTACAGATGATGTATATTATATTGGATGCTTGGACATATATAGAGATGACTTTCTTGCTTGATATGATAGTATGCTATCTGGTTACTCTTTATCTTAACATGTATGCCAGTCTCTTTATACTGTCTTATAGTTACATGTTGGTAAAGCCCTTAGGATGTGTACTTGACTACCTGGACTATGATGCAGATCATACTAGTGGAGACATGGTAGTCCATAAGTACATCCTTCAAGGTCCCTAGTCGTAGGTGTATCGAGACGGGGCATCGATATACCAGTGTAGACTAGCGTATACGCTTCCCGACCCATGAGATGGGCGATGGATGATCCCATATCCATTGGTGTTTGACATCAGAGATGGTATACGGGTGCTCAGTGGAGACTGGGTACACTGGACGGACTCGCCGAGAACTCCCAGATGGTATTATACCTCACGTCATATGGCAGTTCTCAGGTGACACTTGTGCAGGTTAGTCTGTAGACCCGAGATCGTCATAGAGTCTTGTGTGATTCCCACTGTGCTTTGATTTCCACCTTACCACGTCCATGAGGGCGTGCAAAACGGTGGTTTTTGGGTACAGTCCCGAGTCACATAGAGGCAATGAGCGATAGGAGGGGTTTCGTCTCTCCCTGTATTGGTGGTTGATGTTGAGCTGTGCTCGATTGGCCGTAACAGGGAATTCCCTGGCCAGAGCTGATTTAGAGATTTGCTGGTAAGTGTTACCAGTAGTTTCTCGACCCGTTATAAGCCTCACATCGGCACGACTTATCAGTTATTGGGGTCTGACGTTTACCACCCCTAGACTTTATATGCGACATATCAGACGAGGAGACCGGACTGTACGGGAAGTGTTGCCGGTTGGCTCGACGGGAGTTGTAGCAGGTTCGCTTGTTCTCTTCTTATCGCTCAATAACCGGGTGGCCGTTACGTTTAGCTGACCGCTTGCGGCTTGCGGGTGCTTGATATGATCAACACTCACTGCCGGCGTATTGACGAGTCTTAGAGTCCCACAATGGAGTTTCCTAGTCCAGGCGAAACGTTGTGGTGCGCGTATGCGATATGCGCATGGACCCGATTGAAATGCGCGTATAGGATACCGTATATTGATCGGGCGGCTTGCTTTTGGTGGGGTCATATGTGATATGACCGGATTGATAAATCAAGTGTTGATTTATTAATTAACCATTAGTTTCTTACTTGAAATCCTTTCTTGAGTTTGATGGATGTATGCATGCATGTATGCCTTCTTTTTGATTCATGCACATATGGATGTACATATACACATACATACATCCTTCATGGTTGCTTATACAAAGAAAATGGTGGCAATATAAGACTCACACCATGGGTTTTCATTTGGATTATTATTTGAGTTTTGGTTACAACAAAATGGAAAAAGGAAAATATAATTCATGACTAGTTTCTACATCCTTCTTGACCTAACCATTCTCACCCACCATTTGACCATGGGTTACTTTTCCTTTTGTGTTTTTAACTCAAATTCAATAATATCCTAACCATGGTTTGATATGAGAAGAGGAAAATATATATTGATATATTTTCTATTTTCTTTTCAAGGGTTGAACTTATCTTCTTCTCAAATTGCCATCATCTTCTTCTTCCTCTCTTATTTTGCTCTCTAGTTTTTTTGTAGTGAGCAATATACTCATCAAGATTGGATTTTGAAGTGAGAATAAGAACCACAACATCATTCTACACAAGTTTAGCCAACTTGTTTAGAGTGTTATCTTCTTTTGTTCTTTTGAAGTGAAGTTGCAAGTTTGGACTAGGAGCTTCGGGTGGATCGTCATGGACACTAGGAGACTTCAAGTGAACCTTCCTCCAACCCTCAAGTGGCCAAGGAGTCTAGCGTAGGGAGCTACAAAGGTTGTACTCTCAAAAACCCTAGCATTTCTTTCATGTGATGATGTGTAGTTTATAAAACCTTAATTTTTCTAGGAACGATCTGATGCTTGTTAGCTTAGCACCCTAAAGACTCCACTTTTGGTTCATGTGATGCTTCCAAACCCTTCATGAGGTGCTAGGCTAACCCAACATTGGTATCAGAGCTACTAGGCATTAGATGTCGACCTATGGGGGGTTCTTACTGTGTGACAGTGTGGCGAAGCATAGGCTCTTACCCCCAGGGTGTCCCGAGACCGGAAGGTGTTCCGGCGGGTTGTAGTCCTCGCGAGGGGGCATACGTAAAAAGTAGCTACTGAGGGACCCGTTGGTGCCACGGCGACCCCATTGGATGGGGTGGCTGCCTGACCAACATTGGTATCAGAGCCGACCTAGAACATTAGGCGACACTTTAACGAAGTTAAAACTCCGATCGAACCGGAAAACACGGAATTTTATTGCTCTCTGGACATTTTTCAAAAACTGGTTATTTTCAGAATTAAAAATATGCAAAAAATCCAGCAGGTAAATATAAGAGTTACTGTAAAAAACGAGGGCATGATCTGTTAATTCGACCACGAAACCGCGGCAATAGCCTGCTTAGGCCGCGGTTCCGCGGCCGTTCTGTTGAATCATGCTGTGGTTTTTGTACAGTAACTAATTACACTGCTTGTATATTGTTTTGGAGTATTTTTAATCCGAATTTAGTTCTGTAAATTCTGGAGATGGTTTTGGACTCGTCGATTCGATCGGAATTTTGATTTCGTGACTTTTCCAGGTAAATTAGAAAGTATTGAAGTGTTTGAACGAGTATCATTTGCTCACTTTTCACGGGGTTTAAATATTTTGGAGATACGTGCAAGTTTTGTGGTGGTCCCTCTAGAAGACAACAAACCTTAACTCGATTATGTGACCGTCTTGAACTGCCCTTTGAACCTTAGGGTTTGGGGCAGTACGGCGTGCCACATGTGAGGCGTTGGCTTGACCCTTCTATGGCTGGACCGCTACTACTGTGTTACACTCCGGGTTTTTGAACTCCGCTCAAGTATTGAGTTTTAGGGAATCTTGGGTATTTGATCGTTCGTTCGAAAACTTTAATACTGTCTAATTATCTGGAATGTGATGCAATGTGTGGAATTCATATTATAAGACATGAAATACGAGGTATCTGATACTTCGCATTTATGATGTCTAAAGAGAATGTGGATTCCAGATATTGCAGTTTTACACTTTCTTTTCTGTGACCGTAAGTGTAGTATGTATTTACCGATTGTCGTTGCTATACATCGACGACGATCAGTGTATGCATACTTACTTACGTTGATGATATGAGATATTATGTGTTGCTGAGATATGATGTGCGGGATTGTCGCGATTGAATAGCCGGGGGGTTTTTATGTGAGATAAGAGTTTTATATTTTCATTCATGTAAATTCAAATGTAATGTAATATTCTTTTATTTGGGGCACTTCCAGGTTGAGGTCGATACCACCAGTGTTGTATATTATTTACTTTTCCGCATTAGGATGGGCCCAAGGAGGGGAGCACAGGTGACCGGGTTCTGGGGTTCAGTGGGAGGCCATCTCGAGGAGTCGAGACCGGGTCTCCTAAACTCCAGAATTGGTAGGGTCGCTTGCCGCTCTCGTAGGGGTCCAGGGTGTGGGCTTGGCTATTCATCGCGACTGTGGAATCCGTATTTTCTATTGTTGGCTAAATACTAAATACGGACGTCCTAGTATATCCCACATTATATCTATGTTTCTGCTGCGATATCTGTGATGTGATCATTAGATATGTTCTGTGATGGATACAGTATATAGTATATATGATATATTATATAGGCGTTACTTATGTTTTACACCCGCGCTAGCCCTGCCCTGCTCTGCCGTTAGTTACCTAACCTAACGGTGCACGAGGGGACATCGAGGCGAATGCGGATAGCATAAGTGTACGTCGTATTTATCTGTGATGTTTAGGTGACTTAAATGATGGGACTTCATTAATGTGATTAATGAAAGAAAAGAAACATAAAAGATGTTGTAGAATCAAATTTTAAATAAAAGGGTAGCTACAGTTTTGCTTTGCATAGCGATATATATGATATATCCCGCACCTTATTCGATGAGGAAAGAGCCGAGATCCCTTCACCGAGAGTGACCTCTTTAGCAAAACTGGCAGATGCTACAACACTGGGTTTGCTTTTGATTGCTTTTGGAGTTTTGCTTTGCACAGCGATATATATGATATATCCCGCACCTTATTCGATGAGGAAAGAGCCGAGATCTCTTCACCGGGAGTGACCTATTTAGCAAAACTAATAAAAACCTCAAAATCCCTCCATTTCAAAAACTTCACTTGATTCTACAATGATATCAAGTTCATTACGCAATAGGTTTTCAGAAAAACCTGTCGTAGCCCTCCATCATTTCAGATAAGTCCTGCTTAGTATTCGTGCTGCATTTGTTGACCTTGTCAAGGCGCAGTGTGCTGTAGCTGACCAGTATTTATCTGCTTATGCATATGATGCAGATTGGATTAGGGTAGTCGTACGGCCTTGTTGACCTTGTCAAGGGTCGTGCGGGTGGGTTTAATTCAATCAAGAAGTGACGGGTTGAACTTGACTTACGGTCTATGGTTTGTTGACCTTGTCAAGGTCATAGATCGTTTGGGGCAAAATATTATCGGGAATTTCAAGTGTTGAAATTTGCAATGAGATTGCATACCTTCTATGAGATAGTTGGATCCCGATACCCACTGCGAGTAATTGTTACTCCTGGGAGAGTTTTACACAGGACAATTAGCCGATCAAGTAGGTGTCTAGAAAGGTGTCAACGGGGTTACGCCTCTGGGAAAACGAGGTTTACTTTAATTAGGTCCGTGCGAAAGCACGGGGAACCTCCCTCAAAGTACCGACACTGGCCTGGCTGAAAGATCGGCGAAGTTGTAGGGTGTAATTAATCCCGGCTAGTCTTTCCTTTTAGGGTTTGAAGAAAGATTTGATAAAAACCAGTGGGAGCCATCCTGATTAGATAAGATAATAACCAATCTGATCTTGCAAGAGCATACGCTAAAGTGTTTTCTTCTCTCTCTCTCCAGGTAGCGACCATGTCATGCCTTAATCAAGATAATAATATGGATGTATTGACCGAACCCGCAAGTTATTCTGTGCTGGGGGACGTTGGTTCCGTTCTTTCTTATAAGAGTTATAAGACTGAACAGGACATAGGGGAATACCAGGATTCCCATGCCACCCGAATGAAGAAAGTACATGTTGATGCATTTTCTTCGGGTGTGTTCATTACAGAGAACTGTTTCTCCATTTGCCCTACGTCCTGGGTATTAGATACCGGGTCAGGATCCCATATATGTAATCAGTTACATGGGCTTAGAAAAGGTAGAGAACTTGGAGAAGGTGATAAAGACATAAGAGTTGGAAATGGTGCAATTGTTGCAGCTAAGACTGTCGGGGAATATCACCTTGCATTACCAACTGGTAATACATTGATTCTGAACGAATGCTATTACATGCCGAACCTGATATGCAACATTATATTCGTTTCTTTATTGAGTAAAGAGGGATATAATTTTGTATTACAGGATAATGTTATGAATATTTTCCGTAACCAAAACTCGGTTGGATCAGGCACGTTGTGCATTGGCATTTATGTTCTAAATCAATCAACAGTTCTGAGTATAACAAACACACACAAGAGGAAGAGTTCAGATCTGAACGAATCCTTCTTGTGGCATTGTAGACTAGGTCACATCAATGCGACATGACTTGCTAAGTTGCATAAAGATGGATATTTGAAACCGTTCGAATTTTCATCTTATGACACTTGCCAGTCATGTCTCAAAGGCAAGATGACCAAAACTCCGTTTACGGGACACGGAGAAAGAGTTACCGAACTCTTGGGACTGATACATAGTGATGTATGCGGTCCCATGTCTACACATGCCAGGGATGGTTCTTCGTACTTCATTACATTCACTGACGATCTCTCTAGATTCGGATATGTGTTCCTGATGAAACACAAATCAGAAGCTTTTGAGAAATTTAGAGAATATAAACAAGAAGTCGAGAACCAAACCGGAAAAAGTCTTAAAATCCTTCGATCTGATCGAGGAGGTGAATACTTGAGCAATGAATTCCTGGACTTCCTAAAAGAGAATAGAATTCTCTCTCAGCTGACTCCTCCATATCCACCACAGCACAACGGTGTATCGGAACGGAGGAACCGCACCCTATTAGATATGGTGCGCTCTATGATGAGCACAGCTGAGTTACCTATTTCCTTCTGGGGATATGCACTGGAGACAACAGCATACCTATTGAATCAAGTTCCATCTAAATCTGTACCTACCACACCATATGAGATATGGAGTGGAAAGAGGCAATATCTTAAACGAGTTAAGATATGGGGTTGTCCAGGCTATGTCAAAAGACAAAATCCGGACAAACTCGAGGCACGGTCAGTTCTTTGCAAGTTTGTGGGATATCCAAAGAACTCATATGGGTATTTTTCTACCACAATGAGGAACAAAAAGTGTTTGTTGCTCAACATGCCACCTTTTTAGAAAAGGAATTTCTTGTAAAAGAAATTAGTGGCAAAGTGGTGGAGCTGGAAGAGGTTCCAGATACACAAACCGTAACTGAAGATTTAGTGGAACCAGAAAATTCAGTAGCTCCTAACGAACCTCAGCCTCTCCGCCGATCTAGTAGGGTTCCTCGCCAACCTGAGAGATACTACGGTTTTCTCATGGATGGTGGGAGCGAGGATTGCATCATAGAGGATGATGACCGAACTAGCTTCGAGCAGGCCATCACGAGTGGGGACTCAGTGAAATGGCTAGATGCTATGCGGTCCGAGATGGAATCCATGTACACCAACAAACTATGGACTTTGGAAGATGCTCCTGAAGGGGTAAAACCCATTGGGAGCAAGTGGATCTTCAAGAAAAAACTTGGTGTAGATGGGAAAGTGGAGACTTTCAAAGCTAGACTTGTTGCAAAGGGTTTTCGTCAAAGACCAGGTGTGGACTATGACGAAACCTTTTCTCCAGTGGCTATGCTTAAATCCATCCGGATCATGCTTGCCATCGCTGCATATCATGATTACGAAATCTGGCAAATGGATGTTAAGACCGCCTTTCTAAACGATGATTTAGAAGAGTGCGTGTACATGACTCAGCCAGAGGGCTTCGTAGATAGTGGGAGCAGCGGGAAGGTGTGCAAGCTGCTTAAATCCATTTATGGATTAAAGCAAGTATTGCGGAGTTGGAACATCTGCTTTGACGTCGTTATCAAAGAGTTTGATTTCGTCAAAAACCCAGATGAACCTTGTATCTACAAGAAGGTGGCAGAGAGTAAGGTTGTCTTCCTCGTATTGTACGTGGACGACATACTCTTGATAGGAAATGACATTCCTATGCTGCAATCGGTCAAGCTCTTCTTATCACAAAGATTCTCAATGAAAGATCTTGGTGATGCCTCCTGCATATTGGGAATTAGAATCTATAGAGATAGATCCAAACGGATATTGGGATTGTCCCAATCCAGGTACATTGACACCATACTGAAGAGGTTTAGTATGGAAGAATCCAAGCGTGGGAACTTACCCACGATCTCTGGAGCCACTCTCTCCAAAGAGATGTCTCCCAAGACTGATTTGGAGAGAGCTCGCATGCAAGGGATACCCTATGCTTCAGCTGTAGGCTCTATCATGTACGCGATGCTATGTACCAAACCCGATGTAGCATACTCACTAAGTGTAGTGAGCAGGTATCAAGCTGATCCTGGAGAGAGTCACTGAACAGCTGTGAAGAACATTCTCAAGTACTTACGAAGGACTAAAGAGATGCTCTTGGTGTATGGTAATGGAGAACTCCAAGTGGAGTCCTTTACCGATTCGAGCTTCCAGAGTGATAAGGAAGACTCTAAGTCGCAGTCGGGATTTGTCTTTACCCTTTATGGAGGGGCGGTTAGCTGGAAGAGTTCCAAGCAGCAAACCGTGGCAGACTCGACGATGGAGGCTGAATACATCGCTGCCAACGATACTGCCAAAGAGGCTGTCTGGATCAAGAAGTTTATTACTGAACTTGGAGTGGTTCCATCCATTGAGCATCCAATACCTTTGTATTGTGATAACAATGGAGCGGTGGCTTTAGCCAAGGAACCCAGGTCCCATCAGCCATCCAGGCATATTCTGAGGCGGTATCACCTGATCCGGGAGATAATTGATCGTCGGGAGATCGAGGTCAGGAGGGTTGACACGAAGAACAACACAGCGGATCCACTCACGAAGGCCATTCCCCAGATACAGTTTGAGAGACTCTTCGGGATGCTTGGTATGCGATACTACAGCAGCTGGCTCTAGTGCAAGTGGGAGATTGTTAGTTGTATGTATGCCCTAGAGGCCAGTATTGTACAGATGATGTATATTATATTGGATGCTTGGACATATATAGAGATGACTTTCTTGCTTGATATGATAGTATGCTATCTGGTTACTCTTTATCTTAACATGTATGCTAGTCTCTTTATACTGTCTTATAGTTACATGTTGGTAAAGCCCTTAGGATGTGTACTTGACTACCTGGACTATGATGCAGATCATACTAGTGGGGACATGGTAGTCCATAAGTACATCCTTCAAGATCCCTAGTCATAGGTGTATCGAGACGGGGCATCGATATACCAGTGTAGACTAGCGTATACGCGTCTCGACCCATGAGATGGGCGATGGATGATCCCATATCCATTGGTGTTTGACATTAGAGATGGTATACGGGTGCTCAGTGGAGACTGGGTACACTGGACGGACTCGCCGAGAACTCTCAGATGGTATTATACCTCACGTCAGATGGCAGTTCTCAGGTGACACTTGTGCAGGTTAGTCTGTAGACCCGAGATCGTCACAGAGTCTTGTGTGATTCCCACTGTGCTTTGATTTCCACCTTACCACGTCCATGATGGCATGCAAAACGGTAGTTTTTGGGTACAGTCCCGAGTCACATGGAGGCAATGAGCGATAGGAGGGGTTTCGTCTCTCCCGGTATTGGGGGTTGATGTTGCGCTGTGCTCGATTGGCCATAACAGGGAAGTCCCTGGCCAGGGCTGATTCAGAGATTTGCTGGTAAGTGTTACCAGTAGTTTCTCGACCCGTTATGAGCCTCACATCGGCACGACTTATCAGTTATTGGGGTCTGACGTTTACCACCCCTAGACATGATATGCGACATATCAGACGAGGAGACCGGACTGTACGGGAAGTGTTGCCGGTTGGCTCGATGGGAGTTGTAACAGGTTCGCTTGTTCTCTTCTGATCGCTCAATACCCGGATGGCCGTTACGTTTAGCTAACTGCTTACGGCTTGCGGGTGCTTGATATGATCAACACCCACTGCCGGCGTATTGACGAGTCTTAGAGTCCCACAATGGAGTTTCCCAGTCCAGGCGAAACGTTGTGGTGCGCGTATGCGATATGCGCATAGACCCGATTGAAATGCGCGTATAGGATACCGTATATTGATCGGGCGGCTTGCTTTTGGTGGGGTCATATGTGATATGACCGGATTGATAAATCATGTGTTGATTTATTAATTAACCATTAGTTTCTCACTTGAAATCCTTTCTTGAGTTTGATGGATGTATGCATGCATGTATGCCTTCTTTTTGATTCATGCACATATGGATGTACATATACACATACATACATCCTTCATGGTTGCTTATACAAAGAAAATGGTGGCAATATAAGACTCACACCATGGGTTTTCATTTGGATTATTATTTGATTTTTGTTTAAAACAAAATGGAAAAAGGAAAAGATGATTCATGACTAGTTTCTACATCCTTCTTGACCTAACCATTCTCACCCACCATTTGACCATGGGTTACTTTTCCTTTTGAATTTCTAACTCAAATTATCCTAACCATGGTTTGATATGAGAAGAGGAAAATATATATTGATATATTTTCTATTTTCTTTTCAAGGGTTGAACTTATCTTCTTCTCAAATTGCCATCATCTTCTTCTTCCTCTCTCATTTTGCTCTCTAGTTTTTTTGTAGTGAGCAATATACTCATCAAGATTGGATTTTGAAGTGAGAATAAGAACCACAACATCATTCTACACAAGTTTAGCCAACTTGTTTAGAGTGTTGTCTTCATTCGTTCTTTTGAAAAGTGAAGTTGCAAGTTTGGACTAGGAGCTTCGGGTGGATCGTCGTGGACACTAGGAGACTTCAAGTGAACCTTCCTCTAACCCTCAAGTGAACAAGGAGTCTAGCGTAGGGAGCTACAAAGGTTGTACTCTCAAAAACCCTAGCATTTCTTTCATGTGATGATGTGTAGTTTATAAAACCCTAATTTTTCTAGGAACGATCCGATGCTTGTTAGCCTAGCACCCTAAAGACTCCACTTTTGGTTCATGTGATGCTTCCAAACCCTTCATGAAGTCCTAGGCTAACCCAATAAGCGCAACATCAACTCCCTATACCGGGAGAGACGAATCCCCTCCTATCGCTCATTGCCTCCATGTGATTCGGGACTGTACCCAAAAACCACCGTTTTACACGCCCTCTTGGACCTGGTAAGGTGGAAATCAAAGCACAGTGGGAATCACACAAGACTCTATGACGATCTCGGGTCTACAGACTAACCTGTACCAGTGTCACCAGAGAACTGCCATCTGACGTAAGGTATAATACCATCTGGGAGTTCTCGGTGAGTCCGTCCAGTGTACCAAGTTTCCACTGAGCACCCGTATATCATCTCTGATGTCAAACACCAATGGATATGAGATCATCCATCGCCCATCTGTATGGGTCGAGAAGGTATACGCTAGTCTACTCTAGTATATCGATGCCCCGTATCGATACACCCACGACTAGGGACCTTGAAGGATGTACTTATGGACTACCATGTCCCCACTAGTATGATCCGCATCATAGTCTAGGTAGTCAAGTACACATCCTAAGGGCTTTACCAACATGTAACAGAGAGACAATCAGTGTACACGTTAAGGTAAAGAGTAACCAGATAGCATACTATCATGTCGAGCAAGAAAGTCCTCCCTATATATGTCCAAGCATCCACTACAATATACATCCTATGTATAGTAATGGCCTCTAGGGCATACATATAACTAACAATCTCCCACTTGCAGTAGGGCCATCTGTAGCAGTGGTTGCAGTATCTCATACTGAACCATCCCATAAAAGTCTCTCTCTGGGAAAAGGCCTTTGTGAGTGGATCCGCCGTGTTGTCCTCTGAGTCAACTCTCCTAACCTGGATCCCCTGGAGATCAACCATCTCCATGATCAGGTGATACTGCCTTAGAATATGTCTGGATCACAGACGGGACGGGCGTTCCTTGGCATAAGCCACAACTCCATTGTCACACAATGGGAGGAACGAAGTTCATCTCATGAACTAATATACATCCAGACTGCCTCTTTGGTAGCATCTTAAATAGCGATGTCACAAGCATTTATCATCTAGTTTGCCACGGTATCTAGCTTGGAACTCTTCCAACATACCGTCCCTTCACTGAGGGTAAAGACAATGCCTGTGACTGACATTCAGTCGTCCTTATCACCCTGGAAGCTTTCCAGTGATTCTCCCCAGGATCGATTGATACCATCTCACTATAACTAGTGAGAGTCCTAACATCCAATTAGATCTATCTCATAGATCCAAAATCTAGGATTTAGCAGGTATCACTTTGATCCTATATGGAGAATCCTTGTGATAAGCGGAGATTGACCGAGCGTAGCATAGGAAACTCCTTCCCTATCAAGATTATGTCATCCACGTACTCTACGAGGATCACCACCATACTCCCTACTACCTTTTTGTATATACAAGGTTCATCTACCATTTTGATGATGTCAAACTCTTTGACTAACACATCAAAACAGACGTTCCAACTCCGCGATGCCTGCTTTATTACATAAAACATCTTGCTCGCGTTTCCGCTGCTCCCACTGTCTACGAGGCCCTCTGGCTGTGTACTTATAGACGCACTCTTCTAAAACATCACTTGGAAAAGCAGTCATGGCACCCAACTGCCAGATATCGTAGTCATGGTATGTAGCCGTGGCAAGTAGGATCTGGATGGACTTAAGCATAGCTACTGGAAAAGGTTTCATCATTTTCCATGCCTGGTCGATGACGAAAACCTTTAACAAGTCTAGGTTTGAAAGTCTCAATTTTTCCATCTACACCAAGTAATCTTCTCAAGATATACTTTCTCCTGATGGGGATTTAACCCTTCAGATATAACAGCCAAAGTCCATATTTTGCTGGTGTATAAGGATTCCATCTCAGATCGCTAAGCATCCAGCCATTCTTACAGAGTCCCACTCTTGACGGCCAGCTCGAAACTAGTTGGGTCATCATCTCATGATGCAATCCTCGCTCCCACTGTCATTGAGAAACCGAAGTATCTCTCAGGCGGATGAGGAACCCTACCAGATCGGCGGAGAGGCTGAGGTTCGTCGGGAACTATTGAATCCTTTGGTTCTGTCAAATCATCAGCTGCAATTTGTATAGCTGGAACTTTTCCAGTTCTACAGAACTGATATTGCCTCGATCTTGTCCGGATTTTGCTTTTGACATAGGCCGGACAATCCCAAATCTTAACTTACTTAAGAGATAGGCTTTTCCCATACCATATCTTATATGGAGTGGTAGGCACTTAATTTGATTTGAACCCTATTCATTAGGTATGCAGCTTCCCAAGTGCATAACTCCCAAAAGGAAATAGGTAACTCAGTGGTACTCATCATAGAGCATACCATATCTAATGTGGTGTGATTGCTCCGCCCCGATACACCGTTGTGCTGTGGTGTATTCAGAGGAGTAACACCGAGAGAGAATCTCATTCTCCTTTAGAATAGTCCAGGATTTCCGTGCTCAAGTATTCTCCTCCTCGATCACATCAAAGGACATAATACTTATACCCGTGTTTTGGTTCTCTACTTCTAACTTATATTCTGTGAATATCTCAAAAGGTTCGGACTTGTGTTTCAACAGGAACATATGTCTGAATCTAAAGAGATTATCAGAGAATGTAATGAAATACAAAGAACCAGTCTTGGCATGTGTAGACAGGGGACCTACATACATCAACATGTATCATCCCAAGAGTTCACTAACTCTTTCTCTGTTTCCAGTAGACAGAGCTATGGTCATCTTATCTTTGTGACATGACTGGCAAGTTTTATAAAATGTAAATTCAAACTGATTTAAATATGCATCTAAATGTAACTTTAGCTAGTCGGGTCACATTGATCTGACCTAGTCTACAATACCTCAAGAAGGAATCGTTCAATTCTGAACTCTTCCTCTTGTGTGTGTTCTGTATACTAAGAACTGTAGTTTGATTTAGAACATCAATGCTTTTAGATAACGTGCCTGAATCGATCAACTTTTGATATAGGAAATGTTCAAAACATTATCCAACAATACAAAATTTTATCATTTCTTTACTAATAAAGAGACTGATATGATTTTGTATATCAGGTTCGGTATCTAATAACATTCGTTCAGAATCAATGTACTGATAACACAGGGTGACAGTGACCAACAGACTTGGCTGCAACACTTGCACCGTTTTCTGCCTCATGAAACTTATCACCCGTTCTCAGTTCTCTACCTTTCTGTAGCCCTATGTAACAGATTACATTTGCGGGATCCTAATCCGGTATCTAATACCTAGGACGTAGAGAACACTGAGAAACAGTTCTGTATAATGAACACACCCAAAGATGATGCATCAGCATGCACTCTCTTCGTTTGGGCGGCACGGGAATTCTGGTAATCCCCAATTTCCTGCTCTTTCTTATAATAATTATAAGTTGGAGCGGGACCAACGTTCCCCAGCTCAGTATAACAAGCGGGTTCGGTCAATACATCCGTATTATTATCTTGATTAAGGCGTGACATGGTCACTACCAGGAGAGAGAGAGAAGAAAACACTCTGCGTGCACTCTTGCAAGATCAGATTGGTTGTTATTTTATCTAATCAGGATGGCTCCCACTGCTTTTTATCAAATCTTCCTTCAAACCCTAAAAGGAAAGACTAGCCGGGATTAATTACACGCTACAAGGTCGCCAATCTTTCAGCCAGGCCAGTGTCGGTACTTTGAGGGAGGTTCCCCGTGCTTTCGCACGGACCTAATTACAGTAAACCTCGTTTTCCCATAGGCGTAACCCCGTTGACACCTTTCTAGACACATACTAGATCGGCTAATTGTAATATGTAAAACTCTCCCAGGAGTAACTCTTACTCGCAGCGGGTATTGGGATCCAACTATCTCATAGAAGGTATGCAATCTCATTGCAAATTTCAACACTTGAAATTCCCGATAATATTTTACCCCTGGCGTTCTATGACCTTGACGAATGCCAAACAACCCATAGTCCACTAGTCAAGTTCAACCCGTACATTTCTTGATTGAATTAAACCCACCCGCACGACCCTTGACGAATGCCAAACAACGCCGTACGAATACCCTAATCCAATCTGCATCATATGCATAAGCAGATAAATACTAGTTAGCTACCGTACACTACGCCTTGACGAATGCCAAACTACCGCAGCACGAATACTAAGTAGTACTTATCTGAAATGACGGAGGGCTACGACAGGTTTTTCTGAAAACCTATTGCGTAATGAACTTGATATCGTTATAGAATCAAATGATTTTAAAATGGAGTGTTTTTGAGGCTTTTCTAGTTTTGCTAAAGGGGTCACTCCCGGTGAAGGGATCGTCGGCCCTTTCCTCATCGAATAAGGTGCAGGATATATCATATATACCGCTGTGCAAAGCAAGAACTATAGGAGCAATCAAAAGACAAACCGAAGGTTGTAGTATCTGCCAGTTATTGCTAAAGGGGTCACTCCCGGTGAAGGGATCTCGGCCCTTTCCTTATCGAATAAGGTGCAGGATGTTCTACAAGGAACACTACGATGCAAAGCAAGAACTGTAGCTACCTGTTTTTGAAAATTCGATTCCACAACATCTTAGGTTTCTTTTCTTTCATTAATCACATTAATGAAGTCCCATCATTTAAGTCCACCTAAACATCACAGATAAATACGACGTACACTTATGCCATCCGCATTCGCCTCGATGTCCCCTCGTATACCGTTAAGTTAGGTAACTAACGGCAGAGCGGGGCAGGGCTAGCGCGGGTGTAAAATATAAGTAACATCTATATAATATATCATATATACTATATACAGTATCCATCACAGCATATCAAATGATCACATCACAGATATCGCAGCAGAAGAAACATATGAAACATTGGATATACTAGGACGTCCGTGTTTTCAATACGAGCCAGTATAAAACACGGATTCCACGGTCGTGATGAATAGCCAAACCCACACCCCTAGACCCCTACGAGAGCGACAAGCAACCCTACCAATTCTAGAGTTAGGAGACCCGGACTCGACTCCTCGAGTTGGTCTCCCACTGGACTCCAGAACTCGGTTACTTGTGCCCTCCTCCTTGGGTCTATCCTAGTACGGAAAAGTAAATAATATACAAACGGTGACATCTTCCGCAACCTGGAAGTGCCCCAATAAAAGAATATTACATACAAGTTTTTACATGAATGAAAATAAAAAACACTCATCTCACATAAAAAAAACCCGGCTGTTCAAACACGACGATCCAATATAACATATCCAGCAACACATAACATCACATGTCATCAACGTAAGTAAACATGCATATCCCAATTGTGGTTGACATATAGCAACGAAACCGGCGATATCACATATTACACTTACGGTCGCAGAAAAGAAAGTGTAAAACTACAACTGTTGGAATCCGCAACCTCTTTAGATATCGCATGCTTAATCAAATGAATTCCTTAGACATCGCATGCCTAACAATTATAAACCCCGCATTTTAGTCTCTATATCGAAAACACTTTTCAATATCCAGTCGGGCAATTCAACAAGATTCCCGATAAACTGATCGAATGCTCGTCACAAACTTTAGTAGACGGCCGCACCCCCGGATGCCGTCGACGAAGTGCACTAAGGCGCAACACCGTTGCCGTGAGCACCTGAACGGATGCTTTTGGTGACGGGATTCTCCTACAGTCACTTGGTCGAGGCTATGGGGTGTAGCTGTCTATTAAGTTTACCGGCGAGTATCCGCGTACGCTACGTGATTGCGACGGACTTTTGATCGCATCAAAATTCCGTGGCAACCGATCATTTGAGACTAAAGTGCTATGTTTATAACATCCAAATCAGTTATCTCATAACTACTTGTGGATTCCAAATATTGTATCACTTTCCAGATAAATTGAAAATTTTAAACTTTCCGATCGAACATTCAAACACCCAAGTTTTCCCGAAACAGCTCAACACATGAAATAAGTTTAAAAACATTCACTTCATGCCTCAGTACCAACGGTCCAGCCGTAGAAGGGTCAAGCCAACGCCTCACATGTGGCACGCCGTACTGCCCCAAACCCGAAGGTTCTAAGGGCAGTTCAAGACGGTCACATAATCGAGTTAAGGTTTGTTGTCTTCTAGAGGGACCATCTCGTTACTTGCACTACTTAGAACGTCATTAAACTACGGAAAAATCCAACACTTGGAAATTTCCCGACAGGGAAAAAAGTGGGTATTTATATCCGGTCGAACTTTTCAACATTTTCTATAATTATCCGGAAAAACCCATAGACGAAGTTAAACTTCCCGATCGTAACACCGAGTCCCCAATACAACCCAGAAAACTTAACTCTTTAGTAAACTTTAAAAATTCCCAGAAAATACAGCACTAACATATAGGAATTACTGTGCAGTTTCCAAAGGCTGATGTGACTATATGGCCGCGGAACCGCCGCACGAGCCATGCTCGTGCCGCGCTTCCGCGGCGCTTTAGTGGATTCACGCACACGTGCTGCACAGTATTTCTTAAAATTCCCAGCTGATTTTTCTGTATATTTTTAATTTGGAAAAATGCACAGTTTTGAAAAATGTACAGAGAAGGCTTAGAATTAGGGTTTCGGGGTTCGATCAGGTTTCTAACATCGTCTACGCATCGCCTAAGGCTCTAGCTAGGCTCTGATACCACTGTAGGGTTCCTAGGCACACCCATGAGGTTCCACAACTGATCAAACATTGCTAAATTCAAAATTTTCCGATGCCGAGAAACCCTAATGCGATCGTTAACTAGATATTAGGCGAAACAACAAGTTAACAACTTAACTAGATAGTGAAAGGGGCTACAACCTTTGTAGATCCGGTCCTATACTTTCTTAGCTCCATGATGATGTCCCTCCACTGTGATCATCGGATCCCGGACTCTAGCGATGGTTTCGTCGAAGAAATGATCGGGCTAGGTCGTCGACTTCGATGCCGAAGATGATCTACGTCGAGGCAACTCAAGATCAAGCTCCAACTTCACCAAGTCATGAAACTTATGAAGAAAACACCCTATACTACATGGCAAGTGGTAGAGGATGAAGAAATAGGAAGTGGGTTCACTTTGGATTTTGATTTCTCACTTAGAATCATCACTTGATCATTTTCAAGCAAAGGTTTTCTTTTTCTCTTGAAGAAGAAGAAGAAAAAGAATGAAAAAGAATAATGAATTAAAACAAAATCAAGTGATGGTTATCATTTTGTAACCATGGGTGAGTGTAGAGAATAAACTAGGGTTAAGTTGAATGGTTAGGTTAAAGGAAAGAAACAAAATGGTTACTTCTTCAAAGCTTCATGAAGCTTCAACAAAAGACAAAGCAAGCCACCATTTCATTTTCCTTTGCCAAAATGAATAAAGAGAATAAATAAATAAGTAAATCAAAACCCTAACCATTAACATAACCATGGTTTAATCATACACACCCAAGTTTACATGTATCATCAAACATGATACAAACTAGTGCACAAAACTATATCATATATACAATGTGCACATCAAGTGAGAAAATCCATTTTAAGTGAAAAAATACTAGTTAATGCAAAGTAATATATCAAATATATAATTATATATTAAATCATTAAATCAACACTTGATTTAACGATCCGGTCATATCGCATATGACCGACTAATATCCAATGTATCGACTTATCGAATCAATCCTTGATTCGATAACTAGGTTATATCGCATACAACCAATCGATACATTCATCGCGAGAATAGAATACGGTATCACATACATGCATTATTCTCGGTCCCGCACATATCTCATATGCGCTCCTATTTCGTTTCGCTTGAGCCAGGAAACCTCTGTGTAGGACTCTAAAGACTCGTCAATACGCCGGCAGCAGGTGATGATCATATCAAACACCCACAAGCCGCAAGCGGTCTGCTAAACGTAACGGCCACCCGGGTATTGAGCGATCAGAAGATCGACGAGCAAGCCCGCTCACACTCCTGTGAATCCAACCAGTAACACTTACCGTACAGTCCGGTCTGATCGTCTGATATGTCGCATCCTAGGGGTGGTAAACGTCAGACCCCAATAGCTCGATAAGTCGTATCGATATGAGGTCTATAACAGTTCGAGAAACAACTGGTAACACTTACCGGTAAATCTCAGCAACCCTGGCCAGGGATTTCCGGTTATAGCCAATCGAACACAGCGCAACATCAACTCCCTATACCGGGAAACACGAATCCCCTCCTATCGCTCATTGCCTCCATGTGATTCGGGACTGTACCCAAAAACCACCGTTTTCCACGCCCTCTTGGACGTGGTAAGGTGGAAATCAAAGCACAGTGGGAATCACACAAGACTCTATGACGATCTCGGGTCTATAGATTAACATGTACCAGTGTCACCAGAGAACTGCCATCTGACGTAAGGTATAATACTATCTGGGAGTTCTCGGCGAGTCCGTCCAGTGTACCCAGTTTCCACTGAGCACCCGTATATCATCTCTGATGTCAAACACCAATGGATATGGGATCATCCATCGCCCATCTGTATGGGTCGAGAAGGTATACGCTGGTCTACTCTGGTATATCGATGCCCCGTCTCGATACACCCACGACTAGGGACCTTGAAGGATGTACTTATGGACTACCATGTCCCCACTAGTATGATCCGCATCATAGTCCAGGTAGTCAAGTACACATCCTAAGGGCTTTACCAACATGTAACAGAGAGAAAATCAGTGTACACGTTAAGGTAAAGAGTAACCAGATAGCTTACTATCATGTCGAGCAAGAAAGTCCTTCCTATATATGTCCAAGCATCCACTACAATATACATCCTATGTATAGTAATGGCCTCTAGGGCATACATATAACTAACACCTATTTCTCTTCTTCTTTGGAATGTTGTCAGGAGGACCCAACTTCGAGAAGCTCGAGACCAACCAGGAGCATTTGGAGCAGTACACTGATGACCCGGAACATTAGACTTTACTTGTACATTTTCATTTATGTTATGCCATTGTTTAGGAATCACTTTCTATTCATGTATTTACATTTCAGTTGTACCTGTAAAAGAATATTTAATAAATAATGTTCCCATTCATTTACATTCCTGTCTCTTGTGTACTTTACTTTATATTGCGTAGATACGCTTAGCGTGTTTACTTCTGAGTAAATACATAGCGGGCCTCGCCGTGTCCCCTCCCCGTACATCGGGAAGCGGGGCATGACACATTCCATGCCACCAGTAATTTTGACGCAGATCTTTGTACATCTTTGTGCCTCCAGGGTGTACTGAATAAGGAGAGCTATGAGCTTCTTTCATCAACTCTTCCCGTACAGAACCTTTTGGTACACACAACCTACTGCCGTATCTCAAAGATCCGTCTTTATGGATGACGAAGTCTGTTCTAAATCCACTTTCTACTTGTTCTCTGATCTGTTGCAACTTAGCATCACTTGCTTGAGCTGCTTTGATCTGATTGAAAATGGTAGATTGAACTTGTAAGTTCATCAAACTTGAAGCGTTACCTGGTATGACCACTTCTATCTCCATCTGATGTAAATCTTGTTGAAGCTTCCACTGTGCGGTGAGATTCAATGCTAATGGTTGGCGACTAAGTGCATCAGGTACTACATTCACCTTCCTTGGATGATATTGTAGGTTGATGTCGAAGTCAGCCATAAGTTTTAACCATCTTCTCTATCGCATATTCAACTCTTTCTGAGTAAACACATATTTCAGAATCTTGTGATCTGTGTATATGTCCACTCGTTCACCAAGAAGATAATGGCGCCAAATCATGAGTGCAAAGATTATGACCGCCAACTTCAAATCATGCGTCGGATAATTGCGCTTACGAATCTTCAGCTGTCTTGATGCATAAGCTACACAACTTTACCGTGCTGATGTAGAACACATCCTAATCCCTTACCGGATGTATCGCAATGCACTTTAAAACCACCAGATTGGTCCGGTATGACAAGGATAGGTGCTGATGTCAATTTTGACTTGAGTTCTACGAAAGCTTGTTCGCATGCTTCTGACCACACGAATTCTTCATCTTTACACGTGAGCTTGGTTAGGGGTGTTGCAATCTTCGAAAATACTTCAATAAACCTTCTATAATATCCTGCTAAATCCAAGAAACTTCGAATGTCCTTCGCTGACTTGGGTGTCGGCCATTTGCTTACTGCTGATACCTTAGCTAGATCTACAGAGATTCCATCGCCTGATACAATATGTCCGAGGAAACCGACTTGATCTAGCCAAAACTCGCACTTGCTATACTTGGTATAGATTTGATGTTGTCGTAAAGTCTGCAGGACAATTCGTAGGTGTTCGGCATGTTCTTTCCGACTCTTAGAATACATCAGGATGTCGTCGATGAAGATGACAACAAATCTGTCTAGGTACTCTCGGAAAACATGATTCATTAGGTTCATGAATATAGCTGGTGCGTTGGTCACTCCAAATGGCATCACAAGAAATTCATAATGTCCATAGCGAGTTCTGAATGTCATTTTATGAATATCAGATTCTTTGACCTTCACCTGATGATAACCCGAACGAATATCTAACTTAGAGAAAATGCAAGACCCACTTAGTTGATCGAACAGGTCGTCGATGCACGAGAGTGGATACTTTTTCTTTATAGTTACTTTCTTGATAGCTCTATAATCAATGCACATTCGATATGAACATTCCTTCTTCTTCACAAGTAAAACTGGCGATCCCCAACTTGAAGTGATAGGACGAATCCATCCTTTCGTCAATAATTCGTCCAACTGAGTACGGACTTCCTTCAAACCTTCAGGGCTTAACCGATACGGTGCTTTGATCACCGGTTGTGCTCCGGGTACTAAATCAATGCTGAATTTTAGAACTCTATCGAGAGGCAAACTTGATATGTCTTCAGGAAATACATTGTCGAACTCTTGAACTGTCTCTGGCTTCGATCCTTCCTCCGTTTGAAGTGCTGCAATCATTGCCTTCTTCGGTTTTGCTTTGTATGTGCTTGGCTCCAGGGTACGGTCTCCACTTTTGAAATAAAAGACCGTATTTTCTAGAATCTCGAACACTACCCTCCTTTGATGGCAGTCGATGGTAGCGTAAAAAGTTCCGAGCCAATCCATACCCAAAACGGCATCAAAATTTGGTATGTCCAGCACCTTGATGTCAGCATAGAATTTTCTGCTGCAGACGACCACTGGATACAAGTCATATCCTATTATTGCCTTTAGAACGCCGTTCTCTGAACTGACATTCCAGCTGGATATGAGAGGTTTGACTGTAATCGCATGAGTTTGGACGAACCGTTGAGACATAGAGCAATGAGATACTCCAGTATCGAAGAGTGCTAGTGCAGGAAGTGAGTCTACTAAGATTGTACCTAAGTTATGTGGGATAGGTTTAAGTATAGAAAAATATATGGATATAGTAAGTATTAAAAAACTTTGAAAATTGAAAGGTTGCCAGAAATGACTTGGCCAGTGGCTTCAGCTTCTTCCACGGTCATTGTGAAAGCCTGTCGTCTCGGTACATTCCTCCTTGCTGGAGGAGCATTCCTCTGTCTGTTCCGTTGTCCTTGAGGTAAGTTCCTTTGAGCTTGATGGAAATGACGGGGAGGAGGTGCAGTTGGTCCACGAGGTGGTGGAGCTGGGAGAGCTAGTCGTGGAGCAGGTGCCTAGATGGCTGGTCGCTGCTGATAAGTGATTGCTGGTCTGGGTGCAGCATTTGGATTGAGTCTTCGGGGACAAGACCCAATATCATGTATGGATGAGCCACAGACTAATCAAAGGAGATTTGCATGCCGGCGGTCCTTCACTAGGTGTCCATCCCTCCTGCAGTAGGTGCAAAAGGCTATACTGGGCCGGTTGATTGGTACTCCCGGTCTCCTGAGCACAAAAGGTGGACTTGAAAAGGCTCCTCCTGCCATCTGAGTGGCAGGGCGCTTCACTCCGGAAGATTGTGGTCTACCCTTCATCTTCACCACTGCCTCATATCGACTGGCAGCTTTCAGGGCCAGTTCATGAGTTGGGAAATCCCCTGTAGCTAAGGCGGCTTGGATCTCCGGATCTAACCCTTACTGAAATCGTTTGGACCTGATCTCAGCGGTCGGTATCAAGTGTGCCGCGAACCTGTTAAGGTCTTGTGTTAGCTGTGTAGTATGTGATATAAGAAAATCAAATATTGAGACATATCTTATCTACTGAGCATGGTAAACTCAGCATCATACTCATCCACTGATTTGGTCCACATCGAACCCTGTTGTAGGTGGATGAATTGCTACTCTATGTCAAAACGGTCAGTCATCTGAGTGGCAGGGTGCTCCACTCTGGAAGATTGGGGTCTACCCTTCATCTTCACCACTGCCTCATATCGACGGGCAGCTTTCAGGGCCAGTTCATGGGTTGGGAAATCCCCTGTAGCTAAGGCAGCTTGGATCTCCGGATCTAACCCTTGCTAAAATCGTCTGGACCTGATCTCAGCAGTCGGTATCAAGTGTGCCGCGAACCTGTTAAGGTCTTATGTTAGCTGTGTAGTATGTGATATAATAAAATCGAATATTGAGACATATCTTACCTACTGAGCATGGTAAACTCAGCATCATACTCATCCACTAATTTGGTCCACATAGAACCTTGTTGTGGGTGGATGAATTGCTGCTCCATGTCAAAATGGGCAGTCTCTGGAAAATACTTTGCATCGAACATGTCGCGAAAGGTTTTCCATTCGATCGGTTGGTCAAGACGGCTTTCTTACGCCTTCCACCAAACTCGGGCGTTGTCAGTGAGTTGCAGCTTCGCAACTCATACCCAAGCGATCTCTGGCACTTGTGCTGATACCAGATCGTCCTCGATGCTCTGAGCCCATTCTTCAGCTTCCAAAGGGCTCTCTTTCCCTGAAAATTGCTTTGGGTGCAATGCCCGGAATTGCTTTACTCCGGACGCTTCCGCTTCTGTACGGTTCAGTAAGATAGCAGTCTGCTGCTGCTGCCCTTCCAGAAGGCTTAGGATTGCCTCAAGCAGTACCGTCTGCTCATTGATTAGAGCAGCAACGGTAGGCGTAAGCGGTAGAGGTGGTGGTGTATTGTTGAAGTTGGTGCTGGTATTGTTTGGAGAATCCATAACCTTGAAAGAAAAATAGGGTTAGGATAGATTCATAGTATATAAAATTGTAAGATTCAAGGAACATGAAATGTAAAGAATGTTTTTAGTTGCTGATTCTTGTGTTGTATTGCTTAAGACTTCATGCAGAATTGACCTGCATGTCCATGCAGAACTGACCTACATGGGCCGCCAACAAAACCTGTAACGCCCTACTTCCCGGTGCACGGTAAAGAGACGCGATGGGTCACGCGGCGTATTTACTCAGAAGTAAACACGCTAAGCGTATCTAAGCAATATAAAGTAAAATGTACACAAGAGATATGAATATAAATGAACAACAACTTTTATTTATTTAACAATTCTTTACAAGTACAACTGGAAATGTAAATACATGAATAGAAAGAAATGCCTAAACAATAGCATAACTGAAATGAAAAGTATATACAAGTGCCTACAGCTCTGGGTCGATGGCAAACTGCTCCAAGTCCTCAGTACTGGGCTCGATCTCTAGTGAGTCGGATACACCTGACAACATTCCAAAGAAAGAAGAAAAGGAATATCGTCAGCGAACAATCGCTCGGTAAGTCCCAAAGAAAGAGAGAAGTAGAATAGACAGAAAGGAGAATATAGCTGAATAATGTTATCTTTTGTTCTGTTATCGCAGTTGTTTGTAGCTTGGTATAGAATATGCCAGTGTATACGAGAGGAGTCCCACTATTCCGAAGACTAAGGTATATGGAGCACAATGAACCGTTAAGCCATGGTACAACAACGGATATTCAGGTTAGGTGTATTAAAGTGACCGTCTCGTGCCACTTCTAACATATTCCGTATCAGTCTACCCCTTTAAAACCCCGTAATGTCTTTGGGATTGACTGTATTGTTTTTTTATAGATGAATGACTTGCCAAAACCATGATATCATGTAAACGGAATGGATATAAATGGATATAAATGGATAGTCATGTAATCAGAGTATATCCATGGTTCGGTTCGGTCGAGTCATGATGATATAGATGGAATTCTGGTATAAACGGATTCATGTTGTATTATAGTTATACTTGAATTGGATTCAAGTCAGATTGATTTCATATTAGATGGAGACTTTGTCTGAGTCAGATACTTTGAAAAGAAATTGAAGTCCCGAATTAGTTTTGATATTATCGGTAACTGCTGCATATGGACGGCGGGATTTGTGTATTTTTCCAAGATAATTACCGTGTTGATAACACCGTTGTTAGGTTGTCTACCTTAGATAGGCAAGCACCCATATTCTCCGGCTCCCTGAGGCTCAAGAGAACTGGTCCCGCTTAAACATATATTTACTAGAGTCCTTATTATAAATTAATATAACTTGAGGGGGTTTTATGAAAAAAAATAGTTTTGATATATTTTCAAAATACACCTCAAGTATTTAATTATCGTCTTTGGGGTTTTCATAATTATAATTTTTATAAAGTGAAATATTCTAGTGGATATAACCTAGATTTCATTGTATATGGTATTTTAGTGTAATTTTGGAATGGTGTTTCATTCAGAGATCAAAATAGACAAAGCAAGGGATGGCATGACATTTGTGATTCCTTTGATTTAGAAAATATGGAATATATATATAATATATTTAAAGTAGATATTTTGATAATATATATATAATATTTATAAAAAATAGAATTTATTTTTTAAATAGAAATCACATTTTTCTAAAAAATTGCATTGAAAATTCCATCGAAATCGAATGCTCCTTGTGGAGGTCTGCATATCGCTCTACTAGGCCCGAGGATGTACGATAACCCGCACCATCCCGATCGGGGGTCCCCAAAACGGGTTGTAGAGACGCAATTGCACGGAATTAAGTAACACACTTTTAAAGAAAACGGTTTTTGAATGGTATGGTATTTAATTGTAAACTCGTATTTTCTCATAAACTAATGTCCCAAGAGTTATTGTGCTATATCAAAAATGTGTGTTGTCATGAGATAGGTCATTACCTCGTGAGTTTTCTAAAGGTAATACAAGGGAATTATGTTGAATTGTGTTGAAAGTAAAGTACATGATATTTAACCGTAAAAATACGATAAAAGTTGCATAATAGATTCTATTGAGATGAAACTTGTTCTAATGTGTTTGTTTATGTTTGTTGATCATTATGAGGGAATATGGTATTTTATTATTTAAGAAAAAATGGAGTTTTTAAAGAAAAACGAATCGGAAGTCGGAATAACTCCGCTTCCGACGAGTTTTGAAAATTGATTGTTTTAGAATAGAGATGGAGGAGAGGAGTGGGGGGACTTACTGATTTTAAAACAAGAGGAGAGAGAGGGGAAGCCATTGGAACCGCCGGGGCATCGTTTCGTCGCCGGATTCTTCCCGAAACTTCGCCGGAACCTTGCCTTTTGCTAACTCCACTTGCACAAATTAGGACATAGAAATTTTTAGAGAGTTTTTGTAGTGGAATTCTGAATGAAGAGGGGTGAAATGAAGTGCGGTATTTTAGGCAAAATTAGGGTTTAGGGTAATGAATTTGAGAATTAAAATGTGGATTAATACCCATTTTTAATTATCTGGAAACATACAGAGAAATCAAACAGCATGGGCGTAATGGAGTAGGCCAAGGGGTTATGGGGTTAAAAATTGGAGGCATCCCCTACGGACACGACCGGCGGTGCCAGCCCCTTATGCTCATCTCACCGTCCAAAACCGGTGGGATGGGGATGGGATGCTTGCCACGTGTTGGTGTCGTTTGGTATATCTCAGTGCACGTGTTTGTTTTTTTGTGACTTTTCATTTTACGTATAGTGCACGTGTAAACCTTTGGGCTTCTAAAAGATTAAAAGAAAAATCAATTAAAAATATATGTTGCTGGGGGGATTTGAACACAGGGGCTATGTCACAGCAGTGCAAGGTTTTAACAATAAGTTACATGTTATTTCTTGTTGTTCAAAAGCAATTCAAATACTTATAGTGTACACAGGATTACAAATACCCTATTTGTACATTAAAATTTAATCAAATTTCCTGTACACAGAAACAGGGTTGTTACAAAGCATCTGTAAGTCTACGGTAGCGCCCCGGCCATCAATCTGAGGCCAAACGCGGAACAAAAACTTTTACAACTGGCGCTATCGCATACTATAACCCGGATCTTACCATTAACGCTAAACTAACAAACTGTAAAGAGGTGGAAAGGCTATACCGATCGATCCGTGTCTTTCGGTCTTTAGCCATCATCCCACGCTCCTCGCGGCATCTCTGATCTCCTGTCTCCTCGTCAAGGTGGCACCACGTCAACGGATCTTTATACGGGCTCGCGCCTCTAAACTGAGGCAACTCGGACATGAAGTTTGCTAGCCGACATGTCCAAGATTGATGTAGAGATAGTGTAGAATACATTGTCTCAAGGAACCCAAGCCATTGGGTGAAGGTAAATTGAAGTTGCTAATTGGGGTGATGAATTGAGCTTTGGATTTTACAAAATGAATCATTCTCTCTCTCAAATGGGGCTCGGCCAAGTGAGGGGATGAAATAGGTGGGGGTGAGTGTAGGAGCAAGTAGTGACCATAAGATAAAAATCTATCCACATAAATATCCAACAAAGATCTTAAGGTGAACCAAAAGACATTAATGCAAATGATGACTCATATAGCACCTCATCCCACTCTAGAACCCGCTGGTTTCTGCTGGAGCCCCAGCACCACAAAAAAAACCTCATTTACAAAAAGCCACATTTGCAAGAAACCCCCTCACAACAAAGAATAGACTTAAAGCTCAATGAAAAATCAGCCAAGGATTAAAGAAAATCCGCAGCATAAACATTAAACCAAATGTTTAAGTCGGGTGGAAAAAGATTGGCAACTTCAAAGGTAATCCCGCATTTGTATTCCGACTGAATACAAAATGCAATGAGACAAAAATATCCCTACACAGTATAATACTTGGATCCGGCTTAAAGTAAAGCCCACCAGTATTATCTGTCCGAACCATGACACGTGCACAAGTGCACGTGCATGTTCGAACCCCGCCATAAAACCATACGGCCTCTACAACGTTTCGCCCGAACTTGGAAAACTATCTGTGGGGGACTCTAAAGACTTGTCAATACCCTGGCAGTGGGTTTAACCACAAGCACGTCAGCGGCACTAGCTATGCGTAACGGCTGCCCATGTACTGACCGAAAGGGAAGCCGATGAGCGAACTCATCCTGGAACCCTACTGAGCCTATCAGTGACAATATCTGTACAATCCGTTCCATTCATCTATGAGCATCGCATATCGGGCCTAGGGGCTGGTAACGTCAGACCCCCAAAAGCTGTATAAGTCGTGTCGGAGGGTGGCCCTGAACACCCTGAGAAACTACTGGAATACCTACCAGTAATTCTCACCTGCTTTGGCCAAGGACTTGGTGTAATGGCTCTCCTAGACACATCACGATCTCACCCCCAATACCGGGAGAGACGAATCCCCTGCTGATCCGCTCACTGCCTCTATGTGGCTCGGGACTGTACCCAACTAAAACCTGTTTGCATGACTCCTTTGAGCCGTGGTAGGGTAGTAATCTAAGCACAGTGGGAACTCACACGAAACAAATGATGACCTCAGGTCGATGAACTAACCTGTACACATGTCACCAGGGAACTGCTATCTGACGCTAGGTATAATACCAACTAGCAGGTTCCCGGCGAGTCCTGTCCGATGCACTCATAACCCAATGAGCACCTGTATACATCTTAGGTGATCCAACTGACACCAATGGCTTGTGAGACCGGCCACCGCCCCTCGTCGGGGTCTCGACTGTATACACTAGTCTACTCTGGAGTATCGATGCCATGTCTCGAAACTCCCACGACTAGGGGCCACTTTTAAGGATGTGCTTATAAACTACCTAACTCTCACGTATATGATCGCCATCATACTGTTGGTAGTTAAGCAGGATCCTAAGGGCTCTATCAACGTGTAATAGTGAACATAATGTCACCTAAAGCTGTACACGACTAATAAAGGCAAACCAGATAGCATACTATCATCTCGAGTAAGACTGTCCTACCGGTATAGGTCCTCCCTCAATCATTGAAATTACGTACCTGCGATCCAATAATTGAATTTGAGGGCACTACATCCAACAATCTCCCACTTGCACTTAAGGCTAATTATTGCGATGTCGCATACTCACAGCCCGTGTGATACCGAACACCCAACTCCTCTACTAACCAGTTTCACAAAGCTCGTTTGTAAAACCCTTGTGTTTGAGTGATAGCCTCAGTGAGTGGATCCGTCCTGATGTTTCTTTCTATGTCTCTCTTAATCTCAAGTTCGCGAAGAAAGCCATCTCCCGAATTGAGTAATACATGTCTTAGAATATGTCTGGATATCTGATGGGACCTAGTTCATAAATGAACTCCAAATCCAAACTTCTTAGACTGTATTGTCAACTGAACCTAATCAGTATCCTGTACCATGCCTCCCACAGTATCCTCTTAGACCACCTGTCCAAACTACTGCCCCCTTCATCAGAGGGAAAACTAAAACTCTGACAATCACTCTGTCATCCATGTCACCTTGGAAGCCTGGAATGATAACCGTCTCCGAAGGAGGCTGCCGTCATCAAATCCGTAGAACATCCTCATATGTTCTAAAACTGCTTCCGAATGTTTCTCCAGGATTTGATTAATATAAACTTATTGCAGCTAGTGCAAAAACAACATCTGGTGTGGTACTTGACATCTCATGATCAACTCAATTGCCTAAGCAAGTGATATGTTAATCATGCACTTCCCTCTCCCCTTTAGTCTGTAAGACACCTTTAGAGAGAGAGAGACTCCATCATCTGGTGGTACACCACCATGTCAGAAGTCGTCCATTCTAAAACACCTTTAGAATACTGTCTAAGTACCCAGATTGGGAAGCTACCCAAATCTAGATCTAAAACCATAGATCTAGTAACCAGAATGTCTGATATTATATCAATATCCTGTGTGGAGAAACAACTGTGTGACAACCACAGTATAACCGATCGTAGTATAGGAATTTTACTTCATACTCTGTGTATGCCATCCAAATACCAGGACATCACACCCTACTAACCTTCTTAACAGATCCATCCCCTATTCTGATAAAGTCAAATCCATGCCTGTCACATCAAAATTAGATGATCTCTCTCCGCTACATCTGCTCGAGTCTATAAATAGACATAAGCTACTTTCCCACTATGCTTCAGCTGCTCCCACTGACCACAACAACCCTCTGGCTGAATAATATATACGTGCACTTCTAAAGCTAGTTTAGAACGACGCTATACTTAACCTCCTGGCGGGTCTCATAGCCTGGAACAACAGTAGTGTCAAGTCTGGGTAAACAAGAACCTCCCTGTCACCATCCTTGAGGCTACCGGAGTACCTCTCGGGTGCCTGAGGTTACCCACCATATCTGCGGAGTTGCTAATCGAATGTCAAACTTGATTGAATCTTTAGGTCCTATTAAATTTTTCGTAATCGTTTGCGGTTCTGGAAACTCATCCAGTTCTACCATACTCCCACTACTGTTTTCTGAAAAAATCCATTTTACTAAAACTGTGGCGAGTCAAGAACAATATCACTATTGATCTTCCAAATGGTAGAAAATCAACCCTCGACATAGCCCGGGTCAACCCACAAACTGCCATTATAGAAACGTGCCTTGAGTTATCCAAAATCTGGTTTTAAGCATAACCCGGACAACTCTCCGTACCTTAACATCGTTAAGATATAAACCATTCTATATCCAATATAGAAACTTTGGCACTTATTTAATTGGAACCAGATTCAAATCATGCAGCTGTCTCCAGTGCATATCAACTTAATGGAAAGAGGCTAATCAGCATTACTCAACTTAGGAATGCATCCAATTATGAGCAACCTGAAAGATAAACAAGTTTCTCAAAAACATTACTATCAACTGAATACCAATCACAAGCATTTCCATCTTCGATCTCTTTGAAGAATCCCGATACTTGCGATACCTGGTTCTCTACTTTATTCCTATACCTATAACTTCTCAAAACTTAGACCTTGTATTTCTATGAAACACTTGTTTAAAAACTAGAGAAGTCATAAGTAAACAGAACATAGTACGAGGACCAACCCATTTGTCCTAATGGACACTGGACAACATACAATACTCTGTATAAGTCCGCTGAGTTGAATAACTCAAAACCTGTGCATCGTAGGTTGAAACTGTACTTATGGTTAAGAACTACTCCGTTATTCAATACTCCTTACCCAATCGTCAACTGATATAGGTAAATGTCACGGACACAATTTCAAAAAGTTATATCTCACTTTATAAAAATAAACGTACAGATATATCAGTTTGAAATTGGTGCACAACAACGGATACTCAAAACCAAATACTTGTCGTCCGGTAAAAACCCAGACGATTTCCTAAAATATCACCAATTACAACGAATTCCGATATAATGAGGATGATCACCTAATTCCCAATAACTTACTCCCACTCATCATCTGTAAAACCATACAGATGTGAGAATCATACCTGGTAAATACATATCCTGGAGTAAGTATCTAATCGGGAAATCAGTTTTCTTTTAACAATGCACGGTGAAACTGAAACATGAAAATATTTCGTAGGAGTATCCTGGTATTCCTAGTAATGCCTCTTCCATAATCCAATTCATGACTGTAACCGTATATTTCTTTGTCATCTCTCCAAATCCCTTTATTTGTCTTTAGTCGTTACCTTCTGTACACCTTCGTTAGGCTTAATGGTTTTCTTCCTTCCCTACCGTCTGGCACCAGTCTATGGTTTGGAAGAAGACTATCCAGTAAGTATAATAGGTGTACTCTCCTAATCCTAGGAGTACTCGTAACCTGAGAGAAGGTGATGATAAAAGACAACTGAATAATACCTTATTCTATTTCTCCTGAACCTGAATCCATCCTCAAATCTGGAACAAGTTCCTTCGAGTTCGTATATAACCATACGATGGATTTATCCAATAGAAGTGGATGTCCGTAATAATACGGGGTGTTCTGGAGAAATGCAAAGGTGAAGTAGGAGTGGCGATGAACTACGCGGTTTGGTCATGAATGATAGCAGTCACAATTTACTTTGCCCTCTTTCTAATCCCTTTATTTTGTCTTTACTTATTACCTTCTGTACACCCTACTTAGGCTAATTGGTTTTCTTCATTCCCTACCTTTCGGCACCTGCCTATGGTTTGGAAGAAGACTATCCAATAAGCGTAATAGGTGTACCGTCTCCTAAACCAAGGAGTACTCTCAACCTGAGAGAAGGTGATGATAAAAGACAACTGAATAAACCAATTCAATTTCTCCTGAACCTTAATCCATCCCTGAAGAAGTCCCTTCGAGTTCGTATATAACCATACGATGGATTTATCCAAAGGAAGTGGATGTTCGTAGTGATACGAGGTGTTCTGGAGAAATGCAAAGGGTAAAAGAAGGAGCGACAATGATGTATACAACTCAGACAATCCAAAAGCCAGTGTTTTAAAAAAGTTCGGTTAACTTGGTCACTGAGTCATAGTCTAGGGTTGGTCAAAGTTCGCTGCCAAAGAGAGAGAGAAAATAAACACTCTGCGTGCACTCTAACCTATATCAGAATGGTTATCACTTTATCTAATCAGGAAACCTCCCACTGTACCATCAAATTCTCCTCCAAACCTGAAAGAAGAATTAGTCGGGATCACCCGAAGAGTAAACCAACTCATCAGTGGGAATCATGATCCAACTATCATCGCGTGATAACGTGAAGGAATCCACTCACGTTATTACACTCCAGAAGGTATGCGCATGCATGGCAAGTTTCATGTATGTTTGAAACTCCCGATATGGATTTTTTTTGCCCCATGCTCTTATGACCTTGACTAAGGGCCAACAAATCATAAGTCGCATGTCAAGTTCTACCTATCATTATCTTGTTAATTTGAACTCACCCGTACATACCCCTGACGTTGGCCAAATGGTAGAACGACTATCCCAAACCAACGCATCTATCTATGCAACATGTGAACACCCCAGCAGCTACCAATCACTATGTCTTGACTAAGGGCCAAGCAAACATAGCTTGAATACTACTGACCATTCATATGAAATGACGGAAGTCTACGGCTGGTTTTTGGCGAAAAACCTTTAACGTAATGAACTTGATCTCGTTGAAGGAACTTGATAGCTTTTTACAAAAATATAGTGCCGAAAACCTTTGTTAAAGTGGTCACTCCCAGTGAAGGGATCTCGGCTCTTTCCTCGTGGAATGAGGTGCAGGGTATTCCAACCGAATACCGCAATGCAAAGCAATAAGTAATCGACTATAGTGAAGTTATTATCCTGACACAAACTTCTGCCCAAAGGGTCACTCCCGGTGAAGGGATCTTGGCCCTTGCCTCGTCGAATGAGGTGCAGGATATTCCAACTGAATACCACTGTGCAAAACAAAAGAAAACGTCCTTGTAATAACACTTTTTGAAAACTATTCCAACAACGTCAAACAGGTTTGTTTTTCTTGCATTGATCAAAATCAACGCAGTCCCATCAATTAATCACACCAGAAAAGAACGAAAATAAAATGTACGTATATGCCATCCGCACTCGTCACTGGGTCCCGTCATCACCCGTTAGGTTACTTAACTAACGACAGAGCGGGGACTGGACTAGCGCGGGTATAAAACATATACAACATCTACTAGTATATGTACCAATATACAATAATCACTCGAGGCATGATAAATGCAACATTACAGAAAAGTAATAAGCATCACAGAACAATACAGATAATCTGGGATCCCCGGGTTTCACAGAGCCGCTACTGAAACCCGACGTTCCCCTGGTCGTGTGGATAGCCTGTGCAATGAAACCTAGACCCCTACAAGTGCGGTAAGTTACCCGCCAAAACCTGAAGCGAGGCAGCCCCCTACAGCAAATTGAATGGACCACCTGGCACTTCACGGAATCCGGTAACTTGATCACCCCTCCTTGGGTCAACCTGTACCCCCTACGAGTGCGGCGAATAGTCTGACAATTCTAGAGTGAGGCCCCCTCCTTCTCAAAGCCATGAGATGCGGACCCGTTGCCCTCCAGAACCCGGCTATCCGTACACTCCGTCGCGGGGTAAACCTAGTACAGTAATGAAAATATGTACAACGGGTACATCGACCGGTCGTGTCCCAAAAGAATAATATACAAACAGGCAGTGACGGCAGTCCACATATTGGACGCTCGCCTCGCAACATCAAATGTACAAATAAATCCAAACCGCACTACCATTGCACACAGCTATCCACCACGACAAATCTGCAACATCACAGCACAACACAGAACATCAACGCGAATGTCACGTTCGCAAACCCGTCTAAAAGAGCTATAGCAATTAGACACGATTTACCGCTCGAATGACATTCACGGTCAGAGATATAATGTAAGTACTGTAAACTAACACGTTTAAAATTCCGATCGACAAAACATCCCGAAGTGGGCCCCAAGTACAACTCCAGTACTCAAACAAAATATGGGCCCAAACAAAATATTCCAAAAACCACAATTCCACATGAAAGACACCCAGAAGAAAAAAGGTGCACTGAAGCCCCAAAACGGCAGCGGAACCGCGACCAATACAAGGCTTGTGTGGCGGTTCCGCGGCGGTCTTGAAGGTTCAGTCGACCAAATTTCTACAGTAGTCTTAGAAAAGCCCGCTCGATTTTCTGACACACCCAAAATAATTTTTAGACCAGTTTAAAAATTCGACAGAAACTTTAACTTTGGAATTGCAGTTTTGGAAATTTCGTTCGATCGATATTTTAAACAGGTTAGAACAAGCTAGCAAAGGTTAATGATGTAGCTCTGATACCATGTAAGTCTACGGTAGCACCCCGGCCGTCAATCTGAGGCCAAACGCGGAACAAAAACTTTTACAACTGGCGCTATCGCATACTATAACCCGGATCTTGCCATTAACGCTAAACTAACAAACTGTAAAGAGGTAGAAAGGCTATACCGATCGATCTGTGTCCTTCAGTCTTTAGCCATCATCCCACGCTCCTCGCGGCATCTCCGATCTCCTGTCTCCTCGTCAAGGTGCCACCACGTCAACGGATCTTTATACGGGCTCCCGCCTCTAAACCGAGGCAACTCGAACATGAAGTTTACTAGCCGACATATCCAAGATTGATGTAGAGATAGTGTAGAATACTTTGTCTCAAGGCACCCAAGCCATTGGGTGAAGGTAAATTGAAGTTGCCAATTGGGGTGATGAATTGAGCTTTGGATTTTACAAAATGAATCATTCTCCCTCTCAAATGGGGCTCGGCCAAGTGAGGGGCTGAAATAGGTGGGGGGTGAGTGTAGGAGCAAGTGGTGACCATAAGATAAAAATCTATCCACACAAATATCCAACAAAGATCTTAAGGTGAACCAAAAGACATTAATGCAAATGGTGACTCATATAGCACCTCATCCCACTCTAGAACCCGCTGGTTTCTGCTGGAGCCCCGGCACCACAAAAAAAACCTCATTTACAAAAAGCCACATTCGCAAGAAACCCCTTCACAACAAGGAATAGACTTAAAGCCCAATGAAAAATCAGCCAAGGATTAAAGAAAATCCGCAGCATAAACATAAAACCAAATGTTTAAGTCGGGTGGAAAAAGATTGGCAACTTCAAAGGTAATCCCGTATTTGTATTCCGACTGAATACAAAATGCAATGAGACAAAAATATCCCTACACAGTATAATACTTGGATCCGGCTTAAACCAAAGCCCACCGGTATTATCTGTCTGAACCATGACACGTGCACAAGTGCACGTGCATGTTCGAACCCTACCATAAAACCATACGGCCACTACAACGTTTTGCCTGAACTTGGGAAACTATCTGTGGGGGACTCTAAAGACTCGTCAATACCCTGGCAGTGGGTTTAACCACAAGCACGTCAGCGGCACTAGCTGTGCGTAACGGCTGCCCATGTACTGACCGAAAGGGAAGCCGATGAGCGAACTCATCCTGGAACCCTACTAACACTATCAGTGACAATATTTGTACAGTCCGGTCCGTTCGTCTATGAGCATCGCATATAGGGCCTAGGGGGCTGGTAACGTCAGACTCCCAAAAGCTGTATAAGTCGTGTTGGAGGGTAGCCCTGAACACCCTGAGAAACTACTGGAATACCTACCAGTAATTCTCACCTGCCTTGGCCAAGGATTTGGTGTAATGGCTCTCCTAGACACAGCGCGATCTCACCCCCAATACCGGGAGAGACGAATCCCTTGTCGATCCGCTCACTGCCTCTATATGGCTCGGGACTGTACCTAACTAAAACCTATTTGCACGACTCCTTTGAGCCATGGTAGGGTAGTAATCTAAGCACAGTGGGAACTCACATGAGACAAATGACGACCTCAGGTCGATGAACTAACCTGTACACATGTCACTAAGGAACTGCTATCTGACGCTAGGTATAATACCAACTAGTAGGTTCCCGGCGAGTCCTGTCCGGTGCACTCATAACCTAATGAGCACCTGTATACATGTTAGGTTATCCAACTGACACCAATGGATTGTGAGAACGGCCACCGCCCATCATCGGGGTCTCAACTGTATACACTAGTCTACTCTGGAGTATCGATGCCCTGTCTCGAAACTCCCACGACTAGGGACCACTTTTAAGGATGTGCTTATAGACTACCCAACTCTCACGTATATGATTGCCATCATACTGTTGGTAGTCAAGCAGGATCCTAAGGGCTCTATCAACGTGTAATAGTGAACAGTAATGTCACCTAAAGCTGTACACGACTGATAAAGGCAAACCAGATAGCATACTATCATCTCGAGTAAGACTGTCCTACCGGTATAGGTCCTCCCTCAATCATTGCTATCACATACCTGCGATCCAATAATTGACTTTGAGGGCACTACATCAAACAGCATCTAGCTCATTTCACATCTGTTCCGGCACCCTTGTGAGAGCTAGGGACCCTTCTATAATCTCGAAGGTTTCTCTTAGCTTCACAATTTGTATGAGTGCCTAATCTGCATAGTTGTTGCAAGGCGAGTCCTCTTCCTCCGACTCTTTAGTGTCGCTGCCGAAATAAGGGCGAATTTTGTTGCCGGATGGTCCTTCAGTATTAGACTCGTCCGTATCACTACCGAAATGAGGGCGAGTTTTACAGAAGGATGGACTTCCAGCGTTGGATTCATCAGTGTCACTGCCGAAACGCAGACGCACTTAGAGGTTTTTACTTTTGAAAGTGACAATCGGCTCAGATTTTCTTTTGAGTTTCGGATTCATTTTGTCTTTGGTCAGTCGTGGCTCAGTATTTTGGGGGTCCACGAAGTACCAAGAATTTTCGTATCGGAATTCATGCATACTGAATGGCTGGTTGTCTCCGTCAATACGTCTTTCTTCACCACTTTTGGTATACTTCATGCATTGATGGAGAGTTGACGGAACGATACTGTAATCGTGGAGCCAAGGCCATCCCAGGAGAATTTTATAAGACGTGTCGACGTCGAACACGTATGTCTTGGCTTCGGTTTGTAGGTCCCCGAACCTGATCGGTAGAGCTATGGATCCAAGAACTTGCAGACAATTTTGATTGAAGCTTTGAATGACTATCCTTTTCCTTGATAGGTGTCGGACGTCCATTGACAAACTCTTCAGAGTCCGCAAATTCATGATGATCACTTAGGATCCCGGATCAATCAATATGCGATTAATCCGATCTCCGTCTCTATACCCGGCCACGTAAAGTGGACGGTTATGCTCAGCTGTTACCAGTAGCAGGTCTTCATTCTTAAATGTGACCGCGGCGATATGCAGAGTGTACTAGGCTTCTTTCATATTAATTTCCGCAAAGCGAGCCTGGTACCGCTCAGGGTTTTATAGAGCATGAATGAGAACATCTCTAAGCTCCTTAGATAGGACCAAGGTATCGTAGATGCTCAGAAGAGACGGAAGCTTCTGAAGATGGGACAAGACATTATAGTCCACTGAGGAAGGACTCGAGTTTTCATGAGCCAGCTCTCCGCCATCTTCTTTATTAGCGACTTGTTTTTCCTTTTCTTTTGGGGTGTTGCCCTGATTTGGCGGTAGAGCCATGCCGCTTCTGAGCTGGATTTGGTTAGCCTTTGTGGCGAGCTCCTCGTCCTCTTCGAGAAAACATAGCTCTTCCTCAGAGTCGCTACCAAGGTGGATGACGTAGCAGGTTACGACAGGGACCTCATCATTTGAGTCTTCTTCCAGCTCTTCCAGAATCTCAGCTGCTTCTATAGGGAAGAACTCCTTCAATTGAATTAAAGTTCTTTCCTTTTGCTCATAGTTTTTGAAGGAATCGATATGCCTTTGAATGGTCGATTTCCCCACCGACTCTCTTTCGCTTCGAGACAACCCTTCCATTTCTTCTTCTTTAGCCTTTTGGATTTTGAGCCCGATTAAGCCAAATTGGTTGCTGGAACGGTGGGCTCCTTTTACCCCTCCCATTCTGTTCTAGGCTCTTTCTGAAGTAGCTTTATTATCTTCTTCGTCTTATTAGATATGTGCATACTCCACGGAGGCTGCGGCGTGTCGGATTCATTTCTCAGGGCAACGGATTCAACCGTCTGCACCTAGAAGGCTTCAGCTTCTGTCTGTATAAAATTGGTGGTTGCAGCTTGATTGTTCACCAACACACTCTTGGACAGCTTGATCTCTCTGGTCTTATATTCCTTTTCGACCCAGTCTTTGAAAATGTAGCAATCCGCGATCACATGGCTCACTACTCTGTGGTACGGGCAATATAGGGGATTGTCGGTCATTTTTGCTTCGTGGGGTCTCTTTAACTCCGGCAATTGTAGACCATTGTTCAGGGCATCCTTGAATATCTTCCGAACTTGTCCATTCTGAAAAAGTAGATCTTGTTCTTTTTCTCCTCTAGAGAAGGCCCTTCTCCTCCTAGCACTGGCTTTCGGGACCGGTTCATTTTTTTTCCGCCCGCCTTTCTCTTATCTTCATTGTCAGACACATTAAAGGCGTTGGTCTTGTTGGAGCTCCCACTTTTATGGTTGTCGTCTTTTCTGATCTTCCAAGACTTGTCACCCTGAGAGTCCGGGATAGACTCTTTGTTCCCTTATAAAAAATGAGAAAAGAAAAGAAAGAGAGAAAAAGCGATGGGAAAATTTCCCACTGATAGAGCATCATGTGCCCACACATGAACGCCTATAAACAAAGATTATAGGTGCTGCGCTTGACAATTGACAGGATGAAATTGAGCCTCACGTGTAAACACATGAGCATCTATATACAAAGTATATATGCGCCATATTAAAACAAATAGCAGGCCAGAGAAGATCACGTGTTAGCACGCGATGCCCTATTAGACTGTTGTGTATAAACAAACAAGTTTAACTTAGTGGGGGTCACATACTACACGTGAGTAATCCTAAACACCTTCCAAGATGATAGAATTAAATTCTAAATAAAGAGATCAAAACCCTATTTGGAAAATATTTCCTTAAATATTTCTAAACAAGAAAGATTACTCTTTGTAAAATAGAGTACCGTTGGATTAAAAACTCTAATGGTGATTAAAAATCACTTATCTACAGAAAAAATTCTGTATAGGAAAATATTTCCCTAATCTTGTTAAAAACAAGAAAAATATCTTCTGTAAAATAGAAGTCTTTGGATCAAACATCCAACGGTGGATAAAATCCCCAAATCATTTAAGATCTCTCAATGAGAGATTTTTTTAACTAAATCAACAAACCTGCTTCTACTATATAAAGGACCCAAGACTTCAAGTCTTGTACAGAGGAACCCCCCCACCATAAGTTTTGAGAAACAAAAAAAAAGAGAAAAAGAGAATTCATTTCTCTAAAGGAAGAAAATCCCCTTCTTAAACATAAAAATCCTTGGTAAGAAGAAAGTACATAAATTATTTTCTCTCCAAGGGTTTAACCCTTTAAAAAAAGAATTTAGTTCTTCCTCTGGTTGAGCTCTGCAGAAGCAGATCTTCTCACAAGTTGAGAATTTAATTCTAATCGGGGAGATTCTGTTATGCAGATTCAAAACTTAGGGGAATGAACTATGTTCGAAGAATTTAATTCTTCCAAAAGTATACAGGAATTTAATTCCTCTCATAAAACTAGGGTTTAACCCTGCAAAAGAATTTAATTCTTATAAAGAAAAGGGCCTGAAATTCTCAAAGCTCATATCAAAATTTCCATACATATAAAAGAACAGATTGGTGATTCATTAGAGGTCAACGCTATAACGAAGGCTCACGTGTTCCAACGTGAGCGCCTCTAAGGAATAAAAAGGAAGGACTGAGATCGAATCACGTGTTCTCACGTGACCCCAAACAGTTGCTTAAATAGAAAAGAGGAAAATCTAAAGACAACATTCACTTTTGAGCACCCCATGTGTTTGCACGTGAGCATTATATAAGCTAAGTGCTTAGCACTTATAAAAGGAAAAGGGAACAAACCCAAAGAAGCAGTGCCCAACTCTGGAGCGCCTCACGTGTCCACACATGATGGCCATAAGACTTAAGTGTTTAACACTTGCATATATAGACGGGGATTGAACCCAAGGGTACAGCACCAACTTTTAGGTATCTCACGTGCCACACGTGAGCGCCCCAAATTTCAGTGTTTAACACTGCTTTAGAATCTCACGTGGGATCACGTGAGAACCAAGCATATATTAGTGTTTAACACTATAAAAAGCCAACGTCAGCCCCAAATTGGCTAAGTCTTCCTGAGATTAAAACATCTTGGATCTCCAAATAGACCGAGCCTCTATGCTCATGACTTCCAAAACTAATTGAACAGAACGATGTCCATCCCATATCTCCTAAGTCAATCTTAGTCTCCCAAAAATGACTAAGGATTTTGATATGGCCCACCATGATCTCGCCCCTCAATCTGGAATTTGGTTCAAGCGTACATCTCTCCATACCTCTGATACATGTCGTTGTAATTCTTCAACGTCTTCAGAGAGGTGGAGGGTCCCGACAATCAACAACTCTTTGGTGCACTCCTAAACCAATGAGCATATCCCAATGGACCGAAACGTCCTTAAACTAGCTAACGGACCGAAACGTCTTTAAACTAAAGCAATCGAGCCCAAATGCTCTTTTGTCGGATCTGAATGATCCTAAAACCTCGTTAAGTAGATATTAGTCTAAAATTGGACTAACGTATCCTTAACAATCATTTAAGTTGATCTTAATCCCGAACGAGATTAACGATCCTTAAATCAAACCAAACCCAAATCTAAAAATATACGGATTTGGACTAATCCACACCCTACGGGCGACAACACAAATTAGTCTCCGTATACAATCCACGGGCAACCAAAAATAAAACTAACATACACGACACGAAGTGACCTTCTGGAGCAGGAGAAAGTGGTTATCGCTACGTGGTAAGTAATTAACTGCAGGGGCTTGCGCCTGTAGGGAAGAGCGTCCCCACAATCAAAAACCCCTTGCCAGCGAGGGAGAATCTGACGAAGTCTGCTACAACGGCCGTATCTGTCCAAACCTCCGATACACGGTGCCATAAATCAACTTGGCATCTTCAGAGAGGTGGACGAATAAACCCAAATAGCATCTGCCCCTAAATTCAGGAAAGACGACCTACGCGGTTTCGTCTCCCATTTTTTGGCGTTAAACAGATTCTGGCATGCCCAGTGGGACCTTTTCTTCTTTCCACTCCACACTTCGTGTGTCGTGTTCGCGAACAAATCGCGGTTTAATATGGTTTCCCCTGGATTCGAGATACTAAGATTTGGTGTCTTGCTCCTGTGCAGAGAAAAGAAGATCGATGGCTTTCAACTGCACCTGCAATAGCAACTCCCAGTCTGTCCCCGCCGGAGAAGTGACTTACGGGCCCCAAGCAGACTCCATCTTTGCAATGCCAGTGGAACAGGTGACTCAGGCCACCAATGGACTGTTCTTTGGGACCATGATCCTGCTAGCAAGCTTCAGTGCCCCAGTGTCATCACAGGAAGCTCCGAAGAAGTCGGCCTTTGATCGACTTGCAACCACCACGGCCGCTCTCAATGGGTCGTCCAAGTCTGCCACCTCGGTCTTTGACAGACTGAGCCAAAGCTCCAGTGGGGCCGCAAAGAGGCTCGCGATACCGGAAGGGGTTATCCCGAAGCGGATAGTCATTCCAGTTCCGGCAGATAAAGTCGTCATAGGGGATTCTGCGGCTAAAGGATCAGTCTTTGCAAGATTGGTCGTTCCAACTCCTGCTTTCGGTGAAGTCACCAAGACTGCTTCCCCTATTAAAAGTTCGGCCTTCGCAAGATTGACCATTCCCTCTCAACGGACACCAGTCTTCAACAGGCTGACACCAACGGCAACCTCTCATCAAAGCAGGGGCACGACGGAGCCATTTCCACAGCTGAGGTGGTCCCATCGGCAAGACATGCTTGGCGTCGCCACTGGCGCCGGGTGAGAAGAGCTGGGGGAAACTCCCCCTCTGAACTTACTCCACCAGCTCCAATGGTGGAAATTGACACAACTGTTCCAACCAGGAACAGCTTTGAACCGCTAAGGAGAGTGTGCAAGAACTCCCCAACCGCGGTGTTGAAGGAATCTCCGCCACCTATTGAAAACACAATGCAGGCAAAACCGAAACAGCCCCCTCAGCGGCTGTCCTCCAAAATCCACAGGGTCTGGCGAAGAGTCCAAAACTATGTAATTGACAAAGACTACTCTCGCCGACTGAAGAAAACGAAGGCTCGGCAAGAGAACCATCCCTCCGTCATACCACGGAAGGTATCGTCTGCATGGGCGCCTACTGCAACGGCCCCCTCAACTTTGACCTCTCACAAAAAGAGAAGGCCAGAGAATCAACCACCACCAGCGGCAAATCCCAAGCGTGATGGATCCAAATGCCCTAAGTCTGGGGGCATGGTAGTACACACGGTGTACATGGCTTCCGGGAAAGAGGAAAGTCGTACTTCCATGGGTCATCAACCACTTACACGGTCTGTGACAAAAGATCAGGAGCAACAACAAAAGCTCCAAGAGATGCTGACAAAGATGGCCGCACTCACCGGGCAGAAAGAAAGCTGGAAATCAACGTCTGAGCAGTGCCAGGAACAAGAGACTGACACCGAGTTCTTGCGAAGGATGCGGGAAAGTAAGGATAAGGAGTCTGCAGAACAGGCCACTAATATAAAACAGATGGCGCTTCTGTTCCAAGACATGGTTAGGATGATGATCCAGCCGGAACCTCCAGCCGAAGACCTTTCGATAATCATCGAAGATGACAGAGGAGAAACTTCCAACCCTCCTCTGGCTGTCCCCAAGAAGAGACAATTTCCAATGCTGCCCTTGATGACTACATAGCTCAACAAATACGAGCTCATCAAGCGAGTGAAGCGGCAGGCTAAGTCGTCAGAATTGGGCGACCTTATCCAGGATGGTACGATCAAATCAAGTACCCACCAGGATATACGATCCCTAAGTTCCATGTGTATAAGGGGACGGGCAATCCACACCAGCACCTTGCTCAATTCATAGCTTTATGCGGTAATACTGGAGGCGACGAAAAACTGCTGCTTCGACAGTTTGTTGGCAGCTTGTCGGAGATGGCATTTGAATGGTACTCCGAGCTTTTGAATGACTCCATCAAAACTTTTACAGAAATGGAGCTACTGTTCACGCAGCAGTTCACGAGCGCAAGTGAGCGCACCCCGATCACGGCATTAATCAATGCCCGGGTGAAGCCAGGAGAGACATGGGTTCAATATGCAATACGATGGAGGAACCTATGGTCAAAATGCGAACAGTGCATAGAAGAAGCTCCTGCCGTGGGCATGTTCATGGGGACCCTTGATCCTCAGGCAACTATATCCCAATTTATTATGTTCTTCAAGACGACCACCTTCCAGGCCTTGATTGACAAGCTGGACCAAATAGACCAGATGGCCATAGGCTGTCCTCTTCAAAAACAGATCTCCGGAATTAAAAGGGAAAATAGAAAGCGACCTTTGTTGCCAACGCTCAACAACAACCGAGTGACCCGAAACCGGTTGCTCGCCAAAGCAATGTTAGTGTATATGCCCTAGAGGCCATTACTGTATCATACTAGTTTGTATATTACTTAATGGATGCTTGGGATATTCACCTTGTATATACAATCTTGCTCAAAATAGTAGTATGCTACTTGGTTTGTTTCTGCTTCAATGTGTACTTGTGTTTATTTCAGTATATCACTTATACGCATTAGTGGAGCCCTTAGGATCTTTGCTTGATTACCAGCGTTGTGATGGCAGTCACACTAGTGGGGGCTGGGTAATCTATAAGCACATCCTTATTCAGGTCCCTGGTCGCAGGACTATCGAGACAGGGCATCGATACTCCGGAGTAGACCAGCGCATGCGCTTCTCATCCCAGTGTGGGAGACGGTCTGTCCCACAGCCGTCAGTACGTCGTACTTGAGATAGTATGCGGGTGCTCGTTAGGTTACGGGTACACTGGACAGGACTCGTCGGGAACTGACTAGTTGGTATTATACCTATCGTCAGTTATCAGTTCCCAGGTGACATGAGTACAGCTTAGTCCGCTGACTTGACACTGTCACTTCGCCTCGGGTGTGTTCCCACTGTACTTTGATCACTACCCTACCACGGCTCAAAGGAGTCGTGCAAACAGGTGGTGGTTGGGTGCAGTCCCGAAGCACTTGGAGGCAGTGACGGTTAGACAGGATTCGTCTCTCCCGGTATTGAGGGTTGACATCGCGCTGTGTCTAGGAGAGCCATTACACGAGTAGTCCCTGGCCAGGGCAAACGAGATATACTGGTAGGTTTCCAGTGTTATCTCAGGGTGTTTTGGGCTTCGCTCCGGCACGACTTGTACCGCTATTGGGGGACTGACGTTTACCGCCCCCTAGGCCCGCCATGCGATGTATCAGACGAACAGACCGGACTGTACGGAGAATGTCACACTCAGGCTCAGTAGGAGTTCAGATGGGTTTCGCCTCGTCGGTCTTCTTGTCGGCATTACCTGGGGACCGTTACGCACAGCTAGTGCCGCTTGCGGTCTGTGGTTAAACCCACTGCCAGCGTAGTGTCGAGTCTTTAGAGTCCCACACAGAAAGCTTTTCGCCTTTAGGCAAAAGAGTAGAGGTCGCATGGTATTGCGACAGGTCGCATGGTTTTGCGACGGGGTTCGATCACATCCGTGCACTTGTGCACATACAGTGTCCGGACAGTTTACACTAGCGGGCTTTGGTTTAAGCCAGATCCTAGTGTACCTTATGGGATTGGATTTATCCAGTTTGCATTCGTGTTCCTCGGAACGCGGATGCGGGTGTGTATGCACAGTTGACAGGGAGGCAGAGGCGGCGGATTCTCATTAGGGTTGTTGACTGTTGACCGTTGACTATTTGACTTTATGCTCAACCCTAATGAGAATATGATATGTGATTAACTATTATATTAATTAAGTATTATGGTGATATGGTTGTTGACTTGTTGACTTTTGTTGACTTGTTGACTTTGTTGACTTGTTGACTTTTGTTGACTTGTTGACCGGTTGACTAGGCTTGACTAGTTGACCATCATGATAACCATGGTTATCATTTCATGCCAAAGACTTTTTCTTGCTTGCTCATTTGAGTAAAATGAGTGCATGACATGATAAGGTTATGGTTGCTTCTAACCATCACATAAGACTTTTTTGATATGATGAGTTATGATCACTTTGGATTATGAGAGGGTGAAAGACAAAAGAGTTGCTCATTTCTTTCTTGCTCATTCTCTCTCTTGTTCTTGAGCTCTCCTCTTGCTCTCACCCTCAACCTCTTGCTCCCTCTCTTGATCTATGGTTCTCTTGTCTCATGAGTTGAGAATCAAGAACCATAGATAAAATCCCATTCTAAATCATCTCTACTCATTCTAGTTCACTAGGTTTAGCAAACCAAGTGAACTAGTTTCTTCAAAGAACGAAGAAGGAGCTAAAGGTTGGAGCTTTCAAGTGGATCTATCTTCGGCGTACGGAGACAACGAGAAGGAGCCATCGAACCACCATCGGAGCTTGAAGAGAAGGAGTTCAAGTTTAGGTATAACCATCTTCATCCGAGTAGCTAAATATCTTTAGCTTAGTATGCTAGTTTTAGTTTAGGTAAAGATCCCGACCTAGCTTAGTCCATGTTGCCTCTTGCGTTAAAATTTTGATTTTATACCGTTTCCGCCTCCCCGTAAGAACCGGGGGTCGCAACGTGGACTTACAGTGGTATCAGAGCCTAACTAAACTTAAACTAGCTTGGTAGTGAAGTGTAACGAAGTTCGGAACCGGAAAAATCCAAAAACCAAACTTTTACAAAAAACTGAGTTTCTGTTGAAATTTTTTTGGCTCAAAATGAAAAACTTTACACTTGTAAATTCGGCTCAGGGTTTTGTGTGAACACCCAAGAAAAACGATACAGTAATTCGTCCAAACCGCCGCCCTTCCGCCGCGAGAGCTAGGCATCCGCCGCGGAAACGCCGCGCTTTGTCGTCTTCTATGCATCGTTTTTCGTGCAGTGTGTGTCTGTGTTGGTTTTGGGATTTTTGAAATATATTATATGTGCCCAGATTTTCCAGAAAAGAAATTTCCTTTTGGGGTCCTATAATTCCGTATTTTTTCCGAACTTCACTGCACTTTGACTATGATGGTTATATCTGTGATGTTTGCATGTATTGAACGTCGGCTAATCGCTATAAGTCGATTGGTCGGGGTTATACATGATCTGTGTTTGATGCTGGAATGTGTATATAAATATGTTGGATTGTCGCGGGTGAATAGCCGGGGGTTGTGAGACGAGAGTTTTCTTTTCTTGCCATTCATGTAAATTTGTAAATTGATGTAATAATTATTTGTATGGCCGCACAACCGGGTCGGGGTTGTAGCCGTCATTGTATAATTTCTTTTTACTGTTTTTGCTCCTAGGATAGACCCATGGAGGGGTGCACAAACTACCGGGTATGCCGAAGTGTCGAGTGGCCTACTCATGGAGATGAGGGAGGTTGCTACGCTTCGGGTACTTGGCGGGTAGTTTGCCGCACCCGTAGGGGTCTTGGGTGGGGTATGGCTATTCACCGCGACCGTGTAATCTGTTTTTGTTACAGGCTCGTACAAATTACAGATTCCTAGTATATCCAATGTATTTATCTGTGATCTGAAATGTTTATCATTGCAGTATATCTATATATGATATTATTTAGGCGTTGCTTATGTTTTTCAGACGCGCTAGCCCAGCCCCCGCTCTGTCGTTAGTTAAGTAACCTAACGGGTAATGACGGGGCCCAGTGGCGAATGCGAATGGCATAAGCGTACGTCATATTTTGGTTGTTTTCTGCAATGGTAGGTTTAAATGATGGGACGCATTAAAAGAACTAATGCAAGAATATCACGCATTAAAAGAACTAATGCAAGATAATAAACCAAGTTAAAGTCGTTGGAACACTTTCGAAAAACCACTCGGTTCTTTTCAAAACAAACTTTTAAAATACGGAGTTTGAGCCACTCCTTTTAAAAGCTATCTCGTTCCATCGACCATATCAAGTTCACTACGTTCACGGTTTTGCCAAAACCATCCGTAGCCCTCCGTCGTTTCACATGAATAGTCAATAGTATTCAAGCTGTGTATGTTGGCCAAAGTCAAGGCACAGTGATTGGTAGCTATTGGGTGTTCATGTGTAGCATAGATAGATGCGTTGGTTTGGGACAGTCGTACTGCCATTTTGGCCAAAGTCAAGGGTAGGTACGGATGGATCCAAATTAACCTGGATAATGACGGGTAGAACTTGACATGTGACTTATGATATTTTGGCCAAAGTCAAGGTCATAAGAGCATGTGGCAAAAAAATCCACATCGGGAGTTTCATAAGTACTGAAACTTGCTAGATTTGCATACCATTTGGAGTGTGATGATTCTGGTAGGATTCCTTCAGTTTCGTCACGCAATGATATTTGGATCCCGATCCTACTGTGAGTATATGCTACTCCTCGGGAAATTTCTCACTTAACGATCAATGCTATAAACCTAGTAGGTGCCTAGAAAGGTGTTAGCGGGGCTACGCCCCCAGGGAAAAGAGGTTCTTTAATTAAGGAACTTCGCGAAAGCGTTGGAAAACCTCCCTCGAAGTACCGACACCGGCCTGGCTGAACGGTTAAGCAAGTATTGTACGGTGGGATTGATCCTGACTAATTCTTCCTTTATGGTTTGAGGAGGGATTCGAGAAACAGTGGGAGCCATCCTGTTTAGACAAACTAAAAACCACTCTAAACTTGCAAGAGCATCATGCTGAGTGTTTCTTCTTCTCTCTCCTAATTGCAGCGACCAATCAACATGACTGGACTTAAGTTACTCCTAGATAAAAACAAACTGACAGGGCCAAACTACAAAGATTGGCTCAGGAATGTCAAGATAGCAATCACTTATGACAAGCTGGGGTATCTTCTTACCACCAAAGCTCCCCCTGTCCCTGGTCCAACTTCCAGCGTCGCGGATAAGGAAATCCGTAAGACTTGGGAGATTGATAGCGCGAAGGCCAAATGCCTCCTGCTTGCCTCGATGGACAACGAACATCAGAGGAGGCATGAGAATATGGACATGGAGTCCATATTGCTCCATACAAAAGAACTGTATGGAGAGCAATCACGTATCGCAAGATACGAAGCGTCGAAAAAGTTATTTTCGACAAGAATGGCCGTCGGATCATCAGTAGCCGAGCACGTGCTAAAGATGATCGGCTACATTGAGGAGCTCGCTGACCTAGGGATCACATTGGAGAGTGAGCTATATACGGATATAGTTCTCCAGTCCCTTCCTTCCACTTACGCCCAGTTTATACTGAACTTCAACCTACAAGAAAAAGAGGTTGAACTATCAGAGCTCCTCAACATGCTGAGGAGCGCAGAGGGCACCCTACAGAAAGGTAGGGAAACATCCACTTTGTTTGTAGGAAGATCATCTTCTTCTAGGTCCAAGGCGAAAGCCAAGGGAAAGAAGAAGAAGGCCCCCGCCAAACCAAGGGGCGGTGTTAGTAAAGTGGATACGAAGGGAAAAGGTAAAGCAACAAAGATAGCGGGGAAGCTTGTGGATAAGGAAGAATGCTTCTATTGTCATAAGAAAGGACACTGGAAGAATGATTGCAGGGCCTGGAAGGCCAGAACACAGGAATTGAAGCAGGTTGCAGCTTCAGCTTCAGGTGTGTATGTTATTGAAAACTGTCTTTCAATAAACTCTACTTCCTGGGTATTGGATACCGGATCAGGATCTCATATCTGTAATTCTTTGCAGGCGTTGAGAAACCGTAGGGTTTTGAAGGCAGAGTTGCGAACGGAGCTAGCATGGATGCTAAAGCCGTGGGGGACTATCACCTGGGAATGTCAGATGGACATGTTTTGGTTTTGCGTAATTGCTTTTTTGTACCCAACGCAACTTGTAATATCATTTCTGTATCTTTAGTTTCTAAAGAAGGTTATGAATTTGCGTTTGTAAGTAATGTTGTAAACATTCACCTTAATCAAGTTCTGATTGGGTCAGGTACATTGAGTAATGGTATATACGTGTTAAACCAACCACAGATTTTTAATGTCCAGAATACACACAAAAGAAAGTCTCCAGAAATAAATCAGACTTTCTTATGGCATTGTAGATTGGGTCACATCAATGAGAGAAGGTTGACTAAGTTGCATACAGAAGGATATTTGAATACGTTCGAATATCAATCATATGCCACTTGTCAATCTTGTCTCAAAGGAAAGATGACAAAGACTCCGTTTACTGGACATGGAGTAAGAGCGAGCGAGCTCTTGGGACTCGTACACAGTGACGTGTGCGGTCCAATGTCTACACATGCCCGAAGCGGACATTCTTACTTCATTACTTTTACGGATGACTTCTCAAGGTACGGTTATGTCTTCTTAATGAAACATAAGTCCGAGGCCTTTGGAAAATTCCAGGAGTATAAGAATGAAGTAGAGAAACAGACCGGCAAAAGTATTAAGATTCTAAGATCGGATCGAGGTGGAGAATACTTAAGTGCCGAGTTCTTGGACTATTTAAAAGAGAACGGAATTCTCTCTCAGCTTACTCCTCCATACACCCCGCAACATAACGGTGTATCGGAGAGACGGAACCGCACCCTATTGGATATGGTGCGGTCCATGATGAGTAACGCTGAGTTACCGCGATCATTCTGGGGGTATGCGCTAGAATCAGCCGCATACCTTTTGAACCGAGTTCCCACTAAGACTGTGCCTACCACGCCATTTGAGATGTGGTGTGGGAAGAGACCCCATCTTAATCACATTAAGATATGGGGAAGTCCAGCTTTTGTCAAAAAGCAGCATGCGGACAAGCTCGAGGCACGCTCAGTACTGTGCAAGTTTGTGGGATATCCAAAGAATTCCAAGGGATATTTCTTCTACTGTGAAGAGGAACAAAAAGTTCTTGTTTCTCGTCATGCCCACTTTCTAGAACACCAGTTCATAGAAAAAGAAATAAGTGGGAGCGCAATAGAACTGGAAGAAATTCCAGAACCACAGATTGTTACTGAAAGCTTGGTGGAACCAGAGGGTTCAACAGAACAGGACATTCCTACGCCGCTCCGCAGGAGTAGTAGGCAGTCTCATCCGCCCGAGAGATACTACGGTTTTCTCATAGACGGGGATAGAGAGGATTGCATCATAGATTATGATGAGCCTACTAGCTTCCAGCAGGCCGTTCAGAGCGTTGACTCAGTGAAATGGCTGGATGCAATGCGGACCGAAATGGAGTCCATGTACACCAACAAGGTATGGACGTTGGACATTGCTCCAGACGGGGTAAAACCCGTAGGATGCAAGTGGATCTTCAAAAGGAAGATTGGTGTAGATGGACAGGTTGAGACCTATAAAGCTAGGCTGGTAGCAAAGGGTTTTCATCAAAGACCTGGCTTGGACTACGACGAAACCTTTTCTCCAGTAGCCATGCTGAAATCCATTCGGATCCTTCTTGCCATTGCTGCCTTCCACGATTATGAGATCTGGCAAATGGACGTAAAGACAGCTTTTCTAAATGGAAATTTAGAGGAGTGTGTCTATATGGACCAGCCAGAGGGCTTCATTCAGAGTAGGAGCAGCGGAAAGGTGTGCAAGTTACTTAAGTCCATCTATGGACTAAAGCAGGCATCGCGGAGTTGGAACATCTGCTTTGATGAGACGATCAAAGAATTTGGCTTTATCAAAAATCCAGATGAACCATGCATCTATAGTAGATTTGTAGCGAGAACTGTAGTATTCCTCATTTTATACGTGGATGACATTCTCTTAATAGGAAATGACATTCCTATGCTACAATCTGTCAAGGGGTTCTTGTCACACAGGTTCTCCATGAAAGACCTGGGTGATGCCTCATACATTCTGGGTATCCGGATCTACCGTGACAGATCCAAGAGGATATTAGGACTTTCACAGTCCAGGTACATCGACACCATACTGAAGAGGTTCAGTATCGAAGATTCCAAGCGCGGTAACCTACCGGCTTGTCACGGGATCACCCTCTCTAAAGAGATGTCTCCCAAGACTGATTTGGAGAGGGATCGCATGTCTATTATACCCTACGCTTCTGCGGTAGGCTCTATAATGTATGCGATGTTGTGTACCAGACCGGATGTAGCTTATGCACTGAGTGTGGTAAGCCGGTATCAGTCTAACCCTGGGGAGAAACACTGGATAGCGGTAAAGAACATTCTTAAGTACCTGAGAAGGACTAAGGAGATGTTCTTGGTGTATGGCGGAAAAGACCTCCAGATCGAGGCCTTTGCTGACTCCAGCTTCCAGAGTGACAAGGATGATTCCAAGTCCATGTCGGGTTTTGTCTTTACCCTCAATGGAGGGGCGGTGTGTTGGAAGAGTTCCAAATAGGAAACCGTTGCAGACTCGACGATGGAAGCGGAATACATCGCTGCATCTGATGCCGCAAAAGAAGCTGTCTGGATGAGGAAGTTCTTGAAAGAACTTCAGGTGGTTCCGTCCATTGTTGATCCAATACCTCTGTATTGCGACAACAACGGGGCTATAGCATTAGCGAAGGAACCCAGGTCCCATCAGAGATCCAGGCACATCTTGAGGCGGTATCACCTGATCAGGGAGATCGTGGACCGCCAGGAGATCGAGGTTCGGAGAGTCGCTTCAGAAGACAACACTGCAGATCCATTCATCAAGGCCTTGCCCGAGACTCAGTTCGAGCGGCTGATCGAGATGATAGGTCTTCGATACGCCAGTACATGGCCTTAGTGCAAGTGGGAGATTGTTAGTGTATATGCCCTAGAGGCCATTACTGTATCATACTAGTTTGTATATTACTTAATGGATGCTTGGGATATTCACCTTGTATATACAATCTTGCTCAAAATAGTAGTATGCTACTTGGTTTGTTTCTGCTTCAATGTGTACTTGTGTTTATTTCAGTATATCACTTATACGCATTAGTGGAGCCCTTAGGATCTTTGCTTGATTACCAGCGTTGTGATGGCAGTCACACTAGTGGGGGCTGGGTAATCTATAAGCACATCCTTATTCAGGTCCCTGGTCGCAGGACTATCGAGACAGGGCATCGATACTCCGGAGTAGACCAGCGCATGCGCTTCTCATCCCAGTGTGGGAGACGGTCTGTCCCACAGCCGTCAGTACGTCGTACTTGAGATAGTATGCGGGTGCTCGTTAGGTTACGGGTACACTGGACAGGACTCGTCGGGAACTGACTAGTTGGTATTATACCTATCGTCAGTTATCAGTTCCCAGGTGACATGAGTACAGCTTAGTCCGCTGACTTGACACTGTCACTTTGCCTCGGGTGTGTTCCCACTGTACTTTGATCACTACCCTACCACGGCTCAAAGGAGTCGTGCAAACAGGTGGTGGTTGGGTGCAGTCCCGAAGCACTTGGAGGCAGTGACGGTTAGACAGGATTCGTCTCTCCCGGTATTGGGGGTTGACATCGCGCTGTGTCTAGGAGAGCCATTACACGAGTAGTCCCTGGCCAGGGCAAACGAGATATACTGGTAGGTTTCCAGTGTTATCTCAGGGTGTTTTGGGCTTCGCTCCGGCACGACTTGTACCGCTATTGGGGGACTGACGTTTACCGCCCCCTAGGCCCGCTATGCGATGTATCAGACGAACAGACCGAACTGTACGGAGAATGTCACACTCAGGCTCAGTAGGAGTTCAGATGGGTTTCGCCTCGTCGGTCTTCTTGTCGGCATTACCTGGGGACCGTTACGCACAGCTAGTGCCGCTTGCGGTCTATGGTTAAACCCACTGCCAGCGTAGTGTCGAGTCTTTAGAGTCCCACACAGAAAGCTTTTCGCCTTTAGGCAAAAGAGTAGAGGTCGCATGGTATTGCGACAGGTCGCATGGTTTTGCGACGGGGTTCGATCACATCCGTGCACTTGTGCACGTACAGTGTCCGGACAGTTTACACTAGCGGGCTTTGGTTTAAGCCAGATCCTAGTGTACCTTATGGGATTGGATTTATCCAGTTTGCATTCGTGTTCCTCGGAACGCGGATGCGGGTGTGTATGCACGGTTGACAGGGAGGCAGAGGCGGCGGATTCTCATTAGGGTTGTTGACTGTTGACCGTTGACTATTTGACTTTATGCTCAACCCTAATGAGAATATGATATGTGATTAACTATTATATTAATTAAGTATTATGGTGATATGGTTGTTGACTTGTTGACTTTTGTTGACTTGTTGACTTTGTTGACTTGTTGACTTTTGTTGACTTGTTGACCGGTTGACTAGGCTTGATTAGTTGACCATCATGATAACCATGGTTATCATTTCATGCCAAAGGCTTTTTCTTGCTTGCTCATTTGAGTAAAATGAGTGCATGACATGATAAGGTTATGGTTGCTTCTAACCATCACATAAGACTTTTTTGATATGATGAGTTATGATCACTTTGGATTATGAGAGGGTGAAAGACAAAAGAGTTGCTCATTTCTTTCTTGCTCATTCTCTCTCTTGTTCTTGAGCTCTCCTCTTGCTCTCACCCTCAACCTCTTGCTCCCTCTCTTGATCTATGGTTCTCTTGTCTCATGAGTTGAGAATCAAGAACCATAGATAAAATCCCATTCTAAATCATCTCTACTCATTCTAGTTCACTAGGTTTAGCAAACCAAGTGAACTAGTTTCTTCAAAGAACGAAGAAGGAGCTAAAGGTTGGAGCTTTCAAGTGGATCTATCTTCGGCGTACGGAGACAACGAGAAGGAGCCATCGAACCACCATCGGAGCTTGAAGAGAAGGAGTTCAAGTTTAGGTATAACCATCTTCATCCGAGTAGCTAAATATCTTTAGCTTAGTATGCTAGTTTTAGTTTAGGTAAAGATCCCGACCTAGCTTAGTCCATGTTGCCTCTTGCGTTAAAATTTTGATTTTATACCGTTTCCGCCTCCCCGTAAGAACCGGGGGTCGCAACGTGGACTTACAAGCAACACACGCCGATCCCTCGAAGAGAAGTTGAGACGTCCTTACTCGTTTCCCCGGGATAAAATGAGGAGACTATTCGAACTGGTGGTGCACAATAGGCTCATCACTCTGCCGGATCCAAGACGCCCACTGCAGCCTGGCGATATCAACAGTCCCAACTGCTGCCCCTACCACAGAGTAATGGGTCACCCAATCGAAGATTGTTATGTCTTCAAAAACTGGGTAGAGGACGAATACCAATAAGACAAGTTGGTGCTGTCTGAAAACTAGAAGGTAAACCCGCTACAGCAGCATGCTCTTAAAAAGGTGGATACGTCTGGGGCACTATGCTCATTTGTAGAAGAAGCTCCATTGGAAGTTGTCCTTTCAGCTAAAACTAAAAGGATGTTGAATGATCTTCAAGCATGCCCGGCGATCAGGTAGAAAGGTCTGCTGGAGCCCGAGATTATTGACGGGATGCTAAAACCGTGCCCAACACCGAAAGTTGGTAGTGATGGGCAAAACACCCAGGTCAAGCCTTCAAAGTCTTTGAAGAAAAAGAAGAATACCAAGAAGCCTGTGCAGCCTGACGACAAGCGCACGGACCTGCAAAAGTACATTGACGCGCTGGAAGAATACAACCAGAAGGCGCGGACCCCGGTCACACTTGAAGAGTTCCTCAAGCATATTCTTGAGAACGGAGACAGCGACAATGATGAGGAGACAACTCGTCAGAAGAACCCGAGGATTATGTAGCGAGTTGCCACATGATCTCTCATTCGTCAGTGAAAGGCAAAGAAGCTCCCTCAGCGTTAGAAAATAACGTAGAGAAGCTGGGGGCGGGACCGGCGTCAAGATCCCTAGAACCGTCTGACGACCTGATTGACAGACTGCTGAACGAATCCTTTCAGAAGAGCAAAGCTGACCGAGAACGTGAAACAGCCATATACGAAAAGGACAAGCGTCAGCGTCAGGATGAGGAAGCTGCGGCAAGGAAGAGTCATGAAGTACTCTAGCTGGATCGGGGCACACCCGCGACAGACAAAAGAAAGTTTAAGACAGGGAAACAGCTCGCCAAAGCCCTGTCAATGGGAATGAAGCCGCCACCTTTCGAAGAAAATACTCCCGGGAGAACGTGCTTTGACGAAGCGGATGTACATCCGAAATACTACTTATACCATCTTAGGGTCATACACCCTACCGAAGAGTGCAATGCTTTCAAGAAGTGGTGGCAGGGATACGTTGCTCACCAACAACACTTCAAGCGAATGAAGTGCTAAGCCCGTCAGGAACAAAGAAGCACGAAAGATGAGCGTAAAGAAACAGCCGGTAACTGTCATATGGTTAATGCCATTTCGAAAAAAGGGAAATCTCAAGTTCTTACCTTCGAGAGCGATTCTGACGAAGAAATAGCCATTGGCCCTCTCTTCAAGGAATTCGCCTCTGGAAAAGAAGAAGGGGTGAAGAACTGCAAGAACATTCAGCGGTGTAATCGTACGTTGCCTAAAAAGAACCTCGGGCCTGCAAACAAAGGTTCAAGCAAAAGAGACAAGGGGAAGGAAAAAGTCCCAGAGAAAATTGCCCTCGATGATGGAGTCATCAAGGAGCTTATAGCCAAAGACCCGCCTAAGAAAAATAAGGTGGATTACAATGTCCTGGAACACCTAAGGAAGATACCCGCGCAACTAAGCATACTGGATGCTCTCCTCCTGTCCAAAGAAGCACGAGATTCTCTGATCAAAGCACTGCAAGAGCCTGATCAGTTCCAAGCTTTCTTTGCAGAAGAAAAGATGAAGGACGATCTGGCAGAGGTTCATACAGCTGACATCACATTCGGCAATGAAGATCTCCTCCTCGGAACGTGTGAGCACAACCGTCCGTTGTATGTAACCAGGTACTGCCACGACATCAAGATCAGGAAGATCCTGGTTGACAACGGGTCCTCCGTCAACCTTCTCAATGTGAGAGTGTTGAAGGAGATTTGCATGAACGTTCAGCACCTGGCTCAGGAAAAAATTACCATCTCCGGGTTTGACTCCCAGACATCACGAATGCTCGGGTCCGAAATACTAACGTTACGCTTCGGGATGCTCATCACTGACATCAAATTTCATGTCATCGATGCCAAGACTTTCTATAACGCTCTGCTTGGCCGACCTTGGTTACATGAATACAACATCATCCCTTCTACACAACATCAGTGTATGAATTACTTCAAAGACAGTCTCAAGTACACAGTTACGGGGGAGCTAAACCCATTCTCCGTAAATGAAGTCCGCAAATATGAAGACGCCAAGTACTTCCTACCATACTTCGAAGACACGGAAAGATGTCATAAACCAGAGGATAAAAAAAAGCCGTCGCGACTATCCCGATCTTTGGGAGTGATACCGAGGAGGATGAAGAGTTAGTTTATTCAGGGCAGCCCCAATACAACAGACCCGGACCATCTACCCCTATTTTGGTTTTCGGCAGCGACTCTGAAGACGAGGTCAATACAGTATTCTCTGTTCGTCCATCAATACAAACCTTCATTGGAGATGATCAGGGTTTACTAATCACTATGGTTCTGCAGCAGCATTGCAGGGAACTTGATGCGCTCGATACATACGGCGTGCAAGAGTTGCGGACCATCTACGTTCCTCCTAGGCGGAGAGATAAAAAGGCGATCCTCTTCTATCAATCCATGGAGACCAAAGTGGAGAAAGAAGTCTGGCATGGTACTGATCTTATGCTTGACAGGCTTCAACCAATCCTTCTGCCCAGATACTACGCAGAGGGATTGAAAAGGCTATTAAAATACCAGGGTGTGCCCTTCAAACAAACTGCATGACAAACCCAGTTCTACAACAAGATTTGGGATGTTCTCGGGACTCAGCGAAAGATGCCCAACTGGAGGATGGAGACGATCGGGCTTGGATACGTTCGGTCCAAGAAACGAGAGTGATTCCATAGCTGCCATGTTATACATAACTCCGGTGGAGATGCGAATGCATTTCCAGATAGCGATGATATCGAACAAGAGTGAGAACCCGCCGTGAGAATACCAAGCCCGTCATTCGAAGAACAAATTAACAGGCTAATAAGGGAAGCGGGTCAAACAGTTCGGGATGACCACAGCCGCGAAATGGCCATTTACGAGAAAGCCAGGACGCAATGTCTCATTCAGCTGTCTATGGAAAGAGAAGCCGACGATGCCCTTCATCCTCAGCCTGATGTGCGCTCTCGTAGGAAGGAAAAAGTTTGACGCAAAAGCAACAACAAGATCAAGAACGGGAATGGCGTTAAAAACAGCGAAGCGGATCCAAGAAGCCACGCAATGGAGAAAAAGTCAGCTGGAACCTGTCTTTTATGAAGAAGATGGGTCGAGAGTACTCGTTCCCCCAAGACAAGACAAGGAAAATATTCGACCTTGTCATGAAGCATCAAATGATGACGCTCCCGGAGTCTCGATACCCTGAACAGATAAACGAGGTCCATCACCCGGATTATTGCTCCTACCACTGAGTAATAGGACATCTGCTTGAAGACTAGGTTGAAGACCAGTATCAGCAAGGCAGGTTTGCTCTATCCGACAGTTGGAGGGTAGCCCCACCATGAAGGCATGAGCCAAAAGCAACATACATTGCAAGGGTAATTCCAGATCAACATCAAGCTTGGAAACGAGCTCGTACCTGCCACATGATAACACTGTCGAAAGAGGGAGAGCGTGAGAATGCGGACGACCTCTTCCAGTGCTTCACAAATAAAGATGAGGATGAAGTGATCTCAGAATTTCCACTGGCGCCAAAAGAGCTGGAAAATGGGATATACACCACAGCAAACAATCTGAAGAAAATCGATTTAGGGACGACAGACGATCCGAGGCCAACGTTCGTGAACGAGCTGCTGTCTAAAGAGCAGGTAGCTACACTAAAAGACGTACTTATGCAGTATAAAGACTGCTTCGTATGGAACTATTCCGAGATACCGGGACTAGATCCAGAAATAGCGGTACATAGACTGGCTATATCGCCGAACGTCAAACCAGTCAAACAGGCGCCAAGAAGAATGCGGCTCGAACTTGAGATGAGCATTAATGCCGAAGTCAAGAAACTAATTGACTCTGACTTTATCCAAGAAGTTCAATATCCCAACTGGATCGCCAATATTGTCCCAGTGATGAAGAAAAATGGGACAGTACGCATCTGCATGGACTTTCGGGACCTCAATAAGGCTTGCCCGAAGGATGACTTCCCAGTACCCATTACCGAGCTGATGATAGATAACACGTCCACTCATGAAGTCTTCTCCTTCTTGGATGGATCTTCAGGGTATAATCAAATAAAGATGCATCCCGAAGACCAAAAGCATACTGCCTTCAGGACTCCGCTGGGCAAATTTTGCTATAAAGCGACCCCCTTCGGTTTGAAGAACGCTGGCACTACCTAACAGAGGGCCATGACGAAGATCTTTGATGACCTCATACACGAGATTGTCGAATGTTATATCGACGACCTCATGGAGAAAAGCAAATCGTACAAGGAGCACTGGGAGCATTTGAAAATAGTGTTTCAGCATCTTCGGAAATATAATCTGAAGATGAACCCTCTGAAATGCGTGTTTTGAGTCTCCTCAGGAAAATTTCTAAGATTCATCGTACGACACCGAGGTATCGAAGTAGATCCATCAAAGATCAAGGCGAATATGGAAATGCCTTCGCCAAGAAATCTCAAGCAACTGCAGTCTCTCCAAGAAAAGCTTGCGTATATCCGATAGTTCATAGCTAACCTCTCCAGAAAATGCCGCCTCTACAGCCATCTAATGAAAAAGGGGACCCCGTTCATTTAGGATCGTAAATTCCAAAGTGTACTGGACGAAATCAAGTAATACCTGCAGAACCCGCCAGTACTGACCGCTCCGGTCAAGTGAAACCCTTTCATCCTGTACACAACAACCCTTGAAGGTTTTGTAGGCGCACTATGGGCATAGGAAAACGACCAAGGGAAAGAGAGAGCTCTCTATTATTTGATTCGAGTTCTCCTGGGGGAAGAAAACAACTACTCCCACATCAAAAAGCATTGCCCGGCACTGATCTTCACGATAACGAAGCTTCGACATTATACCTTAGCACATGAGGTCCATCTCATATCAAAGGTGGATCCTCTCAAGTATTTGATGTCAAGAGCCATACTAACGGGAAGGCTTACCAAATGGTCCCTCCTATTGATGGATTTCTCGATAATATATCGACCCCTCAAGGCAGTAAAAGGCCAGGTCATCGCCGACTTTCTCGCTGAGCATCCGATACCAGCCGACTCTCCATTAAATTGCGAATTGCCAGATGAACACGCGTTCGACGCAATCGACAGAGAGGAGGAAGGAAATAATGCCCGATGGGAACTCTACTTCGATGGAGCATCTTCTATGAAGAAGCGAAAGCAAAACACCCACATAATCAAAGCTGGGGTAGGCCTTATCTTTATGACCCCGCAAGGAGAGATAATGCGTTTCGCCCTTTCATTGACAGAGCCATGAACAAAGAACGAAGCGGAATATGAAGCTTTGATAGCAGGTCTTGAGATCGCTGTCAACATGGGGATTGAAAACCTCCTCATATATGGAGACTCCCAGCTGGTCGTTAGTCAAGTAAATGGCGACTATCAAACGTGCAAGCCAGAGTTGATAAAATATGGCGAAAAGGTGCAGCAACTGCTGACTCAAATTCCATCCTATGTCCTGGAAAGCATACCGCGGGCGGAAAATAGCAAGGCGGATGTATTATCCAAACTCGCTAAAGAACTGGCTGATGAAAATCTTGATGACGTAAGGATTATTATGCAAAGCCGCCGGATTCTCGTGCCAGCAGAAATATCTCTGGAGTCGTCTGAAAGAAAAGAAGCGACCAGACAAGCGGTCCTCCAAATAGAAGACGAAGAAAGGGTCAAGGACTGGAGGGAAGTTTTCATAGACTACTTCAAATCCCATCAAACACCCGAAGACGTGTCGTCAAGAAATCAGCTCATGAGGCGAGCCATGTCTTTCGCCTTCGTCAATGATACTCTTTATAAGAGATCACTCGACTGCCTGTGGCTGAGATGCCTGGGACCGAAAGAAGCAAAAAGGGTCGTCCAAGAAACTCACGATGGACTCTGCGGTTCTCATCAGGCCGGACCAAAGATGAAGGTGAAGATCAAAAGAATGGGTTATTATTGGCCCACAATAATTCAGGATTGCCTCGAATATGCGAAGCAGTGTCACTCGTGCCAAATTCACGGGGGCTTCATCCATCAGCATCCAAATCCGCTACACCCAATATTGGCTAGCTGGCTGTTCGAAATGTGGGGAACCGATATAATAGGGCCCATTGAACCAGCATCTTCCAAGGGACATCGGTTCATATTGTTAACAACCGATTACTTTTCTAAGTGGGCAGAGGCAGTACCGCTAAGGAAGGTGAAGATGGAGAACATCCTCCATTTCTTCAGGACACATGTCATCTACCGGTTCGGCACTCCACGACGAATCATCTTGGATAATAGACCGGCCTACATAAGCCATAAGATCAGCCGCTTCGCACAGAAGTATAATATAGATTGGGGATACTCTTCAGTCTATAATCTCCGAGCTAATCGTCTAGCTGAGGCTTTCAACAAGACCCTTACGAAGATCATAAAGAAAACAGTGTCCAGAAATAAAAAGGACTGGCACGAGAGACGGCATGAAGCTCTCTGGGCGTATCGAACCACGTTCAAAACGGCTACAAATACAATGCCATTCGTGTTGGTATTCGGCACGGGAGTGGTACTTCCCTTGGAGATAGAGCAACCCTCTCTACGAGTAGCAATTCGATACGAGTTGGCAGATGAAGAAAATGCCCATCTTCGGCTTGAGGAGATCGATGCCCTCGATGAAACCCGTCTCATGGCGCAGCAAAACCTGGAAGCATGCAAAGCAAGGATGGCATGCTCATACGAGAGACTAACCAGACCGAGAGCATTCCGCCAAAGCGAACTCGTGCTAGTCGTAAAAAGACCTATGATCCCCAATCGTGCAAAACGGGGGAAACTCGAGCCAAACTATGAGGGTCCGTTCATCATAGACAAGGTCTACCATGGTGGGTCCTACTTGCTCATGAATATGCATGGTGAAAGACCTTTCCGGCCAATAAACGGCTGATTCCTTAAGAAATACTACGCTTGACAAGTCATAACTCAGGTTAATGATAGATGACGACGCTCGTGTCCACTCGCTGTCTTCCAGAGTCTAAACTCTATAAGTAGTATCTGTGAGTCTACGGTAGCGCCCCGGCCGTCAAACTGACGCTAAATGCGGAACAAAAACTTTTTAACTGGCGCTATCGTATACTATAACCGGGATCTGACATTATTGCTAAACTAACAATCTGTAAAGAGGGTAGAAAGGTTATACCGAATGATCTGAGTCCTTCATTCTTTAACCATCATCCCACGCTCTGTTGCGGCTGCTCCGATCTCCTCGTCCAGGTGGCACCACGTCAACGGATCTTTAAACAGGCTCCCGCCTCTGACTCGAGGCAACTCGGTCGTCAAGTTTGCTAAAAGAGACGACCAAGATTGATGTAGAGAATGAGTAGAATACTTTGTCTCGTTACGTCCAAAGCTATGGACGAACGGTTAATGAAGTTGCCTTTTGGATCGATATGAAAATGAGATATGAATATGTTAATTTCCATACATCCAAAACTCTATCTTTTTTCCAACAACCATCATAACCTCTCACTAGAAGTGGCCGGCCATATATAGGAGAGGGGGGAGGTGAGTGTAGGAGAGGGGGAGGTGAGTGTAAGATCAATGAAGAGGATGAGTCACACAAAACCTAGTATGAACACAATAAATGAAAACAATGAATCACTACCATTAGTCACCTAGCATTAAATGAATCATTAAATGCAACCATGAGTCACTAATCCTTGTCACCACCTTGTAGATGCTTCTAGAAACTTCCACACTCATCTCAAGAAAAGATAAATCCGTATTTAACCAAATGTTAAATGCGGGCAATTGAAAAGTGGAAACTGGCAACTTCCAAAAGCGATCCTGAAACGAATTTCAGGATAACCCCGTATCAGTATAAACATACCCGCATTTGTATTACGACCGAATATAAATACAACAGAGACAATGATATTATATCTACTCAATATAATACTCGGATCCGGCTTAAACCAAAGCCTACCAGTATTATCTGCCCGAAATATGACACGTGCGTAAACGCACGTGCATTTTCCGAACCCTGCCATAAAACCATACGGCCTCTACAACATTTCGCCCGAACTTGGGAAACTGTCGGTGGGGGACTCTAATGACTCGCCAGTACCCTGGCAGTGGGTTTAACCACAAGCCGTCAGCGGCACTAGCTGTACGTAACGGCTGCCCATGGACTGACCTCAAAGGAGGCCGATGAGCGAACTCATCCGGAAACCCTACTGCGCCTAACAGTGACAATGTATATACAGTCCAGTCCGTTCGTCTATGAGTATCGCATATCTGCCTAGGGGGCTGGTAACGTCAGACCCCCAAAAGCAATATAAGTGTGTCGGAGTGTAGCCTAAAAACACCCTGAGATACTACTGGAGTACCTACCAGTAAATCTCCTGCCACGGCCGTGGGCTTTGTGTAATGGCTCTCCTAGACACAGCGCGATCTCACGCCCAATACCGGGAGAGACGAATCCCCTGCCGATCCGCTCACGTGCCTCCATGTGGCTCGGGACTGTACCCAAAAACTACCTGTTTACACGACTCCTTTGAGCCGTGGTAGGGTAGAAATCAAAGCACAGTGGGAACTCATACGAGATAAATGACGACCTCAGGTCGATGAACTAACCTGTACACATGTCACCAGGGAACTGCTATCTGACGATATGTATAATACCAACTAGCAGGTTCCCGGCGAGTCTTGTCCGGTGTACTCATAACCCAATGAGCACCTGTATACATCTTAGGTGATCCAACTGACACCAGTGGCTTGTGAGACCGGCCACCGCCCCTCGTCGGGGTCTCGACTGTATACACTAGTCTACTCCGGAGTATCGATGCCCTGTCTCGAAACTCCCAAAACTAGGGACCACAATTAAGGATATGCTTATAAACCACCCAACTCTCACGTATATGATCGCCATCATACTGTTGGTAGTAAAGCAAGATCCTAAGGGCTCTATCAAAGTGCAACAGTGATCAGTCACCTGAACCTGTACACGACTGATAAAGGCAAACCAGATAGCATACTATCATCTCGAGTAAGACTGTCCTACCAGTATAGGTCCTCCGCAATCATTGCAATCACGTACCTGCGATCCAATAATTGACTCTGAGGGCACTATATCCAACAATCTCCCACTTGCACTTAAGGCTAATTATTGCGATGTCAACTACTCACAGCCCGTGTGAAACCGAATATCCAACTCCTCTACTAATCAGTTTCACAAAGCCCGTTTGTAAAACTATTGTGTTCGAGAAATAGCCTCAGTGAGTGGATCCGCCCTGATGTTTCTTTCTATATCTCTCTAAATCTCAAGTTCGCGGAGAAAGCCATCTCCCGAATTGAGTAATACCTGTCTTAGAATATGTCTGGATATCTGATGGGGCCTAGTTCATAAATGAACTCCAAATCCAAACTTCTAAGACTGTATCGATAACTGAACCTAATCAATATCTAGCACCATGCCTCCCATAGTATCCTCTTGGGCCATCTGTCTATAATACTGCCCCCTTCGTCAGAGGGAAAACTATAACTCTGACAATCTCTCTGTCAACCATGTCACCTTTGAAGCCTAGAATGATAATCGTCTCCCGAAAGAAGCTGCCGCCATCAAATCCGTAGAACATGTACTTATGTTCTAAAACTGCTTCCTTATGTTTCTCCAGGATTGGATTAATACAAAATTATTGCATCTAGTGCAAAAACAATATCTGGTGTGGTACTTGACATCTCACGATTGACTTAATTGCCTATGCAAGTGATCTGTCAATCATGCACATCCCTCTCCCCTTTAGTCTGTAAGACACCTTTAGAGAGGATGACTCCATCACCTGCAGGTACACCACCATGCCAGGAGTCATGTATTCTAAATACTATTAGAATACTGTCAAAGTACCCACATTGGGAAACTACCCAAATCTAGATCTAAAACCATAGATCTAGAAACCAGAATGTCAGATATTATATCCATATCCTGTCTGGAGAAACAACTGTGTCACGACCACAGTACAACCGATCGTAGTGTAGGAATTTTACTTCCTACTCTATGTATGTCATCCAGATACCATGACATCACACCCTACTACCTTCTTAACAGATCCATCCCCTATTCTGATTGAAGTCAAACCCATGACTGTCACATCAAAAATAGATGATCTATCTCCGTTATATCTGCTCTAGTCTATAAATAGACATAAGCTACTTGCCTACTAAAATTCCGCTGCTCCCACTGACTACGACAACCCTCTGGCAGAATAATATATACGTGCACTTATAAAGCTAGTTTAGAACGACGCTATACTTAACCTCCTGCCGGGTCTCATAGTCTGAAACAACAGTAGTGTCAAGTCTTGGTAAGCAAGAACCTCCCTGTCACCGTCCTTGAGGCTGCCGGAGTACCTCTCGGGTGTCTGAGGTTATCCATCATATCCGCGGAGTGGCTAATGGAATGTCAAACCTGATTGAATATATATGGGTCCTATTAAATTTTCCGTAATCGTTCGCGGCTCTGGAATCACTTCCAGTTCTACCATACTCCCACTACTGTTTTCTGAAAAAATCCATTTTACTAAAACTGTGGCGAGTCAAGAACAATATCACTATTGATCTTCCAAATGGTAGAAAATCAACCCTCGTCATAGCTAGGGTCAACCCACAAACAAACATTACAGAAACGTGCCCTGAGTTATCCAGAGTCTGGTTTTAAGCATAAACCAGATAACACCCCGTACCTTAACATTAAGGTATGAACCATTCTATATCCAATATAGAAACTTTGGCACTTATTTAATTGGAACCAGATTCAAATCATGCAACTGTCTCCAGTGCATATCAACTTAATGAAAAGAGGCTAATCAGCATTACTCAACTTAGGAATCCATCCAATTATGAGTAACCTGAAAGAGAAACAAGTTTCTCAAAACCATTACTATCATCTGAATACCAATCACAAGAATCTACATCTTCGATCTCTTTGAAGAATCCCGATACTTGTGACACCCGGTTCTCTACTTTATTCTTATACCCACAACTTCTCAAAATTTAGACCTTGTATTTCTACGAAACACTTGTCTAAAAACTAGAGAAGTCATAAGTAAACAGAACATAGTACGAGGACCTACCCTTTTGTCCTGATGGACACTTGGATAACATACAATACTCTGTATAAGTCCGCTGAGTTGAACAACTCAAAACCTGTGCGTTGTAGGTGGAAAACTGTACCCAGGCGATTTCCTCAAATATCACCAATTACAACGAATTCCAATATAATGAGGATGATCACCTAATTCCCAATAACTTACTCCCACTCATCATCTGTAAAACCATATAGATATGAGAATCATACCTGGTAAATACATACCCTGGAGTAAGTATCTAATCGGGAAAACAGTTTTGCTTCAACAATACACTGAAACATGAAAATGTTTCGTAGGAGTATCCTGGTATTTATAGCAATTCCTCTTCCATAATCCAATTCATGACTATAACCGTATATTTTATTGTCATCTCTCCAAATCCCTTTATTTGTCTTTAGTCGTTACCTTCTGTATACCATCGTTAGGCTAAATGGTTTTCTTCCTTCCCTACCGTTCGGCACCAGCCTATGGTTTGGAAGAAGACTATCCAGTAAGCATAATAGGTGTACCCTCCTAAACCAAGGAGTACTCGTAACCTGAGAGAAGGTGATGATAAGAGACAACTGAATAATACCTTATTCTTTTAAAGGTGAAATAGGAGTGGCGATGAAGTACGCGGTTTGGTCGTGAATGATAACAGTCGCAATTTACTTTACCCTCTTTCTAATCGCTTTATTTTGTCTTTACATATTACCATCTGTACATCCTACTTAGGCTAATTGATTTTCTTCATTCCCTACCTTTCGGCACCTGCCTATGGTTTGGAAGAAAACTATCCAATAAGCGTAATAGGTGTACTCTCCTAAACCAAGGAGCCCTCGCAACCTGAGAGAAGGTGATAATAAAAGACAACTGAATAAACCAATTCTATTTCTTTTGAACCTTGATCCATCCTCGAAGAAATCCCTCCGAGTTCGTATATAACCATACGATGGATCTATCCAATGGAAGTGGATGTCCGTAGTAATACGGGGTGTTCTGAGAAATGCAAAGGGTAAAAGAAGGAGCGGCAATGACTTATGCAACTCAGACAATCCAAAAGCCAGTATTATAAGAAGATTCGGTCAACTTGGTCACTGAGTCATAGTCTAGGGTCGGTCAAAGGTCGCTGCCAAAGAGAGAGAAAAAAGAAACACTCTGCGTGCACTCTAACCAAGATCAGAATGGTTATCACTTTTATCTAATCAGGAAACCTCCCACTGTACTGTCAAATTCTCCTCCAAACCTGAAAGAAGAATCAATCGGGATCACCCGAAGAGTAAACCAACTCATCAGTGGGAATCGGGATCCAACTCTCATCGCATGAAAACGTGACGGAATCCACTCACGTTACTCACACTCCAGAAGGTATGCGCATACTTGGCAAGTTTCAGTTTCTTTAGAAACTCCGGATATGATTTTTGCCCCATGCTCTTATGACTTTGGCGTTGGTCAAAATGTCATAAGTCACATGCCAAGTTCTACCCGTCACTATCTTGTCAATTTGAACCCACCCGCACATGCCCTTGACGTTGGCCAAAATGGCAGAACGAATGTCCCAAACCAACTCATCTATCTATGCAACAAATGAATACCCAGCAGCTACCAAACACCATGCCTTGGCGTTGGTCAAAATACATAGCTTGAATACTACTGAATACCCAAAAGAAATGATGGAGGGCTATGGCTGGTTTTTGGCGAAAAACCTTTAACGTAATGAACTTGATTTCGTTGAAGGAACCTGATAGCTTTTTATAAAAATATAGTGGCGAAAACCTTTGCTAAAGAGGTCATTCCCGGTGAAGGGATCTCGGCTCTTTCCTCGTGGAATGAGGTGCAGGATATTCCACTGAATACCGCGATGCAAAGTAACTTGTAATCGACTATAGTGAAGTTATTACCCTGACGCAAACTTCTGCCCAAGAGGTCAGTCGCGGTGAAGGGATATCGGCCCTTGCCCCGTCGAATGAAGTGCAGGATATTCCAACCGAATATCACTATGCAAAACAAAAATGAAACATCTTTGTAATAACACCTTTTAAATTTGTTCCAACAACATCCAAACAGGTTTGTTTTCCTTTGCATTGATCAAAATCAACGCAGTCCCATCAATTAATCACACCAGAAAAGAACGAAAATAAAATGTACGTATATGCCATCCGCATTCGTCACTGGGTCCCGTCATCACCCGTTAGGTTACTTAACTAACGACAGAGCGGGGACTGGACTAGCACGGGTGAAAAACATATACAACATCTAATAGTATATATACCAATATACAATAATCGCTCCAGGCATGATAATATGCAATATTACAGAAAAGTAATAAGCATCACAGAACAATACAAATAATCTGGGATCCCCGAGTTTCACAGAGCCGCTTCTGAAACCCGACGTTCCCCTGGTCGTGTGGATAGCCTGTGCAATGAAACCTAGACCCTTACGGGTGCGGCAAGTTACCCGCCAAAACCTGAAGCGAGGCAGCCCCCTACAGCAAAGTGAATGGACCACCCTGCACTTCACGGAATCCGGTAGCTTGAGCACCCCTCCTTGAGTCAACCTGTACCCCCTACGAGTGCGGCGAATAGTCTGCCAATTCCAGAGTGAGGCCTCTCTGCCTCACAAAGCCATGAGATGCGGACCCGTTGCCCTCCAAAACCCAGCTATCCGTGCACTCCGTCGCGGGGTAAAACTTAGTACAGAAATGAAAAATATGTACAGCGGGTACATCGACCTCAACCTGGTCGTGCCCCAAAAGAATATTATACAACAGGCAGTGACGGCAGTCCACATGTTGGACGCTCGCCCCACAATATCAAATGTACAAATAAATCCAGACAGTACTACCATTGCACACTGCTATCCACCACGACAAATCCGCAACATCACAGCACAACACAGAACATCAACGTGAATGTCACGTTCGCAAACCCGTCTAAAAGAACTATAGCAATCAGACGCGGTTTACCGATCAAATGACATTCATGGTCGGAGATATAATGTAAGCACTGTAAACTAACATGTTTAAATTTTGATCGACTAAATATCACGAAGTGGGCCCCACGTACATCTGCTGTACAGTAACAAAATCTGGGCCCAAACGATATATACCAAAAACCACAATTTCTACAGAAGAAGCCACTGTGCAAATTTGGAGCAATGATCACACAGACAGGCCGCGGATGCGCAGTCAAACCCTAGGTTTGACCGCGATTCCGCGGCGGTCTTGTAGGGTCATGTGCCCAAATTTGTACCACGTTCTTAGAAAATCCTGCTGAATTTTCTGTGATGTGTAAAATTATTTTTAGAACCATTTAAAAATCGACAGAAACTCAGAATTGAAAAGTTGTAGTTTTTGATATTCGGTCTGATCGATATTTTAAACGCGTTAGCACAAGTTAGTAAAGAAAAATGGTAAGGCTCTGATACCACTGTGAGTCTACGGTAGCGCCCCGGCCGTCAAACTGACGCCAAATGCGGAACAAAAACTTTTTAACTGGCGCTATCGTATACTATAACCCGGATCTGCCATAATTGCTAAACTAACAATCTGTAAAGATGGTAGAAAGGTTATACCGAACGATCCGAGTCCTTCGTTCTTTAACCATCATCCCACGCTCTGTTGCGGCTGCTCCGATCTCATCGATCTCCGATCTCCTCGACCAGATGGCACCACGTCAACGGATCTTTAAACGGGCTCCCGCCTCTGACTCGAGGCAACTCGGTCGTCAAGTTTGCTAAAAGAGACGACCAAGATTGATGTAGAGAATGAGTAGAATATTTTGTCTCGTTACGTCCAAAGCTGTGGACGAACGATTAATGAAATTTCCTTTTGGATCGATATGAAAATGAGATATGAATATGTTAATTTCCATACATCCAAAACTCTATCTTTTTTCCAACAACCATCATAACCTCTCACTAGAAGTGGCCGGCCATATATAGGAGAAGGGGGAGGTGAGTGTAGGAGAGGGGGAGGTGAGTGTAAGATCAATGAAGAGGATGAGTCACACAAAACCTAGTATGAACACAATAAATGAAAACAATGAATCACTACCATTAGTCACCTAGCATTAAATGAATCATTAAATGCAACCATGAGTCACTAATCCTTGTCACCACCTTCTAGATGCTTCTAGAAACTTCCACACTCATCTCAAGAAAAGATAAATCCGTATTTAACCAAATGTTAAATACAGGCGATAGAAAACTGGAAACTGGCAACTTCCAAAAGCGATCCTGAAACGAATTTCAGGATAACCCCGTATCAGTATAAACATACCCGCATTTATACTACGACCGAATACAAATGCAACAGAGACAAAGATATTATATCTACTCAATATAATACTCGGATCTGGCTTAAACCAAAGCCTACCAGTATTATCTACCTGAAATATGACACGTGCAAACGCACGTGCATTTTCCGAACCCTGTCATAAAACCATACGGCCTCTACAATGTTTCGCCCGAACTTGGGAAACTGTCAGTGGGGGACTCTAATGACACGTCAGTACCCTGGCAGTGGATTTAACCACAAGCCGTCAGCGGCACTAGCTGTGCGTAACGGCTGCCCATGGACTGACCTCAAGGGAGGCCGATGAGCGAACTCATCAGGAAACCCTACTGAGCCTAACAGTGACAATGTATATACAGTTCGGTCCATTCGTCTATGAGTATCGCATATCTGCCTAGGGGGCTGGTAACGTCAGACCCCCAAAAGCAATATAAGTGTGTCGGAGTGTAGCCTAAAAACACCCTGAGATACTACTGGAGTACCTACCAGTAAATCTCCTGCCACGGCCGTGGGCTTTATGTAATGGCTCTCCTAGACACAGCGTGATCTCACCCCCAATACCGGGAGAGACGAATCCCCTGCGATCCGCTCACGTGCCTCCATGTGGCTCGGGATTGTACCCAAAAACTACCTGTTTACACGACTCCTTTGAGCCGTGGTAGGGTAGAAATCAAAGCACAGTGGGAACTCACACGAGACAAATGACGACCTCAGGTCGATGAACTAACCTGTACACATGTCACCAGGGAACTGCTATCTGACGATATGTATAATACCAACTAGCAGGTTCCCGGCGAGTCCTGTCCGGTGTACTCATAACCCAATGAGCACATGTATACATCTTAGGTGATCCAACTAACACCGGTGGCTTGTGAGACCGGCCACCGCCCCTCGTCGGGGTCTCGACTGTATACACTAGTCTAATCCGGAGTATCGATGCCCTGTCTCGAAACTCCCAAAACTAGGGACCACAATTAAGGATATGCTTATAAACCACCCAACTCTCACGTATATGATCGCCATCATATTGTTGGTAGTAAAGTAAGATCCTAAGGGCTCTATCAAAGTGTAACAGTGATCAGTCACCTGAACCTGTACACGACTGATAAAGGCAAACCAGATAGCATACTATCATCTCGAGTAAGAATGTCCTACCGGTATAGGGCCTCCGCAATCATTGCAATCACGTACCTGCGATCCAATAATTGACTCTGAGGGCACTATATCCAACAATATCCGGCAAAACTTTGCCCCGAGGCCTAACAATGGACCGTGATGTCCTTAAACTAACAATGGACCGAAATGTCCTTAAACTAAACGTTGCCTCCAAAATGGCAGCAACGGACCGAGATGTCCCTAAGCCAACAACGGACCGAGATGTCCCTAAACTAACGATGGACCGTAATGTCCTTAAACTAAATACATCGCCTCAAACACGGCGATAGTGGAATTCAAGTCCACAAGTCCCAACGGCGCAAACTGCAACTCAAATCCCGCTGGCTACATAGCTACTCCGGTGGCGAAGTCCTCCCTAAGTGAAATTGGAAAACAGAGGGGTGTGAAAAAAACGGTATGCCCACAAGCGATATGGGCACGGATGAAAACCTGAAAGGGCGCCGTGAGTAAAAACAGCAGGGCTACCGGCGAGTTTGTGAAAACCCGAAAAGGCACAATCTCGATAAAATAAAGACACCTGCATGGTCCTCTCCACCTTGTGAGGAGAAAACACATGCGTGAGATCCTTACGACTCATAAGGGAGCAACACACTTAGGGATCCCCACGATTCCTAAGGATAAATTACACTTATGAGATCCTCATAACTCATAGAGAGAATCCCCCTATGAGACCCTCACGGCTCATAGGATTCAAAAGCCTTAAGATACAGGGATCTGAACCTGTTCTTAAGCCATCACTCTCCCCAAGTTGCCCTACAAGTAGTCCAATATTGACCCTTGTATACAATCTAATAGCACAAACAAACTTTCCCCCACCAATTTCCACCAATGACGAGGAATGTCCTCATGTGGTGAACAACACTTATAAGTCCTCTCGACTTTTAAGGAGAAAACACTCTTGTAAGATCCTTACGACTTGCAAGAGAAAATATCACTTAGGAGTCCTCACGACTTCTAGGGAGAACCTACACTTGCGGGATCCTTACGACTCGTAGGGAGAAAATACCTTTATGAGACCCTTACGGTTCATAAAGTCAAAAAGCTTTAGTCGACAGGATCCTGACCATGTTTGCTAAGCCACCTTTGTACGAATCGACAAAGACAAATGATGATTCGCTCCTGGAAATATCCCAGTTGTTGCGATGCTGATGGCTAAATCGATATCAAATTCCAAGTCCTTTCACGGCAAATGATGATTCGCTCATGGAAAGCGGTGCTGATGCCGAGTGTTCATCACTGAAAACTGTATTTTAATACCGCTCATTCATTATCTATTTTGTTATATATCGGTTCTATTAATCAGTGTCTGCTCAGTAATTACAGTTTACAGGTATTCGTGATTAAATACTGGAAACAAACTCAATATCACGGATATAGCGTTTAGGAGCCAACACTGCAAACAGAATAGAAAACCGACCGATATCCAAAGAGCTCTTTCGCAATAAACAAGTGTGCACACAATTTTTGGTCCAACACAATACATGTGTGACACTAGATCTTTGACATGGACCATATGGGAGTTGCCCTTGCATAATTCATGCAAATAGGCACATGTGGATGTGATGGGCAATAAATGCAATAAAGTTTTGATGTGATATTGGCATCAAGTTTCCCTCCATATCTCTGAATGCAAACCAGGCTTAAACTGGTAAAACAAGCTACATCAGAGTGATTGTGGAAAGCGCACAAGCACACCATGCCAAGACGAGCTCCTTTTCTTGGACCAAGATCGACCACACCCCCATAATATCCGGCGACGCCGGCCCCCTTGCTCCAATCATCCCCATATTTCTTCTGGTCAATTCTTAAGGTCACATCAGTCCATCTATATTGATTGTTTATTCTAGAGTTGAGCCTATAAATACCGGAGCAGATATTGAGCAAGGGATGGATATATTGTTTGGTTTTGTTATAGTTTTGTTTTGTTTTTTGGTTTAGGCTTGAGAGTTGTGTGAGCTTTAACTTGGTTTCTTCTTCTTCTCTCTTGAAGCTTTCTCTTGAGAGCATCATTATGGAGGTTGAATAAGTTACCAGTATCTTGTAACTCAACTTCAAGTGTTAATATATTTCTTTGTTATTTGCTTTCTTTTCTTTACTTGCTTTTCTTTTCTTTTAATTACGATGTGTAACTAATCTTCTTTGGTTTTGGTAATGGTAAAGAAGTGAGATGAAAGGCTTTGCCTGCTCCTCCTCTTGTTAATGTTTAATATGCTTTAATTTGATTATAAACTTAGTATTGTAACTTGGATGGGTTGATATGGTATGTTGATTCCATGGTTACTTTGTAACCTCATCACATACCATATTCTCCCCACAAACCCCATCTTGCAAGCCTAAGGTTAGAATCATTTTGGTGTTAAGTTTGCTAAGTTGGATATGGTATTTTGTGATTAAGTGACTTGACAAATCTCTTGGTTTCATATACCATATACCATCACAAACACTTAGCAAACTCAACACTATAATCATTTGCTCTCACTCACTAACTTGTATATTTGATGTTGACGTATGCTTGTTAAACTGTAACATTTCAGAAAAATAAAATATTATTTTTGGGAATTTTTATAATTAAATAATAAATATTATGAATATTTTGATAATGCGGTATACTTAAATACCAATAAATTGGAAAATATTTGGAAAATTATAGAAATTAATGAAATGAGGGTGTTTTATGTGATTTAGGCAAATTATGAAATTTTATAATTATTACATTCCATTTTAAATGTTAATCGCGATTAAAAATCACTAATCGTGCATTAAGCTAGTTTTGTGCACATGACATGCACCAAGTCATTTTACACATTTGTTACATTTTCCACTATGGCCTTTCTTATTTTTTTTATGCATGGTTTATGTTGAATGAGAAAAAAAAAGATAACAAAAGAAAAGAAAAAGAAAAAAGAAATGGGAATAAAGAATTAGGCATGGGTATGAGAGAGAAGAGAGTGAGAGGTCAGGGGTCTCATTTGACCAAGTCTCCATTATTTTTCCCTCTCATTTCCTTCACCATTTCCTCCCTCTCCCTCTCCCATAGCTGCTGCCATCTCTCTCTCCCCCCTCTACCTCCTCACAACCCCATGAAAAACCCATTAAAAGTTCATCCCCACTTCACAAAAAACATGCACAAGCTCCCTACAAGCACTTTGGACCAAGAAAGAATGGATTTTGAAGACTTGGGGCAACTAAAAAAATTTCTTGAGCTGCCAAATGAGGTAATATCTTTACCATTAGTGTAGAATTTCATTCACTTTTGTATCCATGCATGTTTAGAACCGATTTAGTGTGAATATGTGAACTTTGAAAATTTCTAGAAGAGATTAGGGTTTGAATTGAATCCAAAGGTGTAATTGAGGTTAGTTGTGACCTTAAACCCCTATATGGAATGTATATTGGACTGGAACCATAGAGTAAACCCCAAACCCTGGAATTTAGAAACCCCGACATTTGAATTTCTGGAAATTTGTGATGGTATATTGAGATCTGCTAACACCCGGGGCACCTGAAAATTTTATAGCAAAGACAGAGAGTCATGCTGGCACCTAAGAAGCTACCATAGAGACCCGAGCCCCAATACCCTCACCCAGGCCGCAAATTTAATCCTTCTGGCCACAATTTGCGGCCCTGGTAGGATGGTTTGCCTCCATATTTGTTCTGTGGCTTTATCTCCAGTAAAATAGACCCTTTACATATGCAAAATTGGCTAATTTCACCTAGGGTAAAATCTGGAAGTGTTTTACAAAGTTTCTGATTTCGTTTTGCGGCTTTAAATGAATTAGGATTTGGTATTTGATATTGTATTCCGTCGTGTGGCGTTTGAACGTCAACGACTAGGGTTGTTGGTCGTGTTTTGCATGCGAGGCTATAGGTTTTAATTTATGAACGAAACGTGTGCCGTTTTGGTTTTCTGACTTGATTTTAATACGCATTTGCGATTATGTATTGGTTATAGGTACCCTCACGTGGATTCCGAGACGACGAAGCACCTCAACTTGGGCAAGCAAAGATTTAGGTGAGTAGATATATATCTACGGGGAAAGTCGGGTGGATGGCATATAACACCCCCGCAGTTCGTAGTGTAGTATACGAATACATATACATATATATAATTATGTTTATTATGAAACTAGATGATTATCTAGATAGACTTTAGGAGTTCGTGGATAAATTTTAGTGTAATTGGATGATAATGTCGATAGTTAGTTTTAGTCCCGAACCCTAGATTAATGATTTGCATACACGCACACACACACACTTGCATACATTTTATTACTTGTGCGTATATAGGGATATGTATGTATATATAAATACACATAGGTATAGGACTATGTATATATATATACGTATATATATACATGGATGATGAGGATAGTACATGGTATTTGGAGATGAGTCGATGAGATTGGGCATGATGCCATGAGATCGGTGATGTGACATAGTTCGTATTTGAGATACGACATAATATTATAGCGGGTCTTTGGGGCGTTGTGTTTTCATACACACGCACATATATATGTAGATGGTATCAGTATGTACTAGACGTTAGATCAGTACCCAGATCATGACATGATAATAACAATACCGGTTGAATAACGAGATAAATGTGATATTGACCCGTACCCAGTTTGGGATGCCGTACGATGGGTTTACCGTACGAGCTATATATATTGATGATAGATCCGCACTCTTGACTCGAGGATTTCATATGATATATTGTATCGTACGTGATACTATTGAGGCGGGATCACCGACTATTATATATATATTTATATATCGACTCAGATTTAGGCGGTTCCCATATCTTTTCGATTAACCTGTTAGTTTAGTCTTGTAGATGTTAGACTAGACTCGAGTCATACTTATTTCCAAACTAATGAATCGTGAGTATTTTAAAGACGTGCCAAGGGATTCTACGAATATTTCAAAGGACGTACCTTTTTCTTAAAAACACCGTAGCCCTTATTTTTCTAAACACCACGATTCGTGTTATTTCAAATGCCAAAACTGTATGACTCATATTTATATATTGTTCATTCTTTATTGTGCATTATTATTCATGTCCTGCATATTCTTGCTGTTGCATCGCATTGCATGCTTTATTTTGTTATCATTATTATTATGAAACCATGTTGTCAGGACACTAGCACCATTACCGATGATGCGTATGCTCCACGTACACTTACTCGCCAGCTCACACACATCATCATCGGAAAGTGCTAGTCACGTGCCATTTCGGGTCGTGACAAAGTTGGTATCAGAGCGCTAGGTTAACCTTGGTTCGAGTCTATGTTTGACTATGCCGAGTCTAGAGCGTTTAAATATATTCGGAACCAGGCTTGACCTTACAGAACTTAGACTTGGTCGATGGGGTATTAGACCCGAATTTTCGTCGCGTAAGTTGACCTTGGTTGATGGAGTAGGTGACTTAAGGAGAGTGACATACCGTGTGTATGTTCCGCGGCATACTTACGATACGCTACTCCGCTTAAGAAGTCTTAGAATGTACATTTCCTTGCACGGTATTATATTCCTTCTTATGATCTATCCTCATCGATAGTGGTTTATGGTTTTGCGGCCACGATTATACGGGCAGAGAGAGCAACGGCTAAAGTTGCGTCAGCACGATCTCGTCACGGGCGAGGACTGACCAGGGCGTGATTCTAGGGACATACGATTGCATAGAGGCATCATTTATTGTGTTTTCGCGCCATGAGCGTTTGATGGATCGCTTTTACGAAATTTCTCGGACGTGCAGATCAGCACCAGAGGATTGGGTCCACTGTTAGAGGCCAGCCAGAATGTGATGACCGTCAATGCACCGATTATTCTTGATGATTGAGGCACTGTTCAGCGTGCGGATGAATGGGCCAGTTGTTTCTGCGAATGATGAGATGTCGCCCCAGATGTTTGGAGCTATTGCCGCACGAGTATACTTAGAGTTATGATAAAAGATAGCTAGTCACCCAAGGATGAATGACTAGAGCATGTGATTCATTGCCTACCCGGATGTGAGGTCATCAGACTGATTGATTCCAGCTAGAGGCGACTTCACGCAGGTACGTTGGGAGTCGAAAGAAAATGATCAAATGTCAGAAACCCATTTTCCAAGTTTAAAGTATTCGAAAAAACATGCAAGTAATTCTATGGACCCTCTAGAAGAATGAAACCCTAACTCGATATAATGACCATGAGAACGCTTGGAAACCTTAGGGTTTGCAGCAGTTCAGCGGTGCCATTGATGAGGCTTGGGTTTGCCCTTCTACGACTGGTCCATAGGTACTGTGGTATGTACTAGAATACTATTAAACTGTACCCAAGATATTGAGCTCTTGGGGGATTATGGAACCTTGACAAATCGATCGAAAGGTTCGACGTCATTCGGATATCATGTGATAGGATACATTGCTTGGGAGACTCCAGATACGAGTATAGCCATTGGAGCGCAGTCCATGCAGCCATGAAGAGATGAGTCCGAATCAGTCGACATTAGAGAAAAGTGGAGTAAGAGGTTCGTACGAGATTTCGACGAGATGACGTTCCACTCCGCTGACATCAGAGATGCGATACGCATGCAGAGGCGTTGTACATAGATATATCTTCCAGAAAGAGTCGTGATGAATATGCAGCCGTTCCGGAACAAGAAATAGATATTGTAAAAGATGATAACTTCCGGGCAGTTCGGAAGAAACGAGATTTGAGAGAGACTTCGACAGAACCTTTCTGGAACACTATCCGAGAAGACTTGGACCCAGGAGTGGTCATATTGTGCACACCCAGCAGGCCAGAGTTCGGTATCGTCGAAGAGACATGTTATGAGTTACCATGACTGTTGGCCAGAGATCTTTAGAGGATGTGCCAGAGCGGGACTGTCTATGCCATTTTTGATTTCGGTATTTTGGGCGATTTATTTGCATGATTGAGATTTTGTACACCGCAATTGCACTTGACTTCGGTTCGATGTCATTTGAGATATTGATTTTGATTCCATGCCTATGGTATGTATGTGATTTGACTTACGCTTTCGGCATAGTTTTTATGCAATTTTAGTATTTTGATTCGATTTTGTGCACGCTGATGCATATGGTTGTGAGATTAGATCCCGCGGTATACCTGATTTGGATTGAGGTTTATTGTATACCGTTGATTTCGACTATGATATTGATGTTGATTTCGTGCACCCTGTGCACTTTCTTGCGCATACTTGGGCGCTTGATGCGATTTTGGTGCACGCCAGATACACTAAATCGAGATTCTTCGTGCATATCAGATGCACCTAATATTGCTGTCAGGCACACTCGTTGCCCTTGACAGGTGTTTTCGTGTACACCCGTTGCAGTTAGATTTTGTTCTGTGCACATGTATGGCATATTTATTGATTTCGATTTCCGTGCGCACCAGACGCACGTGGCATTCTTATGCACATTTTGGGATTGATTTCCTTGAGCAGTATGTTTTATGATATTTACTATTTAGTATAGTAGCTGAGCAGGACTAGTCCGAGGACAGTACCTGAATACATTTTTGCATGCATTGATAGTTATCGAAGGGATTTTCAAAAGGGAGCTATAGTCTCAGTATTTACTACGTGTCCGAGATGACACGAGACATTTAACAAAAGAAACCATTCTAAATTAATTTTCAAAACGGCGGGACGTGTATGTTAAACAAAGGTTATATACATATATAGTTATTTTCTTTCGATAGACGTCCGCCACTGTACAGTAATACGTGCATCGCACGGCGACTTAAAAAGTTTTGGCATGCATTTCTTTCAGATGTTTTGACGAATTTACCACGATGTTTACATGTATAGTTTTGATGTATATCATGTTGGTTTTCGTATTGGATTTAGACATTGGTATCTTCACCATAACTCCGATGATTGCAGGATACTTAACGGAGTTTGGATTTTGGTTTATATACTCGTTTTTCATGCGCATGCATTGTGCTACGATGTGTTTTATGTATTTATGATTTCGGAGCCTCGGCGACTTGACCTTTTTGCTGAAATGTTTTAGTATTTGAGGGGTTTAAATTTAAATTCGGGGACTGAATTTCTTTAAGGGGGAAGACTGTAACATTTCAGAAAAATAAAATATTATTTTTGGGAATTTTTATAATTAAATAATAAATATTATGAATATTTTGATAATGCGGTATAATTAAATACCGATAAATTGGAAAATTATAGAAATTACTGAAATGAAGGTGTTTTATGTGATTTAGGCAAATTATGAAATTTTATAATTATTACATTCCATTTTAAATGCTAATCGCGATTAAAAATCACTAATCAAGTATTAAGCTAATTTTGTGCACATGACATGCACCAAGTCATTTTTCACATTTGTTACATTTTCCACCATGGCCTTTCTTATTTTTTTATGCATGGTTTTATGTTGAATGAGAAAAGAAAAGATAACAAAAGAAAAGAAAAAGAAAAAAGAAATGGGAATAAAGAATTAAGCATGGGCATGAAAGAGAAGAGAGTGAGAGGTGAGGGGTCTCATTTGACCAAGTCTCCATTGTTTTTCCCTCTCATTTCCTTCACCATTTCCTCCCTCTCCCTCTCCCATAGTTGTTTCCATCTCTCCCTCCTCCCTCTACCTCCTCACAACCCCATGAAAAACCCATTAAAAGTTTATCCCCACTTCACAAAAAACATGCACAAGCTCCCCACAAGCACTTTGGACCAAGAAAGAATGGATTTTGAAGCTTGGGGCAACTAAAGAAATTTCTTGAGTTGCCAAATGAGGTAATCTCTTTACCATTAGTGTAGAATTTCATTCACTTTTGTATCCATACATGTTTAGAACCGATTGAGTGTGAATATGTGAACTTTGAAAATTTCTAGAAGAGCTTAGGGTTTGAATTGAATCCAAAGGTGTAATTGAGATTAGTTGTGACCTTAAACCCCTGTAGGAAATGTATATTGGACTGGAACCATAGAGAAAACCCCAAACCCCGGAATTTAGAAACCCCGACATTTGAATTTCTGGAAATTTGTGATGGTATATTAAGATCTGCTAACACCCGGGGCACCTGAAAATTTTATAGCAAAGACAGAGAGTCATGCAGGCACTTAGGAAGCTACCATATAGACCCAAGCCCCAATACCCTCACCCAGGCCGCAAATTTAATCCTTCTGGCTGCAATTTGCGGCCAGGTAGGATGGTTTGCCTCTATATTTGTTTTGTGGCTTTATCTCCAGTAAAATAGACCCTTTACATATGCAAAATTGGCTAATTTCACCTAGGGTAAAATCTGGAAGTGTTTTACAAAGTTTCTGATTTCGTTTTGCGTCTTTAAATGAATTAGGATTTGGTATTTGATATTGTATTCCGTCGTGTGGCGTTTGAACATCGACGACTAGGGTTGTTGTTCGTGTTTTGCATGCGAGGCTATAGGTTTTAACCTATGAGCGAAACGTGTGCCGTTTTGGCTTTCCGACTTGATTTTAATATGCATTTGCGATTGTGTATTAGTTGTAGGTACCCTCGTGTGGATTCTGAGACGACGAAGCACCTCGACTTCGGCAAGCAAAGATTTAGGTGAGTAGATATATATCTACGGGGGAAATTGGGTGGATGGCGTATAGCACCCCCGCAGTTCGTAGTGTAGTATACAAATATGTATACATATATATAATTATGTTTATTATGAGACTAGATGATTATCTAGATAGACTTTAGGAGTTCGTGGATAAATTTTAGTGTAATTGGATGATAGTGTCGATAGTTAGTTTTAGTCGCGAACCCTAGATTAATGATTTGCATACACGCGCACACACACACTTGCATACATTTTATTACTTGTGCGTATATGGGGATATGTATGTATATATAAATACACATAGGTATGGGACTATGTATATATATGTATATATATATATACATATATATATATACATATACATGGATGATGAGGAAAGTACATGGTATTTCGAGATGAGTCGATGAGATTGGGCATGATGCCATGATATCGGTGATGTGACATGGTTCGTATTTGAGATACAACATGGTATTATAGCGGGTTTTTGGGGCGTTGTGTTTCATACACACGCACATATATATGTAGATGGTATCAGTATGTACTAGATGTTAGATCAGTACCCAGATCATGACATGATAATAAGAATACCGGTTGAATAATGAGATAAATGTGATATTGACCCATACCCAGTTTAGGATGTTGTACGATGGGTTTACCGTACGAACTATATATATTGATGATAGATCCGCACTCTTGACTCGAGAATGTCATATGATATATTGTATCGTACGCGATACTATTGAGGCGGGATCACCGACTATTATATATATATTTATATATCGACTCAGATTTAGGCGGTTCCCGTACCTTTTGATTAACCTGTTAGTTTAGTCCTGTAGTTTACTTGTAGATGTTAGACTAGACTCAAGTCATACCTATTTCAAAATTAATGAATCGTGAGTATTTTAAAGACATGCCAAGAGATTCTACGGATATTTCAAAGGACGTACCTTTTCTTAAAAACACCGTAGCCCTTATTTTTCTAAACACCACGATTCGTGTTATTTCAAATGCCAAAACTGTATGACTCATATTTATATATTGTTCATTCTTTATTGTGCATTATTATTCATGTCCTGCATATTCTTGCTGTTGCATCGCATTGCATGCTTTATTGTGTTATCATTATTATTATGAAATCATGCTGTCAGGACACCAGCACCATTACCGATGATGCGTATGCTCCACGTACACTTGCTCGCCGGCTCACACGCATCATCATCGGAAAGTGCCAGTCACGTGCCATTTCGGGTCGTGACATAAACCTTGTGCTTTGCGTTGATACCTTAAGCTTGGACATACAAACGGTAAGTGAACAAACGGACTCATTTCGTGTTTTGCGGCGAATATCGGAATTTGATGATTTTTGCTTTGCAATCGCCTTGACAAATCATGCCTCATGCCGGGATCGACGTAAGGACGGACAACTCATGAACAAGTGATCGTCGAAGGAATCATCGTGATTCGATCTTCCGAGCCAAAGCTACAACCACTTCTTTCTTATCTTCTTTGCTTGCTTTTCTTGTTTTCGTATTCTTTCATTTTTTGTGACAAACCAACCATTCGTTATTTGTTGAACCTTAAATCACAAGACCTAATACACAATTCCCTGCGGATCGACCCGTACCTATCGGTTTGCTACAACGCGTCGTGCACTTGCGGTTTATAAATTTTAAAACGAGAACGATCTCGCGTGCGCATTCCATTTCCTTAAATGATCACATTTTCAAAACATACGCGTTTGCGCGCGCGGGTGAATTCCCGGCAAGTTTTTGGCGCTGTTGTCGGGGAGTTGGTAGTATTGGGTATTGTTATTTCTAGTTCTTACTAATCCATTAACTTTTAACTCAATTTTTTTCAAAACTAACAATACGAAAAAATTTCTAACTTGTTCTCCGTCCTTCAGACCTGCTAACACCCTGAAATTTATTTTAAAAATCAAGTTATACCATTGGAATACTAATATATCCTGAAAGATCCATACAAAATTCGAGCACAGACCAACTTCATTTGGCCGGCGACATTAAAGAAAGATCCGAGCTCGCCGACCCAATGAGGGTGTTTGTGATTTTTTCTTTTTGTATGGTCTCCAGTGTGTTGTCAGTACTCTAGTGGTATTGTTTGATTTTTATAATTTTGAGTGTGCAGGAATTGGGGCATATATATCGCTTTTTGACACTAAATATCGTATTTTCCGACATTTCAGGTTTTTAGGGAATTACGACCAGCGATCGTGCTGAGCGAGGATCAAATTCAATTGCAAAACGTTAGTGAAGTATAGTGCCAAAGATTCTGGTAGTTTGACCCGCGCAAGTGAACATTCAAATACTCGTAATCACTTCAAAGGGGTTTCTTAACCCAAATCGCATCGGTACGTATTTCCTAACACATTCTTCTCGAATCCGACGCATTCCAATATTTCTATCTTATGCAGGATTCTTCGCACAATTTTGCCACCAATTGCACAGAGAACTAACCGTATTTTTTGCAGCGCTTAAACTTAAACGAAAAAGAATTGCTTAAATTGCTTGATATCTTGAATTATTTTATTGATTGCGCATTTGCATCGTAATATGGATTTAAGGGCACGACCAAACAAGATACGGTAAAGGATTTTATCACCTTTTTCCGTATCCCACAAATCATGAAACTACATTCTTGCATACCCACAGTAATTTAAAATCAACTGGACTTTGACTTTAAGGACATCGCGCTCATTAGGAGAAGTTGATTGTATTTAGAACACCGCTTAACGGTATATCGTTCATGGGGTGTCTAGGCAAGTGTTCAAGAGAAAGGGTTATCTAATTAAGGAACTTCGCAAAAGCGTTAGAAAACCTCTCCTTCTCTCTTGCACTTACCTAGCTTCGTGATCCGTATATCTTGAGCCCATTTCTCGACACAGTTTTACTTCGACAATCAGGTTCTTGAACGGGTCTAGTTAACTAGCATACCATAGACTGCTAGGGGTGTGATATTCTTTGTTTTTGTGACATTTGTGAATTCTTGTTAATATGGGAGATACACGATTCAATTCAATTTTTCACGATTCATATTCTTTTGTTTATACTCAATCCCAATTCACTTGTTCAAATTGCCAAAATTCTTCCCATATTCATGACAACTGTCCTTTCTTAGGGGGTGACCAACCGTCCCAGAATTTTGATAATGGTCACCCACCTAACACTCTTGAACCCAGTCTCACTTCAACCATAGACCAAATGATTGAAAATTTAGAGAAAGGTCAATAGATTGACTGCTTTAGCATCACCACCATCACATCCCCTTCAACCCGAAACAATTGAACCATCACTAGGGAATGATGGTAAGATGGATGCTAAGTTGACCGCTTTAAAGAAGGGTTTTGAAGTGATGATTGAGGTCGAGAATCAAACAGCTACTACGCTAACCCTGTGTATACAGCAGTATTTCACGCTCAAGCTCAATCTTTGGCTAGAATAGAAGAACAAGCGAAACATTTAGCTGTGAGGATTCTAGGGAGTGAACACAATCAATTGGAACCCAATAGTGTTAATGTTTGTCATCTAGGAAGTCACCCGAGTGAGATAAACGATCAATTGAATTTTGATGATTTTATAGATGACGATGCAATTAAATTGACTAAGTGTTATCAGGACACACAAGAAAAACCTTCGACTGATCTTTGCATTCCAATTTTAGAGGAGGAATCTTATGATTTTTACGGGCATGGTTTGGATAGATTGTCAGAAGAGATCAATGATCAGGAACCCACAATTTTTGTATCACCTAGTGATATTGTTTCGGAAGAAATGTTAGTGTGAGAACCTACTTTTTTGGATGACATATGCCTACCCATTTATGAATGTGATGAGGAAGAAATGGTATTTGGAGAGTTAGAAAACCATAGTGATAAGAATAGGATTGTGAAAAATCATAGGGAAGAAGACAGCATTGAAGAATATTCTTTCATATCGAGTTTTGAGGAAATTTTTGTGGATGAACTTGATATTCTTGGTGAGTTTGAGTCAGGATCCATTTAGGAACATCCTAAATACCTTTCTTTTGCTGAACTTTTTTCGGATGAATTCCAGTTTTTAAACGAATTTGACTTTAGAACTCAACATGTGCTTTTTGAACATTCAATTCATCTAGGAAACAATTCTTTAACCTCTTCAAAATTTCATCTTCATTGTCAACGTCTTTCGATCCCTACTTTTACACGCACATGCCCTTCACTAACATCTAACTTATACATTTTCTTTTTCTTTTTCTTTTGTATATATATATTCATTTGCCAGCCATTGCACTATATAGACAAAATCTTTAAATGGATGGTATTAATTTCTGGACTAACCCGGTCGTTTAACCTGTATATGTTGTAATTAGTCTTAGATTTTTCTTTTTCTTTGAATAAAATTCTCACCCTGATGTCTAAGTCTAGCTACCGGAGACGGGGGCAACGATGAGGACATAGTAAAACTCAGGTTTGGGGGTGAGCACTGCGTTTATTTTGCTGCATCATGTGTATATTCTGCATTGCATACATATTAAAAAACCCATAAAAATTGAAAAAAATTCCCAAAAATATAAAAACTTTGTCATGTTAGCTAGCTGGGGAACTTAGATTCGAAGTCTGACAGTTCGGTTGATAAGTTAAAAATAACTAAATCTTTTTTGTGAGACTGACGAACTGAAAAATAACCCCCCTTTGTGTTTAACCATAGCTGATATACGTCTTTTATAACACTTTACACGTGTCGTATGTTTTTGAGAATTTGATGAAAGACTGACATGCCTGTAAAACTTTTAAAATTGATAAACATCTTTAGGAGCAAACAGGTTTGTTCTGGGTTAAGTAATATCAAGAATAGTTCATAAAGTAAGGTGAATATAAAGGGTATTATTGAGGTTTTAATATGAAGCTACAAGTCTGAAAAATAACCCATCTGGAACCTTGTTGGAGTGATTACACACCTTATCCATATGTAACGTCTTCGGATTTAAAAGAAATGCTGGCTATATCTCCGTTTTCACTGAGTTCCGAATATTTTATAATAAATTGACTCTTTTGTTTTGTGGCCTTGGTAACTTGGGTAATTAAGTCCTTGGGGTGTCTCCACACCTAATTCCCTAAAACCAACTGATTTGGGAGTCATTGACCCAAAGCTCGCTAAGTTTCCAATCGCCAAATAAAACAAGCTAAGAAAGTGTTCTCTCCGAGTTAAAAGTCCTCACGGTTCTTTGTGGGAGAATAATCTTAGCGAAGACGAGTTTTCTATTAAAACAATTTTTTCGCGGAGATATGAAGGTATATTTATTAAGACGTGTTGCACAATAACGAAGGGTGTGTATGAACTACAACAGGTGAAAAGTTGGAGTGAAAACTAAGATTTAGGTTCTCTGTTAAAAATGATTTAAAATTCTGACTTGAAACCTAACTGGAGAATAAAACTTAACTCCTTTCAAACTCGTGTGATACTTCAGAAGTTTATCCTGGTCTATAATTATGACATGATGACCCTAATCAAAGTTCTTTAAACCTTATGGACACTATCTGCACAATCACGTAAAAACGCGTATGAGCTTATGTTAAACAAATTGTGATGAGTGAAAAATAGGGTCTAACGTTTCTGACTTGGGCGATAAAACTTCTAGCTTTGATCTCTAACCATAAGATTAGAATCAACAGTTTCCGCGCATCGCTAACTTGACTGGATTTTGTGGGTGTAATCCGCTGAAAACCCTCAGGAGACAACACTCCTCCTACTATGGACACCTAGAGGTTTAACGGCTTGTTACACGTGCTCAGTACAATCGCGTTCCTTGCGAAAGTGGGGCTAGGATTTTTTGTTTTGCTCGGGACGAGCAAAAGATAAGTTTGGGGGTATTTGTTCATCACTGAAAACTGCATTTTAATACCGCTCATTCATTATCTATTTTGTTATATATCGGTGCTATTAATCAGTGTCTGCTCAGTAATTACAGTTTACAGGTATTCGTGATTAAATACTGGAAACAAACTCAATATCATGGATATAGCGTTTGGGAGTCGACACTGCAAACAGAACAGAAATCCGACCGATATCCAAAGAGCTCTTTTGCAATAAACAAGTGTCCACACAATTTTTGGTCCAACACAATACATGTGTGACACTAGCTCTTTGACATGGACCATATGGGGACTGCCCTTGCATAATTCATGCAAGTAGGCACATGTGGATGTGATGGGCAATAAATGCAATAAAGTTTTGATGTGATATTGGCATCAAGTTTCCCTCCATATCTCTGAATGCAAACCAGGATTAAATTGATAAAACATGCTGCATCAGAGTGATTGTGGAGAGCACACAAGCACACCATGCCAAGACGAGCTCCTTTTCTCGGACCAAGACCGACCACACCCCCATAATATCCGGCGATTCCGGCCCCCCTTGCTCCAATCATCCCCATATTTCTTCTGGTCAATTCTTAGGGTCACATCAGTCCATCTATATTGATTGTTTATTCTGGAGTTGAGCCTATAAATACCAGAACAGATATTGAGCAAGGGATAGATATATTGTTTAGTTTTGTTATAGTTTTGTTTTATTTTTGGTTTAGGCTTGAGAGTTGTGTGAGCTTTAACTTAGTCTTTTCTTCTTCTTCTCTCTTGAAGCTTTCTCTTGAGAGCTTCATTATGGAGATTGAACATGTTACCAATATCTTGTAACTCAACTTCAAGTGTTAATATATTACTTTGTTATTTGCTTTCTTTTCTTTACTTGCTTTTCTTTTCTTTTCATTACGATGTGTAACTAATCTTCTTTGGTTGTGGTAATGGTAAGGAAGTGAGATGAAAGACTTTGCCTCCTCCTCCTCTTGTTAATGTTTAACGTGCTTTAATTTGATTATAAACTTAATATTGTAACTTGGATGGGTTGATATGGTATGTTGATTCCATGGTTACTTTGTAACCTCATCACATACCATATTCTCCCTACAAACCCCATCTTGCAAGCCTAAGGTTAGAATCATTTTGGTGTTAAGTTTGCTAAGTTGGATATGGTATTTTGTGATTAAGTAACTTGACAAATCTCTTGGTTTCATATACCATATACCATCACAAACACTTAGCAAACTCAACACTATAAGCATTTTCTCTCACTCACTAACTTGTATATTTGATGTTGATGTATGCTTGTTAAACCTTGTGCTTAGCGTTGATACCTCAAGGTTGGACATACAAACGGTAAGTGAACAAACTGACTCGTTTCATATTTTACGACGAATATCGAAATTTGATGATTTGTGTTTCGCAACCGCCTTGACAAATCATTCCATATGCTGGGATCGACGTATAGACGGACAACTCATGAACAAGGGAGCGTCGAAGGAATCGTCGCAATTCGATCTTCCGAGCCAAAGCCACAACCACTTCTTTCTTACCTTCTTTGCTTGTTTTTCTTGTTTTCGTATTCTTTCATTTTTTTTTACAAACCAACCATTCTTTATTTGTTGAACCTTAAATCACAAGACCTAATACACAATTCCCAGCGGATCGACCCGTACCTGCCAGCTTGCTACAACACGCCGTGCACTTACGGTTTATAAATTTTAAAACGAGAACGATCTTGAGTGCGCATTCCATTTCCTTAAACAATTACATTTTCAAAACATACACGTTTGCGCGCACGGGTGAATTCCCAACACCGAGATTAGTATCAGATTTCAACTTCCATACTCGCAAAAATCAGCGAGCAAAAGATGCATATGAAATAGCCGAAATGATGGGGCAACTCGCAATAAAAATCAGCGAGCAAAACGTATGCATATAAAAATAGCCGAAATGTTTGGGCAACTCGCAATAAAAAAAACAGCGAGCAAAAAGAAAACTAGTCGAAATGATTGGGCACCGTGATAAAAAACCGAAATGATTGGGCAATCGTGACTTTCGCGATATAAAAAAAGCTGAAATGATAGAGCATCGCGGAAAGAAATAAAAAATAAAACTTCTGCCCTGCAGGTGAGTCCACATCGACCCCTGTATACAATCCATGGGCACAAACGAAAAAGGGAACCACATTTTCCCACCAGGCTCCACCAAAAAGAGAGTCAGGTCTCGACAGCAACATCTATATCATAAAGATCAACAACAGTGTTCCTTCTCACTCCAACAGGATGCAGATGCGACGTCAACAAAGGACCCAAGGGTCAAAACAAAAGAGCCATGGCAAAGTCCCTAGTTCCAAGCCTCGACGGTTCACCAACAACCTAGAGACAACCTCGGCATTGGTCGCAATATAGCAGACACAATGTCAACAAACGAAGCAAAGGAGATCCCTAGCTTCAGAGTCTCGACGGCAACATCTACAGCCTAGAGATCAACAACGGCGTTCCTTCTCACACCAGCAGGATGCAGACGCGACGTCAACAACCGACTCCAGGGTTAAAACAATGGAGCCATGGCAAAGTCCCTAGTTCCAAGACTCGACGATTCACAGACAACCTAGAGGCAACTTCAACATTCGTCACAATATTGCAGACACAATGTCAACAAACGAAGCGAAGGAAGATCCCTATCTTCAGGGTCTTAACGACAACTCAAATAAAACCTAAAAGACTATCGGAGATCATCCCACACCAGTGCAAAGTGGTTATGACTCATCGGGGCTCCCAAATTGAGCCAAACCTCAAGTAAAAAGTGGCATGGAAAATCCTTAACGCTTGCTCCTTCGACGGTAATATGATCTGAGAGATTACTTGAAGATGTCTTGTCCGGCCCCCGAAGGGATCAGAGACACGACAGTCGTGGAGCTACTCGAATAGAAAGATTGCATATCGGGGAATACATCGGCCAACGAGGCGGTACGACGGAAAAAAAACCCTAGTACCACAGACCCTAACGGACTTCTATCAGCAGAGGTTAACTGTGACGTTAAGACATTCTTGTGAGAACTTCTCGATTCGTCTCGACTCGTAAGGAAAACAATGTTCCTGTGAGAACTTCTCAATTTGTCTCGACTCGTAGGGAAAAATCCTTAAGCAACAGGGATATCAACCTGTTTCCTAAGAACTGGGGCCCTGCAAGTAGGTCCAAGATGGACTATTGTATACTATCCACGGGCCACACTCTCCAAAGTCGAATATCTACAAGAAGGGAAAAAACCACTTGCGAGTCCTCTCGACTTGTAAGAGGGAAAATGCTCTTGTGGGATCCTTATGACTCTCAAGAGAAAACGCACTTAGGAGTCCTCACGACTCCTAAGGAGAAAATACACCTACGGGATCCTCTCGACTTTTAGGGAGAAAAGTCTTTATGAGACCTTCACGGCTCATAAAGTTGAAAATTCTTAGGCGGCAGATCCAAACCTGTCTTCTAAGCCATCGCAGCCCTAAAAGGAGGTCAAGATGGACTATCTACGGGCTATATTTGCCAGAGTTATATGCCATTATGAAATAAATTATGTCTTTTATTTATGAATTCAAGTGAATACAAGATACATTTTATAAAGGAATCAAAATGAATACAAGATACTCTCATTCAGGAGTGAATACAAAAAAGAGAGAAGAAGAGTATACAACGACAAAAAAAGCTTAAGCCGGTGGACGGTGCAGTAGGCTAGTAAGTTCTTCAGTCTTCCGCTGAAGCTCGGCTTCAAGTTTCGTTATTGCTGCAAGGCGGGTCCCCGCTTGAGTCTGCTGAGTCTGATACGAAGAAAACCGACCCTCAAGCTCCCTTTCGGAGACTTTATGAGCATCAACCATCTCACGGGTAAAGATAACGGCTTTGTCAAGAACTACCACCTCTGTGATAGCTTCTTGAAGCACCTGCCAAATTTCGTACGCGCAAGTGGTCTTGGCAGTAAGTTGAGCCTAAAGTTCCCCCAAAGTGTTCGAAGCTAACTCCCTCTCCGAAAACTTCCGGTTGAGCCGCTTCTCGCACGACTGCAGATTGGCTGCGCACCGTTCGATCCATCCCCGCAGACTTGATTTCACGATTAAGATGTCGGAGGGAAGGCGGATGCATTCAAGCCCGTGTAGGCAGACTTCCACTCGGCAACAATACTCAACCCAGACGCATACCAATGCTTCATCATGATAGGTGGCGAGAACGGACAAGGAAGCATTGGCCTCGACAGCAAATTCTTCGGCCGTGACAGAGATAACAGCGCGATGGTCTTCGATGAGAGCCGTCAAGGAGTAGATTCTTTGTCTCTCCATCCTTTCAGACGCATGCCGGGCATAAGGAACCGGTGGCATGAAGATCCGAAATTCCAGCGGAGTTAGGGTTGGCAGAGCTATCAAGATTTGTGAACAGTCGGTGAGATTCATAAACATGGAATAGACAAAGCAATGCCAAAGATAAAACCTCACTTACCCATAGTTATGCAAGGGGGGTTTGAAAGATCTCCAGGCCCATCAAGGATCTCAACTTCATCATCAGCTTCCAGAACTGTGGAGAGCATGTTAGCATCATAAGAAAAAAGATGATAATAAAACAAAAGGGGTCAGAGGACACCGACCTTGCCCAGAAGAAAGGACTATGCTTTGCGGGGGTATCGCCTGTGGGGCAGCCATATCAAGTAGACGTTGGAAGGTCTTCCTGGGAGATAGAACCATGATAGAAGCTGCCAGTTCCCGCAATTCTTAAGGAAAAAAGAGTTCAGATAACGGAGAGATCATTAAAATGAAATGTAGGAGATTACCTTTGATGCTCCGCCCGCCTTGAACTGGAGGGATAGCAGCTTCGGCAGCCTCCTCCACACCATCAGGTACAGCACTAGAGACACTTGCCGGCATGGTAACTTCCAATTCAGAAACAATAGCTGCCACTCCAGGCTCTGAGGAGCCAACAGCGGTCTTAGCGATCCTTTCTAGAATCTCCAGGACACCGCCAGAGAGATCCACTGGATCTACGGATGGTAAGGCCACCTCTGTGGAAAGTACAGATGCTAAAGGGACGGAAGCTACCACCGAGAGCTCCAAGATAGGACTAACGGCTTCGACAAACTCTTCTACACCCTTTGGTGCATCACTAGAGATGTCCATAGGGTTCGTAACCAGTGGGGTCACCTCTGCTAGAGGAATAGATACCGAAAGAACATAAGCTACCACCGGAAGCTCCACATCAGGAATAGCGGCTGTAATGATCTCCTCTACACCTGCTGGTGCGTCACGAAAGTCATTTGTAGAGTCCACAGTTATAGCCCGATATGGATTCAAATCCTTTTTCGCCGCCAAAGTCCCTGCAAAGTTTTCACAAAAATGAGAAGACATAAAAATAATATAGACAATTCACTAAAAGAAGGACATGAGAAAGACGCATACCAATGCGCCAAGGAGCTTGAAGTATTGCTTTCTCCATACGTTTTTCCTTTCTTGCTAAGTGTGCTCGCCGGGGTTCAAGTACAGATGAATGGCTGCCTGTCTTTAATGCAAGCTCGTCTTCGGAGGCGATCGTTATGGGTTGTTTGAGAGCCCGTTCTTCTTCCAGTAGCAAAGGACCCATATGTACCCGCCATAATGACGGATCAATGTCATAGAAGATAACCGTAGGGTAGGGCTTTTTCGGGATGCGCACGTTCTCGGTCTCATCCTGTGAGCGCCTTAAAGCCTCAGCCAATTGCGCGGCTTCCTCAGCGGACGAGCCAGGATAAAAAAAAGACCGACGTCTGATTCCTCCATAGCTATCGGTTCGTCCTGAATGAACGGCTCGCACTCAAGAAAGGTGTCAAGTAAGCCGGCGACCGATCTCTTCCTCCTTTTAGAACTTGTGCTAGCACTAACTAAAGAACGCTTCCTTCCCCTTGATGCTTTGACGCGACGTTGACCAACCTCACTACCGGTATTCCCCTTTAGCGATACCACCGTTGATGACACCGCCATTGATGACGCCGCCACTGATGACACTACCGCTGGCGCTTCATTGGAGGCCTTTGCTTAGGCTCTAGTGCGCACTGGCATACCAGCAGTGCGCGGAGTCGATTCTGTTTCTGAGGCCTTGGGGATAAGTACCACACCGCTATCCCTCAATTGAGGGCGAACCACTGTCCGCGGCCACAATGGAACGCCAGTGGCTTAGGTCGGAGCTGAAGCTCTACATTCAAAATGTACCCGCTTCTCCTCGGCAATAACAGGACCGACTCGATGATGATACCAATGTTGGGTTACAGCAACGCCCCGGCTATCAATCCGTGGCCAAATACGGAACAAAAACTTTTAGATATCGGCGCTAACGGAACCCTAATCGACGGATCGTACCATTAACCCTATACTAGTTATATGAAAGGAGTTTAGAGAGGTTATACCAATCGATCCGTGTCCTTCGGTCTTCAACCTCTGTCCCAACCTCCTCGCAGCTTTCCCGATCAAGTTTGATCTCCGGTCTCCCCACATCGAAGAAGATCCACGTCAAGGGTTTGTAATACGGGCTCCCGCCTCAAAACCGAAGCAACTCGGGTATCTAGTTTGCTAGCCTAGATAGCCAAGATGAAGTAGAGAGTGTGTGTGTGATCACTTTGTCTCAATACATCCAAGGATTCTCAACTCATGAGAGGGTTTGGATGGAAGTTGAAGAAGAAGCCATGGAGTGAAGAGTGTGAGCTCAAGAAAAATCAAGTAAAGAAAATAGGCTAAGTCTTGTGAGGTATTTTGTTGTGAGCAATATATATTAGCAACTCAAGAAAAGCAACCCACGAAAAAAAGATCTGCCTTTAGCCCACTTGCTCACTACAAAATATCTCACACCAAACAAAAACTCACCCATGTCACCGTGAATCATCCCATGACTCAACACCATGAGTCACCAAGTGCACATGCATGAGTTAATGCAAACCATGACTCACACTCACCATAATATTAAACATTTAAAACCCTAAATGTTTAATACAATAAAAGAAATGGCATCTACTAAAGTATTGTTGCAATGGAATTACAAGAATACCCCGCATCCGTATATACATACCTGCATCCGTATTCCGACTGAATACAAATATATCGAGACAAAAATAATCCAACAATATAATACTAGGATCCGACTTAAACCAAATCCCACTAGTATTATCCGTCCGAACATGATCCGTGCACAAGTGCACGGATATGATCGAACCCTGTCATAAAACCATACATCCTCTACAACGTTTCGCCCGAACCAGAAAAACTCTCTGTGTGGGACTCTAAAGAATCGTCGATACGCTGGCAGTGGGTTTAACCACAAGAATAGTCAATACGCCTAATCGAGTACATGTGCATAATCTCTTTAGGCTTTAAAGATAGCGCTCCCGCTTTTGATAGATCAAAAAGCAGTTGAACGGACCCCGCAGGACCAGAGAGGACTCGGTCACCAAACACCATCCCGATCTCGTTTGAATATGGGTTGAGCAACACTCGGAGGGCCCCTAGCTGAGTCGGATCGGGAGCAGAAGCATCCACCAACCTCATAACCTATGGGGAAGGTATAGCAGTCATAGAAATCTGATCGCCGATGTGCTGCAAATGCTCCCAGTACATGCATCTCGATCCACGACGTGAAGTAGTAGAGAGAAATTCACAACATCCGCAGCAGAGGTCGAATATTGGCCGCAACGCTTAATCCATGATATAGGTGCGACAGTCCCGCAATACCAACGGCCAATCGTGCCCCTTCAGCTACGCGATGAACGGGGTAGAAGACGGAAGCTCTCATGAAGCGTCGATGCGTCGGAATGGCGAACCAACTGAGTCAAAAGCTGATGAAACCGACGAAGAAGGTCTCTTCGTCCATGCCATGGGCCGCAATCGTATCGAAAGACACGGCTGACGAGATCAGATTATAAAACTGCGGCAAGTCTTCCTCTTTGGCCGGCAGTTTATTCAGCCCAAACCCAAAAGGGTCATCAATATTCGCAAACTTTGGAGCCTCTTTGGATAAAGCGTTTTCACGGATAAAGTAGCCGATGAAGCTCTCAAAGGTGACGTCCTGCCCCTCTGACTTCGTGAACAGTTTCTCAAAAATACCCAGAGCCTTGATTAGACTAGGGTACTTATGGCAGAAGGCATTTTCAGTCGTCAGGACGTCAAGCATAGCCGGCATGGTCGCGAACATGTACTCGTCTGGAGGCAGCAACTCTTCATAATGCTCTCCCCTGATTGGCAGTCCAGAGATCTCGTGAAACTCTTCCAGTGAAATAGAGACCTCGCGATCCCCTAGCAAGAAGGTGTCGGTGGGAAGATTCCATTGGTTCAGAAAAGCTTTAACCCACCAGACGTGAGGGGCCTGATAATGAAAAAGAGACACATACACCACTTGATATAGCCCAACCTTCTGCAACCGTGCACGGTGGGCGGAAAGAACATATCGAGCCCAGGGAAGATAGCCTACTGGGTGGCGAGGGGTAAGCCCTACCTTATAAACTTGTCCCCAGGGTTGTGCTTCACCTTGACAGATGCGACGCCCCAAGATATCTATAGCCGGCAAGGGCTGGTTGGGTATCCTGGTTGTTGATGGATCAAGCCGGCCTGTAGGAGTCCAATTAGCCACCTCCACCGCATAAGCGGTCTGCGGGCGCTCCATCAGCGATATTGGGCGGAAAGGCTCTATTGACACCTCATAAATAAAGCTGCGGCTGCCCCGGATGATGTGACCATACCAAACTCCCCATAAGAGAAAACTAGTACAGTCCCTGTCATGGGCCCTGATCATTGCCACAGCTTCCTCGTCCGATGGCGATTGCGAAAAAGCTGCGTCTGAGCGAGTATAAGGAAAGTAGGAAAGAAAACCCATTGTTCTTGAAATAAGGGAAAGAAAAACCATTAATGAAACCTATATATATATATATAATAACAGAAGGAAACGACGGGAAGTTTGTTCCATGGAACCGCTGATTGCAAAACTAATGGACCCCACAAAATCAATATAGCGGCTCACCAATGATAAAACAGTATTATCATTATGAGAATCAAAAAAGATTCTCATTAAGAAGACACTGGAGTTTAAACAACCCTTGACATCCTCATAGAAAAAACAAATTCTGTTAAAATACCCAACAAATTTAAATTTGTGCGAATAAGGGTAAAACCCTATGAAATATTCTCAAGAACACCAGGGAATGAAATTCCCGAAGGGCCCTCTTGATCTTCAGAGCTAAGCTCTTTGATGAGGAATTAAATTCCTTTTAAGCATTGGAATTAAATTCCAGAAACCCCCATGATGGGGAAACGAAAAATGGAATTAAAATGCCATGAATCCTCAAAGATCATAGGAGAAACACCCAATCTTCGAAGACATTGGGGTCTACTACTCAAAGATTACGTCTTTTGGATCTCTAAGAGATGGGTTTCAGAAGAGAGCAAAGCCCTTATGGTAGATTTAAAATCCAGAAAAAAATGAAAGAAAAGGGTTTCTTTATCGTTCAAGATCTTTACCTAAAAAAGTTCTTTCTGACAGAGTTTAACTCTGAAATTTCAATGGGAAGAGAACTAAGCTCTGAGGAAGAGAATTAAATTCTCAAAGGAGACAAGGAAAGAAGAAGATGAAAGAACAGTGGCTTCCCAAAAACAAGACCCTTACATTTATAAGACGTGATAAGAACAATCCATCTACCCGTTCCCCTAGGCAGATCGAACGGCTGTAAGGGTGACAGCGTTGCACTCACGTACAAGCCACGTGAGAACAACTCTGTGAGGGGCATTTGTTCCCTTATAAAAAAAATAGAAAAGAAAAGAAAGATAGAAAAAGCGATGGGAAAATTTCCCACTAATAGAGCATCACGTGCCCACACGTGAACGCCTATGAACAAAGATTATAGGCGCTGCGCTTGACAATTGCCAGGCTGAAATTGAGCCTCACGTGCAAACACGTGAGCATCTATATACAAAGTATATAGGTGCCAAATTAAAACAAATAGCAGGTCAGAGAAGATCACGTGTTAGCACGAGATGCCCTATTAGACTGTTGCATTTAAACAAATAAGTTTAACTTAGTGGGGGGTCACGTGCTATACGTGAGTGGTCCTAAACACCTTCCAAGCTGATAGAATTAAATTTTAAATAAAGAGATCAAAACCCTATTTGGAAAATATTTCCTTAAATCTTTCTAAACAAGAAATATTACTCTCTGTAAAATAGAGTACTGTTCAGTTGATAAAATTGCATATTTAATATGACATTTTTCCTACTATTTCTATATAATAAAAGGTGTTTATTATAAATATGATACATATGAAGGTTTATCTGCTAAAATACTATTTTCATGTGTTTATATATTATAATTAACATTATGTAGGAAAAAGTAAGCATATAATATCCATGTAACATTTGGCCCATTTAAATATGCTTACCTTATTAAATACCTTTGACCAATTCTTAAAACTAAAATATCATGACAAATGGTTAAAGATAATATCTCAATAAAAACAAATTCTACTAACATCATTTATTGAGATAATCGTGCAAGAATTATATCATGACTAAAATCAAGAAAATTCGAGTTGGGAAGATCAAATCTTCCGAAGATATTCAAGTAAATTGAAGAAACTAATTCTGGCAGAAATGTAGAAAAGATTTTCAAAGTCTAGATACTCAAAAGATTACCAAGTGTTACAGATATGAAGCTACAAAAATTAGAGGCCATGATCTCACCAAAAGGGGGCGGATACGCGGCCAAACCTATCCAATAGCCGCGGTTCCGCCGCGGATTTGAAGAGTTGAGATATGGGATTTTGGTAGTTAGGATCCTAACAACTAGTTTCCATATTAGGAAACTAGGGTTCTGGCTCTGTGACTATAAATAAGGACCGAGAGCCTCTTGGAAAAATAATCAAACTGACACGATCACGAAGTCTACGACGGCTCAAGAATCCTGGTTGATCATCAACAGTTCATCTACCTCCTTACAAGAGATCGAGAAGCAAACTAGGGTTTTGTAATCATTTTCTAAAGGAACAAAGTGTACTTGAACTTGTTGATTAATAAAGCTAGTTGTTTTCTTATATCATTTTATTTTCTGTAGTTTTAAATATGATTTCCCTTTCTATCTTTTCTTTTCCCAACATGCGCGAGTAATTCTTCGCTTGTTAGGGTTCATGGGATTAGGGTAGGTTAATGGATGATGAAAATCCTTAAACTCTTTTTAAGTCCTATAAAGTTTATAAACTCTATCAAAAGAATAGTTAATATCCTAATTTGGCGCGCTATCAATTCATTGATAATCGCGACCACGATTAGAGATTAGATTAACAATTGTTTTGGTAAAAGCTAGATATGAACGGAGTTCCATGTCGAGATAGGGGTTAAGAGGGGAACCCTTTTCCCTCCAGAAACCCTAATCTATATGCATCATTGTCGATCTAGTTTTAAATCTATTAAAAGATAAAAAGAGTAATCTTTCATCAATCATCCATAACTACTAAATCCTAATGAACCCTACAAGCCCCCTTTTAATATTAAACTTACCTCCGTAGTTAATCTAGATCTATATTTTGCATCCTTTTTTAATGTAGATCTAGAAACTATTTCCACCATTCTTTATTCTTCCCCTTTCTCAATACGCCTAAAGTAAGAATAAAAGGTTCCACGTTTCCCTGAGGACGACTCGTACTCACCTCGGTCTAGCTACGCGCGACACCGTTCTGATTGCGGTTACTACACACTTCTTAAAAAAAGATCAACCAAATGGCGCCGTTGCCGGGGTTACGTGCGTAATTTTTTATTCTTACTATTTGTGTTGAATTCTTATTCGATCTATATCATAAAACAAAACAAACTGCATCTTGCATATTTAACGATAAGTGTGCAACTTTTGCGAGGAAATCTGGAGTCACAGACTTGAGGAAATAGAAATCCAGAGACATTATTCAAGATCCAGAGGAGCAAGGGAGGCCACGTAGCAAAAATCTTCATCAGATCTTCCTAGTCGGGGGCAGAACCGCGGCACAAAGAGCATATTGGCGGCGGAACCGTGGCTCATTAAGGGATTTAGGGTTTCCAATTTCTCTGGTATCTTCTTTACATCTTTCTCTCTCCTCTAAAATCCAATAAAATATTTTTTCTGCAGGATTCTTTGCAAAATATCGCCGCTCAAAAATCTTTTTGCAAAGTTTTGTTATTGGTTTGTTGTTGCATATTTTAATACGGATTTTAAGGGGCAAGACCAAAATTCAGATTAGGTAGAGAATTTATCACCCTTCCTAAGCCCCACAAATCACAAACCGAGCATCTGCATCAACCCTTACATTAATTTAAAAACTATCTAGACAAGACTCTAAAGACTGTCGCGCTCAATAAGGACAAAGGAAGGTCGTGGGTAATTTATCGCTTATCCGCACTACTTTTGTGGTGCCTAGACAAGTGTGTCTAAGGCAAGTGGTAACTTAATTAGGCCCGCTATTTTCGGTGATTCGTATAGCGGATACCTCCCACTTACCTGGCACTTACCTGGCCACAAGAGTAGTAAAGAGATGGTAGAGGATTGATCCTACGGCTTGTCCTTTGGAAGTCTAGGAGCGGTCTAGAGACTTGACCAAGGTAACCTTAGTTCTAGGGTTGTTTGTGCATTTTTGTGTGATTTGTCTAAGTCCGACACACTTTTCAAAATAGACCATTTTTAAAAGTACACACGCTGCCACTTGTGCTAAACCCGCTTAGTGCATGCTTGGCTGGACACGGGATTCTAGTGCCCGTCTTGTCCGCGTTCCTGCTATCGACTCCGAAGTCGGTACTTCTTCATCTTCTTTTCCCCCACCACACACCACATCAACCGAGATGGACGGTGCTCCATCAAATTATAACACCACGCTGTCACCGCCCGTAGGTGAGCAGAATCCACCGCGCATCTCTCTCCAAAAAAGATGCTATCCTATCTGTGGTCCACTTCCCACTTGCTTATCTATTCCACCAGCCAACGGGGATAATTTTGAAATTAAACCCCACTACATCAATCTGTTGCCCAAATTTCACGGGCTTGAATCTGAAGACGCGTATATTTTCATCACTAAATTCGAAAACGTATGCGCAATGATGGGTACTTCACAACTGAATGTGGATGCTATGCGCTTGCGTCTTCTCCCATTCACTTTGTGCGACTTGGCAGAAAAATGGCTTTATAATACTGCCGCACACGCTATCACTAATTGGGATGAATTTGTAATAGCATTTCTTAAGAAGTTTTACCCAAACCATAAGACCGCCCGTGTTAGGAGCGAGATCAACCAGTTTACCCATCTTTCCAATGAACCATTTTGGAAATGCTTTGAACGTTTCAAGGATTTGCTTGTCCAATGTCCTCATCATGGAATCAATAGATAGGATTTGTGCCGAATTATATATGAGGGGATTAATCCAGCGACAAAGCAGATGCTTGAAACAAATTGTCAATGCAATTTCATGTCTAAAGATGATAGTGAAGCTTGGAAATATCTGGAAGACCTCGCTGAAAACACTTTGCAGTGGGAAAGCGTAAGACCACCTTCATCTAGGGGAGGTATTCATCAGCTCGATGTTTCCATCGCAGTAAAAGCCGAAATGGTAGCGATGCAGAAGAAACTCGACGCTATTGAGAACAAATTCTCATCAGTCTCCCTAAATCAGGTAACGCTTCCCAAGACCGTGTGTAGTTGCTGTTCAGATCCTTCACACTTGACGAAAGAATGTCCTATGAATGCACCATTTCAAGGTCATGAGCAAACTAATGCTGCTTTTCAGTAGCAACCTAGAAACGATCCTTATTCTTCCACGTACAATCAAGGATGGAGGAATCATCATAACTTTGCTTGGAACCAAAACCAACCCCAAAATCAAAACCAGTTCCAAAGCAATTATGAAAGACCTCCTCCACAGCAACAGCAACCACAACCACAAATCCAGCACCCCTTTCAGTCACAAAATTTTCAAAATCCGGCCAACACTTCTGTACCACTATTGGCCGGTATTGATAACTCTTCACTCGCACAAACTTTGGATTTGTTTATGAAACATACCATTCAAATGTCGGCTGATATGAAGTCTTCTATTGATACCATAAAGAAAGACTCTGCCTCCCACGGTGAGAGTATTAAATCAATAAAAAAAACCAAATTGCACAGTTGAACGCCGCGATGAGTGCGAGAGAAAAAGGGAAACTCCCATCTCAACCCCTACCGAATCCTGGCCGCTCACAAAGTTATAATGTGAGTGTCATTACTACGTTGAGACCAGGAAGAGTGCTGGATAACCAAGAGGGTGAACAAGTTGATGATGTTAGTGATACCGAGGCTTCTACTTCTTCCCCTAATTCGTCTAGTCTCTCACCTACTTCCGAGCCTATTCTCCGTGTTCCCCAAGGCTCGAACCCTCAGCCCACTTCCACAAATCTATCTAAAATGATCCCCACTCCAATTCTGGGATTCATTCCATCCCCAAAATCCTCTCCAATGTTGGACCCAACCCTTATTGATAAAACACCTTATCCAAACAGGTTAAGGGGCAACAGACCAAGTCCACAAATGGAGAAGATTGTGGAAATTTTTAAGTAAGTTAACATAAACATTCCTCTCCTAAATGCTATTCAACAAGTTCCGTCTTATGCGAAAATCCTAAAGGACTTGTACACTAGGAAGAGAAAAGTTCAAGTACCTAAAAAAGTTTTCCTTACGAGTAATGTGAGCACTGCTTTTACACAACAACTACCCAAGAAACGAAAGGACCCTGAAAGTCCTACAATTTCTATTTCTATTGGGGGTAAAAATATCAATCGTGCTCTACTCGATTTAGGTGCTAGCGTTAACTTTCTTCCGTATTCTGTTTATGAGCAATTAGGGATCGGAGAGTTAAAACCGGCGCATTGCACTCTTCAGATGGCTGATCGATCTATCACTCAACGTAGGGGTGAGCTAGAGGATGTGTTAATCAAAGTCGGGGAATTTATATTTCCTGTGGACTTTATCGTTATTGATACACAACCTGGAGCAAACCCACGAAACCAAATTCCGGTAATTTTAGGTCGACCTTTTCTTGCGACTTCCAACGCTGTAATCAATTGCCGAAACGGCTCTATGAACCTATCCTTCGGCAAGATGTCAATTGAGCTTAACATTTACAAGTTGGGAAGTGAACCCTCCGAACCCTATGCTCATGTGTGTTCTGTCGAAACAATAGATTCCGACAGCAGCGAAATTGAAGAGCTTCACGATACTGATCTTGACTCCGCTATTACGTTGTTGTCCGAGCCAACAGCTAACGCTAAATGTGAACCTTTTATGGAGTCAGAGTATCATCTCGTTCTTTCTGATGAGATTATTATTCGGGGTATCGATGAAAGCTTCGAGGAAATCTTCGCAGATGAACTCGCATTCTTAGAAGACATGGGCGTTGTGATGAATTAACCCCAACCCAAAGAAATTGAACCGCCACATCTTCTTCTTATCAAGAATGAGAATGCGAGTAATCCATCATCATTGTTTTGTCTCTACAAATCGAGACGTAAACATTTTCCATTACACCTCTTATCTCCTCCCCACTTCTTCACGTCAATTGGCGACATGTTCTTCCACCAAGCTTGGTGCTTCATCGATAAAATTTTTGAATGGTTGGTTTTGACTTTTGGTCTTTATAAGGCTTTACTTTGACCAATAACTTTTACCCTCCCCAATAATTTTAATGCTTAATACTATTTTACTTAAGTTTGGGGGGTTATATTTCGGCTCTTGAAAATAAAATTTGTCTTCAAAATTGTGAGCCAAAAATAAGTTTGGGGGAGGATTTTCACTTTCAATTTTTGTTGCCCCCGTTAATAACCTTTCCTCCCAAGTCTACAGGTTTTTGAGATTTAAAAGAAACAACAGTGAGGACACTGTTGAAAACAAGTTTGGGGGAGGTTTGTGCTTATTTACGCATCAATTTGCATCATACTTTGCATAAGCACAACATTTTCAAAAATTTTAAAATTTTCTTTGATAATAAAAGAGTAGAAAGTGAAAAATTATATATGAAAGATAGGAATAGTTTAAGAAAAATAAGAAAGTTAGATGTTTTCTTAAACAAAACTAGTAATAAGTAGTTATAAGCTGTTGTCCCAAGAGTTAGTAAGATGAAGGAAATTACTAATCTGAGGATAAAAATAAGCCTGAAAAATATTTCATATTCTGGAAGCCAAACATTTGAACATTGATACCCTACTATACGCACTCACACACATCTTGAAACTCGGGATAGTAGAGAATACCTTGAAATGCTCTTGTCTAAAAGCCAAAGTATGAAGAAAATAAAAGTGGAAAATAAAAGATAAAATGGTGAAAAGAAAAAAATTAACACTGGTTCTGTTATCGCCAAGGCAGCAATAAAAAAATATAGCGAGGGTGCTTTATCACCTAGTGCCTTAGACCAACTGGTTTGGGAGCCACTGCTAAGCCTTAGGTGTTGCAAGACGAGAAAATACACCTAATTAAGCAAGCACATGAGTAATCGGTCGGTTATTACCTCAAGAAGTATTAATGGTCGCATGAAAAATATGTGAGAAAATTCCATCTAAATATCTATTAAAAAGTACTAAGGTAGATGGACAAGAGTATGATTGCTTGAATTGAAGTCTCCAAGTGTAGGGATGTCCAGTTCACACACGTAGGGGTATATGATTAATGTTTGGAAGAAAGGTAGGAATGAAAACTAAAGACGGTGTTTTATTGAGGGATGATGTGATTTCTAACATTTTTTCATGGCCATTAAGATGGGGCTCATAGCAACTGAAAAACTGTTGTAGTTGAAAACTCTTATTTTGAAGTTCTTTCATTTATAGTTCTTATCTTTATATATAACTTTCGCTATCTTTCTTTTATTATGGAATTTTGTGGGTGTAATCCGCTGAAAACCATCAGGAGACAACACTCCTCCTACTAGGGACACCTAGAGGTTTAACAGATTGTTGCACGCGCTTAGCGCAATCGTGTTGCCTACGAAAGTGTGCTTAGCTTTCTCCTTTCTTTTTCTCCTTCTCTTGAATAAATTAGTTTGCTCGGGACGATCAAAGATAAGTTTGGAGGTATTTGTTCAGTTGATAAAACTGCACATTTAATATGACATTTTTTCTACTATTTCTATATAATAAAAGGTGTTTATTATAAATATGACATATATGAAGGTTTATCTGCTAAAATACTATTTTCATGTGTTTATATATTATAATTAACATTATATAGGAAAAAGTAAGCATATAATATCCATGTAACATTTGGCCCATTTAAATATGCTTACCTTATTAAATAACTTTGACCAATTCTTAAAACTAAAATATCATGACAAATGGTTAAAGATAATATCTCAATAAAAACAAATTCTACTAACATCATTTATTGAGATGATTGTGCAAGAATTATATCATGACTAAAATCAAGGAAATCCGAGTTGGCAAGATCAAATCTTCTGAAGATATTCAAGTAAATTGAAGAAACTAATTCTGGCAGAAATGTAGAAAAGATTTTTAAAATCTAGATACTCAAAAGATTACCAAGTGTTACAGATATGAAGCTACAAAAATTAGAGGCCGTGATCTCACCAAAAGGGGGCGGAACCGCGGCCAAACCTATCCAATGGCCGCGGTTCCGCCGCGGATTTGAGGAGTTGAGATATGAGATTTTGGTAGTTAGAATCCTAACAACTAGTTTTCATATTATAAAACTAGGGTTCTGGCTCTGTGACTATAAATAAGAACCGAGAGCCTCTTGGAAAAATGATCAAACCGACGCGATCACGAAGTCCACGACGGCTCAAGAATCCTGGTTGATCATCAACAATTCATCTACCTCCTTAGAAGAGATTGAGAAGCAAACTAGGGTTTTGTAATCATTTTCTAAAGGAACAAAGTGTACTTGATCTTGTTGATTAATAAAGGTAGTTGTTTTCTTATATCATTTTATTTTCTGTAGTTTTAAATATGATTTCCCTTTCTATCTTTTCTTTTCCCAACATGCGCGAGTAATTCTTCGCTTGTTAGGGTTCATGGGATTAAGGTAGGTTAATGGATGATGAAAATCCTTAAACTCTTTTTAAGTCCTATAAAGTTTATAAACTCTATCAAAAGAATAGTTAATATCCTAATTGGGCGCGCTATCAATTCATTGATAATCGCGACCACGATTAGAGATTAGATTAACAATTGTTTTGGTAAAGGCTAGATATGAACGGAGTTCCATGTCGATATAAGGGTTAAGAAGGGAACCCTTTTCCCTCCAGAAATCTTAATCTACATTCATTACTGTCGATCTAGTTTTAAATCTATTAAAGGATAAAAAAAAAGTAATCTTTCATTAATCATCCATAACTACTAAATTCAAATGAACCCTACAAGCCCCCTTTTAATATTAAACTTACCTCCGTAGTTAATCTAGATCTATATTTTGCATCATTGTTTAACGTAGATCTAGAAACTATTTCCGCCATTCTTTATTCTTCCCCTTTCTCAACACGCCTAAAGTAAGAATAAAAGGTTCCACGTTTCCCTGAGGACGACCCGTACTCACCTCGGTCTAGCTACGCGCGACACCGTTCTGATTGCGGTTACTACACATTTCTAAAAAAAAAGATCAATCAAGTACCGTTGGATTAAAAAATCCAATGGTGATTAAAAATCACTTATCTACAGAAAAAAAATTGTATGGGAAAATATTTTATTAATCTTGTTAATAACAAGAAAAATATTTTCTGTAAAACAGAAGTCCTTGGATCAAAGATCCAACGGTGGATAAAATCCCTAAATCAACTAAGATCTCTCAATGAGAAATTTCTTTAACTAAATCAACAAACTTGCTTCTACTATATAAAGGACCCAAGACTTCAAGTCTTGTACAGAGGAAACTGTCATGCCCCGCTTCCCAGTATACGGGCAGAGGACGCGACGAGGCCACTACGTATTTACTCAGAAGTAAACACGCTAAGCGTATCTAAGCAATATAAAATAAAATGTACACAAGAGTCAAAATGTAAATAAACATCAATTTTATTTATTAAACATTCTTTTTACAATACAGCTGAAATGAAAATATATGGAATGAAAGCAATGCCTAAACAATGGTATAACAGAAATGAAAATGAAATGTAATGTACAAGTGAATCTAAAACTTTGGGTCTTCAGTAAACTGATCCAAGTCTTCGTTGCTTGGTTCGATCTCCAGTGAGTCCGAAACACCTGACGACATTCCAAGGAAGAAGAAAGAGAATGTCGTCAGCGAATAAGTCGCTCGGTAAGTCCCAAGGGTGAGTAGAGAATAGACAGAAAGAGAATGTAACTTTTAAAGTTATATTATGTTGTTAACGATGTTGTTTGTAGCTTGGTACAGAAAATGCCAGTGTATACGAGAGGAGTCCCACTTACACCGGAGACTTTGGTAACCCGTGGTACAAAGCTCTGCCGATAATACCACGGAACAACGGCTTGGATGTAATTACGTCTTAAGTGACCACCTCGTGCCACCTTTAACATGTTCCGTACCAGTCTCCCCTTTATAACCCCGTAGTGTTTATGTATTGATTGTATTGTATTGCATGTACTGATTGTATTGTATTAATTGGTTATATAGATGGATGACTGATTGCATTGTATTGTCTTGTAATAAATTGATGACTTGCCGAAACCATGATATCAGTAATGGAATGGATATAATGGATGAACATGTAAATGGAGTATATCCATGGTTCGGTTCGGTCAAGTTGTATAGATTGAATAGATTGAATATATGGATTCATATTGAATTAGATTTTATACTTGAATCATATTCAAGTCAGATTGATTATATTTAGACTCAGTCTGAGTCAAACAATTAAAAAGAAATTGAAGTCTTGAATTAGGTTTTGATGTTATCGGTAACTGTTGCACATGGACGGCAGGATTCGTGTCTTTTTCTAAGACAATTACCGTATTGATAACACCGTTTGTTAGGTTATCTACCTTAGATAGGCAAGCACCCATATCTCCGGCTCCCTGAGGCTCAAGAGACTGGTCCCGCTTAAACCTATGTTTACTAGGGTCCTTATTGTAATTTAGTATAACTTGAGGGGATTTTATGTAAAAATAGTTTTGGTATAATTTCAAAATACACCTCAAGAATTTAATTATCGTCTTTAGGGTTTTTATAAATGTATATTTTATCAATGTGAAATTCTAGTGAATAAAACCTAATTTCATAATGTAGGGTATTTATTTGTAATATGGATGTTGTTTTGGATTATCATGGTAGTTTTATGTAATATTTGAATTCTTTTCTTGAGTTTTGGAAACATGGAATATTATATATATTTTAAATAAGTATTTTGGTATTATTTATATATACATATTTAACGAAAATAAATTTATTTATTTTCTTGTAAAAATCTCATTTTCTAAAGAAAAATGTATAGAAAATTCCATCGAGATCGAATGCTCCTTGCGGAGGTCTGCATCTCGCTCTACTAAGCCCAAGAATGTGCGATAATCCGCACCATCCCGAACGGGTCCCCAAAAGTGGGTTGTAGAGGCACAATTGCATGGAAACTTAAATACACTTTTAAAAGAAAACGGTTTTATAAGTTAAAGGGATTTATTTGCAAAGTCGTATTTCCCGTATTCTATTGTCCCAAAATTCATCGTGCTATAATAGATATGCGTGTTGTGATAAGGTAGGTCATTACCTCGTGAGTTTTTGTAAGGTAATACGGTTAAAAGGTATAAGCATGTCGAAATGGAACATAAAGGTATTTTAATGTAAAAGTAGAATAAAACTTGCTACGGTTATTATTTTAATGTCAAAATTGTTCTATTGCCTTTGTTAATGATTAATAAACAAGATATCAAAATTTGTAGGTTTGTTATTAAGAAAAGTTGTATTTTTTAAAAGAAAAGAGAATCGGAAACCGGATAACTCCGCTTCCGACACGTTTTGAGAATGAAAAGTTTGAGAATAGCAAACGAGAGAGAGAAGGGGGACTTACTGTCTTTGATGAGAGGGGGAGGTAGGAGGAGGTCTAGAATTCGTCGGTGCTTCGTTTCGTTGCCGAAAACTCCTCGTCGCGTCGCCGGAACTTCGTCGGAGTTTCGCCCTTTGTTAGCTCCACTTGCACACTATAGGAACTTAGAAATTTCAGGGAATTGTGAGTGAGGAGGTTTGAAATGAGGGTGGAATTTATAGGAAAAAATAGGGTTTAGGGTGTTAAAAGAATGCATTGAAATATGCATTAAAATTGGGATTAAATGGGCATTTTATTGCTCTCTGGAAATATTCAGATTAAACAAGCAAATGTGGGGTTGGTGGGGTAGCTGAAAAGATGCAGGGGGCAAAGTTTGGGAGCATTTGGGACGGTTCTACCCGATGGTACCGGTTTTTCTATGGGTTTCGCCGGCTAAATTCCGACGGGTGGGCTAGGTTCTTTGGCCACATATCCCTGTCGTTTGGTCTACCCTCGTGCATGTTTGATTAGGCTGTGTCTCTTCAGTTTACATGTAGTGCACGTGTAGACCCTTGGGCTTCTAAAAAGGCTAAAAGAAAATAAAACAAAAAGATAATGTGGCTGGTGGGATTTGAACTCTAGTGCTTTATAACAGCAGTGCAAGGTCTTACCAATGAGCTACAAGCTCCTTCTTGCTGTTTTAAAGCAAAACAAACTTATAACTCATGTTCAGGCTTAGATGTCCCTTTCTGTATTTTTTTTTTGAAAATATCGTACAGAAAGTTAGGGTTGTTACAGAACACCCCCCGCCCTAAGCTTTGAGAAACAAAAAAAAAGAGAAAAAGAGAATTCACTTCTCTAGAGGAAGAAAATACCCTTCTTAAACAAAAAAATCCTAGGTAAGAAGAAAGTACATAAACTATTTTCTCCCCAAAGGTTTAACCTTTCAAAAAAAATTTAGTTTTTCCTCTAGTTGAGGTCTGCAGAAGCAGATCTTCCCACAAGTTGAGAATTTAATTCTCCTCGGGGAGATTCTGTTATGCAGATTCAAAACTCAGGGGAATGAACTAAGTTCGAAGAATTTAATTCTTCCAAAAGTATACAGGAATTTAATTCCTCTGATAAAACTAGGGTTTAACCCTGCAAAAGAATTTAATTCTTGTAAAGAAAAGGGCCTAAAATTCTCAAAGCTCAGATCAAAATTTCAATACATATAAAAGAACAGATTGGTGATTCATTAGCGTTCAACGCTAAAACGAAGGCTCACGTGCTCCCACGTGAGCGCCTCTGAGGAACAAAAAGGAAGGACTGAAATCAAATCACGTGTTCTCACGTGAACCCCAAACAGTTGCTTAAATAGAAAAGGGGAAAAATCCAAAGACAGCACTCACTTTTGAGCACCCCACGTGTTCGCAAGTGAGCATTATATGAGCTAAGTGCTTAGCACTTATAAAAGGAAGAGGGAACAAAACCAAAGAAGCAGTGCCTAACTCTGGGGCGCCTCACGTGTCCACACGTGATGGCCATAATACTTAAGTGTTTAACACTTGCATATATATATGGGGATTGAACCCAAGGGTACAGCACCAACTTTTAGGTATCTCACGTGCCACACGTAAGCGCCCCAAATTTCAGTGTTCAACACTGCTTTAGAATCTCACGTGGAAGCACGTGAGCACCAAGCATATATTAGTGTTAACACTATAAGAAGCCAACATCTACCCTAAATTGGCTAAGTATTTTTGAGATTAAAACATCTTGGATCTCTAAATAGACCGAGCCTCTATGCTCATGACTTCCCAAACTAATTGACCAGAACGATATCCATCCCACATCTCCTAAGTCAATCTTAGTCTCCCAAAAATGACTAAGGATTCTGATATGGCCCACCATGATCTCTCCCCTCAATCTGGAATTTGGTTCAAGGGTACATCTCTCCACATCTTTGATACATGTCGTTGTAATTCTTCAACGTCTTCAAAGAGGTGGAGGGTCCCGACAATCAACAACTCTTTGGTGCACTCCCAAACCGATGAGCATATCCCAATGGACTGAAACGTCCTTAAACTAGCCAATGGACCGAAACATCCTTAAACTAAAGCAATCGAGCCCAAATGCTCTTTTGTCGGTTCTGAATGATCATAAAACCCCGTTAAGTAGATCTTAGTCTAAAATTGGACTAACGTATCCTTAACAATCATTTAAGTTGATCTTAATCCCAAACGAGATTAACGATCCTTAAATCAAACCAAACCCAAATCTAAGAATATACGGATTTGGACTAATCCACGCCCTATGGGCGACAACACAAATTAGTCTCCATATACAATCCACGGGCAACCAAAAATAAAACTAACATACACGACACGAAGTGACCTTCTGGAGCAGGAGAAAGTGGTTATCGCTGCGCAGTAACGTAATTAACTGCAGGAGCTTGCGCCTGCAGGGAAGAGCGTCCCCATAATCAAAAACCCTGCGCCAACGAGGGGGAATCTGACGAAGTCTGCTACAACGGACGCATCCGTCCAAACCTCCGATACACGGTTCCATAAATCAACTTGGTATCTTCGGAGAGGTGGACGGATAAACCCAAATAGCATCTGCCCCCAAATTCAGGCAAGATGACCTACGCGATTTCGTCTCCCGTTTTCGGCGGTAAACGCTCTTGCTTCGAACGTTCCAACATTTGTACTCTTTTGGTCAGCTCTTGAAAGGTCTTGAGGCCTGCTGTACATAAGAATGGGACCATCCAATTGCTGAGCTTCCTAATGAGAAGGCTGAGGGACTGGTCCTGCTCCAACGGCGGTTCGCACTTGACCATAAGATTACGCCATCGGGCGATAAAGTCCGTATCGATTTCGTTCTTCCCCAGCTTGGTCCTCACAAGGTCAGCAGTGGAGATCTTATCACTGACACTCGTGAACCTTTACCGAAATAGAGACTCCATTTGGGGAAAAGTGGTGACGAACCCGTCTAGTATGCTAGCGTACCAGTCAAAAGCGACACCGGTCAGGCTGTTGACAAACTGACGAAGAAGGAGTGCATCATTGCCAACTGTATTTACGCATGATGCTTTAAAGTGGGTGACATGCTGATTTGCGTTTCTCATCCTATCAAATCTTCTGAACTTAGGAATGACGTAGCCGCTCGGGATCTCAATCAGATCGTACTGTATGGGATATGGCCGCCCAAGACTGCCAATTTCTTTCTGAGATTCAGCTTCGGCCACCGGTGTTTTAACCTTGCTGGTGACCAAATCTATTATCCGATCTTGTGTTAGCGGGATGGTGCCATTCGAAGCTATGGCGTTCCCAAAAGTGGAATATGGTCAGCTTTCGTGCGGCTCGCCTAAACATGGAACCGAAGGTGTAGGCATCGATTGGTTCGGGTCATTATCGCCCGGCTCATGAGTAGAGACATGTGCTTGATTGGAAGGCGCCCGAGCAATTTGAGCCATGAGATGCATCATAACATTTGTCAGGTCATCAATTCTTTAATAGAGCTTGGCTATCTCTTTATCTTTGCTCCTGAGCTATTTTCGAAGCTCTTGAAGAAACTCTTGCTCTGCGGTCCTGGGATGGAAAGTCGGCTCTTCTTCGCTGTCCGAGCTTGATTCCACATGGACTGAGGAGTCCTTCTGCCTATCGGCCTCATCGAGAGGGTTTTCATCGTCTAGCGGAGGTGGACGATCTTAGGAAACGGCAACCATATTCAAGCCAGATTGGGCTTGGGATATAGTGGCCCCATCCTTGCTTTTGCTGCGCAAGTTGTCGCTGGGACACGCGCCCGGCATATAGATCGTATGGATAACATATCCAGTCATCTTTTCATCCTTGGCAGCTGATTTTACGGACTGATATCATGGCCCTTCTTTTTCGGTAACGGGCAATCGATTGAAGGCGGCTGACCTGACCGGATTCTTGAATGGTGCTGGTGCTTCCTTTTTGGCTTTGCCCCGCTTCTTTCACGCGGCACAAAGCGTCTGATAGACTCTTGAAGAGATGGTGTCATGCTTTTGATGTTGGGGCTGAGGCACACCACTTTGGAGCATTGTCCGGTTTGTTTTCTTCTTGATTCCTGGCGATCATGGCATTTTTCTGAACCCACTTCAGGGGTTCGAAGGAGTTGCAGACTTTTACGGCCGTCTCGACTGTTATCGCGGGGTAAACCCTATCCTTGGAATCTCACAAAATTCCACTTGGCCAAAGTCCCGGTCCTCTTATTGGCTCTATGCGAGCATTGATCTTGACCACGTAGGGAATCAGAGTCGCGTCAGAAATGATGCTCGTCTGGGAAGACATGATTACTGAGTTCGAGATTATGACTGAAAGCTATTAACCTATACGCATAAAAAAATATGACTTCAGTATGGGCAATCGATATATATGTTGACTGAGTTCGCATGAACGTTTAACCCGAAATATGGGAGGAGAGAAAGAGTCCCACCGGGCATGCCAGAAGCTGTATCATGCCCCGCTTCTCAATAGACAAAAACGGTGACGTGGCAAGCCCACGGCATATTTATCCAGAGAAAGTCATTCCCTAAATAAATATACTGAGCGTGTGGAAAACAATAATACACAATGCAAGAATAAATTGAGACTGTAAATTTTTTTTAACAAACATCTTTATTTACATTCAACTTCCAATATTTACAAATACAAGAGTTTATGCTGGAAAGTAAATACAATAAGGAAAATGCCTAAACATGTGGCATACATAAACTGAAGAAAAAATAAAGTGGAGCTAGCCCTGAGTAGCGATCTGGTTGTAGTCCTCCTCTGTGGCTTCAATCTCCTTCGTCTCGATCGTATCTGACGAACATTCCAAGAGAATAAAAGTGGGTGGAATGCCCGTCAGTGAATTAGCATTCAGTAAGTCCCAAAGATAAATAAGAGTAAAGAAAATAACAAGTGTAGAATATATATGACGAGTAAGAGTATATGTTCATGAGTAAGTATATACTATAGGTCTCTATATGGTCACTATGTTAACGTTGAGTTCCAAGTGTGAATGTCAACACAGCCGTAGAAGTATACACGAGCTCAAAAGTGTGGCCCCAAGAGCAAGGAAACACGAGCTCATTTCATGTGTTAGCATCGTGGATCTAGGCTGTGGATGAGTCAACCCGACTGATATTCGAGTAAAATAAAAAAAGGTTAATACGGGACTCCTGAAGCTCCATTGGATTCACACAAGAAACTATCCCAAGCACTCCGAGTATAATATATTATAACTGGTAAATATACTTAATTGATTCGATTGATTGGTTAACATATCTTGATCGAAACTATAGATTGCAAAAGGTGTAGAATGTATTCGAGTGAGTCGAGTAATATGCAAGTCATGACAATTGCAATCTTGGTTCGAGTCAAATTGGTTCGAGTAGTTCGACTTCGAGTTCAACTTTAGATTCGAGTTTCGAGTTTGGGGTTTGGTTTCGAGTTTAGATTCAAGTTTAGATTTGAGTTTGGATTCGAGTTCATGTCTTTTTCATAGGAATTGATTTAAACTGTTAAAAGTCTTATGTTCGGGAGAAATCGGCAACTGTTGCACATGGACGGCAGGATTTGTGTCTTTTTCCAAGACAATTGCCATTTGATAACTCCGTTAAGTTTTCTAACCTGAATAGGCAAGCACTCACTTTCTTCGGCTCTCTGAGCCTCAAGAGAAATGATACCCCTTAAACCTATATTAATTCTAGAGTTCTTAAAATATTGTTTGCATATCTCGAGAGAGTTTTATGAAAATACTTTAATATGGTTTAAAATAAACCTCGAGCGTGATTTATACTATTTAGGGTTTTCATAAACATGTATTTTAATTGTTGTGGTGTTTTGGTGATTAAACCTAGCTTTTTGAAAGTTTATGGTATTTTTATGAAAACTACCTCTTTTGATAACTTGATGGTATTTTATTAAAATTTCTAATCTTTCATTTTAAAAATATAGTTTCTTAATATGTTTTCATTAAAAATACGGATTCATAATTTTTATATAATTTTTTTTTCAAAATTAGTTTTGTTTAGAAAAGTCACGTTTCTTAAAACCGTATTTTTATTCCTTTTGAGACCGAATACTCCGTGAGGAATTCTGCATCTCGCTCTAGTGTCCCAAGAATGTGCGATAATCTACATCATCCATTAGCGGGTCCCCTAACAAGGTTTGTAGAGACGTAATTGCCAAGGATTTTGAAATACCGATCAAAAGAAACCCATTTTGTAAAGGCGTGGTATTTAAATGAAAAACATATTCTTTAAATTAACTATAGCTCTAGAATACTGTGCTATAGAATCATAGTGTGCATGTGGGGTAGGTCGTTACCCCGTGAAGTTTTTCTAAAGATATTTAAACTAATTATCGAGAAGGGTTATACTAAAGTTCATGGTATTTTAATGAAAAAGTTCGTTACCGGTTCGTTTCACATGAATTTTTGGTTAAACTAAAAACTAAATGATAGGAATAAAGTTAAGATTATTATAGGATGTTAGTTTGATCTCGTTTGCTTATCACATGACTTACAAATGTTAAGAAGAAGAGTACATCAGAGCTAACTCTACTTTTGTCAATTTGTTTTAAAAAAATATCTTGAGATAGAGAGAGAGATGAAGGGACTTACTCACTGTGTGTCATTATGAAGAGGTTAAAGAAAAGGGGGGATTCCCATGGCGTCGCGGAAGCTCCGAAAATGGCTTCGATCTTCGATAGAACAAGCTTGGTCGCTAACTCCACTTGCACTTAGAAACTTTTGAGGTGGTTTTGCTACAATTTTCAGAATAGAGGGGAGTTGGGGCATGGGGTGGTATTTATAGTGAAAAATTAGGGTTTGGGAATTAAAAACGTGGATTAAAATGCATTAAAAAGTGTTAAATGGTGAATTGAAGGGTCTCTGTTTGATTGCAGAAAAATTAAACAGTGCAGGGGAGTTAAGGGGAGTCGAAGGGACAAGTGTGCAAAGCACGGAGCAATTTGGGCCTATATCGACCGTTGGCGCCGGCCATATAGGGGAAACGGGCGGTCGAGATTGAAGCAATCGCCTCGAGATTCGTACCATGTATCAAGTTGGGTGTACAGCTCATTGTGCCTGTTTGATTTTTCTGAAACTTTTCATTTCCCCGTGTATTGCACGTGCAACTCTTATGCTTCCGAAAAATTAAAAAGAAAAATCTGAAAAAATAATTATGTCTGATGGGATTCGAACACACGGGCTATGTCACAGCAGTGTAGAGACTTTACCAGTGAGCTACAAGTTGTTTCTTACTTTTATTAAACAAATCTAATTTATAACTCTTACACAGGCTGTAATACTCTTTTCTGTACAATAACTACGATCTGTAGGGTGTTTTTCGTTACCCTATTGAGATGGGAAATATGTGTCACTTGTCAGGCGTATTACTGATTCCCCTGCCTGGGGTAGGTTGGGTGTCACGCCCCGCTTCCTAATATACAGAAACGGTAATGTGGCAAGTCCGCAACATATTTATCCAGAGAAGGTTATTCCCTAAATAAATATACTAAGCGTATTGAAAACAATAATACACAATCCAAGAATAAATTGAGACTGTAAAAATTTTCAACAAATATCTTTATTTACATTCAACTTCCAATATTTACAAATACAAGAGTTTATGCTGGAAAGTAAATACAATAAGTAAAATGCCTAAACAAGTGGCATACATAAACTGAAGAAAAATGAAGCTGAGCTAGCCCTGGGTAGCGATTTGGTTGTAGTCCTTCTCTATAGCTTCAACCTCCTCCGTCTCGACCGTATCTGACGAACATTCCAAGAAAAGAAAAGTGGGTAGAATGCCCGTCAGCGAACTAGCGTTCGGTAAATCCCAAGATAGGTAAGAGTAAAGAAAATAACAAGTGTAGAATATATATGACGAGTAAGAGTATATGATCATGGGTAAATATATGAACTATAGGTCTCTATATAGTCAATATGTTAACGTTAAGTTCCAAGTGTGAATGTAAACGCAGCCGTAGAAATAATCATGAGCTCAAGAGTGGGGCCCCAGGAGCAAGAAAACATGGGCCCATTTCATATGTTAGCATCGGAGCTCTAGGCTGTGGATGTGTCAACCTGACTGATATTCGAGTAAAAAAAAAGGTTAATACAGGACTCCTGAAGTTTCGTTGGATTCACACAAGAAACTATCCCAAACACCCCGAGTATTATATATATAACTGGTTAATATACTTAATAGATTTGATTTATTGATTAATATGTCTTAATGGAAACCATAGATTGCAAAAGGTGTAGAATGTATTCGAGTGAGTCGAGTAATATGTGAGTCGTGTCAATTGCAATCTTGGTTCGAGTCAAGTTAGTTCGAATAGTTTGAGTTCTAGTTCATAGTCGAGTTTTGATTCGAGTTGGGTTAGAGTTTGAGTTTGTATTCGAGTTTAGATTCGAGTTTGGATTTCGAGTTTCATGTCTTTTTCATAAAAATTGATTTAATTTATTAAAAGTCTTATGTTCGGGAGAAATCGGCAACTGTTGCACATGAACGGCAGGATTTATGTCTTTTTCCAAGACAATTGCCATTTGACAACTCCATTAAGTTGTCTAACCTGAATAAGCAAGCACTCACTTTCTCCGGCTCCCTAGGGCTCAAGAGAATTGATGCCGTTTAAACCTATATTAATTCTAGAGTTCTTAAAATATTGTTTTGCATATCTCAAGGGGGTTTTATGAAAAATACTTTAATATAGTTTAAAAATAAACCTCGAGGGTGATTTGTAATATTTAGGGTTTTCATGAACATATATTTTATTTGTTGTGGTGTTTTGGTGATAAAACCTAGCTTTTTGAAAGTTTGTGGTATTTTTATGAAAACTACTAATTTTGGAAACTTGGTGATATTTTATTAACAATTTTGATCTTTCTTTTTTTAAATATAGTTTGTTAATTTTTTTTATTGAAAATACGGATTTATAATTTTTATATAATTTTTCAAAAATTGGTTTTGTTTAGAAAAGTCGTGTTTCTTAAAAACCGTATTTTTATTCCTTTCGAGACTGAATACTCTATGAGGAGTTTTGCATCTCGCTTTACTATCCCAAGAATGTGCGATAATCCACACCATCCATTAGCGGGTCCCCTGACGAGAGTTGTAGAGGCGTAATTACCAAGAATTTCGAAACACCGATTTAAAGAAAACAGTTTTGAAACGGTGTGGTATTTTAATGAAAAAGTTATTCTTTAAATTAACTATAGTTCTAGAATACCATGCTATGGAACCATAGTTTGCGTGTGGGGTAGGTCGTTACCCCATGAAGTTTTTCTAAAGGTATTTAAACTAATTATCGATAAAATGGTGATACTAAAGTTCATGGTATTTTACTGAAAAAGTTCATTATATGTTTGTTTCATATGAAAATTTTGGTTAAATTAAAAACTAAATGATGGGAAATAAGGTTAATATTATTATAGGATGTTAGTTTGTTCTCATTTTCTTATCACATGGCTTATAAATATTAAAAAGAAAACTATATCGGAGATAACTCCACTTTTGTCGGTTTGTTTTAAAAAGTTGTTTTGAGATGGAAAAGAATAGAGATGAAGGGACTTACTATTTTAGGTGGTTAAAAAGAGGTTGAAAAAGCTCTCGGGGGTCATGGTTTCGTCGAAGATGCTCCGATCATCGAGTTTGGCTCGCTACTCCACTTGAGCGGCTTAACTCCACTTGGGACTTAAAGAGTTTTGAGAGAATTTTTGCTAAAATTTCAAAATGGGGGAGAGATATGGCATGGGGTGGTATTTATAGTGGAGAATTAGGGTTTATGAATTAAAAATATGGATTAAAATGCATTAAAAAGATGTTAAATGGTGAATTGAAGGGTCTCTGTTTGATTGCAGGGAAATCAAATAGTGCAGGGGAGTTAAGGCGAGTTGAAGGGGTGTGTGTGCAAAGCACGGAGCCATTTAGGCTCAAATCGACCATCGGCGCTGGCCCTAGGAGGGTTTTGGGCGGTCGGATCTTGAAGCATTGCCTCGAGATTCGTACCACGTGTCGATTTGGGTGTGTACACCTCATTGCGCCTGTTTGATTTTTCTAAAACTTTTCATTTCTCCGTGTATTGCATGTGCAACTCTTGGTCTTCCAAAAATTAAAAAGAAAAATTTGAACAAATAATCGTGTCTGATGGGATTTGAACACACAGGCTATATCACAGCAGTTTAGAGGCTTTACGAGTGAGCTACAAGTTATTTCTTGTTTTTATTAAACAAATCTAACTTATAACTCATACACAGGCTGTAATATTCTTTTCTGTACAATAACAAGAATTTTTTGTACAGTGATTTCAGAATCGTTACATTCTACCCTCTTTATATAAATTTCGTCCTCAAAATTTACAATTACATAGGGACTAATTTTCAAAAAGGTAAGGGTATCGTGTACACAAATTTTCTTCTCTTTCCCAATTTGATTCTCCCGGCGAATCCTTTCTCCACATCATTCGGACCAAGTTTACTTCCTTGTTCCGCAATGTCTTCATCTTTCAGTTCAGGATCTCAACTGGTTGTTACTCGCAAGTTAGGTCGGTTTATATTGTGAGCTCTGAGTGATCAAGTATGTAGCTGGGATCGCTCACATATCATCGTAGTTGGGATATGTGGAACACGTTGTGCACTCCTTCCAATGAGGTTGATAGTTCTAAACGGTATGCCACTTCTCCAACTCGTTCGAGTATGTCGAATGGTCCTATGTATCTTGAACTTAACTTACCCCTTTTGCCAAAACGGATCACTCCTCTGTTTGGAGAGATCTTCCGGAATACATGGTCTTCAGGTTGGAACTCCAGATGTCGACGCTTTGCATCTGCCCAATGCTTTTGTCGGTCTTGGGTTATCCGCATCCTTTCCCTGATCGTACGAACCACGTCCACAGTTGCAACAATCATCTCCGGTCTAAGGAGTTCATGATCTCCAACGTCGTCCCAACTCAACGGGGAACGACATTTCCGTCCGTAGAGTGCTGTGGATGGTGCTATCCTAATGTTTGCCTGATAGCTGTTGTTGTATGAAAACTCCATAAGGTGTAGGTGATCTTCACATGATCCTCCGAAATATAACATACAGGATCTCAGCATGTCTTCCAGGATCTGAATTGTTCGCTCGGACTGTCCATCTGTTTGTGGATGATACGCTATGCTGAAATTCAGACTCGTTCCTAGGTAGCTTGCAGACTCTACCAGAATTATGATCGGAATCTTGTATCACAATCAGAGACGATGCAAACAACTACTCCATGTAATTTCACAATCTCCTGCATGAGATTATAGGTATCAAATATCGTACATCTTGAAGGTTTAAATGTTACTTAAGATTTTTTTTACTCACCTCCATGTACTTCCTTGCTAACGTCTCAATTGACTGTCCAACTCTAAATGGAATAAAGTAAGACGACTTGATGAGTCGGTCCACAATAACTCAAATTGCATCGTTACCCTTCATGCTGTGAGGGAGAGCACTCACGAAGTCCATGGTAATGTGCTGCCATTTCCATTCTGGGATTGGTAACGGCTGAAGTAGACCAGCAGTTCTGTGATATTCAACCTTCATTTGCTGACACACCAAACACTTGGCTACGCTCCTTTCTACTTCGCGCTTCATTCCATGCCACTAGTAGTGTTGTCGTAGATCCTTATACATCTTCATGCCACCGGGGTGTACAGAATAAGGAGAGCTATGAGTTTCTTTCATCAACTCTTCTCGAACAGGTCCGATTGGTACACATAAACGGCTTCCATATCGCAAGGATCCATCTTCATGGATGATGAAGTCAGTTTGAAATCTACTTTCTACTTGTTCTCCGATCTTTTGTAGTTTGGCATCATTTGCTTGAGCTGCCTTGATCTGATTTACAAGAATGGACCGAACTTGTAAGTTCATCAAATATGAAGCGTTACCTGGCACAACTATTTCAATCTCCAATATGTGCAATTCTTGTTGTAGCTTCCATTGAGCGATGAGGTTCATTGCTAATGGCTAGCGACTAAGCGTATCAGGAACTACATTCACCTTCCCAGGATAATACTGTAGGTTGATGTCGAAGTCCGCCATGAGTTCTAGCTATCTTTTCTGTCGCATGTTGAGTTTCTTCTGAGTAAATACATACTTAAGACTTTTATGGTCAGTGTATATATCCACTCGTTCTCCCAGAAGATAGTGGCGCCAAATCTTGAGTGCGAAGACCACTGCTTCCGATTCAAGTTCATGTGTTGGATAGTTTCGTTCATGAACTTTTAATTGCCTTGATGCAAACGCCACAACTTTTCTATGCTGGTGTAGAATACATCCTAATCTTTTACCGGACGCATCACAATGCACAACGAATTCACCAGATTGATCTGGTACAAGAATAGGTGCAGAGCTTAATCTCGACTTGAGTTCTACAAAAGCCTTCTCACATCCTTCTGACCACATGAATGCTTCATCTTTATGTGTAATCTTGGTCAGGGGTACTGCGATCTTTGAGAAGCCTTCAATGAATCATCGGTAGTATCCTGCTAATCCCAAGAAACTTCTTATATCTTTCGCCGTCTTTGGTGTCGACCACTTACTGATAGCTGACACCTTAGTTAGATCTACAGAGATTCCTTCACTTGAAACGATATGTCTAAGAAATTTGACTTGATCTGGCCAAAATTCATACTTTTTGTACTTGGCGTAAAGCTGATATTATCGTAATGTCTCCAGGACAATCCGTAAGTGCTCGGCGTGTTCTTTCCGATTCTTTGAATACATCAGGATGTCGTCGATGAATATAACAACAAATCTGTCTAAGTACTCTTGGAAAACTTGGTTCATCAGGTTCATAAAGATGGCAGGTGCATTGGTTACTCCAAATGGCATTACAAGATATTCATAATGACCATAACGAGTCCTAAACGCCGTCTTCGGAATGTCGGACTCTTTGACCCTCACCTGATGGTAACCCGAACGAAGATCTAGCTTTGAAAAGACACAAGATCCACTTAACTGGTTGAAAAGGTCATCAATACACGGTAATGGATACTTGTTCTTAATTGTCATTTCGTTCAGAGCTCGATAATCCACACACATCCTGTATGAATCTTCCTTCTTCTTCACTAGCAACACCGGAGATCCCCAACTTGAAGTAATGGGTCGGATCCAACCCTTCTTCAGTAGTTCGTCCAACTGAACGCGGATCTCCTTCAATCCCTCCGGACTCAATTGGTATGGATTTTTAATTACAGGTTGTGCATCAGGTTGTAAATCGATGCTGAATTGAAGAGCTCGATCGGGAGGCAAACCTGATATATCTTTCGGGAATACATCCTCGAACTCTCGAACTATCTCTGGCTTCGATTCTTCTGCTTGCAATGCTGCAATCTCTGCCTTCTTTGGTTTTTCTCAGTAGATACTAGGCTCCAAGGTACGGTCTCCACTTTTGAAGTAGAAAACTGGATGATCTGGTATTTTAAACACTACCCTCCTTTGGAGACAGTCGATGGTAGCGAAGAAAGTTCCCGGCTAATCCATTCCCAAGACTACGTCGGAGTTCGGTATGTCCAGCACTTTGAAGTCCGCATAGAATTCTCGACTGCAGACGACACAGATCGTATCCCAAAGTTTCTTTTAGAACGTCGTTCCCTGAACTGGCATTCCAGCTGGATACGAGTGGTGTAACTGGGATCGCATGAGTTCGGACGAACCATTGTGACATAAAGCAATTTGATGCCCCAGTGTCGAAGAGCGTGAGTGCAGGTAGGGAGGCTACTAAGATTGTACCAAAGTCGCATGGGATAGGTTTAGGTATAACAAATATAAGATGACTATGAATTGAAAGGACTTGAAAGTGAATAGGGAGAGATTTACCAGTGATAACCTAACCCGTAGCTTCGACCTCTTCGACCGACATAGTGAATGCTTGGAGTTGCGGCACTTTCTTCTGTACCTGGTTAAACACTCGGTGTTGGGGTTGAGTAGTCTGGGTGCAGGGAGCTTGAGCTAGTAGGGCTAACCGGGTAGGAGGAGCTTGGATCGCCGGTCTAGTTGGAGGGTTGTTAGGTCCTCGGTTCTGTGGGCATACTCCAATGGCGTGAGTAGAAGACCTACAGATCAGGCACAAGTTGTTCGCCCTAAGACAATTCTTCAGAAAATGCCTTGTTCTCTTGCAGTAGATGCAAAAGTCTCGCATGTTGTTGGCGAACAAACCTACTAGCCTCCGAGATGGTTCGTTAAAAACTGACCTGGAAAAGGCCCCTCCGGTGATTTGGTGCACAAGGCATTTCACACCGGCAGTCTGCGGCCTGCCCTTCTTCTTCACAACTACCTCATAGCGTTGGGCAGCCTTCAAAGCAAGCTCATGAGTTGGGAAATCCCCTGTAACGAGTGCAGCTTGGATTTCCGGGTCCAACCCTTGCTGAAATCGTCGTGCCCGGATTTCAGTAGTGAGAATAAGGTGCGCAACGAACCTGTTATGACCTTGTGTCAGCAGTGTTGTGAGTGAGATCAGAAAATTGAATTTGAGACAATATCTTACCTGCTGAGCATGGTAAACTCAGCATCATATTCATCCACCGACTTGACCCACATCGAGCCTTGTTGTAAATGGATGAATTGTTGCTCTGTGTCAAAGCAGGCAACCTCTGGAAAGTACTTGGCGTCGAAGATATCTCGGAATGTTTTCCATTCTATCGGTTGTGCGAGACGGCTCTCCTCAGCCTTCCACCATACCCTAGCGTTATCGGTCAGTTGCAACTTAGCAACTCTCACCCAGGAAATATCTAGCACTTGAGCTGCTGCCAGATCATTTTTGATCGTTTGAGTCCATTCTTCTGTTTCGAGTGGGCTCTCTTTTCCTAAGAAGTTCTTTGGGTACAACGCCCGAAATTGCTTAACTCCGGATGCCTCGGATTCAGGGCGGTGCATGAAAATAGCAGTCTGTTGTTGCTGACCCTTCAATATGCTCTTGATAGCCTCAAGCAGTACCGTTTGCTCATTGATAGGAGCTGTAACGGTAGGTGGTGGTGGTAGAGTAGGCGGTAGAGTATTGTCGTTGACGTTTGTGCTGGTATTGTTCGGAGAGTCTATCATCTTGATATAAAAGATAGGTTATGATAGATTCAAGAATTTGAAATACAAGGAATGTAAATATTTGTTGAACTCATTAATTCTTATGGTATATTGTTTACGACTTCATTTCATGCTATTCGAACATGTATACCGTGTTTTCCCTGATCTCTTAATTATCGCATGTACATGAATACATAATTAGATATTATATATTTGACATAAAGCTATTGCATACTTGACTCGACTTGACCCAAACCATGAATACGTAATGACTTGACATGAACACTTAACATGAATACATTAACCATTGACTTGAATACTTGAACTCGACTCGATAATTGAATTGCACTCTCTTATGTATTCATGGATTTGGGCAAGACTTGTAGCTTTAATCACAGACTAATATACGCGGGGTGTTGGGGTAGTTTGAGTATGAATCCAACGGAATCTCATGAGTCCCATTAATACAAATTATGTTGCTGTGGTACCGGGCTTAAATGGTACAAATCATGTTGCTGTGGTACCGGGCTGAAATGGTACAAATCACGAATTCAAGAATGAGGTTCCATGTTTCCAAGCCCCTGGATGATAGCCTGTTAGGTTTGGAATACTTCAATAACAATTGTAGTCCCGCTATTTTGGTCCCGTGATTCCTTGTCCCTGGACGATAGCCTTGGATTCGAGAATACTCTTGAGATTGGTTGATATTCACACTTGAACTGACGTTAGGATATATTACCTTATAGAGACCCCTTAGGACACGGACATCCACTTCATGTTTACTATACCTACACTCCACAGTCATATTATACTTGTTTGCCATACTGATATAGTTGACATACATATTATCATGCACGCTACTATACTTGTTTATATGTTCATGATTTATATCTATGCTATACCATATAACACATTACACCTAGCATTTCATTTATTTACATCATACCATCCTTTTGGGGACTTACCGAGCGTTAGTTCGCTGACGGGAATTCCACCTATTTTTCTTTCTTTCTTGGAATGTTCGTCAGGTGGTATTGAGACAGAGGAGATAGAAGCGGTCGAAGAGAAGTACAACCAGTTCGCATCACAAACGGGCGTATAGTTTCATTCGGCTTTTCATTTCATTTCACCTTATTTTTGTATGCTTCCTTGTTAAGGCTTATAATGTTAAATATCTTGTATTCAGATATTTTTTCTACTATGAATCATGAATGTAATAAATCAGAGTTGGATTTCATTCTTTTGTTTGTTCTTGTTATTTTATGTTGCTTATAGACGCTTAGCGTATTTATTTTGAGAAACGACATTCTCATAATAAATACGTTGCGGGCTTATCACGTCATCGTTTCCATCTACTGAGAAGCGGGGCGTGACAAAAAATTTAAAAGAAAAATCAGAAAAAATATAATGTGTCTAATGGGGTTCGAACACAGAGGCTACGTCACAGCAGTTCAAGGCTTTACCAGTGAGTTATAAGTTATTTCTTACCGTTCTTAAACAAAATTAACTTATAACTTGTACTCAGGTTGTGAAACTCTATTCTGTATTTTAACAGTAGAATTTCCATACTAAGATTTCAGAGTCGTTATATTATACCCACCTTATAAAAATTTCATTCTCGAAATTTATACAAGAAAGTTGTAACAGATTCAAGAAAATTAGGTTACAGCGGTGGTGAAAAAACTATTGATATTTTACCGAAGGTGCATGAAAAATGTTTAAAAGAACAAAAGGATGCAAGAGTTTGAAAAGGCTGAAAAAGATGGGAGGGGATTTACCAGTGTTACCTTGACCTAGCTTCGGCTTCTACGGCCGCCAAGATGTAAGCCTGACGTCTCTGCACATTTCTCTGTGCATGCTGGTACATTGATGGCTGACGAGGTAAAGGTGGTCCGCGTAAAGGTGGTGCAGGAAGAGTTAACCGAGTAGGTGGAGCTTGAATAGCTGGTCTAGCTGTGGGGGCTGGGCCAGTTCGGTTGTGTGGGAAAGTTCCTATAGTGTGTGAGGATGATCCATATATCAGACAAAGACCATTCGCTCGACGGCAATCCTTAACTTAGTGTCTGGTTCTATTACAATAGATACAGAAGTCCAGTTCAGTCTCGGAAAATAATCCTTTTGGCCTTATAGCTAGCGCTGGGAGAGTTGGCCTAGAAGAGGCTCCTCCAGTAATCTAATTGGCGGAACGTTTCATACCAACCGACTGTGGCCTTCCCTTCTTCTTAATGACAGCTTCATAGCGACGGGCTGACTTCAAAACTGCTTCATGTGTTAGGTATTCTCCCGTTAATAGGGCGGCCTGGATCTCCGGGTCTAATCCTTGCTGGAAGCGCCTGCCTCTGATTTCTGCAGTAGGAATTAGATAGGCGGCGAATCTGCTGAGCATGGTGAATTCAGTATCGTACTCGTCCACTGACTTATCCAACATGGATCCTTGTTGCAGGTGGATGAATTTCTGTTCCATCTCGAAGTGCGCGGTTTTTGGAAAATACTTAGCATCAAAGAGATCGCGAAAATTCTTCCACTCGATTGGCTACTCAAGGCGGCTCTCCTCGGCCTTCCACCAGATTCTGGCATTGTCAGTAAGCTGGAGTTTTGCTATTCTGACCCAAGCCACTTCTGGAACTTGAGCTGCGGCTAGGTCGTCTTCAATACTCTGTGCCCATTCCTCGGCCTCAAGTGGTTTCTCCTTCCCTGAGAAGTTCTTCGGGTGTAACGCCCGAAATTGTTTCACTTCCAGTGCTTCTGCTTCAGAGCAGATGAAACTTTGTTGAAGGAGAGCAGTCTGCCCCGCAAAATCGTGCTTTTAGTCTGCTGATCTTCAAGTAGGCTTTTGATAACCTTCAGAAGTATCGTCTGTTCTGTGAGTGGTGCGACTACGGTAGGTGGAGGTGGTAAAACGATAAGGATAGGTGGTGGTGTATTTCCATCGTTGGTGCTAGGGTTGCTGGGAGAATCCATCACCTTAGATAGAACAGAAAGATTAGGATAGATTCAACGGAAATTGAATTGTAAGGAATGTAAAGTTGTTGAATCTCATATTTCTTATTATATATTACTTATGACTTCATGTAGAACGGACCTGCATGGGCCTCCAACAAAACCTGTCACGCCCCGCTTCCCAGTAGACGGAAGCAGGTACATAACGAGGATCGCGACGTATTTATTTCGAGAAGGTCATTTTCCGGAATAAATATGTTGTTTCCCCCAATCAAAGCAAAGCTCTGTTTTGAAAGTGAAGCGACGCTTCTGCTTCTCCCAATCAGAGCAAAGCTCTGTTCAAATTCCAAGAATTGAAATGAAGCGACGCTTCCTTTTCCCGATAAGAGCAAAGCTATGTATTAAAAATCTAAAGTAAAAATTGAAGCAACGCTTCAGATCCCTTGCGCTCTACGCTGCGCGCCACGTGTCAGACGCAGGTGCGCTAGCGCAGTTGCGCTGCGCTCTGCGCTACGCACCACATAGGCGCGCTAGCGCAGTTGCGCTGCGCTCTGCGCTGCACGCCACGTGTCAAACGCAGGTGCGCTAGCGCTGGAATTTAAAGAATTCCCCACCGTTATATCAAAAGATCTAATAATAATAATAAATTATTAATTAATCAGAATTAAAATTCTAGAAAGATCTTTCCAATCTTATTAAAATAAGAAGATTGTCTTCTGTAAAACAGATGCCTTAGGATCAAAGATCCAACGGTGGGGAAATATCCCCAGATCAATCAGAGAAAGATCTCTGTAACTAACTTAACAAATCAATTGGCCCTATATAAAGGCCCCTAGACTCCAAGTCTCACACAGATATACAGAATAGAGAGAACCCTCTGCAAACTTTGAGAAAAAACTCAAAGAGAAAGATAGGCAAGCCTTTGAAGAAAGAAATCATTTTCTTCATCTTTAAAAGTAAAGAATTTAATTCTTGAAGAACAGAGATGAAAACATCTCACAAAAGAAGAACCATCTTCTAAAAAGATCAAAGATATAAGAACAAGATCAAGATCTTTAATAAAAAGAAAAAGATCAAGGAAAGATCTAATCATAAAAGATTTAAAGAAGTAATTTACTTCATTCACAGATCTTTTGATCTATAAAGGCACAGCCTTTTGTTGAGAATAAGAACCTTGGTTCTTGGATCTTGAGGCAACGCCTCTTTTGAAGAACAGAACAAAAAGAACTTGTTCTTTGATTTTAAATTGATCAAGATGCGCTCTGCGCAATTGGACAGTGCCTTGCACTCTTGAATTGCGCCTCTGCGCTCCTTGGACTGGCGCACCGCGCCAGAACGCGCCATGTGTCAACCACAGACACAATCTGTACTTTGCGCTTCTAAAACAGCGCACTGCGCTCTTGGATTGGCGCATAGCACAAGAGCGAGCCACGTGTCATTCACTAGCGCAGCGCACTGGCGCAGCGCACTCAAAAAGCGCAATGCGCTAACAGATTTGCGCTTAGCGCAGAGCGTGACACGTGTCGCTTTCGCATGCGCTAGCGCATTGCGCTCTTTGATTGGCGCAAAGCGCCAGACAAGCCACGTGGCGCACTATCAGACCGCTACTTTGCTCCTGATAAATGCTATGCATTTAATTACAAAGCCCGATGCTATGCATTATTAAAAGGGCCGAGCCCAAATAAAGGCTCAACAGCCAGAACAATAAAATGTTCAACTCATATCAACTGAGCCCATATGCTCATTGTTGGGGTAAAAATTTACACCCCGGTTGACCGAGTCAAAGTCAAGGTCAACCCCCAAGCTAGGTGGGCCCAAGCCTAGGTCAAGCGGGCCCATGCCCAAGTCGAGCCCGCGGCCAGCCTCCTCCATGCCAAAATATAGATCATGTAATAAATAATTTTTATGTAATTTTTTATACATGAATGCATGCAATATGGGCATAAAGCCAATATTTTGTAAACCCATGGCTTATGTGCAAAAAGAAATGACACATGAGCCATGAGATGGTTAAAATGCTATTTTGTAAAGCCCAAGGGGCTATATGTAAATATGTAAGCCTATAAAAGGCAACATGATGATGAATAAAGTAACACTTTTTCCATTCTCTCAAAAACCTAGGGTTTGTACATCTTTCCCTTTTCTGAAGGTTTCAAACCTTCTTCTTTCTTTTGAATTAAATCAAGAGTTTTACTCTTCCTTTTCCAAAACTAAATAGTTTTTCACCACAAAACCCACAAAGGGGAACCCAGATCTGCCATCAGATCTCAAAAAGAAGGGATTTTTAGAATCTCATATCTCTTGATCTTCAAGATCCGGTCAAACCACAGGAGGAAGAAGAAGAACCCCCTTAATCAGTTTCAACACATCCTAGGAGTTTAACTCCATATATATATATATATATATATATATATATATATATATATATATATATATAAAATAAATATTTCCTTTCTGAAGCATAGCTTCTGGTTTCTGGGGCTAAAAGCCCTCTTTTCCTCGCCGACGCCCAAGCGCTCAAGCGCCGAGCGCCCACGTGCCGACACGTGGCGCGTTTGCGCTCCAGCGCCCTTGCACTCGAGCGCAAAGCGCCCATGTACCGACACGTGGCGCGCTTACGCTCCAGCGCACTGAGCTCGAGCGCAGGGCGCCCGCGTGCCGACACGTGGCGCGCTTGCGCTCAAGCGCTCTGCGCCCTAGCGCAGGGCTCCCGCGTGCCAACACGTGGCGCGCTTGCGCTCTGCGCCCGAGTGCAGGGCGCCCGTGTGCCGAAACGTGGCGCGCTTGCACTCCGGAGCTCTGCGCCCGAGCGCAGGGCGCCCGCGTGCCGACACGTGGGCGTGCTTGCGCTCGAGCGCCCAGCGCTCATGCGCAAAGCGCCCACGTGTCGACACGTGGCGCGCTTGCGCCTGAGCGTACAGCACCTAAGCGCACAGCGCTCAAGGCGCTGGCCCCACGCATCCCTTGGATGCCTTTTCCCCCCTCTTTTTATGTACATACATATACATATACATATGTATACATATTTGCACACACACGTGCTCCACGACACTGTCCCTGTTAGAAAAAAAAATTCTAACGGGACGCTGTCCCGCACCCCGTAAGGGGACTGCTAGCCCCCTTGACCCCTAGCCCACTATCCGGGTAGCGGGACCCCCGTAAAAACTCTGCGTGGCTCCCGATATATCCAAAACCCCTTTTCAAAACACAACACATGCACACCGCACGTTGAGTTTGCATGACCAGTTTAACCCGTTGATCGGAGGTTCCCTCGCCCCAAAGGCGAGGGGTAATTAACAGCAGCTTAGTCCGCGGCTGCCGGAGGTTCAGATCCCCATAATCAATAAACCCCGGCCTACCCCAGGCAGGGGGAATCTGTAGTACGCCTGACAAGCGCGCGCGTATTCCCATCTCAATGGGGTGACGAAAAACACCCTACACTCATAAACCTTCAAACAGACTTTAGTCCCAAATTGGACTATAGATCTCCCAACCAACATTAGTTAAAGGGTACATCTCTGAACTCCTCTGATATTTGTCGTTGTAATCCTTCAACGTCTTCAGAGAGGTGACGGGTCGCGACGGCCATACATTCCATGGACTACGATGTCCTTAACCTTGACCGGGATGTCTTTAAACTAACAATGGACTACCATGTCCCTAAACTAGCAATCGACCGAAATGTCCGTAAACTAAACGATAGAGCCCAAATGCTCTCTTGTTGGATCTAAATAATCCTGTTAAGTTGATCTTAGTCTGGAAATTAGACTAACATATCCTTAACAAACGTTTAAGTTGATCTTAGTCCAAAATGAGACTAACGTATCCTTAAACCAAAACCCCAAACCCAAATCTACGAAAATACGGATTTGGACTAATCCACGTCCTATGGGAGACAACATGAATTAGTCTCTGTATACAATCCACGGGCAACCACAAACAAAACAAACACCCACGACACGAAGTGACCAGCTGGAGAAGGAGAAAGTTGTTACCGCGATGCGGTAGCGTAATTAACTGCAGGGGCTTGCACCTGCAGGGAAGAGCGTCCCCACAATCAAAAACCCCTCAGACGAGGGGGAATCTGATGAAGTCTGCTACATCGGACGCATCCGTTTAAACCTTCGATACATGGTGCCATAAATCAACTTGGCATCTTCGGAGAGGTGGACGGATAGCACCAATTAGCATCTGCCCCCAGATTCAGGCAAGACAGTTCTTCTTCCCGGCTTCTGGCGGTGAACAGATTCTGGCACGCCCGGTGGGACCTCTTCCTCTTTCCACTCCACACTTCGTGTGTCGTGTTCGCGGACGAATCGCGGTTTGCTATGGTTGCCTGTGGATTCGAGGTACTTAGATTTGGTGTCTTGCTCCGTGTAGAAAACAGAAGACCAATGGCTTCAAACTGCACTAACTGCAACTGCAACTCTCGCTCCGTCCTGTCCGGAGGAGTGACTTACGGGCCCCAAGCAGCCTCCCTATTCAAGATGCCAGTGGAACAAGTGACTCAGGCCACCACTGGGCTGTTCTTTAGGACCATGATCCCACCGATGAGCTTCAACGCCCCTGTACCATTGCAAGAAGCCCCAAAGAGCTCGGTCTTTAACCGCCTCACAACTACTGCGGCCCCTCTCAACGGGTCGTCCAACTCCAACTCCTCGGTCTTCACCAGGCTGAGCTTAAACTCCGATGGGCCTACCGAGAAGCCCGTGATACCCGAAGTGGCCATCCCAAAGAATATAGCCATCCCTGCTCCTGAAGTCTCCAAGGCGGCTTCTCCTGCTAAGGCGTTGGTCTTCACGAGACTGGCCGTTTCATCTCCAACTCCGCATGAAGTCATGAGGGTTGTTTCCCCTGTTCGAAAGTCGGTCTTCGCAAGACTGACTATCCCCTCTCAGCGAGCATCTATCTTTGACAGGATAGCGCCAACAGCTGACTCTCATCAGAATAAGGGGCACGGGAAAGCTGATCCAACAACGGAGGTGATCCCGGCCGCACGACATGCTCGACGTCGCCGCTGGCGCCGAGTGAGGAAAGCTGGGGGCAATTCCTCTTCTGGACTAACTCCGCCAACTCTAATGGTGGAAGTTGATGCTGTTGTTCCAACGGGAAACAACTTTGAACTACTTAACAGGGTACGCAGGAATTCGCCAACTGCTGTGCTGAAAAGATCTCCTCCACCAATGGAGAACGCTACAAAGGCGAAGTTTGAACAGCCCCCTCAGCGGCTGCCCTCTAAAATTTACCAGGTCTGGCGATAGGTCCAAGACACCGTGATTGATCAAGACTACTCCCGCCGACCGAAGAATATGAAAGTTCGGCAAGAGAAGGACCACCCTATCGTACCACAGAAGGTGTCACCTACTTGGGTTTCCGCTGCTACGGACCCCTCAACTTCGACCACCCACAAGAAGAGAAGGCCAGAGAAAATCCCTAAGTCTGCAATGAATCGCAAGACCACTGAACCCAAACGCCCTAAGTCTGGGGGCATGGTGATGCAAACTGTTTATATGACTTCAGGAAAGGAAGAAAGCCGCGCTTCGACGGGTCACCGACCGCTCACCCGATCCGTGACAAAAGCCCAGGAGCAACAGCAGAAGCTTCAAGAGATGCTGACTATAATGGCCGCACTTACCGGGCCAAAAGAAAGCCCGAAGGCATCATCAGAACAGCGTCACGAACAAGAAACTGACGCTGACTTCCTACGCAGAGTTCTCGAAAAGAAGGACAGAGAAGCAGCAGAACAAGCTGCCAACATAAAAAAAATGGCGCTTCTCTTCCAAGACATGGTCGGGATTATGTTACAGCCGGATCCTCCAGCCGAAGACCCTCCGATCATTATTGAAGACGATAGAGGGGAGACATCTAATCCTCCTCCGACTCTTTCAGCAGCCAAGGAGGAAACCATTTCCAAGGCCGCACTGGATGACTATATAGCTCAACAAATACGAGCTCACCAGGCAAATGAAGCAGCTGGTCAAGTCGTTAAAACTGGGCGACCGTATCCAGGCTGGTATGATCAGATAAAGTACCCACCGGGATATACGATCCCTAAGTTCCATATATATAAAGGGACGGGGAATCCATATCAGCATGTCTCTCAATTCAGAGCCTTATGCGGTAACACTGGAGGCGATGATAAACTGTTGCTTTGCCAATTCGTCGGCAGCTTAGCGAAAACGGCCTTCAAATGGTATTCGGAGCTACCTAACGACTCCGTCAAAACATTTGCGGAGATGGAGCTTCTGTTTACACAGAGATTTGCAAGCGCCAGCGAGCTCACCCCGATCACCGCATTGATCAACGTCAGGGTAAGGCCAGGCGAAACGTGGGTTCAATACGCAATACGATGGCGAAACTTATGGTCGAAGTGCGAACAACGCATCAAAGAAGCACCCGCGGTAAGCATGTTCGTGGGTACTCTTGACCCTCAAGCGACCATCTCGCAATTCATGATGTTCTTCAAGACAACTACTTTCCAGGTCTTGATTAACAAGTTGGCCCAAATGAACCAGATGGGTCATAAACCGTCTCCTTCGAAGACGGATCCTCGGAATGAAAAGGGGAAAGGAAAAGCAACTTTCGTCGCCAACACTCAACAACGGCCGAGCAACTTAAAGCCGGTTGTTCGCCAAAACATTACGCGTCCACGCCCATCCCTCGAGGAGAGACTAGGACGCCCTTACTCGTTTCCCCAAGATAAAATGAGGAGACTGTTCGAGCTGGCAGTACGCAACAAGCTCATAAATTTGTCGGATCCAAAACGTCTGTTACAGCCAGGCGATCTCAACAATCATAATTACTGCCCTTACCATCAAGCAGTAAGCCATCCAATCGAAGATTGCTTCGTTTTCAAAGGCTGGATTGAGGACCAATACCAACAAGGCAAGTTCGCATTATCCGAAAACTGGAAGGTGAAACCGCCGCAACTTCACGCCCCTAAAAAGGTGGACACGCAGGGGGCATCGTGCTCTTTTATAGAAGAAACTCCGTGGGAGGTCGCCCTTTCAGCCAAAACTAAAAGAATGCTGAAGGGTCTCCAAATGTGCCCGGCAATCAGGTGGAAAAGTCCGCCGGAGCCCGAGGTCCTTGATGGGATGCTGAAACCACGCCCAACACCAAGAATTGACAACAGTAGGAAAGACACCCAGGCACAGCCGTCAAAGTCTTCAAAGAAAAAGGAGAAAAAGCCCACGCGGTTTTATGACAAGCGCACGGATCTGCGAAAACATATTGACACGCCGGAAGAATATAATCAGAAGGCGCGGACCTCAGTCACACTCCGAGAATTCCTCAGCCACGTCCTTGAGGACGGAGATGATGACAAAGACTCGTCGGATGAACCTGAGGATTATGTGGCAAGCTGCCATATGATCTCTCACTCGTCGATAAACAGTGAAGAAGCTCCTGACGCAGAGAATCCGGGGGCAGGTCCTGAACCGGAACTTCTATGGCCGTCAGACAAAATGATCGACACCTTCCTGAGTGAAATTCATCTGAAAAGTAAAGCCGATCGGGAGCGCAAGATGGCCATACTTGAAAAGGGCAAACGCCGGCGACTGGACAAAAGGGTCGAAACACTCCCACCAGATCAAAGTATATCCGCCGCAAATGAAAGTAGGATCAAGACAAGGAAACGATTCGCCAAAGCCATATCGATGGGGATGAAGCTGCCCTCTTTCAGAGAAAATTCTCCTGGCGGTATACATCTTGATGAAGCGGACGCACATCCTAACTTCTGCTTATATCATCAGAAGATCGCACATCCTACTGAAAACTGCAACTCCTTTAAGTGTTGGTGGCAAGGGTATGTCGCTCACAGGCAACACTTCAACAGGACAAAGCGTGAAGCTCGTAGACAGTGGAAAAATGCAACAGATGACCGTAAAAGAATTGCCGGCAATTGTCATAGGGTTGATCCCGGGGGATCGCAAGTTCTCACTTTCGGAAGCGACTCCGACGAAAAAGTAGCCCTCGGTCCTCTCTTCAAGGAATCCATCTCTGAAACGAAAGAATTGACGAGTTGCGAGAACATTCAGCCGTGCAATCGTACGTTACCCGGAAAGAATCTCGGACCCACAAACAAGGGATCGAACAAAAGGGATAAAGGGAAGGAAAAAACGGTCTTTGTCGCCAACGCTCAACAACAATCGAGTGGCCCTAGGCCGGTTGTACGCCAAAGCAACAAACGGCAACCCCTCTATGAGAAGTTGAAACGTCCTTACTCATTTCCCCGGGATGAAACAAGGAGGCTGTTCGAACTAGCAATGCGCAACAGGCTTATCACTCTACCGGAGTCGAAACACCAGTTACAATTGAATGATGTCAACAATCCTAATTACTGCCCTTCCACCAAGTATTGGGCCATCCGATCGAAAACTGCTACGTCTTCAAAAACTGGGTTGAAGACCAATACCAACAGGGCAAGTTCGCGCTGTCCGAAAACTGGAAGGTGAGCCCGCCACAACCACATGCTCCGAGAAAGATGGATATGCTGGGGGCATCATGCTCATTCATAGGGAAAGCCCTATAGATTGAAAAGTCAGTAAACTAAAGATTCGCCTCAAATACGGCAACGGTGGACCACTATGTCCTAAAACTGGCTGCGGACCGAAACGTCCCTAAACTAACGACGGACTGCAATGTCCTAAAACTTGCTAATGACCGAAACTTCGTTATAATACTACCAACCCGCGGCACCCTTAGGCTGACGTGATAATAAAAAAATAAAAAAATAATAAAAAACGGTATGTCCATAAGCAAAATGGGCACGGATGAAAACCCGAAAGGGCTCCGTAAGTAAAAACAGCAGGGCTACCGGCAAGTCTTGTGAAAACCCGAAAGGGCGCAACCTCGTTTGAACAAAAAAAAGAAAGATTAAAAAAAAGAGGGAAAACGGTATGTCCATAAGCAAAGTTGGCACGGATGAAAAACCGAAAGGGCTCCGTGAGTAAAAACAGTAGGGCTACCGGCGAGTATTTGTGAAAACCCGAAAGAGCGCAACCTCGTTAAAAAAACACTTACAGGGCCCTCTCGACCTTATGAGGAGAAATCACCCGCGTGAGATTCTTACGACTCACAAGGGAGCAACACACTTAGGGATCCCCACGATCCCTAAGGAGAAATTACACTTGTGAGATCCTCACGACTCGTAAGGAGAACTCTCTTATGGGACCCTCACGGCTCATAAGATTTGAAAGTCTTAAGTTACAGAGACCTGAACCCGTTCTTAAGCAGCCCCCACAACCTCCAGTACTGCCCTACAAGCGGCTCAATATTGACCCTTGTATACAATCCATGGGCGCGAATAAACATTTTCCTAACAAAGTCCCATCCGTTGCTAGGGATATGTCTACACGGTGAACAGCCCTTGTAAGTCCTCTCGACTTATAAGGAGAAAGCACTCTTATAAGATCCTTACGACTTATAAGAGATCATGCACTTAGGAATCCTCACGATCCCTAAAAAGAAAATGCACTTACGAGATGACTCGTAGGGAGAAATACCTTTGTGAGATCCTTACGGCTCATGAAGTTAGAAGCCTCAGTCGACAGAATCCTAACCCTGTTCGCTAAGCCACCTTTGTTCGACATCGACAGGGGCAAATGATGATTCGCTCCTGGAAATATCCCAGTTGTAGCGGTGCTGATGCCGAAATCGGTGTCTAATCCCAAGCTTGCGGCAAAAAGCTAGCGAACCACACATGCATATGAAATAGCCGAAATGATGGGGCATCTTGCAACAAAATCAGCAAGTAAAAATATATGCATACCAAAATAGCCGAAATGATTAGGCAACTCGCAATAAAAAGCAGCGAGTAAATACAAAAATAGCCAAAATGATTGGGCACCGCGAAAAATAGCCGAAATGATTGGGCAATCGCGTTTTTCGTGATATAAAAAGCTGAAATGATAAAGCATCGCGGAAAGAATAAAAAAAATGATGAAAGAATGAAACTTTTTGCCCTACATGTGAGATCACATCGATCCCTGTATACAATCTAGGGGCACAAACAAAGAGGGAACCATACCTTCCCAACAGGCTCCACCAGAAAGCAAAGCCAAATCTCGACGGTTCATAGACAACCTAGAGACAGCCTCGACATTTGTCGTAATATTGCAGATACAATGTCAACAAACGAAGCAAAGGAAGATCCCTAGCTTCAGGGTCTCGACGTCAATATCGACAACTTAGAGATCAACGACGGCGTTCCTCCGCAGTCCAGCAGGATGCAGATGCAACGTCAACAAAAGACCTCACGGTCGAAACAAAGCGGAGCGACGGCAAAATCCCAGCTCCACCTCAGCATTCATCTCGATACAGCAGACGAGATGTCAACGATGGCGTTCCTCCGCAGTCCAGCAGGATGCAGATGCAACGTCAACAAAAGACCTCACGGTCGAAACAAAGCGGAGAGACGGCAAAATCCCAGCTCCACCTCAGCATTCGTCTCGATACAGCAGACGAAACGTCAACAATGGCGTTCCTTCGCAGTCCAACAGGATGCAGATGCAAGGTCAACAAAAGACCTCACGGTCGAAACAAAGCGGAGCGACGGCAAAATCCCAGCTCCACATCAGCATTCGTCTCGATACAGCAGACGAGATGTCAATAATGGCATTCCTTCGCAGTCCAACAGGATGCAGATGCAACGTCAACAAAAGACCTCACGGTCGAAACAAAGCAGAGCGACGGCAAAATCCCAGCTCCACCTCAGCATTCGTCTCGATACAGCAGACGAGATATCAATAATGGCGTTCCTTCGCAGTCCAACAGGATGCAGAAGCAACGTCAACAAAAGACCTCATGGTCGAAATAAAGCGAAGTGACGGCAAAATCCCAGCTCCACCTTAGCATTCGTCTTGATACAGCATACAAGATGTCAACAACGGCGTTCCTTCGCAGTCCAGCACGATGCAGATGCAACGTTAGCGAAAGACCCCATGGTCGAAACAAAGCGGAGTGACGGGAAAATCCCAGCTCCACCACGACATTCGTCTCGATACAGCAGACGCAGTGCAAGCAAACGAAGCGAAGGCCAAATTCCTAGCTTCAGGGTCTTGAAGGCAACTCATATAAAACCTGAAAGACTATCGGAGATCATCCCACATCAGCGCGGAGTGGTCTCCACCTCGACGTTCGTCTCGATACAGCAGATGCAACGCCAAAGCAAACGAAGCGAAGGCTAAATTCCTAGCTTCAGGGTCTTGACGGCAACTCATATAAAACCTGAAAGACCATCGGAGATCATCCCACATGGAGTGGTCACCATCTCGACGTTCGTCTCGATACAGCAGACGAGATGTCACCACAGCGTTCTTTCTCCAGCAGGATTCAGACGCAACAATCAAACAACGGAGCCACGGCAAAATCCCTAGTTCCAAACCTCGACGGTTCACCAGCAACCTAGAGACAACCGCGACATTCGTCTCGATACAGCAGATGCAATGCCAGCAAACGAAGCAAAGGCCAAATTCCTAGCTTCAGGGTATTGACGGCAACTCATATAAAACCTGAAAAACCATCGGAGATCATCCCACATAGAGTGGTCACCACCTCGACATTCGTCTCGATACAGCAGACGAGATGTCACCACAGCGCTCTTTCTCCAGCAGGATTCAGACGCGATAATCAAACAACGGAGCCACGGCAAAATCCCTAGTTCCAAACCTCGACGGTTCACCAGCAACCTAGAGACAACCGCGACATTCGTCTCGATACAGCAGACGCAATGCTAGCAAACGAAGCAAAGGCCAAATTCCTAGCTTCAGGGTCTTGACGGCAACTCATATAAAACCTGAAAGACCATCGGAGATCATCCCACATGGAGTGGTCACCACCTCGATATTCGTCTCGATACAGCAGACGATATGTCACCACAGCGTTCTCTCTCCAGCAGGATTCAGACGCGACAATTAAACAACGGAGCCATGGCAAAATCCCTAGTTCCAAACCTCGACGGTTCACCAGCAACCTAGAGACAACAGCGACATTCGTCTCGATACAGCAGACGCAATGCCAGCAAACGAAGTAAAGGACAAATTCCTAGCTTCAGGGTCTTTACGGCAACTCATATAAAACCTGAAAGACTATCGGAGATCATCCCACACCAGCGCAGAGTGGTTATGACTCATCGGGGCTCTCCAAAATGGGCCTAACCTCAAGTAAAAAGTGGCATGGCAAAATTCCTAACGCTTGCTCTTCCGACGGTCAAACTGCCTAGAAGGATTGCTTGAAGACGTCTTGTCCAGCCCCCGAAGGGATCAGAGACACGACAGTCGCAAGGCTACTCGAACAAGCAAGATTACCTATCGAGGAATACATCAGCCAACGCGACGGTACGATGGACAAAACCCTAGTACCACAAACCCTAACGGACCTTTATCGTAAAGAGCAGAGGTTAACTGTGACGTTAGGATATCCTTGCGAGAAATGCTCGATTCGTCTCGACTTGTAGGGAAAAGTCTTAGGCAATCGGGATAAGAACCGGTTTCCTAAGCACTGGGGCCCTGCAAGTCAGTTCAAAATGGACTCCTGCATACTATTCACGGGCCACACTCTCCAAAGTCGAATCTCGACAAGGGGGGAAACAACCGCTTACGGGTCCTCTCGACTTGTAAGAGGGATAATTCTTTTATGAGATCCTTACGACTCTCAAAAGAAAACACACTTAGGGATCCCCACGATTCCTAAGGAGAAATTACACCTACGGGATCCTCTCGACTCGTAGGGAGAAAAGTCTTCATGAGACCCTCACGGCTCATGAAGTTGAAAAGTCTTAGGTAGCAGATCGGAACCTGCTTCCTAAACCATCACTACCTCTCGGAGAGATCAAGATGAAATGTTCTTTATTATCTACAGGCCACATTTGCCAGAGTGACATAACAACAACAACAAATAAAAGAGAAGAAAGCGACAAGGAGAACATTTGATTTGCATTTGGTTAAGCGTTCGAAACATACCCGTTCATGTGCAAAAGATTTAGTACATAGAGTAAAACACGCTAAAATGAGGAATTTGCCATTCATACTTCGAAAAGTTCTAACAATCATGAAAGCAGTAAACGAAAACATTATCAAAATAATTACAATGGCAAAACCTCAGATCCAGGGCATGGATTGAGGAACTCGAACGTGACTTTGTCCAGAATTTTCCAGGCCTGGCGAACCATCCTGGTATGCTTCCTTTCGCGATCATAAGCGTCAGAATCCCCACGGATGTCCTCCACCCTCCGATAGGCAGCAAGTATGGCAGACTGTTGAAAAGCCTGGTGCAGGAGATCGACAAGATTGTCTCGCCGTCTCTTTGAGATTAGGCTCATCAGATACACCGAGTGCACCTTATCCTCAGCGGCATCCAATTCCCTAATCGGAACGCCGGTACAGAATAGAGAGAGCGCTTCCCAGATCGCTCCCACAATAAGCTTCAGGAGAGGGGAACGCCGAGGAAGCAGTTGACCGTTGTATGCGTCAAAGCATCTCATAATTTTGGCACACTCGGCGTTTGTAAATTCTCGATTCTGAGAACGGCCGAATCGGCGAATGTCTCTGTAAGAGATAATCTCGTTGAGATCGTACATATGAGCATCCATTACTCCTGCAAAAGAAAATCAACAAAATTAGCAGACAGGCTGGTTAAGCAATTTCTGATTCAAAACAGGCACAGGAAATTAAACTCCTCGAGAGCAATGCTCTACAGAAAGGAGTGACATCTGGCAAAATCAATTATTAGGGGAATTTAAAAGAAATTCCCCGAGAATGCTCAGAGTCTTGCTCTGAGAAGATAATGTAATTCATCAAAAATAAAATTCCATGTTTGATCTTCATGATCTACGAACAAACTCTTAAGAGTTCTTCTATATGATCTAAAAGGAGTAAAGCTCCATTAATGAAATAAGAAATCATAAGTGAAATCCTTTTAGAGAGCAAAGCTCTATTGATCGAACCCTAAAAGAGTTCTCTTTAGATCAAAGATCTATGAAGAGCAGAGCTCTTTTAATGGGTAAAACCCTAATCTAGTGAAAGTTTTAAAAAAAAAAACTTGACCTAAATTTTAGCAGAGTTCTGACTCTTAAAAGTTTTTTAACAGGAGAGCAATGCTCTGACGAAGGGATAATTCTCAAGGAGGAGATGAAAATCATCTAAGGGACCAAAGGCCCTATTTATAGGCATTGAGAGCCGTTTCAACTTCCAAAGGTTGATCCAACGATTGAGATGTTGCCACCGCTGCGCTCACGCTTGGGCCAAGTAAGCGCAACGGTTGGGGGCATTTGTTTCCCCCAATCAGAGCAAAGCTCTGTTTTGAAAGTGAAGCGACGCTCCTGCTTCTCCCAATCAGAGCAAAGCTCTGTTCAAATTCCAAGAATTGAAATGAAGCGACGCTTCCTTTTCCCGATAAGAGCAAAGCTATGTATTAAAAATCTAAAGTAAAAATTGAAGCAACGCTTTAGATTCCTTGCACTCTGCGCTGCGCGCCACGTGTCAAACGCAGGCACGCTAGCGCAATTGCGCTGCGCTCTGCGCTGCGCGCCACGTGTCAGACACATATGCTAAGTGTAAAAGAAGCAATATAAAATGATAAGAAAATTAACATGAGATTAAAACTTTGACAACTTTAATTACATTCAACTTGATTCATTTACAATACATGATTTCAACTGAAAGGAAATACAAGAAAAGAAATGCCTAAACAGGTGGCATATATAAACTGAGAAGAAGATAACTGGTCTAAGCCTGGGTCGGGATCTGATCATGCTCCTCCTCTGAGATGTCTACCTCATCAGTCTCCACAGTATCTGACAAACATTCCAAGAAAACAAAGGTGGGTGGAATGCCCGTCAGCGAACTTTCGCTCGGTAAGTCCCCTAGATATGAAGTTAAATATAAAGTGTAATGATAAAGGAAGTGTATATCATGAACAATTGATTATAAGGTTTGGTATCTCAGCATGTTATTTTATGTAAACACGGCAATTTTATTTAGCATGCAATTCTTTCGTAATATATGTGAACAAGTATGGTAATATATATGACAAGTAGGTAAACATGGCAGTATAGCATGAGCATGGCAAACAAATATAACATGACCGTGTAGTGTAGGTATGGTGAACATGCAGTGAATGTAAGTGTCTTAACAAGTCTCTATTTGGGTACACTAATTTAACGTAAGTGCAAGGATGAATGTCAACCAATCTCAAGAGTGTTCTCGAACCCAACAGGCTGTAATCCAGGGGTAAGGAACCACGGGCCCGAATCAAGTGTTAGTAATGGGACTTCAACCTAGTGTTGAAGTATTCCAAACTCAACGGGCTGTAATCCAGGAGTAAGGAAACGCGGGTCCCTCATGATAGCTTGCTTGTGTTAGTAGACATGGATTCATGATCTAGTGGGACTCCTGAGATTTCGTTGGATTCATGCATGAACTACCCTAACACCCCGTGTATTCTACGTTACAGTTAAAATTACCAGCCTTACTCGAATCCATGAATACATCAAGTTGCAAGATTGAGTTCATGTATATATCAAGTATTTTTGTCAAGTATTCATGTATTCATGTCAAGTTGTATTCATGGTTTGAGTCAAATCATAGTGTTCAAATATTCATGTTTCGCTTTAGTCAAGTTCAAGTGTTCTGATTCATGATCAAGAGTCAAGTATACATGTTTGCTTTTGATGTTTGAATTCAAGTATTCATGATCAAGTATTCATGTTTGGTTTTGAATTCAGGTTTGAGTTTGGATTCAGACTTGAGTTAAACTCAGACTTGAGTCAGACACTTATAAACTAATTTAGATCTTGAATTAGGTTCGGGAGTTATCGGTAACTGCTGCACATAGACGGCAGGATTTATGTTTTTTTCCAAGATAATTACCATTGATAACACCGTTATATTTTCTACCTTAAATAGGCTAGCACTCACTTTCTCCGGCTTCTTGGGGCTCAAGAGAATTGATCCCGCTTAAACCTATATTTACTAAAATCCTTAAATATAGTTTTATATAACTCGAGGGGGTTTTATGAAAATATTTTTAATATAATTAAAAATAAACCTCGAGAAGTTATTTATATTATTTATGGTTTTCATGAATATGAATTTTAAGGATTTGAGGTATTTTAGTGATAATAGCTTAGCTTGGAAAGTTCATGGTATTTTACTGTAAAGCTTGACTTTTGTTAGTATCTTGATGAAACTTTTAATTCTTTTATTGAAAATATAAGTTATTATATTTTGAAAATATATGGATTTTGTAATATTTATATAATTATTAAAAATTAGATTTTTAATTAAGTAGAAAAATTACGTTTTTCTTAAAAACCGTATTAAAAACCTTTCGAGACCGAATGTTCCATGAGGAGGTCTGCATCTCGCTCTACTAGCCCAAGAATGTGCGATAATCCGCACCATCCAATAGCGGATCCCCTAAAAATGGTTGTAGAGGTTTATTTGCAAAGAAATTTTAAAATACAATTTCAAAGAAAACCGTTTTTATAGTAAATGGTATTTTGATGTAATCTTGTGTTTATAACTAAAAATACGTTCGAAGGATATCGTGCTATGGAACCATGTGTGTATGTGAGAGGTAGGTCGTTACCTCATGAATTTTCCTAAAGGTATGTTTTAAGCAAAGCAATATAAGATGACATATATAAAGTTCATGGTACTTTAATGTAACAGTTAAGTTAAATTATGTTACATGATATTTTTGAATGAAAGTTGGTTCTAAACCTTACTTTTATGATTACAAGATTTGTGTAAGGATATGGATGTCAAATATGTAAGAAAAATGGATTTTATATAGTATAGAAGAACATGTCGGTATTAACTCCACTTCCGACATATATTTTGAAAAAGAATTTTTTAGTGAAGAAGAATGAGGATTGGAAGGGACTTACCACTTGGTTATATTAAGAGGATGTAGGAGAATAGATTGTTGTCATCATGGCGTCGCGGGGTCGTCAGAATTGCTTCGATTTTTCGCCGGAAGTTGACCGCTTGCTAACTCCACTTGTACTTCACTTGTACTTAGAAAATTTTGAGAATTTTCGTTAAGGATTTCAGAATGATGAAGGGCTAGGGCATGGGATAGTATTTATAGTGTGGAATTAAGGTTTTGGAATTAAAATGATGAATTAAAATGCATTAAAATTTAGTTTAAAGGTGAAATTAAAAGTCTCTGTTTCATTGCAGAGCAATCAAACAGTGCAGAGGAGTTAGGTGTAGGGAAAGGATTTTGTGTGCAAAGCCCAGGGTTCACTGGGCTAGGGGGGCCCGTCGATGCCAGCCTAGGGAGCAATCTCGCCAGTCGTTTGAGAGAGTGGGGCCGGTGGATTTGAGCCACGTGTTCCTCTCTGTATTAATACTCTTTTGTGCATGTTTATTTCTTCAGACTTTTCATTTTTATGTGCATTGCACGTGTAAACTTTTGGGCTTCCAAAAAGTTTAAAAGAAAAATCATAAAAAATATAATGTGTCTGATGGGGTTCAAACACAGGGGCTATGTCACAGCAGTGCAAGGCTTTACCAATGAGCTACAAATTATTTCTTATTGTTCTTAAACAAAATTAATAACTTGTACTCTGGCTGTGAAACTTTATTCTGTATTTTAACAGAAGAATTTCTGTACTAAGGTTTCAGAGTCGTTATACAGTTCCACGCTGACACCTCTTAGGCCACTTTTTGACCAAGTAGTCTGGCCTCTCGCAATGTATACGTTAACGACGACAACTTCTAGACCTCTGAGTACGCGTCATACAACTGGCCATGGGTCCAATCTTAATCACTATAGAATCCTGGAAATAAACCGTCATGACCTCTGCCAATATCATCTCTGCCGAACTGCCCGGAAACTAGCACTCCTTAATGAATCCACTTCCATTCCACAACAACTGCAATCTCATCAAGAGTTTCCTCTAAAAGTGTAGCGTATACAACGCTTCTGCATAGTATCAAATCTCCAGTATCGATGGAGAGGAACAACTACGCATGAAGATTTCGTATCAATCTCATAATCCACTTCTCTTCAGTATCGATCAAATAGGGAGCGTATCGCGACAGCCACGCGAACTGTAAGTCCAATTCGGTTACGATCATGCCCAGAGTCTTACACAAAGACTCAACCATACGAATTCGGCATCTCTGACACTCTGTGGAAGAAATCTGGCTAAGTACACCTTCAAGAACTTGTCCCAAGCCATCGGAGGAAGACTCACTACTCGGTCTCTCTCGATCGACTCACATCAGGTCTGAGCAAGATCACTTAAAAAGAAACTAGTCAACTTCATCGATCTTGCATCGGAGCATCACAACGTACTAATTATCCTAGCCATCATATCCTGAAATGACTAAGAATCCTCCGTCACATCTATACTCGTAAACTCTGGCGACTCTAGCTTCATGAAATCTGGGAGCGATGCCTCGATAATCTCAGCAACGACTGGTACCACTGTCTGAATAGTAGGCAATACAACGATTTCTGAAATGGGCTGAACAACATCAGGCCTCCAAGTCCGGCTGGTCTCAAGCAATGACCTGACCCTCTGGTACGGATCCTAAAGAAAACTTGCCTCAACACGAGAAATCCTATCATATAAGGATAAACAACATGTTCCTATGTCACCGGAATATCACCCTGGTCAGTCCTCATCCCAGACAAGCTTGCCCTAATCGTGTTTCTAACCGCAGCCCTCTCGACTCGCGTAGACATGATGACCGGAACACCCAACAAATATCGATGAGAAAAGATCAACTGAACGAATAGAAGGAAAGATCTTAAGATATATATCCTAAGGTTACTTAAGCGGAATATCGTATCGTAAATATGCCGCGGAACATACGTACGGTACGTCATTCTACTTAGTATCTACTCCATCAACAAAGGTCAACCTACATAACGAAAGTTCGGGTATAATACCCTCAAAGTCAAGTCTAAATTCCGTAAGGTCAAATCTAGGTAACGAAAGTGTATTCCCTAGACTCCACATAGTCAAATCTAGACTCGAACAAAGATTAAACCTAACGCTCTGATAACAAATTTGTCACGACCCGAAAGTGGCACATGACTGGCACTTAGATCACGTAACGTCTAAAGATGTCGACGTGATCCAAGTAAGACGAAAACCCAGAATCTAAACATTTTTATGAAAATAGTGGAGGTGAAGTTTAAAAAGAGTTATTAAATAGAATCAAGTTTCATTCTCAAAGTTGTAATTAAGCTTGTTTAAAAAAATGCCAATGTCGTTTTTAAAATCGGTCGGCACGTCCTTTGTAAATTTTGAATAAAACATAATACAAGTATAATATAAAGCATCCCAACGGGAGGTAGCTTCCACGCCTACACGGCGAAGCAACCACTCAAATAGAAAAGTATACAACGCAACCACGCCCACACGGAGAAGCAACCACACAAAAGTATACGACGTCCAAGGCGAAGAAAAGAAAAACGAAACATAACTAGAAATAATATAAGTCGACTTCAAAAGTGTGCAACATCCAACCATACATAACATCTAACTCTCGTTTCTAAATCCATAATATACAAGTTTTGGGTCGATGGAGTTTTAATTAGATACAAAGGAATATATACATATACAATGTGTGGTTACGATACAACAGTAACCCACCTACCAAAGCAATCACCGAAATAAAGAGTGTGCCACAAGCCGCTACTGATCCAAGCGGTATATCCTACAAGAAACTGGGGCACAATGGGGGTGAGTTGCAAACTCAGTGAATAAAAATATATCGCAGGGTAGAAACCGAAATGCATAACGATCTACCTATGTCATAAAATATAGTACTATCATATCATGTACTAATAAGTATATAATGCATAAGTACTATAAACGCATCAATAACGATCGTGTATACCTGAAAATATATCATCATCCCATATGTATATAACATGCATCCATGTATAAGCCTATAAAGTAGCCGAAAGATGTATGTAAAACCCCTTTTAAAATAGTCGCGTGATACATATGTCACGGTATAAGAAGCAGACGTGGTAGTATGAAGTATTATATGTGTTTTATTTAAAGTATACATCTCGCTTTTCAGAAATGAGTTTTCAAGAAGGTTTCGGTTTAAAAAAATCCTTGTGTCATCCCAGACATGTCAAAATAGTGAGACTATAGCTCATTTGGAAACCTTTTTATGTGTATCAACATGTGAAAATAATGTTTAGGTACTGCCCCCTGAATCGGTCATGTTCGGCTACTATATAGCATACTCTATAACAGCGCATTTCGACGGATCGCGTAACATCAGCATATGAGTGTCCAGCATCGACACTCTAAATCGTAATAATCTCGTGTCCATCACCGACACTAAAATCATAATAATCTCATGTCTATCACCAACACATAACTCCAGATGTCGTAGGTACTGTATCGTCAGACCGGTCCTCTTTCGATATCAATAGCCTCGGTCGGTATCCCCCGGATATCCGCCATGCTCTAATCTATCTCCTGTATCGAGTGTCCTTGCTAGGCTCCCCGCCTCAAATGCGGCTTTCCTGCTTCTCAGCCTCGACCGGATCTACCATGTATCTGACTGTATACTCCCCCACTCAGTCCGGATATATAGCATGTCCGCAACCGTATAGCTCCCCCACTTGGTTCGGAAAAAAATCAAATCAGTAAATATCAAGCTCATGGTAGACATCAACTCATCGTACCCGGATAAAACATCAATGAAGCAAAATAATAATTGCATAATTCATTCTGATGATATAATAAATATATAGCAGTGTCCCATACCACTGCGATATATCTGTTAGTTTTATGTATGCCCAAGAGGCCATTATTGTACATATGATGTATATTATAGTGGATGCTTGGACATAAATAGGGAAGACTTTCTTGCTCGACATGATAGTATGCTATCTGGTTACTCTTTATCTTAACATGTACACTTATTGTCTCTCTATTACATGTTGATAAAGCCCTTAAGATGTGTACTTGACTACCAGGATTATGATGCAGATCATACTAGTGGGGCCAGGGTAGTCTATAAGTACATCCTTCAATTGTTCCTAGTCATGGGAGTATCGAGACGGGGCATCGATATTCCAGAGTAGACTAGCGTATACGTTTCTTGACCCATATGATGGGCGATGGATGCTCCCACATCCATTGGTGTTTGACATCAAAGATTATATATGGATGCTCAGTGAAGACTGGGTACACTGAACAGGACTCGCCGAGAACTCCTAGATGGTATTATACCTTACGTCAAATGGCAGTTGTCTGATGACACTGATACAGGTTAGTCTGTAGACCCGATATCGTCATAGAGTCTTGTGTGATTCCCATTGTGCTTTGATTTCCACCTTACCACATTCAAGAGAACGTGCAAAACGGTGGTTTTTGGGTACAGTGCCGAGTCGCATGGAGGCAATGAGCGATAGAAGAGGATTTCGACTCTCCCGGTATTGAGGGTTGATGTTGCGCTATACTCGATTGGCCATAACAGGAAATCCCTGGCCAGGATTGCTGAGAGTTACTGGTAAGTGTTATCAGTAGTTTCTCAAACCGTTATGGGCCTCATATCGGCATAACTTATCAGGCTATTGAGGTCTGATGTTTACCACCCCCAGGCTGGATATGCGACATATCAAACGAAGAGACCGGACTATACGGTAGTATTACTTATTGGATTCGCAGGAGTATAAGCAGGCTTGCTTGTTGATCTTCTGATCGCTCAATACCTGGGTAGCCGTTACGTCCAGCTAGTACCACTGACGGCTTGTGGGTGACTGATATGATCATCACCTACTGTCGGCGTATTGACGAGTCATTAGAGTCCTATACAGAGGTTTCCTGGCTCAAGCGAAACAAAGTAGGAGCACATATGTGATATGTGCGGTTCCGAGATTAATACGCGTATGTTATACCGTATTCTAATCTCGCGATATCTGATATCGGTCGGTTATATGTGATATAGCCGGGTTATCGAATCAAGTATTGATTTAATAATTTAATATATAATTATATATTTGATATATTAACATACATTAACTAATATTAGCTCACTTAAGAATTTCTTTATCTTACTTATGCATTTAATATATATGTGATATATATTAATTGTGTTTCTTTTTGTGTCATGCTTGATGATACATGCTATATGGGTGTATGAGACTCATACCATTTCATAGATAATTAAGGGGGGTTTATTTATTTAGGTAAATACAAAATTAGGTGGAAAATGCATGGTTAAAGGAAGCTTGTGGAAGCTTGGAGTAACCATTGACTTAGTCCACTAATTTTGTCTTACCCTAGATATTTATTAACCCAACCATTATCTTAAGCCATGGTTAAATCTCTACAAGAGTAATATAAGATATTATCTCACCCATGGTTGCTATTCTCACTCATTCCATTCTCCACTTCATCTTCTTCTTCATCTCAAGGAAAGCTCTCTAGGTTTTCAAGAGGTGAAGAAATATTGTGAGAAAAATTATTCTAAAGTGAGCAAAAATCCTACTTCATCAACCTATACTAGATTAGCCATTTAGTTTAGGTTGTTTGCTTCACTAATTCCCAATTAGTGAAGAGGTAGCTTGAGTTAGAGTCTCATCGATATAGATCATCTTCGGCATCGAAGACTTCAAGCAAGCTTGTTCATTTTGCTTTGTAAAGCCTAACTTGAGTCTAGGAGATCACTACTTGGAGCGAAGGGACTACTACACGGAGCTTTAAAAGTGAAGGACCGGTCTACAAAGGTTGTATTCCTCATTCACTTAGTGTAATGTTTGATTACATGTTGGTTTACCAGAATTCCTCTAGTTAGATCTTAGGTTAGGGTTCTTTAGCATCTTAGAATTTTTTAAATTGGTATGGTTGATGCCTTCCGAAACCTAGTGAGGGTGCTAAGGAACCCAGCAATATCATCACAGATAAAAATATCATAAAACTCATAACAATCATATACAAATACCCATGGTAATGGTATTCACAACTAAACAATAAGCAATAATTGCGTTGTACGTAAATATAGTCAATCATGCAAAAAGATGCGACAGTTCTACTGTGTCATGGTAATACTAATGATGTGTAGTGTAGCATACGAGTCTGTGCTCGTACAGCATAGCAATCATTAGTATTTGTGAAAGTGTTCTATAATTGTGTTCATAGCATAATGGAATTCAATCCTTATCCACAGCATATATATATATATATATATATATATATATATATATATATATATGTTAGTTATATGTATGCCCTAGAGGCCATTACTGTACATAGGATGTATATTGTAGTGGATGCTGGGACATATATAGGGAGGACTTTCTTGCTCGACATGATAGTATGCTATCTGGTTACTCTTTACCTTAACGTGTACACTGATTGTCTCTCTGTTATATGTTGGTAAGCCCTTAGGATATGTACTTGACTACCTGGACTATGATGCGGATCATACTAGTGGGGACATGGTAGTCCATAAGTACATCCTTCAAGCTCCCTAGTCGTGGGTGTATCGAGACGGGGCATCGATATACCAGAGTAGACTAGCGTATACCTTCTCGACCCATACAGATGGGCGATGGATGATCCCATATCCATTGGTGATTGACATCAGAGATGATATACGGGTGCTCAGTAGAGACTGGGTACACTTGACGGACTCGCCGAGAACTCCCAGATGGTATTATACCTTACGTCAGATGGCAGTTCTCTGGTGACACTGGTATAGGTTAGTCTGTAGACCCGAGATCGTCATAGAGTCTTGTGTGATTCCCACTGTGCTTTGATTTCCACCTTACCACGTCCAAGAGGGCGTGCAAAACGGTGGTTTTTGGGTACAGTCCCGAATCACATGGAGGCAATGAGCGATAGGAGGGGATTCGTCTCTCCCGGTATAGGGAGTTGATGTTGCGCTGTGTTCGATTGGCTATAACCGGAAATCCCTGGCCAGGGTTGCTGAGATTTACTGGTAAGTGTTACCAGTAGTTTCTCGAAATGTTATAGACCTCATATCAACACGATTTATCGAGCTATTGGGGTCTGACGTTTACCACCCCTAGGCGAGATATGCGACATATCAGACGATCAGACCGGACTGTACGGTAAGTGTTACTGGTTGGATTCACAGGAGTGTGAGCGGGCTTGCTCGTCGATCTTCTGATCGCTCAATACCCGGGTGGCCGTTACGTTTAGCAGACCGCTTGCGGCTTGTGGGTGTTTGATATGATCATCACCTGCTGCCGGCGTATTGACGAGTCTTTAGAGTCCTACACAGAGGTTTCCTGGCTCAAGCGAAATGAAATAGGAGCGCATATGAGATATGTGCGGGACCGAGAATAATACCAGTATGTGATACTGTATTCGATTCTCGCGATTTGTGACATTGATCGGTTATATGCGATATAGCCGGGTTATCGGATCAAGTGTTGATTCGATAAGTTATTACTATTGATATTAGTCGGTTATATGCGATATGACCGAATCGTTAAATCAAGTATTGATTTAATGATTTAATGTATAATTATATATTTGATATATTACTTTACATTAACTAATATTGGTTCACTTAATATGTTTTTCTCACTTGTTTGTGCACATTGTATATGTGATATATTTTTGTGCACAAGTTTGTATCATGTTTGATGATACATGCAAACTTGGGTGTATGTTTGGTTTAAACCATGGTTAGTCAATGATTAGGGTTTCATTTGCTTCATTTACTTATTCATTTATTTATTTATTCATTTGAGAAAGAAATAAAATGGTGGCAAACCTTGGATTTTCTTTGAAGCTTCTTGAAGCTTCTTGAAGCTTTGAAAGACTTTGACCATTTTGTTTCTTTCCTTAACCCTAACCATTTACTTAACCCTAGTTTATTCTCTACACTTAACCATGGTTGCTAATATGATAAGAATGACTTTATTTCCATTTATTAATAATTCTTATCATATTCTTTTTCTTCTTCTTCTTCTTCTTCTTCTTCTTCTTCAAGAAGAAAGAAGCTTGCTAGCTTCAATGGTGACTTGAGAAAAAGAGTGAGAAATCCAAATCCAAAGTGAACCCACTTCCTATTTCTTCATCCTCTACCACTTGCCATGTAGTATAGGGTGTTTTCTTCACAAGTTTCATGACTTGGTGAAGTTGGAGCTTGATCTTGAGTTGCCTCGACGTAGATCATCTTCGGTATCGAAGTCGACGACCTAGCCCGATCATTTCTTCGACGAAACCATCGCTAGAGTCCGGGATCCGATGATCACAGCGGAGGGACTTCATCACGGAGCTATGGACGTGGAGGACCGGATCTACAAAGGTTGTATTTCCGTTCACTTTAGAGTAAAGTTGTTTACTTGCATAGTTATCGCCTTAAACTCTAGTCAACGATCGCATTCGGGTTTCTCGGCACCGGAAATTTTTGAATTTGGCATGCTTGATGCCTTGTGAGACTTCCTTAGTGTGCCTAGGAACCCTACAATATATATATATATATATATATATATGCTAATCACTCCCACAGATATAGGAAAGTCATACTCAATCGTCTCGACATCTACATGAATATACGTAATATAGCAGTCCTACAGTGTCATGGCAGTACCAATGAGATGCAGTGTAACATATGCGTCTGTGCTCGTGTAACATAATACTCATTGGTAGTTGTGCAATGTTCTACCAGTGTGTTCGTATAAAAAGAATAACGTACTTAACATATATAACCGGTAATCTAATCATATCGCAAGCGTATAAAAGTAATCTAAGCGTATCGTATAATTATTAAACATAACTAATTACTATGAGCTATACCATTACAATTGAAAATGAAACGAAACGTTATTTGTAAATAAGGAAGCTACAGTATATTTAAATATATATCCGTTTTGGACATAATATCGCATCCTTGTCATTTATTATTTAAAAGTGAAAACGAATCGTTGGTTTTAAAAGAGTATAGCTCAAGCAATCGAAATGTCCCAAGTCGGAATAACGCATGACTCCGCGATTCCAAATGAGCATCGGCCATATTCGGCACACTATCCTAGTCAGTATAAGTACGGTATGATTTCTCGTATAATATCCATCAATGTCATATCCATATCGTACGGATCAATAGTCGCGTGCATATGTCACAATAATCATATATCCAAATATAACCATACCCATTATAATCTACTAGATACCTACTATACACTAATTTAGTTGTAAGCTAAGTTATTTAACATATCTCTATAGACTAGCTATATATCATAATTATTCTGGTCAAGTTGTTATGGTGGTACTATACGCCATCCACCCGACTTCTTCCGTAGATTTAAATCTACTCACTGACATATCGAGCTTATTGAAATCCCCAATCGCTTTGCCCGTCCTTGCCGTCTCGGAAATCTTCTTGATCGTTCCTACAATCGTAATCATGATATAACGGCGTAAATATCAAATTAAAAGCGATAAAACGATCTAAATGCACATAGGTTAGAATCTATAGCTCACTTACTCCAAATAAAACCAAATACCCCCGACATCAATGTACGAACGTCGAACAATTCAGTCGAGATATAGAAATACGAAAACCCAAGTTTTAAATGTCGAAAACATTACCAAAACCATACTAAAACACTCTCAAATTTCTCTATATATAATCTGGGACAAAACAAACAATGCAATTGCCTTAATTAATACCAAATAAAGCAACAGACCAAAACCCAAAACCCAATTCTACATGAAAACCGCCACCAGCGGGATTTAGAAATATTCTGGCGGTTTTAGGAGGGAGTTAGAGGCTTGGGCTTTAAGGGTAGTCTTCTACTGGTGTCACCATATCACAGTATTGTTAGTTTTTCTTATATATTTATCTACTAGTTCCAGATTCAATTTGATCATCACAAATATCATAAAAATCCTATTTTCTGATATTTGCACTATGAAAACCGATATTTTTCAAAATAAAACTTGCAAGAAAGAGGAGATTTACCTATAGAGAAGGTGCACAAGGAAATTTCCAGCTCATGAATTGGTAGCTTGAGGTTTCTTGAGGTGATAGTGACTCTAACTTGATAATATGAATAATTTTGATGAAGGAACCATAACTTTTCCTTTTTGATTTGATGAAGAACTAAAACTAAGGGGTTTGAGCTTGAAAGAATGTGTTGGTTCAGTTTGTGAGCTCAAAAGAATATGCTAAAGGTTGTGATAAAGAGAAAAGGTGGAGGTGTAAAGATTGTATGTAGAGAAAGGAGGAGGTAAAGGGAGGTGAGGGTGTGTAAGGGTTTGGTGTGCATGAAGGTTTACTATAACTTAAGATATAACACCATCCAAAACAAATAAAAAAACCTTTTACACATAAATACCACAACCTTATAATAAAATATCATATCATATTAAAAACAAAACACTTATCATTTTTATGATATCACATATATCTCATTTTCTCCAAAATAGTTACATTTTTACGGAGATCAATCCGAAACCCAAAATTATAAATTAATATTAACAAATTTTCAAAATGTTACAGTACTCGATCTCTGTACCGGACTTTCCATCTGAATCAAAATACCGACCAGCTCATCCTTCGTAACCTGGACTGGAAGTTTGAACTCCAACTCACTTGGCGGCATACCTGTTCTCCGTTTACTATCTGACCGAGTCTGTCTTCTTCGAAGTATCGTAAACTCAAAGAATATCGCTCGGATGATTTCTCCACTTTGAGTCCCAAGATACCACAACCTGTACCTTTTTGCTCCGTCTCCTAAACCAACAAGAGAACATCTCTCGATCCTCGGATTCTCGGTGCACCCAACAACACGAAGCCCTGAGCAATCTCTAGTCCCTCCATTCCATAACTCCTCAGGAATTCTCATATCTACCGGCCGATCGATGAGGTACTCAGCAGTAGATAGAGCTCCAGCCCGAAACTCTCTTAAAAACCCAGCCGTAAGCCGTAAATCTCTGTTCTTTCTAACTGTCTGAACTACCGGCACTGCAATGCCATCTGACCGAGAATCTCCAAAAGTGGCGTACTGATGCACGATCATTTTCGGCTGGCACAATCCCCCGGACTCCTGCGAAACGAACCCTTCGCCTAAATCAGACCGAAGAATTTCTACGCGCTTCTCGGACAGCTTTAAATAGAACTCATCAGTAAAAGATTTCTTCATGTAAACAGAATCCAACTTGTTCCACAATTCTGCAGCTATCGTTTCTTGCGCAACTTTGCAAAGAATCTTATAGGGCATTAAAAGCTAGATCAAACTGTGAGCTTTGTCCTTTATCTCTTCACTTTCCGCTACGGTGGTCATCACCGGAACTCTGGCTTTTGCAAAAACAATCATATGCACATCTTGTTGTTTCAGCAGCGCCGTCATCTTCAATCTCCATAAACTAAAATTATTGTGCCCGCTGGACTTTTCGATCTCGTAATTTGTATACAATCATCTCCCCAATCAACTCCAAAACTCAAACTTGATGCTTTGATACCATTTGTTGTAAAGATTACGTATTTATGCACAGCGGAAAATCCAATATCTTTGTTTTAGGGTATGATGAAATAGACTAACCAATGGATACCAATTCACACAAAGAGAACGCATCAACAACAACACACGAGATTTATTCAGATTCGACGTAACTAGCACCTAATCTTGCAAACCGTGAAGAAAACTTCTACTATGAGAAAAAATTATAAGAGATTGCACCGACTTCTTCTTTACAAAGAAATACCCTTTCTTAGAAAACCTCTCTCTATCAGCAACCGCGCTCGGCCGTCTCTCCCACTCTAATCAAACTCTAAATTATTAAAGAATTATGGATTATACAAAACCTTATAGAAATACTCATATTAAATAAATGGTGAGAGATAAATCCATATTTAAATTAGAGATAGATATGGATTTAAACTAGAGATTAGATTTAAATTTAAACTAAAGATGTTAGATTTAAATCCTAACTAATTCCGAATTTAAATCAAATTCAACACTATATAATATGCAAAGATTTAATCATTCAAGTGGATTGTGTAACTGCAATACATAAAAAAATAATTATTTATATCTTTATTTGTAACTAACCATCTTTGCCGGTTACGGCAATGGTCATGTCTCTGTAATTGAATCTAAGGATATTGTAAGTCAAATCCATACTTCAATGAATGAATGTTTTGATACTTTCTAGCTGTTATGGGGAAAAAAGAGAATGTTTTGGATGATAATCGACCGATTTGTATACTTTGAGGTTATTTGAATGTGTGGTGTGTTCTATTCAATTGTCTTGTCATCAGTTCTTATGTTGTGTACATATACCAATACAAGCAAATCCAACCCAACCCAAAAATATTTGAACCTTGTATGCATGTTTTGGTCTATTGTTTGGAATGCATATTATGTTGAAGAAATCGTTGGAGTAGAAATCAATTATAAAAGAATCAAACGATCGAGGCCAGCATTGTGGTCTTCAATGTGAACAAGTTTCTTCCAATGATTTGTAGAATAAATCAATTCCAAAATTTTCAGTCTTCAATGTTTATTTTTATTTTTATTATTATTGATTTAAAGATAAAATCAATCCCAAGTTTTCGCATTTCAAAATTAGAAATAAAATCAGATCTTTATACCCGAGGCGAACTCGAAACAGCAAGAAACGCAACCTGGCCCTCAACCACGGAGGAGGAGGATGTGGAGCTGCAAAGCTCGTCGTTGATTGAGGAGATACCGTAGAAGGCGACGCCAATGGCTTCGTCTAAGACGTTGGTGGCCTTCAAACCCCGGCTCTTGCCCGCTATTTTTCGTTGTTTGATATATATTTACACCCAAAAAATTTTAAATGCTTTAGCAAACTTGTTATTATATAATGAAGTTTGCTATCATTTGGAGTTCAATGTATAAATCTATATTTAAAAAATGATTGTATTATAGTTTTGAAATTTGATAAGGTTAATTAATAGCGAGTAAAACTGGTGAAATTACACACTCTAAATGGTATTTGATGGCTAACTAGTGATGAACTCTACATAACTAGGTATATTGTGGTTTAGAATCTAAAATTATGAAAAAAAAGATAATGAGATAAGAAGTACAACATATTCTCTTCTGCATCGGAAATCATAAGTCGTGAATCATAATTGATGATCTAACTATTTACACATGTTTTTTCTTTAAAAAAGTTATTATTTATTTATTTTCTTTTGCCCCAAAATGATTTAGGACAATTATACAAATCAGAGCTCCATAAAAAAATTTTTAAAGATTTAGTTGAGATTTATTGAAGTTAAGAAAGGCTATGCTAGAATTCTAGATGAGCATTTATCGTTCTATAAAATCTAAGAAACTAGGAATATATGATTATCATCATGCACAATTGTAATCCACATTCTCAATATTCCTTGAAAAATCCCCATAATAAATGCAAAGTATGGTGGTGTATTGCAAAAGCAAGAAAAATGGTGATGGGCCCCACTAGTTTGAAGCATCTTTTTTTCTTTGGGTGGTCCTTGTAATTTCTCATCCTAACTCAACCCCATAGTTAATTAATCCCCCCTTTTAACCTACCTTACTATAACCATGATCACATTCATGGGTTGAGGGACTCAAAAGGTAATATAGCCCTTCACTTCACATGCTATGTCCTGTGATTTCTTCTTTTAAAATCATATTGATTTCACTTGTCAAAGCATGTTTACAAATATCAAAATTGTATGAGATTAATTATGTGCCAGTTTCTAATGATAAGCATCGCAGAGAATTGCTCATACAGTTAGTATGCAGAGACGTGATGCATATTAAACCAATTTTACAAATTAATTTATTTTTTAGTTTATTTATTTTTATTTTTTTAATTTAAATGTTGTTGGAGCAAATGCACGAAATAAGTGAAAAGTCCAAACTTCTCATGGTGGGTTTTTAGTCCCACATTGCTAACATCGAGAAATGGGATAGTGTTTATATATATAACACTTCTAATATTTTATCTTAGGTTCAATGAAACAGGATATAGTGATACCACTTGTGTATGTGTAGTTTTGGTAAGTACGGTATCTGTGGATGCGGAGATGAGCTGTGTGTGACGTTTCGAAAAAATTAATAAAATTAAAATATTGAAAATCAGACGGTATAATTAAATACAGATATTTTAAATAAGACGGTATAATTAAATACCGATAAATTTGGAAAATTATGTAAATTACTAAAAAGAGGGTGTTTTATGTGTTTTATGTGCATTATGCAATTTTTAAGTTTTTATAATTAATTATATGCTAATTTAGTGCTAATCACGATTAAAAAATCGCTAATCGGATTTTAAGCGTGTTTTGTGCAAGACAAGCACCATATCTTTTCACACTTGTTATATTTTTCTCCATGGCATTTCTTCATGATTCATGCATGGCTATTTGTTTTGGGTTACTATTGAGGAGAGAAGGAAAATAGAAAAGAAAAGAAAAGAATAGAATATTAGGTATGGGGGTGAGAGAGAAAGGTGAGGGTTACTTTGACTTGTCATTCCCTCTTCATTCTTCACCCATTTCCTCTCCCCTCCTCCTTGTTGCTGCTGCTGCCTCCTCCTCCACCATCTTCAATCCTCTCAAAACTCCATGAAAAACACCTCAAAACCCATCACCCATTTCATTAAAAAGATGCACGAGCTCACTAGCTACCCCATGGACCAAGAAAGCAAGGATTTTGGACACTTGGGGCAACTCAAGAAAATTCTTGAGTTGCCGAATGAGATATTTTCTGAACCTTTAGCTTAATATTTCCATTGCTTTTACCCCCATGTTAGATTAGAATTGATATTGTGTGGTTTGGGTGAACTTTGAAAATTCTAGTTAGGGTTAATGGAAATTGAGAGTTGTGATATGAAATTGAGCTCAGTAGAGGCCACACAAACCCCCTAGTGCTAGAATTCAGAACTAAACCAGAGACTAGAATCCCGGAATACAGATTTAGAAACCCGATATCGGAAAATTGTGGATTCTGTAAGTGTAAAATGAAATCTGCTATCATCCGGAGACTCTAAAAATTATTTTGCAAACACAGAGAGATCAGTGTTGGGGTAATAATTTACACCCCTGTTGACCGAGTTAAAGTCAAGGTCAACCCCCAAGCTAGGTGGGCCCAAGCCCAGGTCAAGCGGGCCCATGCCCAAGTCGAGCCCACAGCCAGCCTCCCCATGCCAACAACAAAATCATGTAATAAATAATTTTTATGTAATTGTTTATGCATGAATGTATGCAAAGTGGGCATAAAGCCAATATTTTGTAAGCCCATGGCTTATGTGCAAAAAAAAAATGGCACATGAGCCATGGGATGGCTAAAATGCCATTTTTGTAAAGCCCAAGAGGCTATATATAAATATGTAAGCCTATATAAGGCAAAATGATGATGAATAAAAAAAAAAACTTTTTCTCTCTCTAAAAAAGTTTCCAGATCTGAGATCTATTCTTCTTCTTCAAGGTTCCAAAACCTTCTTCTTTCTCTTGAATTAAATCAAGAGTTTTACTCTTCTTTTTATAAAACAAATTAGTTTTTCACCACAAAACCCACAAAGGGGAACTTGGATCTGTCATCAGATCTTAAAAAGGAGAGATTTTGAGATTTCACATCTCTTGATCTTCAAGATCCAGCAAGCAACAGGAGGAAGAAGAAGAACCACTTCCATTAAACCCAAAACACATTTCAGGAGCCCGACTCCTCTCTGATTTCTCTTTTGAGAAATCTTTTTTTCAGGCTAAAAGCCTCTTGTCCTCTCCGGCGCGCTTGCGCAAGTGCGCAAAGCGCCCGCGTGCCGACACGTGGCGCGCGCTTGCGCACCAGCGCGCAGCGCAACTGCGCAAAACGCCCGCGTGCCGACACGTGGCGCGCGCGCTTGCGCACCTGCGCGCAACGCGCATTGCGCAAAGCGCCCACGTGCCGACACGTAGCGCGTTTGCGCCTGAATGCGCAGCACCTAAGCGCACAGCGCTCAAGGCGCTGGCCTCACGCATCCCTTGGATGCCTTTTCCCCCTCCTTTTATGTACATACATATACATATACATATGTATACAAATTCACACATATACATACTCCGCAACATTCTCCCCCTCCAAAAATTTTTCGGGCCGGGGCGCTGCCCCGAACCCCGCAAGGGGGCTGCTAACCCCCTTGACCCCCAGCCCGCTATCCGAGTAGCGGGACCCCCGTAAAAACTCTGCGTGGCTCTCGATATATCCAAACTCCCTTTTCAAACAACACACATGCACACTGCACATTGAGTTCGCATGACCAGTTTAACCCGTTAATCGGAGGTTCCCCCGCCCCAAAGGCGAGGGGTAATTAACGGCAGCTTAGTCCGCGGCTGCCGGAGATTCGGATCCCCACAATCATTAAATCCCAGCCTACCCTAGGCGGGGGGAATCTGTAGTACGCCTGACAAGCGCGCGCGTATTCCCATCTCAACAGGGTGACGAAAAACACCCTACAGATTCTGGCACGCCCGATGGGACCAATCTCTCCTCCCATATTTCGGGTTAAGCGTTCATGCGAACTCAATCAATATACATATCTGTATTTATACTAAAATAATGCTCTTTCATGCAGGTTCTCAAGCAATCACTTCTCAACGATGTCTCCAAAAACCTGCTCAGCTCTCAACACGGCTCTCATCTCATACACGATGAAGATAGACTCCAGGACGGTCCTTCCGGCCAGTCTTGGGCGACAATGGGAGGAGCCGCTGCTACCATTCGGCTCTATCATGTTCATGCCAGTTGGCGCCATCCCAGCTCCTCAAGCCCCGGTGGCAGACAAACCGGTCTCGAAAGGCAGGAGACCAAATGTGGTGATCTCGAGGACGCCCCAACCCAAACGCAAGTCGGTGTCTGAACGACTTTCCTTGACCCCAGCTGGGGGCAAGGCCATCAACACCGACAAAGCAACAAGGCCTCTCGAGCAAGCTCTGGCGGTGCCTTTAACAACTGCTCGATCGGGTATCTTCTCAAGCATCCCCATCACTCGGCCTATGGCGGCTTCCCGAAGAGCAGAAGCCTGCCAAGCGCTTAAGGCAGAGAAGCTGAGGCAGAAGCAGCTCAGATATAGAGCCAACAAAAGGGCTAGGGCTCTGGCCATGTTAAAATTTATGAATTTCCAAAGCCCGGACCGCTCCGCGAAACCAGCTGCCAGTGGTGAAAGAACGGCTGAATGTATTACCCACATTGTCTACACGGTCGGACATGAAGAAACGAACCCTCTTCTTCTTCACAGCCATGGTGATGATACGGTTGACGCTACCCAGCATCGGCTCGATCTAAATGATGAAGAGCCCACTCAGGCCGATAAGCCAGAGGAGCCCGTGGTTCCTACGGAATGGAGCTCAGGCAATAAAGATTACCCGGTTGTCATAGCCGGAACTACAGAGCAAGCATTATTCCAATGGCTTCAAAGGCAATTTCAGGACAGGGATGAGAAGATGGCCGAGGTCTATTCCAAAGTCGACGAGCTGGCAAATGTCGTGGCAGATCTCGCGACCCAAGTCGCTCGGTTGCAATTACAGCAGAATCAAATTTTGGCTCATGAGCCAGGGATTGGTACCCGGGAGCAGCCAACTGATATCCCTTTAAACCCAAAAGCGGAGCACCTTCGCGAGCAACGGCCGCAATCAGCCTCCAGTCCCTCCGATACATACGCCGGGGGGGAATCGCCTCTGAAAGAGAAGTTGGAAAAGGTCTATTCCTTCAAGAGGGAAAAGGTCCACAAGATATTCAGGGACGCCCTAAGGAACGGTCTACAACTGCCGGAATCAAAGAGACCGCAAGAAGCGAATATGACCGACGACCCAGAATATTGCCCCTATCACAGGGTGATAGGTCATGCCATTGAGGACTGCTTCGTCTTCAAAGATTGGGTCGAAAGGCAATACAAGATGGGAGAGATAGAACTGTCTAAAGGCGTGTTAGCAAACAGTCAAGCTACGATCGTCGATTTCATGCAAATGGAGACCGAAACCTCTCGGGAACCTAATCCTCCCAGACATGTGCCTCGAGGACCAGCATCAGTAAAGGCACCTACTCTAATGGAGGGAAAGAAGAAGGTATACTCCTTCAGGAGGGATGAAGTCCGCAAAATATTCATGGATGCCCTGAACAGCGGTCTGCAACTGCCTGCTCCAAACAGGCCACAAGAAATGAACATGACCGGCAATCCCATATACTGCCCATATCATAGAGTGGTGGGTCATACCATCGAAGACTGCTATATTTTCAAAGATTGGGCAGAGGACCAATATAAGCTTGGAAAAGCCTCACAATTCTCGGATGTATCGGAAAGCCACAGAGCTAGGTCATCAACACAGCTCCGCCAAGATCAAAGTTCAAGGAGCTGGGATAAGCAAAAAGGACCACCACGTCGTTAAACTGGGAACACCCGCTGACCACCACGTCATTAAACTGGGAATAACAGACCACCAAGTCTTTAAACTGGGAATAATTGACCGCCATGTCACTAAACTGGGAATAATCGACCTCTAAGTCGCTAAACTGGGAATGTAAAAAAATGTAAATAAAAAAAAATGTGTAAATAAAAGAAAAATAAAGAAAAGCCGAAATGATGGGGCAACTCGCAATAAAAATCAGCGAGTAAAGTAAAGATGAAAATAAAGCCGAAATGATGGGGCAACTCGCAATAAAAATCAGCGAGTAAAATAAAGATGAAAATAAAGCCGAAATGAAAGCCGAAAGGATAGGGCAATCGCAACCTTCGCGATAAAAAAAAGGCTGAAATGATAGAGCGATCGCGGTAAAAAAAAAACAAACAAAAACAAAAAAAACAAGGGCGGATGATGAGTTGCTCCTGGCATTATTCCAGTGCAGCAATGCAGACGCCAAATAAAAATCCAATTTCTCAAAATTCTTTCCGCCCTACGGTTAGTCCCCAACTTGACTACCGTATACAATCCACGGGCTCAAATAATCCTCAGCATACGCATGCCCCGCCGCAACCACCAGTTACGCGGCTGGCCTCCGCCTTTGGGATTATGCTCCATTGGGAAGACCCGCTCATGTGTCCTGGCACATGTGCTTCAGTGTTAACAACGCTGATGCCGCCCTTTATCCCAAAATTCCAAGTCAATCTAATAGACCTCCACATCTTTAAAACTGGAAACAGATGACCTCTAAGTCGTTAAACTGGAAACAGTAGACCTCTAAGTCCATAAACTGGAAACAGATGACCACTAAGTCGTTAAACTGGAAACAGATGACCACCACGTCGTTAAACTGGGAACAGATGACCTCCAAGTCGTTAAACTGGAAACAGATGACCTCCAAGTCATTAAACTGGAAAAAGACAGACCTCTAAGTCTTTAAACTGGAAACAGATGACCTCTACGTCATTAAACTGGAAACAGATGACCACTAAGTCGTTAAACTGGAAAAAGACAGACCTCTAAGTCCTTAAACTGGAAACAGATGACCACTACGTCTTTAAACTGGAAACAGATGACCTCCACGTCGTTAAACTGGAAACAGATGACCTCCAAGTCGTTAAACTGGAAACAGATGACCACCACGTCGTTAAACTGGAAACAGATGACCTCTAAGTCGTTAAACTAGAAACAGTCGACCTCTAAGTCATTAAACTGGGAACAAGGGAAATCCACTCATGTGTCCTCACGATACATGAGGAGAACAAACCTTCGTGGGATTCTTACGACTCATGAAGGAAAAAAACACATGGGAGTCCTCACGACTCCTAAGGAGAACATACACCTGCGAGATCCTTACGACTCGTAGGGAGAAAATGCTTTTATGGGACTCTCACGGCCCATAAAATTGAAAAGTCTTAGGGGATAGGGATCTAAACCTGTCTCCTAAGCCATCGCTCCCCAATCCCCAAGTGGCGAATGATGAGTCGCTCCTGGTACCACATTTCAGTGCAGCGATGCAGACGCCATCCAAATTCCAAATCCCGATGGCGAATGATGAGTCGCTCCTGGTACCACATTCCAGTGCAGCGATGCAGACGCCATCCAAATTCCAAATCCCGACGGCGAATGATGAGTCGCTCCTGGTAACACATTCCAGTGCAGCGATGCAGACGCCATCCAAATTCCAAATCCCGACGGCGAATGATGAGTCGCTCCTGGTACCACATTCCAGTGCAGCGATGCAGACGCCAACAAAGTCCCGAAATTTTTCCTGCCCTACGGTCTGGATCATACATCCTGCAAAACCGTATACAATCCACGGGCGTAAAACAATCCCGATCTCTCCAAAAAAAAAAGAGAGAGAAGAAAAAAAAACAAAAAAAAAAACAAAAAAAAACCGAAAGAAACGGTATGTCCACAAGCGAAATGTGCACGGATGAAAACCCGAAAGGGCTCCGTGAGTAAAAAACAGCAGGACTGCCGGCGTGTTTGTGAAAACCCGAAAGGGCGCAAACTCGTAAAAGAAAAAAAAAGACATGAAATGCACTCGCAAAGTCCTCTCGACTTTGTGAGGAGAAAATTCCCGCGTGAGATCCCTACGACTCATAAAGGAGCAACATACTTAAGAGTCCCCACGACTCCTAAGGAGAAAATACACCTACGGGATCCTTACGACCCGTAGGGAGAAAATGCTTTGTGAGACCCTCACGGCTCACAAAATTGAAAGTCTTAGGTGATAGGGACCTAAAACCTGTCTCCTAAGCCATCGCTTCCTGATAAGAAAGAGCAAATGATGATTCGCTCCTGGTATCATATTCCAGTGTAGTGATACTGATGCCAAGCAAAAACCAAATCCAAATCCTCCCGGGGCAAATGATGAGTTGCTCCTGGCATCATTCCAGTATAGCAATGCAGATGCCGACCAAAAAAAAAAAAAACCAATTCTCAAATCCTTTCGGGGCACATGATGAGTTGCTCCTGGCATTATTCCAGTGCAGCAATGCAGATGCCAAACAAACCAAATCCAAATCCTCCCGGGGCAAATGATGAGTTGCTCCTGGCATTATTCCAGGGCAGCAATGCAGATGCCAAAACAAACCCAATTCCCAGATCCTCTCAAGACAGATGATGATTCGCTCCTGGTATTATATTCCAGTGTAGCGATACTGATGTCAACCCAAATCAAATCAGACCAACAACCTCTATGGCGGAATCATGCTCTGTCCCAGAAATTACCCCGTGTCGAAATCATGCTTCGCCTCGGGATATCCGCCTTCCCTGCCGGAATTATGCTCCGCCTCGAAATCAAATCAACCGACACTCCGCGCCGGGGAAAAGTCGATCAGCGACACTCCGTGCCGGGGAAAAGTCAACCACCGACACTCCGCGCCGGGGAAAAGTCGATCAGCGACACTCCGTGCCGGGGAAAAGTCAACCACCGACACTCCGCGCCGGGGAAAAGTCGATCTGCGACACTCCGTGCCGGGGAAAAGTCAACCCGACACTCCGCGCCGGGGAAAAGTCGATCAGCGACACTCCGTGCCGGGGAAAAGTCAACCACTGACACTCCGCGCCGGGGAAAAGTCGATCAGCGACACTCCGTGCCGGGGAAAAGTCAACCCGACACTCCGCGCCGGAGAAAAGTCCATCAGCGACACTCCGTGCCGGGGAAAAGTCAACCCGACACTCCGCGCCGGGGAAAAGTCAACCAGCCGGAATTATGCTCCGCCTCGGAATCAAACCACCGACACTCCGCGCCGGGGAAAAGTCGATCAGCGACACTCCGTGCCGGGGAAAAGTCAACCACTGACACTCCGCGCCGGGGAAAAGTCGATCAGCGACACTCCGTGTCGGGGAAAAGTCAACCAGCCGGAATTATGCTCCGCCTCGGAATCAAACCACCGACACTCCGCGCCAGGGAAAAGTCGATCAGCGACACTCCGTGCTGGGGAAAACTCAACCCGACACTCCGCGCCGGAGAAAAGTCCATCAGCGACACTCCGTGCCGGGGAAAAGTCAACCCGACACTCCGCGCCGGGGAAAAGTCGATCAGCGACGCTCCGTGCCGGGAAAAGTCAACCAGCCGGAATTATGCTCCGTCTCGGAATCAAATCAACTCGACGCTCCGCGCCGGGGAAAATTCAGCCAGCGACACTCCGTGCCGGGGGCACGTCTACCAAATCGCTTCATAACAGAGCGTCGACCGTCTATGTCGCAAAAAGGGCAGTGCAGGCTCCCGCAAATTGGGAACCCAAATCGCTCCGGATCAGAGCGTCGACCGTCCATGTCACAAAAAGGGCAGTGCAGGCTTCCTACAAAGCAGGAACCAGATCGCTCCGGGCCAGGGAAACGTCTACCATGGACACTCCGTCTCGGAGACGCGTTAAGCGTCGACCGTCCACGTCGTAAAAAGGGCAGTGCATCCCAAAAAGCGGGAACCAAAGCAAGTCTCCCCCACGTGAAAGAAGATCCATCAATTTCATGCACACGATCCACATATGCTGTGTGCATTTATTGATGGGGGGCAATTTGTTGGGGTAATAATTTACACCCATGTTGACCGAGTCAAAGTCAAGGTCAACCCCCAAGCTAGGTGGGCCCAAGCCCAGGTCAAGCGGGCCCATGCCCAAGTCGAGCCCACAGCCAGCCTCCCCATGCCAACAACAAAATCATGTAATAAATAATTTTTATGTAATTGTTTATGCATGAATGTATGCAAAGTGGGCATAAAGCCAATATTTTGTAAGCCCATGGCTTATGTGCAAAAAAAAAATGGCACATGAGCCATGGGATGGCTAAAATGCCATTTTTGTAAAGCCCAAGGGGCTATATGTAAATATGTAAGCCTATATAAGGCAAAATGATGATGAATAAAAAAAAAAACTTTTTCTCTCTCTAAAAAAGTTTCCAGATCTGAGATCTATTCTTCTTCTTCAAGGTTCCAAAACCTTCTTCTTTCTCTTGAATTAAATCAAGAGTTTTACTCTTCTTTTTATAAAACAAATTAGTTTTTCACCACAAAACCCACAAAGGGGAACTTGGATCTGTCATCAGATCTTAAAAAGGAGAGATTTTGAGATTTCACATCTCTTGATCTTCAAGATCCAGCAAGCAACAGGAGGAAGAAGAAGAACCACTTCCATTAAACCCAAAACACATTTCAGGAGCCCGACTCCTCTCTGATTTCTCTTTTGAGAAATCTTTTTTTCAGGCTAAAAGCCTCTTGTCCTCTCCGGCGCGCTTGCGCACCAGCACGCAGCGCAGGTGCGCAAAGCGCCCGCGTGCCGACACGTGGCGCGCGCTTGCGCACCAGCGCGCAGCGCAGGTGCGCCAAGCGCCCGCGTGCCGACACGTGGCGCGCGCGCTTGCGCACCTGCGCGCTTGCGCAGGTGCGCAAAGCGCCCGCGTGCCGACACGTGGCGCGCGCGCGCTTGCGCACCTGCGCGCAACGCGCATTGCGCAAAGCGCCCGAGTGCCGACACGTGGCGCGCGCGCTTGCGCACCTGCGCGTAGCGCTCATGCGCAAAGCGCCCACGTGCCGACACGTGGCGCGTTTGCGCCTGAGTGCGCAGCACCTAAGCGCACAGCGCTCAAGGCGCTGGCCCCACGCATCCCTTGGATGCCTTTTCCCCTCCTTTTATGACATACATATACATATACATATGTATACAAATTCACACATATACATACTCCGCAACATTCTCCCCCTCCAAAACATTTTCGGGCCGGGGCGCTGCCCCGAACCCCGCAAGGGGGCTGCTAGCCCCCTTGACCCCCAGCCCGCTATCTGGGTAGCGGGACCCCCGTAAAAACTCTGCGTGGCTCCCGATATATCCAAACCCCCTTTTCAAACAACACACACGCACACTGCACATTGAGTTCGCATGACCAGTTTAACCCGTTAATCGGAGGTTCCCCCGCCCCAAAGATGAGGGGTAATTAACGGCAGTTTAGTCCGCGGCTGCCGGAGATTCGGATCCCCACAATCATTAAATCCCAGCCTACCCTAGGCGGGGGGAATCTGTAGTACGCCTGACAAGCGCGCGCGTATTCCCATCTCAACGGGGTGACGAAAAACACCCTACAATCAGCAGGCAATCTGGAGTGTACCACCAAAACCCTAGCCCCTATCCCTCAACCCAGGCCGCAAATTAATTCGTTCTAGCCGCAATTTGCGGCCAGATCAGTGAGGATGTGACTTGTTTTTGTTCCAAGGCTTTATCTCCAGTAAACTGGACCCTTGGCATATGCAAAATTGTCTGATTTGACCTAGGATAAAATCTGGGACCTTTATCCTGAGTTGCTGTTTTGATTCGGGATTTCGTTTTGCGTATTTTGCATTCTGGATTTTTGAGATTTGTGTCGTATTCGATCACTTGACGTTTGTACGTCGAAATCGAGTGTTATTTGGTGGTTTTGAAAGCGTAGTCCATAAGTTCTAACCTATAGGCCTTAGCGTGTCGTTTTGGTTTTCCGATGTGATTTTAATGTGCATTTGCGATTGTGTTATCTTTATAGGTACCTTCACGAGGGTTTCATATGATGAAGAAGATGAAGGCGATATCGACACCGACACGCAAGAACAAGGAGAATAGATTATATCTACGGGGGAAGTCGGGTGGATGGCGTATAGCACCCCCGCAGTTCGATATTTAGTAAACTATATATATACTATATATGATAGCTTCATGCGTGACATGGATATCCTAGATGTGATTAGGTGTACTATAGTTAGATTAGGGTTTAGAAGTAAACTAGTATAGTTTCCTGGTTGCGAACCCTAGAATAGGTTTACACCCACACGCACACACATGCTTACTTGTTATACTTATACCTGGATGATGGGGATAGCGGATGATATTTGGAGATGAGTCGATGAGATTGGGCATAGTGCCATGAGATCGGTGATATGATGTGGTTCGTATTTGGGATACGACATGAGATTTTAGCAGGCCTTTGGACGTGTGTTTTACACACGCATTTATATTTACATAGATGGTATCGGTTTGTACTAGACTTAGATCAGTACCCCAGATCATGAGATATGATGATAAGGATACCAGATAATTGATGAGATGAATGTGATATTGACCCGTACCCGGATTTGGAATGCCGTACGATGATTTACCATACGAGCTTTATTTGATGATAAGATCCGCACTCATGACTCGAGGATGTCATATGATATTGTATCGTACGTGGTACCATTGAGGCGGGATCACCGACTATTATATGTATATATGTATCGACTCAGATTTAGGATGTTTCCATACCCTTTCCATTAGCTTATTAGTTAGATCTATAGGTACATAGTAGATGTTAGACTAGACCCGAGTCATACAAATTTCAAAAACTAACGAATCGCGAGTATTTTAAAGACAGGCAAAGGGATTCTACGGATATTTTCAAAAGACGCATCTTTTCTTAAAAACACCGTAGCCCTTATTTTTCTAAAAACTCCGATTCGTCTTCTTTCAAATGGCAAAACTGTATGACATTTATATATTGATGTAGATTCTTCACTGTTGCGTTCATTATTCGATTTCCGCATATTCTTGCTATTCGCATCGCATTGCATGTGTAAATGTGTTTATTGTTATATTAAAATCATGTTGTCAGGACACCAGTACCATTATCGATGATGCGTATGTTCCACGTACACCTACTTACCGGCTCACACACTTCATCATCGATAATTGCCATGTCACTACACAATAGGATTATTGCATCAAGATATAATCCCTTGCATGGCATACTTGCGTACATACATATTGTACACTCATACTTGTGCACATACCTATTGTACACTCATACTTGTGCACATACCTATTGTACACTCATATTTGTGCAAATACCTACTGTACACTCATACTTGCGTACATATATATTGTACACTCATACTTGTGCACATACCTATTGTATACCCATACTTGCATACATACGTATTAGCACATACATAGATGATTCTGGCTTGATTTGGAGATTTGGGAACCACAAGATATATTTTAAAACTGTATTCATTTTAAAAGAGCGGTTTCCCTCAATATGTGCATATTACTATTCCCTGTTGCATGATATACTGATATGCTTACATTTCTTTTATATGTCGCATACATCATGCATTGTGATTATACGCATTGAGATATATTGTTTCCATGAAATTTCTGGATTTGGGAACTGTGGGTATTTCAAAAGAGAGTATGTATTATTTTAAAAACCCGGTTACCCTTGATATGATATTTCAGTGCGTCCACCATGTGTTTTCTCGGTTCTGAAAGCGACATGTGAAACCCGATTCGAGGAGGCGGATGAGGCCGATTGCAGGTACATGGTGGACCCGGTATGGTACCCCGGGACGAGAACGGATCGCTGTGCAGTAGACAGTGAGCCTGGCAGAGGGACTACTACCTACCGGTGATATTATTTGAGCTCGGCGGATATCCGGAGGATACCGACCGGAGTCGAGAAATGATGCAGGCCGATCCGGACTGACGGAGCCCATGGGCCGATCCGGACTGACGGAGCCCAATATATGAGGATTTACGTGCCGATGCTGGGCACAGGTTTCACGATGTTTTCGAGTGTCGATGCTAAACACTCAGGTTTCATGATTTTGATGTGTCGCGAGGGACACACGCTGATTTATATCCTCATACTTCCATGCATATGCATTTATGATATTTACATGCATGATGTTTTATGTCATTGGGTGACACGTGGACAAGATCCACACACATACAGACATTGATTACATACTTGGATGATATCCACATACTTATAGACTTCATGATATAGTTGACATTGATTCATGTTGATTACATTGATCATACCTCATATTTACGATATGTTGTGACCTGAGGCACTGACACGAGCACATAAGATTACACTTATGTATAGATGTTTACCCTGGCCACCTTTTCATGCTTCAGACTTATTCATATTGAGGATATATTATTACTGATCGTTTGACCTAGGATGAGTTATGCATGCGATTTCTTCTCTGCGATGTTTTCTATTCACGAGTTGGCAACTCACCCCCGTTGTGCCACAGTTCTTGCAGGTTTTGCCGTACAGGTTTCATTGCGGCTTTTCCGGCACACTGCTTCCTTTCTGGGTGTTTGCTTTGGTAGGTGGGTTCACTCGCATCGTGACCACCCTTATATTTATTTTAATCAGTTGTATCTAGTAATTCCATCAACCAAACTTGTATATTGTTTCAGACTTAGAAAACCAGTTGTGTGTTATTTCGGCCTTAGAGTCGCGCGTTGTAGTATTATGGTTTTCATGCTGATTTGAGTTTTTTTTTGAGTTTTGATTCTCGCCCTTCGGCGTTGTATATTATACTGCTTGCGTGGTTGTGACCGTCGATAGACGAAGAGGTAGCTCCCGCTTGGGGATGCCTTTTATCATTGTGCATATATTATTCTTGTTGTACCCCGTTCGGGGCCAGTATTTACAAAGGAAACTCTGCCGAAATTTTCAGAAAAGACTAGAGATTTTAAAAATGCATATTCGGCTTACTTATTTAAAAACCTTGCTTTTAAAACATGTTTTCTTTACTTCTTAAAAACTAGTTTTCTTTATTTACTCCTTAAAATGGTTTTAGATTTCTGGGCTTTTAGCTTACTTGAATTAGATGAGGTCCTATAGACATCATATGATTTCAAGGGCCAGTCATGTGCTATTTCGGGTCGTGAAAAAGTTGGTATCAGAGCGCTAGGTTAACCTTCGTTCGAGTCTAAGTTTGACTATGCGGAGCCTAGAGCGTTTATATATATACGGAACTTAGGCTTGACCTTACGGAACTTAGACTTAGTCGAGGGGGTAATATACCCGAACTTTCGTCGCGTAGGATGACCCTTGGTTGATAGAGTAGGTAGCTTGAGTAGAGTGACGTACCGTACGTATATTCCGCGGCATACTTACGATACGCTACTCCGCTTAAGAAACCTTAGGATGTACATTTCCTTGCACAGTATTATATTCATTCGTATGATCTATCCTCATCGATATTGGTTATGATTTTGCCGCCACGATTACACGGGCAGAGAGAGCTACGGCTAGAGTTGCGGTCAGCATGAGCTCGTCACGGACGAGGACTGACCAGGGCGTGATTTCAGGGACGTACGATTGCATAGAGAGGCGTCGTTTTAGTGTGTTTTCGCGCCATGAGCGGTTGATGGATCGCTTTTACGAGATTTCTCGAACGGGCAGATCAGCACCAGAGGATCAGGCTACTACTAGAGGCCAGCCAGAATATGATGACCATTGATATATCGCTTATTCATGATGATTGAGGCGTTGTTCAGCATACAGACGAATGAGCCAGTTGTTGCTGCAAATGACGAGATATCGCCCAGATGTTGGAGCTACTGCAGCATGAGTATATACTTAGAGATATGATGGAAAGTCGCTAGTCACCCGAGAGTGAATGACTAGAACATGTGGTTCGTTCGCTTACCCCGATGCGAGATCATCAGATTGATTGATTCCAGCTAGAGACGACTTTACGCAGATTCGTTGGTAGTCGATAGAGTCGATCGAATGTGTAATACCCAGTTCTTTTATAGGCCAATAGCCGTATTTTATTAATAAGGGTCATTTACAAATTTACCTATTCATACTTATAATTATTTTTAGTATTTAAAATTCCTTTTTTTCGAAAACTAATTCTATTACTTAAAACCCTTTTCATTTTTCCCCTTTACTATTTTCTCTTTCTATACCCACTTCCCTATAAATATTTAGCTTATTCTAATAAATATGTCTCCAGAAATTTTCCTGAATTTCCTACAAATTTTCTGTGTCTTTCCAGAATATAATCCGGGTCTGTCTGATTTAAATATATGCATTTTATATATCTTTTATTTAATTTAGTTTATTAAAACTTATAACCTAAAACTAAATACTCTTCCCTTTCCTTTTATTTTCTCCTTCTATTTAACCCAACTCCATTTCCTTCTTTTTTAAATTAAATTTCCCTTTTATGATCTCAGCCCGCTCTCTCTATTTTCTAATTAAACTTAAATTCTTAACCCAGCCGGCCCACTTTTCTATTCCTTTTATTGTTTTATTTTTCCTCGGCCCATGCTCTTATCCCCAGCCCGTTTCCCATTTAAAACTAAACCCTAGCCCATCTTCTTTTTCTCTTTTCTGAATTACCCCAAATCCATTTTCCCCCGGCCCACACTTCTCTTTTTCTAATTAATAAAAGCTCCCTGGTCCTTAACCCAGCAGTCCAAACACAAATTAAATTTCTTTTGTAGCATTAAATAAACCCAGCCTATTTCCCTTTAAATAAACTAAAACATTTAATTATCCCGGCCTAGCCCAACTCAGCCCATTTCCTTATCTTCCCTTTCTATTAAAGCGCCTTGTCCCAGCACCCCAGCCCGCGCCCGCTTCACCCGACCCGACCCGCTCGTTAACCTCATCTCCCCCAACGTTCTAAACCTTTTCCCGCCTCTTTCGCGCGAACCCACGTCCCACGTTCCCCACGTCGCCGCCTGCCATGCCAACACCCCGCTCCTCGCGCCCACGACGCGCGCACCCCTACGACCCGCTCCCCCAACGGCTCACTCCTCTCTCCCTCACACTCTCGACCTCAAACTCCTTCTTTATCTCTCTCAAAATCTCTCTTCCTTATTCCTAACCGCTGACTCACCACCTCACGCCTCCAATCACCGCTGATGAGCTCCTTGCCATCACCACGATCACCGTATACCACTTCCATCACCTCCCTCTCTTGATTCTCCCTTCAACCGAGCCTCCTCTCCTTAACCATCAAACACCACCTCTGCACTACGCCGAGCCCCACCGCCACCACTCTCCCTCCTTTACTAAAAATCGAGCCATCTTGTTGCCTTCACCGCCGTTGCCTCCATCTTCAGCCGCCACCAAGATCCCCGGCACACCGAACCCACACCGCACCCATCATCCGCGCCCGTCTCGCTCTTCGTCGTCGCCTCTCTCTTCTCCTGCTCCCGACGCCGAGTCCTCGCCGGCGCCTCCATTGACCCCCGTCGTCACCAGGTGAAGTCTCTCTCTGTCTCTCCCTCTCTCTGTCTCTCTCTACGTCTCTCTCTGCATCTCTCTCTCTCTCTGCCTCTCAATCTCTGTCTCTCTCTCTGCCTTTCTCTCTCCCTCTCTCTCTTTCTCAATCTCTGCCTCTCTCTCTGTCTCTCTCTCTCTAAATCTCTCTCTCTCTCTCTTTTCTCTAGGCCTCTCTCTCTCTGTCTAACTCTCTCTCTATCTCTTTAAATCTCTCTCTCTTTCTCTCTCTCTCTAAAAATTTCTCTCTCTCTTTATCAGCATCTTTACCTCCCCCGCATCAAAACGAGGAACAACTTGGAGCAGTGGAAAATAAAGGAGGGCATGGAGAGTAACTGGAGTGAGTACAATTGTCTGATTCCAAAAGGCCGAACCTATGTTGCGCCCGTGATGCGATCGTGCTGCTGCCGCTGCCGGACCCTCGTCGACACGTCTCTAGGAAAGTTTAATACTTGCTTCATGCTACTTGTGATATTACATTTCAATCACCTTTAATTCCCGCTTATACTTTTTGTGTAAAATTGTTATAAGTTATGTGTCTGATATACGATCCCAATGAAAAAATTCAATTAATTTGACGGAATTTGATTGCATATTGTGGCCCGTGTGATAATGAACCTAGTGTAGAAGTTTCACTGAAAAATATGACTATTAACGACTTAAACGAACACCCCCACTTACACCCGTAAAAACTGAATATTTCCTGCACCTGAAAATCGTTAAAATCATAATAAATTATGTACATATTGAAATGAGGCGTTCGAGGGCTCAAATCGAAGCCGACTCGACGAAATGTAACCCTGTATAAGTTCTTAAGTATTTCTGTACTGAAATTATGATGATAAGTGGTTCGGAGAGCGGCTCTGGACTGCTGTCCAGAGTAACTCTAGTTATTGTTTTCTGTCCTGTAATGTTTACTACTTTGTTTCCTGAACTCGTATGTTGCGTAACCCTACACCTTATTGAAGATGAATCTGTTAACAAAATAACTCAAGTAATTTCACCCTGTTTCATCGTCGTTTACTATTTAAAATGCAATTTAAAAGATCGGGACGTATAGCAGTCCCAAACAGAACCAGAACTGATACCCCAATGTTGAATAGTGCATAACTCCTGACGTACAGACGCGATTGAGAATCCGTCTTTTGCGTTGGAAACCTTACTGAAAATACTAGATTTCATTCAACTGTAGCACCGCCTAATTCTGATCCCAACTTGGGATTAAGTTGCGTCACGAAACGGACTTCCGATTCTGAAACTGGATTTCCAGCAGTGAACGCTTAAACTGAAATGGCCATATCTAGTGATCCCGAAACCCGATTGACGTGAAACCAAATTTTCTGGATAGATAATCAAACATACTAATTATACCATGTTTATTATTTTGCTAAAGTGTGCACGTATGATTTATGATAAATTATGCAAATGATAGGATATCGTTTGATGACATCTTAATCATTCCTTATATACTGTTTTCTCATCACATCATATATATATATGTCATTGCATTGGTAACCTAGTGATCATGTGCATTACCCAGTGTTAGGTATTAGTGGTGATTGTGGCAAGTACGTTAGTGTTCGTGCATGAATGGATAAGTGAAAGTGACACGTACTTGTACACAATCAGTGGACCCTATTATTCTATTGCATTGTCGACGTCTGTGGGACGTATATAAGTGTAACTATAAGTGGTATGGGACACTTATGGAAGCACTTGTATGGGTGTCACAGGTAAGGCACCAGACACTGTCCATCTATCTCGGGTATCAGTCAGGACGTGCTTGATGGAGGTCCTGTCTCCAGTTCTCGCGCAGACTTGTCATGGACCGACCGGTATTTGAGATTATGGTTGGCGTTTGATGTAGACCACGGGGTGTGGGGTAGTTTGAGTGTGAGTTCAACAGAATCTTGGGAGTCCCATGCCGGCTTATATATATATGGAGATATATGGAGATTTACAGGGTACATGATTATTACCGTGAGTTATAATTTGGGCCCGTGGTCCCTTGCCATTGGGTCCTACCCTTGGATGGAGGACACTCGCGAGTGGTTGACCCTCACACTTGGACTAACGATAGGCTTAGTGACCTGTACAGTGAGACTTAGAGACTGATAGGGATAGTGACATTGACATGCATTACTTACTGTATTGACACACCTGACATACTATTTTACTGCTTTACTGTTCGCCCGCTCTTTTAGACACCCCCATTGGCTACTTCATGTTTACATCTTTACTGTCTTGGTTTACTGTTATACATCCATTATTACTGTACAAGTTGCCACCTGCATCTATATATTTTTACTATCGCGTCGCTCTGACGACCTGAGTATGCATGCTCAGAGTTAGGAGTGGGTCTAGCCTGGACTAGGACCAGACGTGCATCACGGATATCTTGATCAGCTATCCAGAGCTATACTCTTTTGATCTCCATCAGGTTAGTTCTGTGTATCTATTTTGTCTCAATTACTGCATTTCTCATTAACTGTGCGTTGTTTACTGATTACCACGTAAAGCTAGAAGCCGAAATGTGACTACGGCAGGATATTTCCCTGACCGTAGGAGCATGGCTAGCCTTGTCAACCCTTCGCATTCCGTATTTTGGGAAGAGGGGCATGACAGAATGTCAGGAACCCATTTCCAAGTTTAAAGTATTCGGAAGACAATGCAAGTAATGCTATGGACCCTCTAGAAGAATGAAACCCTAACTCGACGTAATGACCATGGAACGCCTTCGAATCTTAGGGTTTGCGGCAGTTTAGCGGTGCCATTTGTGAGGCTTGGGTCTGCCCTTCTACGGTTGGTCCACAGATGTTGTGGCATGTACTGGAATACTATTAAACTGTACTCAAGATGTTGATCTCTTGGGGGATTATGAGGTTCTGACAAATCGATCGAATGGTTCGACATCATTCGAATATCATGTGATGGGACACATTGCTTGGGAGACTCCAGATACGAGTATAGCCGTTGGAGCGCAGTCCACGCAGCCACGAGAAGACGAGTCCGAACCAGTCGACATTGGAACAGAGTGGAGTAAAGAGTTCGCACGAGAATTCGACGAGATGACGTTCCACTCCGCTGACATCAGAGATGCGATACGCATGCAGAGGCGTTGTATGTGGATATACCTTCTAGAAGGAGTCGCGATGAGTATGCAGCCGTTCCGGAACAAGAAACAGATATAATAAAAGTGGTAACTTCCGGGCAATTCGGCAGAAATGAGATTTGAGAGAGACCTCGACAGGACATTTCTGGAATACTATACGAGAAGACTTGGACCCAGGAGTGGTCATATTGCGCACACCCAGCAGGCCAGAGTTCGGCATCGTCGATGAGATAGTTGACCAGGTTCGGATAGAGGACCTAATCCAGATGCATTGTGAATTGATTAAGAACGGACGGGTATAGAGTATACCTCCGCAGGTTGGGACGAGTTCCTGAGGACGTGTTTGGCTAGATATCTTCCACAAAGTGATGAAGATACCGAGTTCATGATTTCGAGTCCATGTGAGAGACTTCGGATTGACCATAGCCGAGAACATTTGCAGTGCGCAGATAGAGACGTGACGTCGAAGTGGACGATGATACAGACAAGTGGGACAAGAGATTCGTGCAAGATACTGACGAGCTGTTCTTACTCCCCGTTAAGATTAAAGGTCGGATATGTCTACAGAGGCGTTGGGATGCAACCAATTTCCGAGAAAATGTTGTACTGAGGACGCAGATGTCCAGAAAGCAAGAAAAAATTATGCAAGAGTACCAGCCTCCGTATAGTTCGGCATAGGCGAGATCGGAAGAGACCTTGAGCAGGATTCCTTCCAGGACACTGCTGCGATAAGATTTGCACCCAGGATCAGATGTGTGATGTGCATTCATAGGACCAGAGGCCGACACCAGTGACGTGTTGCTTTACGAGTGGTCGTGAGGATTGACCGAGAGATGACCAGAGAAGTGCCAGGACGGAATCGTCCCCGTTAGCGCACTTGACAGGGCCGATGAGCCAATGGATTGCGAGACTGGTAATCCATAAAGAAGATAAGGGCCCAGAGACAGAGGATACCAGACCATAAGCAGGAGGCAAGTAGATATCTTGCTCTGCTAGCATTGGATACACCGACACCTTCTCGATTTTGAAGGAGAATATATCGACGACGGTATTTATGATTTGTGATTTGGTGATTCGATTATCACGTATCCGTCACCTTGGATTCGGTATTTTGGGAAATCTATTCGCATGATTTAGTCTTGATGACTGGGTTTCATGATATTTGTTTTCGTGCACCATGGTTGCACCTACTGGGTATTCATATTTGTGCACAGTTTCTGCACCTGATATCGTCTTTTTGCCTTAACTGCACATGTTTATGACTTCATGGATTTTATACAGTTGGGTTGATTTTGTGCACATGGTATGCACACGATTTGGTTTTTGCACTTGGTATAGCTTATATATGCTTGTAGTGCATTGATACGTATTTTGTGCACTACAGTTGCACAGGACTTCGATTTGATGTCATTCGATGTGTTGATTTTGATTTCATGCCTATGTTATGCATGTGATTTGACTTATGCTTTCGGCATCGTTTACATGCACTTTTAGTGTTTTGATTTGATTTGTGCACGCTGATGCACATGGTTGTGAGATTATATACCGTGGTATACCTGATTTGGATTTTCGCGCATGTTGGGCGCATGTTATGAGATGTGATTTTGGTGCACACCCGATGCACTAAATCGGGATTCTTCGTGCATGTCAGATGCACCTGATATTGCTGTCAGGCACGCCCGTTGCCCTTGGCAGATGTTTCGTGCACACCCGTTGCACTTAAATGTTGTTTCTGTGCACATGTATGGCACGCATATGAATTTTGATTTCCGTGCGTACCAGACGCACGTAGCATTCATATGCACATTTTGAGATTGATTTCTTATGGAGCAGTACGTTTTTATGATATTTGCTATTTGTTTTCGTACTGAGCAGGTCTAGTCAGAGGACAGTACCTGGATATATTTTGCATGCATTGATAGTTATTGAAGGGATTTCCAAAAATGGAGCTATAGTCTCAGTATTTACCTACGTGTCTGATATGACACGAAACGTTTAAAATAAAGAAACCCTTCTAAATTGTTTTCAAAACGGCGGGACGTACATATTAACAAAAGATAAGTACATATATGGTTATTTTCTTACAATAGACGTCCGCTACTGTGCAGTGTTATGCGTATCACACAGCGACTTAAAAAGGTTTGGCATGCATTTCCTTCAGTTATTTACATGTATAGATTTGATGTCTACATGTATAATTTTGATATATATCATATTGGTTTTGTTTTGGATTTGACATTTGTGTCTTTACCATGACTCCGATGATTGCGGGATGCTTGACGGAGTTTTGTTTTCGAGTTATCTGTTCATTGTTCATGCGCATGCATTGCGCTATGATGCGTTTTATGTATTGACGATTTCGGAGCACCGACGATTTGGACTTTTACTGAAATGTTTTAGTATTTGAGAGGTTTAAATTTAAATTCGGGGACCGAATTTCTTTAAGGGGGAAAGATTGTAACATTTCAAAAAAATAAAATATTATTTTTGGGAATTTTTATAATTAAATAATAAAATATTGAATATTTTAAATAAGACGGTATAATTAAATACCGATAAATTTAGGAAAAATTTGGAAAATTATGTAAATTACTAAAAAGATGGTGTTTTATGTGAATTATGCAAATTTTAAGTTTTTATGATTAATTATATGCTAATTTAGTGCTAATCGCGATTAAAAAATCGCTAATCAGATTTTAAGTGTGTTTTTTGCAAAACATGCACCATATCTTTTCACACTTGTTACATTTTTCTCCATGGCATTTCTTCATGATTCATGCATGGCTATTTGTTTTGGGTTATTATTGAGGAGAGAAGGGAAATAGAAAAGAAAAGAATAGAATAGAATATTAGGTATGGGTGAGAGAGAGAAAGGTGAGGGTTACTTTGACTTGGCCATTCGCTCTTCATTCTTCACCCATTTCCTCTCCCCTCCTTCTCCTTGCTGCTGCTGCTGGCTCTTCCTCCACCATCTTCAACCCTCTCAAAACTCCATGAAAAACACCTCAAAACCCATCACCCATTTCATTAAAAAGATGCACGAGCTCACTAGCTACCCCATGGACCAAGAAAGCAAGGATTTTGGACACTTGGGGCAACTCAAGAAAATTCTTGAGTTGCCAAATGAGCTATTTTCTGAACGTTTAGCTTAGTATTTCCATTACTTTTACCCCCATGTTAGATTAGAACCGATATTGTATGGTTTGGGTGAACTTTGAAAATTCTAGTTAGGCTTAATGGAAATTGAGAGTTGTGATGTGAAATTGAGCTCAGTAGAGGCCACACAAACCCCCTAGTGCTAGAATTCAGACCTAAACAAGAGACTAGAACCCCAGAATACGGATTTAGAAACCCGATATCGGAAAATTATGGATTCTGTAAGTGTAAAATGAAATCTGCTATCACCCGGAGACTCTGAAAATTATTTTGCAAACACAGATAGATTAGCAGGCAACCTGGAGTGTACCACCAAAACCCTAGCCCCTATCCCTCAACCCAGGCCGCAAATTAATTCGTTCTGGCCGCAATTTACGGCCAGATCAGTGAGGATGTGACTCGTTTTTGTTCCAGGGCTCTATCTCCGGTAAACTAGACCCTTGGCATATGCAAAATTGTCTGATTTGACCTAGGGTAAAATCTGGGACCTTTTTCCTGAGTTGCTGTTTTGATTCGGGGTTTCGTTTTGCGTATTTTGCATTCTGGATTTTTGATATTTGTGTCGTATTCGATCACTTGACGTTTGTACGTCGAAATCGAGTGTTATTTGGTGGTTTTGAAAGCGTAGTCCATAGGTTCTAACCTATAGGCCTTAGCGTGTCGTTTTGGTTTTCCGATGTGATTTTAATGTCCATTTGCGATTGTGTTATCTTTGTAGGTACCTTCACGAGGGTTTCATATGATGAAGAAGATGAAGGCGACATCTACACCGACACGCAAGAGTAAGGTGAATAGATTATATCTACGGGGGAAGTCGGGTGGATGGCGTATAGCATCCCCCAGTTCGATATTTAGTATACTATATATGATAGCTTCATGCATGACATGGATATCCTAAATGTGATTAGGTATACTATGGTTAGATTAGGGTTTAGAAGTAAACAAGTATAGTTTCCTAGTTGCGAACCCTAGAATAGGTTTACACCCACACGCACACACATGCTTACTTGTTATACTTATACCTGGATGATGGGGATAGTGGATGATATTTGGAGATGAGTCGATGAGATTGAGCATAGTGCCATGAGATCGGTGATATGATGTGGTTCGTATTTGGGATACGACATGATATTTTAACGGGCCTTTGGACGTGTGTTTTACACACGCATTTATATTTACATAGATGGTATCGGTTTGTACTAAACTTATATCAGTACCCCAGATCATGAGATATGATGATAAGGATACCAGATAATTGATGAGATGAATGTGATATTGACCCGTACCCAGATTTGGGATGCCGTACGATAATTTACCGTGCGATCTTTATTTGATGATAAGATCCGCACTCATGACTCAAGGATGTGATATGATATTGTATCGTACGCGGTACCATTGAGGCGGGATCAGCGACTATTATATGTATATATGTATCGACTCAGATTTAGATGGTTTTCATACCCTTTCCATTAGCTTATTAGTTAGATCTATAGGTACATAGTAGATGTTAGATTAGACCCGAGTCATACCAATTTCAAAAACTAACGAATTGCGAGTATTTTAAAGATAGACAAAGGGATTCTACGAATATTTTCAAAAGACGCATCTTTTCTTAAAAACACCGTAGCCCTTATTTTTCTAAAAACCCCGATTCGTCTTCTTTCAAATGGCAAAATTGTATGATATTTATATATTGATGTAGATTCTTCACTGTTGCGTTCATTATTCGATTTCCGCATATTCTTGCTATTCGCATCGCATTCATGTGTAAATGTGTTTATTGTTATATTAAAATCATGTTGTCAGGACACCAGCACCATTATCGATGATGCGTATGTTCCACGTACACCTGCTTGCCGGCTCACACACTTCATCATCGATAATTGCCATGTCACTACACAGTAGGATTATTGCATCAGGATATGATCCCTTACATGGCATACTTGTGCACATACCTATTGTACACTCATACTTGTGCACATACCTACTGTACACTCATACTTGCGTACATACATATTGTACACACATACTTGTACACATACCTATTGTACACCCATACTTGCATACATACGTATTAGCACATACATAGATGATTCTGGCTTGATTTGGAGATTTGGGAACAGCAATATATATTTTAAAACTGTATTCATTTTAAAAGAGCGGTTTCCCTCAATATGTGCATATTACTATTCCCTGTTGCTTGATATATTGATATACTTACATTTCTTTTATATGTCACATACATCATGCTTTATGATTATACGCATTGAGATATGTTGTTTCCATGATATTTCTGGATTTGGGAACCGTGGGTATTTCAAAAGAGAGTATGTATTGTTTTAAAAACCCGGTTACCTTTGATATGATATTTCAGTGCGTCTACTATGTGTTTTCTCGGTTCTGAAAGCGACATGTGAAACCCGATTCGAGGAGGCGGATGTGGCCGATTGCGGGTACATGGTGGACCCGGTATGGTATCCCGGGGCGAGAACGGATCGCTGTGCAGAAAACGGTGAGCCTGGCAGAGGGACTACTACCTACTGGTGATATTATTTGAGCTCGGCGGATATCCGGAGGATACCGACCGGAGTCGAGGGATGATGGGGGCCAATCCGGACTGACGGAGCCCGTGGGCCGATCCGGGCTGACGGAGCCCGATAATGAGGATTTATGCGCCGATGTTGGGCACAAGTTTCACGATGTTTTCGAGTGTCGATGCTAGACACTCAGGTTCCATGATTTTGATGTGTCGCGAGGGACACACGCTGATTTATATCCTCATACTTCTATGCATATGCATTTATGATATTTACATGCATAATGTTTTATGTTATTGGGTGACACGTGGACGAGATCCACATACAAAGAGACATTGATTACATAGTTGGATGATATCCACATACTTATTATTAGTTATATGTATGCCCTAGAGGCCATTGCTATACATAGGATGTATATTGTAGTGGATGCTGGGACATATATAGGGATGACTTTCTTGCTCGACATGATAGTATGCTATCTGGTTGATCTTTACCTTAACGTGTACACTGATTGTCTCTCTGTTACATGTTGGTAAAGCCCTTAGGATGTGTACTTGACTACCTGGACTATGATGCAGATCATACTAGTGGGGACAGATAGTCTATAAGTACATCCTTTAAAGTCCCTAGTCGTGGGTGTATCGAGACGGGGCATCGATATACCAGAGTAGACTAGCGTATACCTTCTCGACCCATACAGATGGGCGATGGATGATCCCATATCCATCGGTGTTTGACATCAGAGATGATATACGGGTGCTCAGTAGAGACCGGGTACACTGGACGGACTCGCCGAGAACTCCCAGATGGTATTATACCTTACGTCATATGGCAGTTCTCTGGTGACACTGGTACAGAGTAGTCTGTTGACCCGAGATCGTCATAGAGTCTTGTGTGGTTCCCACTGTGCTTTGATTTCCACCTTACCACGTCCAAGAGGGCGTGCAAAACGGTGGTTTTTGGGTACAGTCCCGAGTCACATGGAGGCAATGAGCGATAGGAGGGGATTCGTCTCTCCCGGTATAGGGAGTTGATGCTGCGCTGTGTTCGATTGGCTATAACCGGAAATCCCTGGCCAGGGTTGCTGAGATTTACTGGTAAGTGTTACCAGCAGTTTCTCGAATTGTTATAGACCTCATATCGACACGACTTATCAAGCTATTGGGGTCTGACGTTTACCACCCCTAGGCGAGATATGCGACATATCAGACGATCAGACCGGACTGTACGGTAAGTGTTACTGGTTGGATTCACTGGAGTGTGAGCGGGCTTGCTCGTCGATCTTCTGATCGCTCAATACCCGGGTGGCCGTTACGTTTAGCAGACCGCTTGCGGCTTGTGGGTGTTTGATATGATCATCACCTGCTGCCGGCGTATTGACGAGTCTTTAGAGTCCTACACAGAGGTTTCCTGGCTCAAGCGAAACGAAATAGGAGCGCATATGAGATATGTGCGGGACCGAGAATAATGCGTGTATGTGATACCATATTTCATTCTCGCGATGAATGTGTCGAGTGGTTGTATGCGATATAACCTAGTTATCGAATCGAGGATTGATTCGATAAGCCGATACATTGGATACTAGTCGGTTATATGCGATATGACCGGATCGTTAAATCAAGTGTTGATTTAATGATTTAATGTATAATTATATATTTGATATATTACTTTGCATTAACTAGTATTGGTTCATTTTAAATGGATTTTCTCACTTGTTTGTGCACATTGTATATGTGATATATTTTTGTGCACAAGTTTGTATCATGTTTGATGATGCTTGCTTCTTTGGTTAAGTGTATAGAATTAAACCATGGATAAGATGATGATTAGGGTTTTGCTTAATCTTTTATTTATTTATTGATTTATATGGAAAAGATTTTGAATAGAATGGTGGCTTTCTTTGTTTCTAGTTGAAGCTTCATGAAGCTTTGACTTTGTAACCATTCTTGTCTTCATGCTTAACCCTAACCATTCCTTTAACCTTGGTCAATTCTCTACACATAACTATAGTTAAAATTATGATAAGTATTGATTTTCTATTCTATTCTAATAACTTATCATAATATTATCATCTTCTTCTTCTTCTTCATCTTCAACATGAAGAAACCTTGACTTCATCAATGGTGATTGATGAAAAAGAGTGAGAAATCCAATTCTAAAGTGAACCCACTTCCTATTTCTTTATCCTCTACCTCTTGCCAAGTAGTATAGGGTGTTTTCTTCACAAGTTTCTTGACTTGGTGAAGTTGGAGCTTGATCTAGCGATGCCTCGACGTAGATCATCTTCGGCATCGTCGTCGATGACCTAGCCCGCTTTTTCTCCGATGAAGCCGACGCTAGAGCCCAAGATCCGATTTGTACAGCGAGGAGACATCATCGCGGAGCCATGGAGGTGGAGAACCGGATCTACAAAGGTTGTATTTCCGTTTACTCTTAGTAAAGTAGTTTACTAGTTCATCTTTCGCCTAGACATCTTGCCAACGATCCGTTGTCTAGGGTTTCTCGGCACCGTAATTTTTGAAATTGGCATGGTTGATGCCATTTGAGACCTCTTAAGAGTGCCTAGGATCCCTATAGTGGTATCAGAGCCTAGCTAGAGCCTTAGGCGAAGTCTAGACGGAGTTTGAAGTCCGATCGAACCCGAAACCCCATTTTTCCACGCTCTCTGGACTTTTTCTGAAAACGTGGATTTTTCCAAATTAAAAATATCTAAAAAATTCAGCAGGGAATTCTACGAATTACGATGCAAAATTTTTCCAGTGAAGCTTCCAGAGTGCGGCGGAACCGCGGCATAAGCCCTGCTTATGCGGCGGTTCCGCGGCCAAATTATTAGATTGTCCTATAATTTTTGTACAGTAATTCATAATTTCTGATGCTGGATTTTCTGGGATTTTTTAATATTTATTCAATAGTTGAATTTTCTGGGGTTGTTTTGGGGATTCGGTGTTTCGATCGGAGTATCAAACTTTGTCTATGTGGCTTTCCGGATAATCATTAAATATGTTAAAAAGTTCGACCGGATATAAATACCCAATCTTTCCCCTGTCGGGAAATTTCCAAGTGTTGAATTTTTCCGTGGTTTAAAGACGTTCTAAGTAGTGCAAGTAACTCGATGGACCCTCTAGAAGACAACAAACCTTAACTCGATTATGTGACCGTCTTGAACTGCCCTTTGAACCTTCGGGTTAGGGGCAGTACGGCGTGCCACATGTGAGGCGTTGGCTTGACCCTTCTACGGCTGGACCGTTGGTACTGAGGCACGAACTGAATGTTTTTAGACTTGTTTCATGTGTTGATCTGTATCGGGAAAACTTGGGTATTTGAATGTTCGATCGGAAAGTTTAACATTTTCTAATTATCTGGAATGGGATACAATAATTGGAATTCACAAGAAGTTATGAGATAACTGTATGAATGTTATAAACATAGCACTTTAGTCTCACTTGATCGGTTGCCACGGAATTTTGATGTGATCAAAAGTCCGTCGCAATCACGTAGCGTACGCGGATACTCGCCGGGTAAACTTAATAGACAGCCTCGCTCTATAGCCCAGACCAAGTGACTGTAGGAGAACCCCGTTGCCGAAAGCATCCGTTCGGGTGCTCACGGCAGCGGTGTTCCGCCTTGGTGCACTTCGTCGACGGTATCAGGGGTGCAGCCGTCTACTGAAGTTTGCGACGAGCATTCGATCAGGATGTCGGGAATCTTGTTGAATTGCCCGGCTTGATATTGAAAAGTGTTTTCGATAATGAGACTAAAATGCGGGGTTTATAATTGTTAGGCATGTGATGTCTCATGTATTCATTTGATTAGGCATGTGATGTCTATGTAGGTTGCGGATTCCAACTGTTGTAGTTTTACACTTTCTTTTCTGTGACCGTAAGTGTAATATGTGATATCGCCGGTTTCGTTGCTATATGTCAACGACAATTGGGATGCGCATATTTACTTACGTTGATGACATGTGATGTTATGTGTTGCTTGATATGTTATATTGGATCATCGTGTTTGAATAGCCGGGGGTTTTTATGTGAGATGAGTGTTTTTCATTTTCATTCATGTAAAAACTTGTATGTAATATTCTTTTATTGGGGCACTTCCAGGTTGCGGAAGCTGTCACCCTTTGTATATTATTTACTTTTCTGCACTAGGATAGACCCAAGGAGGGGAGCACAAGTAACCGGGTTCTAGGGTCCAGTGGGAGACCATCTCGAGGAGTCGAGTCCGGGTCTCCTAACCCTAGAATTGGTAGGGTTGCTTGCCGCTCTCGTAGGGGTCTAGGGGTGTGGGTTTGGCTATTCATCACGACCGTGGAATCCGTGTTTTATACTGGCTCGTATTGAAAACACGGACGTCCTAGTATATCCAATATTTCATATGATTCTTCTGCTGCGATATCTGTGATGTGATCATGTGATATGTTCTGTGATGGATACAGTATATAGTATATATGATATATTATATAGACGTTACTTATGTTTTACACCCGCGCTAGCCCTGCCCCACTCTGTCGTTAGTTACCTAACCTAACGGTGCACGAGGGGACATCGAGGCGAATGCGGATGGCATAAGTGTACGTCGTATTTATCTGTGATGTTTAGGTATTTAAATGATGGGACTTCATTAATGTGATTAATGAAATAAAAGAAACCTAAGATGTTGTAGAATCGAATTTCAAAATAAAACAGGTAGCTACAGTTCTTGCTTTGCACAGAGGTATATGTGATATATCCTGCACCTTATTCGATGAGGAAAGGACCGAGATCCCTTCACCGGGAGTGACTCCTTTAGCAATAACTGGCAGATGCTACACACTCGGTTTGTCTTTTGATTGCTTTTAAGAGTTTTTGCTTTGCACAGTGATATATGTGATATATCCTGCACCTCATTCGACGAGGAAAGGACCGACGATCCTTTCACCGGGAGTGACTCCTTTAGCAAAACTAGAAAAGCCTAAAAAACACTCCATTTCAAAATTCATTCGATCCTACAACGATATCAAGTTCATTACGCAATAGGTTTTCAGAAAAACCTGTCGTAGCCCTCCGTCATTTCAGATAAATCCTGTTTAGTATTCGTGCTGCGTTTGTTGACCTTGTCAAGGCGCAGTGTGCGGTAGCTAACCAGTATTTATCTGCTTATGCATATGATGCAGATTGGGTTAGGGTAGTCGTGCGGCTTTGTTGACCTTATCAAGGGTCGTGCGGGTGGGTTTGATTCAATCAAGAAATGACGGGTTGAACTTGACTTGCGGTCTATGGTTTGTTGACCTTGTCAAGGTCATAGATCGTTCGGGGTAAAATATTATCGGGAATTTCAAGTGTTGAAATTTGCAATGAGATTGCATACCTTCTATGAGATAGTTGGATCCCGATACCCGCTGCGAGTAAGAGTTACTCCTGGGAGAGTTTTATACATTACAATTAGCCGATCAAGTAGGTGTCTAGAAAGGTGTTAACGGGGTTACGCCTCTGGGAAAACGAGGTTTACATTAATTAGGTTCGTGCGAAAGCACGGGGGACCTCCCTCAAAGTACCGACACTGGCCTGGCTGAAAGATTGACGAACTTATAGTATGTAATTAATCCCGGCTGATCTTTCCTTTTAGGGTTTGAAGGAAGATTTGATAAAAACAGTGGGAGCCATCCTGATTAGATAAAATAATAACCAATCTATTCTTGCAAGAGCGCACGCTGAGTGTTTTCTTCTCTCTCTCTCCAGGTAGCGACCATATCACGCCTTAATCAAGATAATAATACGGAATATTGACCGAACCCGCTTGTTATACTGAGCTGGGGAACGTTGGTCCCGCTCCAACTTATAATTGTTATAAGACAGAGCAGGAAATAGGGGATTACCAGAATTCCCGTGCCACCCAAACGAAGACAGTGCATACTGATGCATCATCTTCGGGTGTGTTCATTATACAGAACTGTTTCTCAGTATTCTTTACGTCCTGGGTATGTGATACCAGATCAGGATCCCAGATATGTAATATGTTACATAGGGCTACAGATAGGTAGAGAACTGAGAACGGGTGATAAGTTTCATAAGGCAGAAAACGGGGCAAGTGTTGCAGCCAAGTCTGTTGGTCACTGTCACCCTGTATTACGAATACATTGATTCTGAACGAATGTTATTAGATACCGAACCTGATATACAAAATCATATACATCTCTTTATTAGTAAAGAAATGATAAAATTTTGTATAGTTGGATAATGTTTTGAACATTTCCTATATCAAAAGTTGATCGGTTCAGGCACGTTATCTAAAAGCATTATTGTTCTAAATCAAACTACAGTTCTTTAGTATACGGAACACACACAAGAGGAAGAGTTCAGAACTGAACGAATCCTTCTTGAGACATTGTAGACTAGGTCATATCAAATGCGACCCGACTGGCTAAAGTTACATTTAGATGCATATTTAAATTAGTTTGAATTTACATCTTGTGAAACTTGCCAGTCATGTCCCAGATAAGATGACCATAGCTCTGTTTATTGGAAACAGAGAAAGAGTTAGTGAACTCTTGGGATGATACATGTTGATATATGTAAGGTCCACTGTCTACACATGCCAAGACCGGTTCCTTGTACTTCATTACATTCTCTGATAATCTCTTTAGATTCAGACATATGTTCTTGTTGAAACACAAGTCCGAACCTTTTGAGATATTCACAGAATATAAGTTAGAAGTAGAGAACCAAAATAAGGGTATAAGTATTATGTCCTTTGATGAGATCAAGGAGGAGAATACTTGTGCATGGAATTCCTGGACTATTCTAAAGGAGAATGAGATTCTCTCTCAGTATTACTCCTCCGTATACACCATAGCACGATGGTATATCGGGGCGGAGCAATCACACCCTATATGATAAGGTGTGCTCTATGATGAGTACTACTGAGTTACCTATTTCTTTTTTCGGAGTTATGCACTTGAGAAGATGCATACCTATTGAATAGGGTTCGAATCAAATCAGTTGCCTACCACTTCATATATGATATGGAAAGGGAAGAGCCCATATCTTAAGTTAGTTAAGATTTGGGTTGTCCGGCCTATGTCTAAAAGAAAAATCCGGACAAGCTCGAGGCAAGGTCTGTAATGTAGAACTGGAAATGTTCCAGCCATACAAACTGCAGCTGAAGATTTGGTAGAACCAAAGGATTCAATAGTTACCAACGAACCTCAGCCTCTCCGCCGATCTAGTAGGGTTCCTCACCCACCTGAGAGATACTTCGGTTTCTCTATGACAGTGGGAGCGAGGATTGCATCATGAGATGATGACCCAACTAGTTTCGAACTGGCCATCAGGAGTGGGACTCTGTAAGAATGGCTGGATGCTTAGTGATCTGAGATGGAATCCATGTACACCAACAAAGTATAGACTTTGGTTGCTATATCTGAAGGGTTAAATCCCCATCAGGAGCAAGTATATCTTGAGAAGATTACTTGGTGTAGATGGAAAAGTTGAGACTTTCAAAGCTAGACTTGTTAAAGGTTTTCGTCATCGACCAGGCGTGGATAATGATGAAACCTTTTCCAGTACCTATGCTTAAGTCCATCCAGATCCTACTTGCCACGGCTACATACCATGACTACGATATCTGGCGGTTGGGTGCCATGACTGCTTTTCTAAATGATGTTTTAGAAGAGAACGTCTATAAGTACACAGCCAGAGGGCTTCGTAGACAGTGGGAGCAGCGGAAACGTGTACAAGATGCTTTATAGGATAAAGCAGGTATCGCGGAGTTGGAACATCTGTTTTGATGTGTTAGTCAAAGAGTTTGATATCATCAAAATGGTAGATGAACCTTGTATAAACAAAAAGGTAGTAGGAAGTATGGTGTTCATCCTCGTAGAGTACGTGGATGACATACTCTTGATAAGAAAGGAGTTTCCTATGCTACGCTCGGTCAATCTCCGCTTATCACAATGATTCTCCATAAAGGATCAAAGTGATACCTCCTAAATCCTGGGTTTTGGATCTATGAGATAGATCTAATTGGATGTTAGGATTCTCACTAGTTGTAGTGAGATGGTATCAACCGATCCTGGGGAGAATCACTGGAAGGGTTCCAGGGTGATAAAGACGACTGAATGTCAGTCGCAGGCATTGTCTTTACCCTCAGTAAAGGGACGGTAGGTTGGAAGAGTTCCAAGCTAGATACCGTGGCATACTAGACGATAAAGGCTCGATACATCGCTACTTAAGATGCTACCAAAGAGGCAGTCTGGATGTATATTTGTTCATGAGATGAACTTAGTTCCTCCCATTGTGTGACAATGGAGTTGCGGCTTATGCCAAGGAACGTCCGTCCCATCAGTGATCCAGACATATTCTAAGGCAGTGTCACCTGATCATGGAGATGGTTGATCTCCAGGGTGATCGAGGTTAGGAGAGTAGACTCAGAGGACAACACGGCGGATCCACTCACAAAGGCCTTTTCCCAGAGAGAGACTTTTAAGGGATGGTTGAGTATGAGATACTACAACCACTGCTATCAGATGGCCCTAGTGCAAGTGGGAGATTGTTAGTTATATGTATGCCCTAGAGGCCATTGCTATACATAGGATGTATATTGTAGTGGATGCTGGGATATATATAGGGATGACTTTCTTGCTCGACATGATAGTATGCTATCTGGTTGATCTTTACCTTAACGTATACACTGATTGTCTCTCTGTTACATGTTGGTAAAGCCCTTAGGATGTGTACTTGACTACCTGGACTATGATGCAGATCATACTAGTGGGGACAGATAGTCTATAAGTACATCCTTCAAAGTCCCTAGTCGTGGGTGTATCGAGACGGGGCATCGATATACTAGAGTAGACTAGCGTATACCTTCTCGACCCATACAGATGGGCGATGGATGATCCCATATCCATCGGTGTTTGACATCAGAGATGATATACGGGTGCTCAGTAGAGACCGGATACACTGGACGGACTCGCCGAGAACTCCCAGATGGTATTATACCTTACGTCAGATGACAGTTCTCTGGTGACACTGGTACAGAGTAGTCTGTTGACCCGAGATCGTCATAGAGTCTTGTGTGGTTCCCACTGTGCTTTGATTTCCACCTTACCATGTCCAAGAGGGCGTGCAAAACAGTGGTTTTTGGGTACAGTCCCGAGTCACATGGAGGTAATGAGCGATAGGAGGGGATTCGTCTCTCCCGGTATAGGGAGTTGATGTTGCGCTGTGTTCGATTGGCTATAACCGGAAATCCCTGGCCAGGGTTGCTGAGATTTACTGGTAAGTGTTACCAGCAGTTTATCGAATTGTTATAGACCTCATATCGACACGACTTATCAAGCTATTGGGGCCTGACGTTTACCACCCCTAAGCGAGATATGCGACATATCAGACGATCAGACCGGACTGTACGGTAAGTGTTACTGGTTGGATTCACTGGAGTGTGAGCGGGCTTGCTCGTCGATCTTCTGATCGCTCAATACCCGGGTGGCCGTTACGTTTAGCAGACCGCTTGCGGCTTGTGGGTGTTTGATATGATCATCACCTGCTGCCGGCGTATTGACGAGTCTTTAGAGTCCTACACAGAGGTTTCCTGGCTCAAGCGAAACGAAATAGGAGCGCATATGAGATATGTGCGGGACCGAGAATAATGCGTGTATGTGATACCGTATTTCATTCTCGCGATGAATGTGTCGAATGGTTGTATGCGATATAACCTAGTTATCGAATCGAGGATTGATTCGATAAGCCGATACATTGGATTCTAGTCGGTTATATGCGATATGACCGGATCGTTAAATCAAGTGTTGATTTAATGATTTAATGTATAATTATATATTTGATATATTACTTTGCATTAACTAGTATTGGTTCATTTTAAATGGATTTTCTCTCTTGTTTGTGCACATTGTATATGTGATATATTTTTGTGCACAAGTTTGTATCATGTTTGATGATGCTTGCTTCTTTGGTTAAGTGTATAGAATTAAACCATGGTTAAGATGATGATTAGGGTTTTGCTTAATCTTTTATTTATTTATTGATTTATATGGAAAAGATTTTGAAGAGAATGGTGGCTTTCTTTGTTTCTAGTTAAAGCTTCATGAAGCTTTGACTTTGTAACCATTCTTGTCTTCATGCTTAACCCTAACCATTCCTTTAACCTTGGTCAATTCTCTACACATAACTATAGTTAAAATTATGATAAGTATTGATTTTCTATTCTATTCTAATAACTTATCATAATATTATCTTCTTCTTCATCTTCAACATGAAGAAACCTTGACTTCATCAATGGTGATTGATGAAAAAGAGTGAGAAATCCAATTCTAAAGTGAACCCACTTCCTATTTCTTCATCCTCTACCTATTGCCAAGTAGTATAGGGTGTTTTCTTCACAAGTTTCTTGACTTGGTGAAGTTGGAGCTTGATCTAGCGATGCCTCGACGTAGATCATCTTCGGCATCGTCGTCGATGACCTAGCCCGCTTTTTCTCCGATGAAGCCGACGCTAGAGCCCAAGATCCGATTTGTACAGCGAGGAGACATCATCGCGAAGCCATGGAGGTGGAGAACCGGATCTACAAAGGTTGTATTTCCGTTTACTCTTAGTAAAGTAGTTTACTAGTTCATCTTTCGCTTAGACATCTAGCCAACGATCCGTAGTCTAGGGTTTCTCGGCACCGTAATTTTTTAAATTGGCATGGTTGATGCCATGTGAGACCTCTTGAGAGTGCCTAGGATCCCTACACTTATAGACTTCATGATATAGTTGACATTGATTCATGTTGATTACATTGATCATACCTCATATTTATGATATGTTGTGACCTGAGGCACTCACACGAGCACATGAGATTACACTTATGTATAGATGTTTACCCTGGCCATCTTTTCATGCTTCAGACTTATTCATATTGAGGATATATTATTATTTATCGTTTGACCTAGGATGAGTCATACATGCGATTTCTGCTCTGCGATGTTTTCTATTCACGAGTTGGCAATTCACCCCCGTTGTGCCACAGTTCTTGCAGGTTTTGCCGTAAAGGTTTCATTGCGGCTTTTCTGGCACACTGCTTTCTTTCTGGGTGATTGCTTTGGTAGGTGGGTTCACTCGCATCGTGACCACCCTTGTATTTATTTTAATCAGTTGTATCTAGTAATTCCATCAACCAAACTTGTATATTGTTTCAGACTTAGAAAACCAGGTGTGTTATTTTGGCCTCAGAGTCACACGTTATAGTATTATGGTTTTCATGCTGATTTGAGTTTCCTTTGAGTTTTGATTCTCGCCCTTCGGCGTTGTATATTATGCTGCTTGCGTGGTTGTGACCGTCGATTGACGAAGAGCTAGCTCCCGCTTGGGGATGCCTTTTATCATTGTGCATATATTATTCTTATTGTACCCCGTTCGGGACCAGTATTTACAAAGGAAACTCTGCCGAAATTTTCAGAAAAGACTAGAGATTTTAAAAATGCATATTCGGCTTACTTATTTAAAAACCTTGCTTTTAAAATATGTTTTCTTTACTTCTTAAAAACAAGTTTTCTTTATTTACTCCTTAAAATGGTTTTAGATTTCTGGGCTTTTAGCTTACTTGAATTAGATGAGGTCCTATAGACTTCATATGATTTCAAGGGCCAGTCATGTGCTATTTCGGGTCGTGACAAAGTTGGTATCAGAGCGCTAGGTTAACCATACTTCGAGTCTAAGTTTGACTATGCGGAGCCTAAAGCGTTTATATATATACGGAAGTTAGGCTTGACCTTACGGAACTTAGACTTAGTCGAGGGGGTAATATACCCGAACTTTCGTCGCGTAGGATGACTCTTGGTTGATAGAGTAGGTAGCTTGAGTAGAGTGACGTACCGTACGTATGTTCCGCGGCATACTTACGATACGCTACTCCGGTTAAGAAACCTTAGGATGTACATTTCCTTGCACAGTATTATATTCATTCCTATGATCTATCCTCATCGATATTGGTTTATGATTTTGCCGCCACGATTACACGGGAAAAGAGAGCTACGGCTAGAGTTGCGGTCAGCATGAGCTCGTCACGGACGAGGACTGACCAGGGCGTGATTCCAGGGACGTACGATTGCATAGAGAGGCTTCGTTTTAGTGTGTTTTCGCGCCATGAGTGGTTGATGGATCGCTTTTACGAGATTTCTCGGACGTGCAGATCAGCACCAGAGGATCAGGCTACTACTAGAGGCCAGCCAGAATGTGATGACCATTGATATATCGCTTATTCATGATGATTGGGGTGCTGTTCAGCGTACAGACGAATGAGCCAGTTGTTGCTGCAAATGACGAGATATCGTCCAGATGTTGGAGCTACTGCAGCATGAGTATATACTTAGAGATATGATGGAAGGTCGCTAGTCACTCGAGGATGAATGATTAGGACATGTGGTTCGTTCGCTTACCCCGATACGAGGTCATCAGATTGATTGATTCCAGCTAGAGACGACTTCACGCGGATTCGTTGGTATTCGATAGAGTCGATTGAATGTCAGGAATCCATTTCCAAGTTTAAAGTATTCGGAAGACAATGCAAGTAATGTTATGGACCCTCTAGAAGAATGAAACCTTAACTCGACGTAATGACCATGGAACGCCTTCGAACCTTAGGGTTTGCGGCAGTTTAGCGGTGCCATTTGTAAGGCTTGGGTCTGCCCTTCTACGGTTGGTCCACAGATGTTGTGGCATGTACTGGAATATTATTAAACTGTACTCAAGATGTTGATCTCTTGGGGGATTATGAGGTTCTGACAAATCGATCGAATGGTTCGACATCATTCGAATATCATGTGATGGGACACATTGCTTGGGAGACTCCAGATACGAGTATAGCCGTTGGAGCGCAGTCCACGCAGCCACGAGAAGACGAGTCCGAACCAGTCGACATTGGAACAGAGTGGAGTAAAGAGTTCGCACGAGAATTCGACGAGATGACGTTCCACTCCGCTGACATCAGAGATGCGATACGCATGCAGAGGCGTTGTATGTGGATATACCTTCTAGAAGGAGTCGCGATGAGTATGCAGCCGTTCCGGAACAAGAAACAGATATAATAAAAGTGGTAACTTCCGGGCAATTCGGCAGAAATGAGATTTGAGAGAGACCTCGACAAGACATTTCTGGAATACTATACGAGAAGATTTGGACCCAGGAGTGGTTATATTGCGCACACCCAGCATGCCAGAGTTCGGCATCGTCGACGAGATAGTTGACCAGGTTCGGATAGAGGACCTCACCCAGATGCGTTGTGAATTGATTAAGAACGAACGGGTATGGAGTATACCTCCGCAGGTTGGGACGAGTTCCTGAGGACGTGTTCGGCTAGATATCCACAGAGTGATGAAGATACCGAGTTCGTGATTTCGAGCCCATGTGAGAGACTTCGGATTGACCATAGCCGAGAACATTTGCAGTGCGCAGATAGAGACGTGACGTCGAAGTGGACGATGATACAGACAAATGGGACAAGAGGTTCATACGAGATGCTGACGAGCTGTTCTTACTCCCCGTTAAGATTAAAGGTCGGATATGTCTACAGAGGCGTTGGGATGCGATCAGTTTCCGAGAAAATGCTGTGCTGAGGACGCAGATGTCCAGAGAGCGAGAAAAGATTATGCAAGAGTACCAGCCTCCGTACAGTTCGGTATAGGTGAGATCGGAAGAGATCTTGAGCAGGATTCCTTCCAGGACACCGCCGCGATAAGATTTGCACCTAGGATCAGATGTGTGATGTGCATTCAGAGGACCAGAGGCCGACACCAGTGACGTGCTACTTTACGAGTGGTTGTGAGGATTGACCGAGAGATGACCAGAGAAGTGCCAGGATGGAATCGTCCCCGTTAGCACACCTGACAAGGCCGATGAGCCGATGGATTGCGAGACTGGTAATCCACAGAGAAGATAAGGGCCCAGAGACAGAGGACGCCAGACCGTGAGCAGGAGACAAGTAGATATCTTGCTCTGCTAGCATTGGATGCACCGACACCTTCTCGACTTTGAAGGAGGATATATCGACTACGATATTTATGATTTGTGATTTGGTGATTCGATTATCACGTATCCGTCACCTTGGATTCGGTATTTTGGGCGATCTATTCGCATGATTTAGTCTTGATGACTGGGTTTCATGATATTTGTTTTCATGCACCATGGTTGCACCTACTGGGTATTCATATTTGTGCACAGTTACTGCACCTGATATCATTTTTGTGCCTTAGCTGCACATGTTTATGACTTCATGGATTTTATACAGTTGGGTTGATTTTGTGCATATGGTATGCACACGATTTGGTTTTTGCACTCGGTATAGCTTATATATGCTTGTAGTGCATTGATACGTATTTTATGTACTACAGTTGCACAGGACTTCGATTTGATGTCATTCGATATGTTGATTTTGATTTCATGCCTATGTTATGCATGTGATTTGACTTATACTTTCAGCATCGTTTACATGCACTTTTAGTGTTTTGATTTGATTTGTGCACGCTGATGCACATGGTTGTGAGATTATATACCGTGGAATACCTGATTTGGATTTTCGCACACGTGGACAAGATCCACATACATACAGATATTGATTACATAGTTAGATGATAGCCACATACTTATAGACTTCATGATATAGTTGACATTGATTCATGTTGATTACATTGATCATACCTCATATTTATGATATATTATGACCTGAGGCACTGACACGAGCACATGGGATTACACTTATGTATAGATGTTTACCCTGGCCACCTTTTCATGCTTCAGACTTATTCTTGAGGATATATTATTACTGATCGTTTGACTTAGGATGAGTCATGCATGTGATTTCTGCTCTGCGATATTTTCTATTCACGAGTTGGCAACTCACCCCCGTTGTGCCACAGTTCTTGCAGGTTTTGCCGTACAGGTTTCATTGCGGCTTTTCTGGCACACTGCTTCCTTTCTGGGTGATTGCTTTGGTAGGTGGGTTCACTCGCATCGTGACCACCCTTGTATTTATTTTAATCAGTTGTATCTAGTAATTCCATCAACCAAACTTGTATATTGTTTCAGACTTAGAAAACCAGTTGTGTGTTATTTCGGCCTTAGAGTCGCGCGTTGTAGTATTATGGTTTTCATGCTGATTTGAGTTTCCTTTGAGTTTTGATCCTCGTCCTTCGGCATTGTATATTATACTGCTTGCGTGGTTGTGACCGTCGATTGACGAAGAGCTAACTCTCGCTAGGGGATGCCTTTTATCATTGTGCATATATTATTCTTGTTGTACCCCGTTCGGGGCCAGTATTTATAAAGGAAACTCTGCCGAAATTTTCAGAAAAGACTAGAGATTTTAAAAATGCATATTCGGCTTACTTATTTAAAAACCTTGCTTTTAAAACATGTTTTCTTTACTTCTTAAAAACTAGTTTTCTTTATTTACTCCTTAAAATGGTTTTAGATTTCTTGGCTTTTGGCTTACTTGAATTAGATGAGGTCCTATAGACTTCATATGATTTCAAGGGCCAGTCACATGCTATTTCGGGTCGTGACAGTGCGACTGTTGGAAAATGACCGTTGCAAGTTGTACGGTAGAGATCTGACGATTACCAGCGGTTAATCATCGAACGGTAGAGATCTGGCGATTACCAGTGGTTAATTATCAAACGGTTGCGATCGTTACAGTTGCCAGCGGTTGCAGATCAAACGGTTGTGATCGAGTGGTTGCAATCGAGCGGCTGCGAACCGTTTTGGAACGCTATAAAAGGCCATTTCCTAAAGGCTATAAAAGGCCATTCCCAGAAAACCAAAAACCAGAGCACACAAAATTCTCTCTTCTTCTTCTTCTTCACTGCATTCACAGCATCCGAGCATCTAACCACGAAACAGAAAAGAGTACTAACACTATTCCGGCGACTTGTGCATATCGAAATACCAAAAGGGCTGGGGGAGTTGTATCTTGGGATTGAAGTACCGCTGTAAACCTGCCAAGAGAGAGGCGATATCTTTCTTAGGTCAGTACGCTCAAGTGCATACCTCTTTTCCATAAACTTCATTTTTCAAATTTGTGATCTGTAAAGGTTAAATTTTTGTTTATTCAGTTATTCAATTTTTTCAGATATATAATGTATTAACAACAAAAAATTTCCAACAATCTAAGAAAGATATACATCTGTTTAATACGTTTTAGTTTAATTCTAATCCGTTTAATATATTTAGTGCTAATTTACTTAATTAATTGCTATTATGTGTGTGTATTGTAATTGTACCAGTATACCGATTGGTATACTTTGTTTAGCCTGTTCCCTCAAAAATTACTTTATGAATACTGATTGCACTATACCGATTGGTCTACTTTGTCGGGCCCATTCCCTTCAAAGAATACCTTACGGATATTAACTGCATTGTTTTATTGCTATCAGTAATTCTAAATTAATAGTGAATATTACTATTAAGAATTAGTTTAATTGTTAAAATCATAACGAATATTCATATTTATATTTTTTAAATTCTAACACATTTTTATTATCCATCGGTTGATGTATTATGCCAAAGAGTAACGATTCCAGTTCCATATAACTCGAAAAGTTCAATGACTAAAATGACTTTAAAACTTGGAAAATCCAAATCAAGTACTGGTTGAGTATATTAAGATTAATCACTGCAATCAAAGAAAATCCTATCTCTTCTGTATCTGCTATCTGCTGAATCTGTCCGTGAGAAAAGTCCAACCGATAAAAGTGGGAGTACTGATGCACCCACTCCTTCCGCGGAAAAAACCAAATCTAAGTATTCCTTTCCCGAGCAGATATTCCCGAGCAGATAGATCACCATTGTAAGTTCCAAATACTTAGTGCCTTAGAAGGTCCACTTTACTATACATTCCTTCACTTCAAAACACTTAAGGAACTTTGGTTCGCATTAGATCAAAGATATAGCAATGATAATGCCGGGTTAGAGAGATTTAGCATATCGTTCTCTAGGAATTTTATCCTTAGGGATAACGAGCCTATAAATAAACAACTTTAACTTTCAGGAGTTAGTCACGAAGTGGTTAATTCTAGAACTATAATTTCAAATCAATTTTAAGTGACTGCTTTGATTGATGTTCTTCTACCATCTTGAGAAGTCTTTGCTAACCAATTTCGGATAAACCAAAATTTACTCACACTCCTTGATATCATGAATTCCATTAGAATTGAGGAACAAAGAAGGGATGTCCTTAATCCTAGCACCAAAAGTTACAATAAAGTCAACCTGACTGAAGGTTCTAATAAAATTGTTCATAAGGAAAACCAAATTAGACCTGAGAACAATAAATTCAAAAAGAAACAATTTAAGAAATATCTATATCAGAACAAAAGTCATAAACCAACGAACAAAGAAAAATTATGTTTCATATGTGAGAGAACCAACCATATCTCTACCAGATGCTTCTTCAGGAAAATCGAACCAGTTCGGAAACTTGCAAGCACTAACAGTGCAAATATGAATGTGGTGGATGAGTGAAGATTCCTCTCTCAGGTATATTTCCCACACTATAAACCTTATCATATCATATAATAATTGATGGTTAGACAGTGGTGCTAATGTGCACGTATGTTCTAACAATAAATGGTTTAGTTTTTTTCAGGATGAATGTGGGGGAAGTGTAACACTTGAAAATTATATGACATCACTAGTGAAGGGAAGGAATCCATTAAGCACTCTATGACTTATGAAAAATATTTACCGCTAAGTGATATTTTGTATGTTCCTAGTGCAAGAAAGAATTTAATAAGTGCTTCTCTACTTTTTAAAAGAGGTTACAAAATTATATTAGAAAATAATCAAATTGTAATCTCTAAAAGAAATATGTTTATTGGTAAGGGTTATGTGTGTGATGGATTGTATAAATTAAATAGTGTTTCTAATAATAATGATGATGATGATGAAATAAATAAAACCAGTCCCATTGTTTTAACCTTGTTTTCTTATGATATGTGGCATAACAGATTAGGACATATTAATTATCAAACTTTAAATAGAATGATGCGCTTAAATATAATTTCTAAAAGGTCTATTGACTTAAAATCTAAATGTGATATTTATGTCAAGGATAAGCATACTATAGGTACATTTAAATATGTTGCTCACCGCACTCAAACATTAGATTTAGTACATTTTGATGTATGTGATTCTTGCAAACAACAAACTGGAGGTGGAAATAAATACTATGTTGCATCAATCGATGATAATACAAGATATTATTATGTATATTTACTTCCAACCAAGAATGAGGTGTTTAATAGATTCAAAGTATATAAAACCAAAGTGTAAAACTACACTGAAAGAAAAATCAAAGTCCTTAGAGCAGACCGTGGAGGGGAGTAGCTTCTAATATATTAAATCCGTTCTGTCAAGAACATGGAATTAAACATGAATATTCTCCTCCTAACATTCCTGAATCTAATGGTGTAGCAGAACATTAAAATATAAAATTAATGAATATGGTTAATTCCATGTTACTTAGTTCTGATGCTCCTGAAAGTTTATGAGGCAAAATTATACTATCGGCATGCTATACACTAAATAGAATATCTCATAAAACTACAAATAAATCTCCATTTGAATTATGCTTTAAAAGAACGCATAGATTAGACTACCTTCATGTTTGGGGTTGCCTCATGCTTGTATGTATTCTTTCTCACAAAAGAAACAAAATAGGTCCTAAAATAGAGATCCATTATTGTAGAATATTATCTCGACGGTAATACTTATAAGTTTATTGTCTTAAAATCTGATATTACTAATATTAAAGCTAATATTTTAATAGAATCTAAAGATGCTATCTTGTTTGAAGATAGACTTTCTTACATAACTCGAATTTTTTCTGATGCTAAGCATTGGAAAGAACCTATTCAATGTGAGATTGACTCAATCCGGAATAATAATACATGTGATAATGCTTGATATTGGCAATCCCCACGATCAGGACACATGGTGGATGGCACGTCCCAGAACTCAGAAGAAAGGGCCCATAAAGGCCGACCAGGCCATCCCTGTACCCGACCTGCCAGCACAAGCTAGCCTTCCTCGGGGCTCCCTGGAGATTGGCCTCCTCGGTCCATCAGCTCGCCCTGAGCCACCACAAGACCAAGTCTCCTCGGCCTCCTCGCTCGTCCCCGAGCCCCTTGGCCGAGGCCGTCTTCCTCGGTCCTCCGACCAGCTCCACCGCCTACGGGCGTAACCTCCGCTCCGCGAATCTCTCCATGCGCGGATTCTCCGCCAGCAACATCCCATGTTCCACGCCTTCACGATCCCCATTTATGGGCGATCCGCTCTCTACACCGGCGTGATGTCGGGAGCGTAACTGCCGGCAAGATTCTCGCGCCTGCTGCTGCGTGCCTCCACCACTATATGAACCCTCATCACGGAAGGGTTAAGTAAGCCATTTTTACTCCACTTAGCCGTTACGCTGCTCGTATCTAGTACTAACTTGATCGTCGGAGGGTCCTCGGTAGTATCAAACCACCCCGGGACTTCTTTGCAGGTACTTGGTGTCTAACTCCTCCAATCACCAAATCTCCTCAAAACCCATTGAGACCCACACACAACAAGGGATACCCTCCAGAATCCACCGGGAGATCAACGGAAGACAACATCTGAAGGAGATCTGAAAAGGACCTCCATCAGTTGGCGCCATTTGTGGGAAACAAAAACTCCACAAGAATAAAGTTGGCCTTCCGATCCCCATCCACATGGCAAGTAATCGCTCCGAAAATCCGGGTCCTAGCCGCCACCCTCCCCTCGACGGAGGCATGGGCGAGCCTCAACCGAATGTCATCAGCCCCTACACTGGCCGTCGCCTCACGGGCCCCGCCGAAGGAAACCAAGGCCCACAAAGGACTATGGTCATGGCGACAGGGGGCCAGTCGGGCTCCTCCGAGGCTCGGCACCACGCGCCTGCAACAGACGCCAGCGGCCGCCTGAGCAAAAAGGCTAGAAGCCACGAGCCCATCATCTTTGGCGACGGGGACCTCCATGGCATATCCGTGCCCCACAACGACCCACTGGTGATCACGGCCCGAATCCACCAGTACGAGGTCCACCGAATACTCGTCGATTCAGGAAGCTCGGCGGACATCCTCTTCCACGACTGCTTTCTACGCATGGGGCTCACCCCAGCAGACTTGAACCGACCTCTCACGTCCTTTCGGGGTTCACCAACCACTCCATCCCGGAGCAAGGGGTGGTCACCCTACAGTTCACGATCGGGGAGCCCGGCCGCACGCGTACGTTGCCTGTGGATTTTATCATAGCAAAAGTCCCATCGTCCTACAACGTCCTCCTCGGCCGTCCGACATTGAACTCCCTCCAAGCCCAGATATCGACCTACCACCTGGCGATAAAGTTCCCTCTCGATTGGTGCGGGATAGGTCGGGCCTACGGGAACCAGCGGGTCGCAAATATATGCTTCACCGAAATGTCTTCGTCCGAGCAGCCAGCTGACGATGCTGAGGTAAGTGATGATATCAAAGGTTCCCTGGACACCCGAGACGAGCGGAAGGAGATCCAGGGGGCACCGGTCAAACCTCTGACCGAGGTGACCCTGACAGAAGGAGATCATGGAAAAACCGTCCAGGTCGGATCACTCCTGACGGAGACTCAACGAGATGACCTGGTCAGATTCCTCATAAACAACTCCAACGTCTTCGCCTGGGCGCCTGCTAACATGCCTGGGATTGATCCCAAAATCATCTCCCACAAGCTCGGGCTTGATCCTGCGGCCCGACCCGTCAGACAGAAGAAGAGAAGCTTCGCCCCGGTCAAATAGAAGGCTATCGAAGAGGAGGTTGATCGGCTTCTCGCCGCCAACTTCATCAGGAATATACCCTACTCGGAGTGGCTGGCGAACATAGTTCTGGTCAAGAAGTCAAGCGGGAAATGGCGTATGTGCGTCGACTTCACCGACCTCAATAAGGCCTGCCTCAAAGACTACTATCCACTCCCCCGGATAGACCAGCTCGTCGACAGCTCGGCCGGGCACGAGCTGTTGAGCTTCATGGATGCTTTCTCCGGCTACAACCAAATCCGTATGAATCCTGAAGATGAAGATCTCACCGCATTCATAACGGACCGGGGAGTATATTGCTACAAGATGATGCCCTTCGGCCTCAAGAACGCCGGGGCCACGTACCAAAGATTGATCTACCGCATGTTCAATGCACAGATCGGAAGGAATATGGAAGTCTACGTTGACAACATGCTCGTCAAATCCGTCTCGTCGGCCGACCATGCCAGGGACCTGGGCGAGGCTTTTGAAGTGCTCCGCAAGTTCAACATGAAGCTAAACCCCGCCAAGTGCGCATTCGGAGTCACTGGGGGGAGTTCCTCGGGTTCATGGTCACTCACCGCGGAATCGAAGCCAACCCAGAGAAAATCGATGCTATCCTCAACATGGTCGTGCCTAAGACCAACGTCGAGATCATGCGGCTCACGGGACGAGTCGCCGCTCTGAGTCGTTTCATGTCCAGGTCAGGGGAGAAATGCCTTCCGTTCTTTAAGGCTCTGAGGAAAATCCCGAGGTTCGAGTGGTCGGAGGAGTGCCAAGCCGCCTTCGACCAATTGAAGAAGCACCTCGCAACGCCGCCACTGCTCACCCGACCAGTTGAAGGAGACGAGCTGTCGCTGTATCTGGCGGTATCCGACCAGGTAGCGGGCTCGGTGCTCGTCCGGGAGGCCGATGGAGCGCAGAAACCGGTGTACTATGTGAGCCACGTATTTAAGGACGCGGAAACAAGGTACCCTGCCATAAAGAAGATTGTCTTAGCCCTCATGGTAGCCTCGAGGAAGCTGCGACACTACTTCCAAGCGCACACCATCATCGTCCTCACCGAGCGCCCGTTGGGGGCTATCCTAGCATCACCAGAATCCTCGGGCCGCATAGAAAAGTGGAGGTGGGAGCTATCTCAGTTTGACATAAAGTATCGCCGAGGCAGGCCATCAAAGCGCAGGCCCTGGCCGATTTCATCGTTGAATGCACCATCCCTAACAAGAAGCCAAAGTCCACGCCGCCCCTCACAACCCAGTGTCCCATCATGGAAAGGCCTGGCTCGGTTCCGGAGTGGGTCATCTACGTCGACGGGTCTTCGACCGAGGAAGGCTGCGGTGCCGGCCTCATTATCCGGGGCCTGAACGAAGCAAAGATGGAGTACTCTCTAAAGCTCGGTTTCAAAGCCTCGAACAACGCGGCAGAGTATGAGGCCCTCCTGGCCGGACTGCGCATGGCCGCCGGGCTGGGACTGAAGACAATTCGAATCCGTAGCGACTCGGCCCTCATTGTCGGTCAAGTGACCGGCCGCTTCAAAGCTCAGGAGCCTCTGATGGTGAAGTACCTGGACGAGATGAGGAAGCTCCGAAGAAACTTTGACGAAGTCCAGGTAGAACAAATACCCAGACAGCTGAATGCCCAAGCCGACGCCCTGAGCAAGCTGGCTTCGTCATACTCGGCCAACAATAAGTGGTCTATCCTCTTTGAAACCTTGCCTCAACCCAGCGTGGAGGACGGAGCGACGACACTCCACGTATACGCGGCGCAGGAGAACGACCAAGATTGGAGGAAACCCCTCGTGGAATTCCTGAAGGACGGCACGCTCCCAAAAGACCGGGAAGCCGCCCGCCACTTCGTCTGGAGCAATGGGAACCTCTACAAGAAGGCCTTCACCCAGCCCCTGCTCCGGTGCGTTGACCCCCACGAAGCCAACTACGTCCTTCGGGAAATCCATGAGGGGGTGGGCGGTGCTCACCAGGGGGCTCGAAGCTTGATCCAAAAGACGTTGCTCCAGGGGTACTACTGGCCCACTATTCACGAGGACGCCCTGAATCTAGTCAGGAGATGCAAGAGCTGCCAGCTTCATGGCAGCATCCCCCGCCTCTCGGCTACCGAGCTGACTGCCTTAACATCCCCATGGCCGTTCACCCAGTGGGGATTGGATATGATCGGCCAGTTCCCTACCGGTACAGGCGAGCATAAATACGTCCTCGTCGCGATGGACTACTTCACCAAGTGGATCGAGGCCGTCCCCATCAAGAAACCGGACGCCACCACAACCATCAAGTTCCTGCAAAACAACCTGATACTCCGGTTCGGCATCCCGAGGTGTACCATCACTGACCACGAGACAAACTTTGAGAACGAGAAAGTGAAGGACTTCTGCAAAGAATACCATATCCTCATGCAGTTCGCCGCGGTCGCGCATCCCCAATGCAACGGACAGGCCGAGGTCGCTAACCGAGACGTCCTCCGAGATCTCCGGACCCGCCTAGAGGGGGGACAAGGCAGTTGGGTCGAAGAACTACCCCGGGTCTTATGGGCCTTGCGCATGTCAAAGAAGACTCCCACCGGGGAGACCCCCCTTCAGCCTCTGCTATGGGACCGAAGCAATGGTCCCAGCGGAGATCGAGCTACCCAGTCACCGGGTCGAGCACTTCGACGATGACGCGAACACCTCGGCGCTACGGACCAACCTGGACATCTTGTTGGAGAAGAGAGACCGGGCTCAGATCAGAGCTGCCGCTTATCAACAACAAACGGCCCGATACTACAACGCTCGGGTCAAACACCGCTCCTTCAAGACCGGGGATCTGGTCCTACGGCAAAACGAGTTTATTAACCAAGGCAGGCTTCACAAGTTCTCCCCCAAGTGGGATGGTCCCTTCCTCGTCTATGAGGCGCTCCCCGGCGGAGCCTACTGCCTACAAGACGTGGATGGACGCAAGCTCCCATGGCCTTACAACGCCGAGAAGCTCAAGCTATACCAGTGAGGTCAAGTCTAGCGAGTATGTACCCCCTTTCTTTCGCAAAGATGATGTAAAACGTTCTCTAAAAATCCTGTCCATTCGAATAAAGAAACGTCGAAACATCCCGAATAGAGTTCTGTCTTTACAATCCAAAGCCCTCGTCAAGAGGCGGAGGTGCAGCTTCACTGCCCGGTTATCCTTAGCAGGCTTCCTACAGCCCCCTAACGCTAAGGACCAAAGTCCTCCATAGAGGCACCCAGCAGCTACCCTGCTCGGTTATCCCTGGCGGGCAGCTTCCCTACCGCAACGTCAGGGATCGGAGAGCCCTCCCAGAGGTAGTCGAGCCCAACCGTCGCTCAGCTATCCCCGGCGAGCAGCTTCCCTGCCGCAACGCCGGGGATCAGAAAGCCCTTCCAGAGGCAGTCGAGCCCGAGGATCCCTCGCTCGGCTATCCTTCAGGACAAAAGCCCTCGCCAAGAGGCACCGGGCAGTAACCCTGCCCGGCCAAGGGTCCTTGGTAGGCTTCTACAGGCCCTCCCGCGCCAAGGACCAAAGTCCTCACAGAGGCAGTCGAGTCCTTACTCGGCTATCCCCGGATGGTAGCATCCTACCATGACCAACAGGGATCAAAGTCCTCGCCAAGAGGCACTGGACAGTAACCTTGCTCGGTCCCCGTCTTGAAGGATCAGAGCCCTCGTAAGAGGCAACCACGCGGCTTCACTGCCCGGTCATTTCTGCACGGTTATCCTCGGCGGGTATCTTCCCTGCCGCAACGCCTGGGATCAGAAAGTCCTCCTAGAGGCAGTTGAGCCCTTGCTCGGCTATTCCCGGCTGGTAGCTCCCTACCCATAACACCAGGGATCGAAGCCCTCGCAAGAGGCACCCCGAACGGCAACCTCGCTCGGTCATCCCAGGCTGGTAGTTGCCTACCCACAACGCCAGGAATCAGAACCCCACGCCTAAGGGCAATGGGGCAGCTTCGGTCCATCCTCGGCAACGCTTGGCAAGTGGTCGAAGTCAACTTGACGAATGATCGCTGAACAGATGGCCGACCTGACATGAAAGCCCAGCAGCTCAAAGAGAAAATAAAGTGCGAACCGATGAAACCAAAGAAGAAGTTTTATTATCAAATGCATAGTCTTTACAAAGGGTACTTCGGGCTCCCCAGCCTTACAAACTGCCCGGAGGCTTACAAAAGGGGGACGGGGAAATATCAAAAAGACCTAAGTCGCAAACCCCCCCACACCTCACTTCCCTCATCGCTGGGGGCTTCACCACCGGAGGTTTTGCCACCAGGGGCGTGCCTCAATTCCCCCATCATTGTCAGCCGGAGGCCTTGCAACCGGGAGCGGGACCCGAGCACGGAGCTCGCCATCGGCGAAATCGGGAAGCTGCTCCTTCACGGCATCTAGAGTCTTATTCTACGCAATGGCGGAATACTCACCGAGCTTGATGTAAAACTGTTCTGATACCATGTAATCGGCCACGGCTTTCCTGGCCCGGACCTCAGCAGCCTGAGCCGACAGAAGCGCCGCCTCGGCATCCCTCCGGCTGGCATCTCTCTCCTTCTCCATGGTCGCGAAGCGATCAGCCAAGTCCGCCAGTTTCCTCTCGGCAACCCGGAAAGATGCACTCAGGCGACGGCGGACGCCCTGATTCGCTGAATTGGCAAGCTCCGCAGACTCCGCACGGGCTGCCAGGACATCGGCCCTGGCCCTCTCCAGATGCAGGTCATGCCGCAGGACCTCGACCTCCGAAGGGAATGCTTCTACTGGGCTCGGTGCGTGGAACGCTCCCTTGGCTTCCATACGAGCAGCGACGGCGCAGTGTTGAAGGACCTGACAGGAAGCGGATGAGAAACCGGGAATCACTCGGGCCAAAGAAAGGAAGGACAAAAACAACGCGCGAAGGGGTTCGTACCTGGATCGCCCCCTGGGCTATGGCCTCCATTTGGGCCTTCAGGGTGCCGCACGAAAGTCTTCCTCCTGTCGACTCTTCCATCCCGGCGAACAAGCCGGCAGCGACGGAAAGCCCAGACGGAACCATGAAGACGGCCTCTCCCTCCTGCACGAGGGTCCTTCAGGGACCATTGACGGCGGAGCACGAGAGATTTTCCTTTTCCTCTTAAGGGGGATCCCGTCCTCGCCCCCCCTCCGTCTTCCGCCTGGGGCTCGGATGACCGCAGGCACCTCTGACTGCCGCCAGAAAAATCCCCAGGAGCCGCCAACGAGGCGGACAACCCTGTCGCCGGCAGAACATTCGACGCAGAACCTGGGCCAGCCAGGGGCACGGCCGCGTCGCGGGCCTCCCTCTGGAACGAGCGACCCGCAGAATAGGAACGAACCATATATCCCCAAGAAAAGGAGCGCCGAGCAACCAAAACTTAGAAGAAAGGTAAGATGAAGGGTTAGGGGCCATGGAACAGGCCCAACCCCTATTTATCACCACGAGCAACCTCATCCAACGGTGCCCTTCGTCTCCCACTGAAACGCCTCCTCGCGTCCAAACGGCTCAGATTGCTCCACCTGTCGTTCCCACACTGGACCGCATCCTTTCAGGCTTCGCAGGTCTACGAACGCCGCGTCAGCCAACCGACGCTTGACATGTGGACCGTCACTCCAAAGGCAAAATACACGAACTGACGCACCCTCCTTAAATGGAGAGACCTCGCCCTGATTCGCTAACAGAAAAGATAGCTCAAGGCCTGGGGACACGTCTCGACGAAATCTTAGGAGGGAGCTCGCCCGGGCGGCCCGGCAGTCCAGTCCTGACCCGACCCGCTAGCTGGTCGGGACATAAGTGGGGGGCTAATGATAATGCTCGAAATTGGCAATCCCCACGATCAGGACACGTGGTGGATGGCACGTCCCAGAACTCAGAAGAAAGAGGCCACAAAGGCCGACCGGGTCACTCCTGTAGCCGACCTTCCAGCATAAGCTAGCCCTTCTCGGGGCTCCCAGCAGATTGGCCTCCTCGGTCCCCTAGCTCGCCCTGAGCCGCCACAAGACCAAGTCTCCTCGGCCTTTTCGCTCGTCCCCGAGCCCCTTGGTCGAGGCCGTCTTCCTCGGTCTTCCGACCAGCTCCACCGCCCACGGGCATAACCGCCGCTCCGCGAATCTCGCCATGCGCGGATTCTCCGCCAGCAACATCCCACGTTTCACGCCTTCACGATCCCATTTATGGGTGATCCGCTCTCTACGCAGGCATGACGTCGGGAGCGTAACTGCCGGCGAGATTCTCGCGCCTGCTGCTGCGTGCCTCCACCACTATATGAACCCCCATCACGGAAGGATCAAGTAAGCCATTTTTACTCCACTTAGCCGTTACGCTGCTCGGATTTAGTACTAACTTGATCGTCGGAGGGTCCTCGGTGGTATCAAACCACCTCGGGACTTCTTTACAGGTACTTGGCGTCCAACTCCAATCACCAAATCTTCTCAAAACCTATTGAGACCCACACACAACAGGGGATCCCCTCCAGAATCCACCGGGAGATCGACGGAAGACAACATCTGAAGGAGATCTGAAAAGGACCTCCATCAACATGGGTTTTAACAACATTACCTTCTGATAGTAAAGCAATAGGATATAAGGATTTTTAAAAAGAAACTAAAGGCTGATGGTAGTATTGATAAATATAAAGTCAGGCTAGTAGTTATAAGTTTTTCTCAAAGAACATGTATAGGCTGCAATGATACTTATGCGCCTGTAGCAAGAATTACAACCATGAGAATATTAATTGTCTTGGCCGCTATTCATAAGCTATTAATTTATCAAATGGATGTAAATTGAACGGTTACAAGCGGTTGCAGATCGAACGGTTGCGATCGTTGCTATTAATACATCAAACGACCGTTCATAAGCTATCAATACAATGATACTTATGCCGCTCCAATTCAACTTCCATCCTTATTCTTTTAATCTGACCAAACCAAGAATTGCACCTAAATAAGCGATATAAGGTTCGTCGCTTTCTTAATATTTTCTAAAACAACTCGCACGTAATTCTAACCACAATTCCCCTAGAACGAGTCCTACTCACATATCCTATATAGGCCTAATTCATTGGCTACCTTCTCTATTTAATTATAGCACCGTTAAACTAATTTGTTCCAAAGAGGTCCAATTATTTTCTAGGTTCCATAACCTTTAGCCAAAGTTGTGTTAGATTTGAACACGGTCTACAACTAATTTTCTTATCAAACGCACGTTGCAGTTTCATCTTCACATATGTGGTTAGTTGTGGTTGTAGGACCATACCTATATCTTTCATTTTTACATTTCGATGGTCATGATTGAAGTTTTGAGTTAGATTTGAAAACAATTTTGACTGTAAATTTGTATAACTATCCATTTAAAATAAATAGGACAAGAATTATTTAAAAACCAAACTTTTCAAAAATTTAGTTAACCAAATAACCTCTGAAAATGCTAATCAGTAATAAGCACCAAAAGCAATACTTACTGAGTCAGCTAAAAATAGCATTAATAATATTTTTATATTTAATTCTGAATTAGTAGTTATATAAAATAATAATGCTCCTCCCCAACTTTCACCCAATATAAAATAATTACTAAAACTAGCAAAATAATAATAATAATAATAATAATAATAATAATAATAAACAACTCATACAAAAACCTTTGGTTAAAATTTAACCCTAGTTAAAAAAAAAGGCATGAATAAAGTTAGTTTAAGGGTTAAGAAAATTAATAAATAACCAAACTTTGGCCTTTATTTTTCACATTGGTATTGTGTGGTATTTGGGTATTTTATTTTCTCTTTCTTTTTTCTCTTTTGTTTTAGCTCTGAGGTTTGACTAAAAATAATGGGGATTAGGGTTTCTGATGGCGCTCCCTCGATTCAAATTTCCTCAATCTCGTGGAGAATCCCCAAATTGGTAATCTCTCTTTGCTTTGAATTTCAGCTAGCTGCTGTTTGAATCTGATTTCGTTTCATGCCGTGATCTGAAGCTAGAGATCGAAGAATCTAGGGTTTTTATAAACCGGGAGTGAGATTTCTTTACAGTAGATGTAGATCGGAAGCTAGAGATCGAAGAATCTAGGGTTTTAGTAGGTTTGAGCTTCAAAAGGGGGAGCTTTTTGAGCTTTGATTGCTGTTTTTAGCTGAAATTTTGGTGCTTTGGTTTTGAAAGTGTTCAAGTGATAAAATTTGCATCCCCAAAAAAGGAGATGAAATTTGATCTGTATCTAGAGTAGGAAATGTGAGGAGAATTTGTTAGAGATTTGGTTTTAAAAAGCTTGAACTTTGAAAGTAGAGGATTTTGAACTGGAATCATACTGTTTTTAGCAGAGATTTGTGTGCTTTGGTTCTTAGAACTGATATAGCGTTGAAATTTGCTGGGTGCTTAGAGCAGGAAATGTTTGGAGATTGTTTATATCAAAGAATTGTCATCACTGGCTTCCCAAAATTTTGGAAGAAAGGTTAGTTGTTGGTACTTAGGATCTTGTGGTGAACTTGTTGATGATCATAGTAAGAGAATTTGATAATACCTTCATCTGACTTTGTAATCTCTGTTTGAACTTGAAGTTTTTGTGCTTTTGGATTAAGAGTGTTCTAGTGGTGAAATTTGGTCTAGGAAATGCTGGGAGAATGGCTATAGTTATGAATTGTCTTGCAAGCTTCTCAAAAGTTTGTGATAAATGCTTGTTGTTGTTGACTTGTTGGTACTTAGGATCTCGAGATAAACATATTGAATTATCATACTGATTAGAAATTTGATAGAAAATCGACGATACATCTTCATATATTTTTGTGTTTATATATCTTAATTAAGTTGATGGGTAAAAGGATTGAATGGTTTATGTTGGTTTATTGTTCCCGTTTATGCACATTTTCGTCAAGTATGTTCTTGGTTCTTTTTGTTTGCATATTAGGGTGTTTGGTACTTAGGATTTCAAGATGAACATACTGGTCATCATACTAGATAAGAGAATCTGATGATATATCTTCGTAACTATATATCTTGATCGAGTTGATGAGAAGGTCTGAATAGTTAACTTAAATTGTTAAATATTTCCATTTTGTGTCAATATTGTAATTCGTTCCTTAATATTCTTTTTTCCGTCTTGGTTTCTGTATTAGGGTGTTTGAGAATCTAGCTGAGCTGATTCAAGTAGTGGGTACTGTTCTATTGCAAGTACCAGAATTGAAGATTGAGCTTAAATCAACCTTCACAGCTGAATATTGTCAAGGCAATACCATAGTAAGCAAAAATAAAACAAAATTTTCAAAGGATGGAATGCAATAAGGAAGAGGCTCTAAGGGCAAAAGAAATCGCTGAATCTAAATTTACTACCAAAGACGTTGTTGGCGCCAAGAAATTCGCTTTAAAAGCCCTAAATCTCTTCCCTGAACTCGAAGGCATCAACCAAATGATAGCAACCTTCGACATTTTTCTCGCCGCTGAAACAAAAATCAACGGAGAAAATGATTGGTATTCAATCCTTTGCTTAAATTCCTCTGCAGATGAAGAAACAGTTCGTAAACAATACCGAAAATTAGCCTTGCAACTTCATCCTGATAAAAACAAATCAATAGGCTCCGAGGGTGCTTTTAAACTCATTTCCGAGGCTTGGAGTGTTTTATCCGATGAAAATTGCAAGAAAATTTACGACCAAAAGAGAAAGGTTAGCAATGGCTTCTACAATTTCACAAACAATGTGAGCTCAAAGAAAAAGTATAAAAAGAGCTCCACTAGCACTTATCAAATATCGAATACGTTTTGGACCTCGTGCAACCGCTGCAAAATGCAGTATGAATATTTGAGGGTTTATCTTAACCACAACCTCCTTTGCCCAAATTGCCATGAAGCCTTTTTGGCATTTGAGATAGGGTTTCCATTAAATGCGCCAGCTTCGAATTTTACTTGGACCACGCCTCAACAAAATCAACACAATCAAAATTTTCAGTGGGCCCCATCGACTCAAGCGGCTAATATGGTTCATCAAACATATGAGAAAGTGAAAAAGGAGCATGTTGAAGCCCAAAGAATGGCTCGCAAAGAGAGAAAGAATTCCTCAATAAAGAGGAGTATTACTACTTCAGGGTATATGGATGAAAATCTTGCTGAGGTCGACAGGCCTGCAAAGAGAGGAAGAAGTATCAGTGAAGATACATTGAAAACATCAAACCTGGATGCTGAAATCGAAAGGGCTAAGACGAGAGTATTGACGAGGATAAACAAATTAAACAAAGTTATGCTGCAGTATGATAAAAGGAGTTTGCTAATGGCGAAGGCCAAGGGGGAGTTAAGCAAGAAGTTAGAAGAATGGAATGCAACCACATCAGCTAAATCTAAATCGACGGAAAAGGCGAAGGCAAAGCAAAAACCGAAACAAAAGGTAACTGGCAATGCGGGGGATGGCATGCTTGTAAGTAACAACAAGCCCAATTTAATTATGAAGCAAGTGTCAAAACAAGCATCTATTACAGTTCCCGATCCTGAATTTCACGATTTTGATAGAGATCGCTTGGAAAAATCTTTCGAAAGAGATCAAGTATGGGCTACATATGATAGTGAAGACGGCATGCCACGATTCTACGCGCTAATTCAGAAAGTTCACTCTTTTAAACCTTTTAAGGTACGAATGAGTTTTCTCAATTCGAAATCTAATATCGAATTAGGTCCAATGAACTGGGTCGGATCTGGGTTTGCAAAAACATGCGGGGATTTCAGAGTGGGCCGATATGAGATCAGTGATACCGCAAATATCTTTTCTCACAGCGTTAAATGTGAAAAAGGCGCACGAGGAGTTGTGAGAATTTTTCCAAGGAAAGGAGAAACTTGGGGCCTTTACAAAAATTGGTCACCAGATTGGAACGAGCTTACACCAGACAGTTTAATTCATAAATATGATATTGTTGAAGTTATCGATGACTATGATGAAGAACAAGGGGTGCTTGTTACTCCCTTAGTTAAAGTTGCGGGTTTTAGAGCGGTTTTTCACCGACACCATGATATAAAAGAAGTTAGGAGAATTCCAAGAGAGGAGATGTTTCGTTTCTCGCATCAAGTGCCTTCGTATTTGCTTAAGGGCGATGAAGCTCACAATGCTCCAAAAGGATGTCTTGAGCTTGACCCTGCTGCAATTCCTTCGGATCTTATTAAGGTAATAACGGAATTTAAGGAGGAGGTGACAGCGGGAATTAACTAGGATTTTCTTTTTGCTCAATTTTTTAGTATCAATTTCACATTTTTCTAACCTCGAATCGGTTGGCCCATTGGAAAAGCTTCATGTATTCTTACTCTGTATGTTCCTTTTATATCCTGTATTCTTAATGTGTTGTAGTTCATATATTCTCATTGTGGGGGAAGAAAATGTAATATCAAAGGAACATTGTCAAGGGATTTATCAATTTAATAGCGCTTTGATGTTAAAATGGGAATATAATTTTTCTTGTAGAGCTAAAAAAGGCTCGGTATAAAATGGATATCTTTTTGGTTGCCTTGCATAATTTTATGATGGTTTGTTTCTGATGTATTTTGCTGATATGAGTAGAATTATGTCAGGAGTTATTTGGAAATTGAATTTATGCATGATATTGCTATGATTTATTCCCGCCCATGTTTATCTTTGTTCTTTATGCATACTAGAATATGAATCTTAAAAATTTACTTAAATGGTTTTTAATTTATTTTTGGCTTTGTAAAGATTCAGATGTTTATATAGACATTTATCTTAAAGTGTCCAAATCTTTGGACTAAAAATTTGGCATTTTGGTCTTGTCTCATGGTGGTTATGAATCGAGGCATGTGCGGTGCTTTTCTTTATCTGCATCTGCAAACTTTGTTACAAGCCTTTTATGAATTCTTATGAATAAAGCAGAAGATTTGGCAATAGAAAACAGTGATGATGAATAGGACCCATCGATTGGATTTTCTTTTTTGGGCAACGGCCCATAGGCCGTGTGTGTGGGATGCGGGGTGGGTTTTAAGCCCATAAAAAAACTTTCTTCACATAGTTGATTGAAAACACGCAAGGCTCTTTTGCCATCAATTGAATTTTATGATCTCCTATTTACTTCTTAATAATTAAATTCAAGTTCTCTATTTTCGTAAACATTGAATAGCAACTTGCTAGTGAATTAAAATTCCTTGACTTCATTTGAATCAGTTTTAGATATTGCATTCTTAGGGTTCTAATTCGTTATAAAGCTTCCTTCGCAATAAAGTTATGAGATCAATGATGCTAAACAGGACAATAAGGCAAGTAATATGTTCTTTGAGAAAATATGATAATGCATGATCGAAAAAATGATGATGATGATGATGAAGAAGAAGAATATGCATGAAAAATATGATTATTTACTTTATTAATATATTCTGATGTAATGCGTTGCTTTGCTTGTTACCTTAGAAAAGAAAAGAAAAAAAAAAAAGAAAAGAGAAAAGAAGAAGAAAAAACATGATGTGTGACAAAGGAAAATTTGAAATTAAATATATTTGATATCTCTGCTAATATTAACTGGCGGGCATGTGGTACTTTCAATCTATTCGTTACTCTAATGCAATGTTGGTTTGATCAAAAAAATCTTTCGCAAATCAAAACGCTATTTTTTGCCTTTCTTCTTTGCCCTTCTTCCTTTGACCTTTCTTTTATTCATATTTATTTTTTTATCCTTTTCCTTTTCTAATTGGACCAAAATCCCAAAAAGCTTATTTTTGGACTGATTTTTTAAAAAATTATTTGGTTTCTATTTTATTTTATTTGGCTAAAATGCTTTTTGCAAAAGGTTTTTTATAATTAAAAATAATAAAATAAATATTTTTTGTCTTTATTTTTCAATATTAATCTTCAAAAAATGTTCATTGATTTAATCTTCAAAAAATATTTCTCTTTGGAATAATATCAATGCTAAATTGTTATTTTATATGGAGTTATCGCTATATTTGATAAAATTATTTCTTTTATCTCTTTAAGCAATTGTTTCTTTTTCTTTTTCATTCCAAGCATCTTTCATTATTTTTCAAATTGATGAGAATTTTGTATGCTCGGCTAAAATGACCGTTTTTTATGCAGCATGTAGTTCGTAAGAGTGTGGATTGATGAAATAGAAATTTATTGCACTTTTTATGAGAGAATAACGTGATTACTCTACAGGGCTGGGCAAAATCTGAACAAAACTGGAGGGCGATTAGAGGAAGGAAGGCGATTAGGGTTTCTCAATTCTAATTACTCAAATTCTTCTCAAATTTCATCAAATTCTTTAGGAATTCTCATCAAAACTCAGCCAATTCATCTGGGAATTCAGCAGAAAATCAAATCCATCTTCAGAAATTATTTGGTTTATTTCAAGAAATCATCAAAGTGGAAGAGATTTTTAGCTCCTGACTGGGGAATTGCTGTTTTGTTCGTATCTTTAAACTTCTGAGGAGTTCTTGGAGAGAGAAATTGTTGTAGCGATTCTTGTTGTCGAGTTCTTGAAGATTTTCTTCTATTCTGAGTTCGATTTGGGTTTCTTGAATAAGGATTCTTTGATTTTTGATCTGGATCTTCTGAATTTAGAGTTTGATGCCAAATGCTGATGCTTGCCTTCTGATTATTGACTAGAAGATTGGTAGTTGCTGTTTCTGGTGCTTCAAGCTTCTAATCGATTTGCTGTCAGGTGATTTCTGAAAATCTTTCCTCTTATTTCTTGAAAAAGATATGGAAAATTCAAGCAAAGTACAATCTTATGCATCTGTTCCGTACAATGGTATCAAACAAAATGAATCTGCTGTTATCATTGAAGAAAAGCCAGTTATATTAGATGAAGGAATTCCTGCAATATATTTTACAGAGGAAGAGATTGGAAAAACTACTGTGTTGCATCGCAATACTCTATAGTGGCTAAATGTGTATATGGCAGGCCACCACTTCCAGATATAAGAAACTTCTTGTCACATAAAATGAACATTTTGAAGAATTTTGAAATCAGGTTTTTAGATCCAAGACACATTCTGATTAAACTGGAATATGGGAATGAATATGCAAAATTATGGATGAAAGAGGTGATTTAAATTCAGGGTTACTCATTTTTAAATGGAATCCCTTCTTCTCTACTAAAGTGGAACCTAGCATAGTTCCAACTTGGGCGATTCTTCCTAAGTTGCCACCAATTTTTTACAATCTGAGTATGCTGCAATCTATAGTAAAACCTATTGGGCAACTTATAGCGCTGGATTATAGTACGGCTGCTTGTAAAAGAACAGACAGATCTAGAATTTGTGTTGAACTGGATATTTTGAAAGATATACCAAAGATGATATGGGTTGGTGCTTCTTCAGATAAAAGATTTGCCCAATCAGTTATTTTAGAAAAACAGTTCAAATATTATACTCATTGTCATAAGGAAGGGCATGATAAAGGAAAATGCAAAAAGGACACTCAAAAAAGTATAACCACGGCTCAAATTGAAGTGTTAAATATAGTATAGAATTACTTTATTTGGTAGATTGTATTTGATTGTATATTTTCAGCTTTTCTTTCTTTCTTAGGACTTGCCTATTTAGATGTTTCCCAACTTGTATAAATAGGACCATGTCATTTATTCATCAAGGAAAACTATTCCTTTTGGCTTATTGCCTTTTCTAACATGGTATCAGAGCGATAATAATTTTTTTCCAAAAATAAATTTCCTCCCCCTCTCTCTTGCTTCTAGGGCTGGCTCTTCCTAGGGCTTCCCCTCAGTCACCGACGCTGTTCCGATCAGCCTCGCTCGGCCCTCTCTCCCTCGATCCTCTCCTCCTAGGCATGACCCCTTCCCCTGGCCCTGTACCGACCTCGGCCCCCTCCTCCTCTCGCCGACCTTGCCAACCTCAGCATCCTCCCCTCGCAGACCGCAGCTCCCATACCAACCGTTTCTCCTCCTGTCTGCTTCTCCTCGACTTTTCCCGAATCCCCTTCCTTTCCATCTGCAGATCCCGAATCCTCAGTTTCTCGGCTCCAACCGAATCCCCTCCTCCCACCTGCAGTTCCCCCTCATCTACTGTGATCCCCGATCAGCGTTTCACCCAAACCGCAGCCGCCTGCGGTTGTAAGATCTCCGATTTACACCATCTGCAATTGATCTCCATCTTCAGTCATGAACAAGCAATGCCTCTACACTTTTCCCTCGCTTGATGTCTAACTCATCAGTCATACAAATTATACTACATAGGCTCTCACATTGCAGTACAATCTTCGGACGTTCGCACTTTGGGGGGTATATTGATGGCTCCACTAAGTGCCTTACTAACACGGTTCAAACTCCAGGATCATCTTCATCCGCCTTGTCTGATGGTAAGTCTACTCTGACTAGTATTCAATGGATTCGTACTAACCAACAAATTATGGCCTATATCTTGTGGTTAGTTGTGATTCCCATTCGCCATTCCATTGGACGCTTACTACTTCTCGTGATCAGTGGCTAGCCCTTAGTCACATGTTTGTTCAAACCGACACTGCCCGTGAATACCAGCTGCATTAGGCCCTTCAGGATGCTCGTCAAGACGATCGCTCTACTCAGGAGTTTCACACCCGCCTATCTGGGTATTGGAAAGAGTTGCAAACCATGAAGGAAGTCATCCTTGCTGATCAATTTGACCTTACACTCGGGCTTCAGAAATAACGTGATAGGCAACATCTTTATCATATTTTCATGTGCCTCCGTCTTGAGTTCGAAAGTTTGCGTAGTCACATTTTGCATCGAAGTCCTCTTTCACAACTTAAGGATGTTGTTGCCGAATTCATGGCTGAAGAGACACATCTTCAGATGCTTAAATTCTCACAGGTCATGAATCCACCCACTACCTCTTCCACCATTGCTCTAGCTATGCATATCGCTCTCCGGCGTTCCGTGGCCTTCCCAAAAACACTACCGAGCAACCCCTCTTCTGTCACTGTTGCAAAAAGAAAGGCCACCTCATTCATAACTGTTCGATTCGGCCACCAAAGACTTAACCCTACCAACGCCGTGTATCTTTGGTTGCTGCTACTGTCAGTTCCTTAGCTGAACCGCCGCCGCCTGCTCTAATCTCAACATCGTCACAGTCTCCTTTGCCTTCCACACTTCCACCAAAAGGCTCCCTCGCTTCAGCATAGCTTGCAGAGATCGCCACATTTGTTGCTCAGAATCTTGGACTCAACGGTGCCTCCTCTGGTTCTGACTTTACTGCCGTGTCTGCTTCCTTTAGTACTTCTACTTCTTGGCTTTTTGACTCGGGTGCCTCTCATCATATGACTTTCAATTCCACTATCCTTACTAACTGTAAACTTGTCTCTTCCCTTTTCATTCATACTGCAAATGACACAGCTCTTATGGTAACTCATTATGGTGATATCACTCTAGCTTCTTACACCTCTAGTTATTTGACTTTATCATCTATCTTGCTTATTCCCAAACTAACCATGAATTTGTTGTTTGTAAGTCAGCTTTCTGATGCTGGTTATACTGTTGTTTTCTCATCTTCCTCTTGTGTTGTGCAGGATTCCTGCACTGGTCAGAAAATTGGGATTGGTCATAGAGTAAATAGGTTATATCATTTGGTGCATCTTCATATCCCTCATTTTACTGTCGGCTTTGGATTTTCCACCTCAAATATTTTGCATTGTCGGTTAGACTATCTTTCTGATTCTCGACTAAACGTTTTGTCTGACTCTAGTTTACTAGGTTCTTTTCGTTTTGTTTCTAGTTCAAACTGTAGTACTTGTCGCTTTGCTAAATAAGTTGCTTTACCCTTTTCATCAAGTAATAGTGTGTCATATGAACCTTTTAAACTAATTCATTATGATATTTAGGGACCTGCACCGTCTACTTATTTGTCTGGTTATAAATGCTATGTCTGCTTTATTGATGAATATTCACACTATACATGGGTTTATCTTATGTGTGTTAGGTCTGATCTTATTCACGTTTACACGGAATTTACTAATATGATTCACACTCAATTTCACAAACGTGTAAGTGTTTAAATCACATAATACTCTCGAATATGTTTCATTTGCAATGCAAAAATATTTTCAAAACCTATGGCACTATCCCTCATCAATCTTGTCCTCACACACATGAACAGTCGCCACATCCTTGAAACCACTCGTGCTCCGATTTTTTCATCGTCTGTTCTTATCTCTTTTTGGGCAGAAGCACTTATGACCGCCACACTAATCATAAACATTACTCCATCCTCCGTTTTAAAAGATTTTTCTCCAAATTCTCGTCTCCATACCGCCCCTTTCAACTATTCTCTTTTACGCACGTTTAGTTGTGTCTGATTTGTTCTTCTTCCACCACATGAACTTGTTTACATCCGAAAATAGAGACGAACCATGATAGGTCGTCTTGTCTGAATTTGGGGGAAGATGCTATTTGGAATATATCCGCCACCTCCCCGAAAATACCAAGTTGATTTATGGCACTGTATATCGGAGGTTTGGACGGATGCGACCGTTGTAGCGTGACTTTATCAGATTCCCCCTCATTTATAAAGGGGTTTTGATTATGAGGACGCTCTTCTCTGCAGGTGCAAGCCCCTGCAGTTAATTACGTTATCGTGTTGCGATAACAAATTTTTCCTGCTCCAGGTAGATCACTTCGTGTCGTGTTATATTTGGTTTATTTTGGGGTTGCCTATGGATTGTATATGAAGACTAATTTATGTCGTCGCCCGTAGGGCTCGGATTAGTCCAAATCCATACATATATATTTGGGTTTGAATCTAGGTCATATGTTCTATCAGTTCAGAAGATATTTTGTATTTAAGGACCGTTAATCTGATTTTAGATTAAAATTAACTTAAATATATGAGCATATGGGCTTAACTAAGGATACGTTAGTCTTATATGAGACTAAGATCAACTTAGAAATATGGTTAAGGATCATTAAATTCTGTTAAGATCCATCAACAGAGCGTATGGGCTCGGCTGCAACGAACAACATGGTTTCAAGGAAATTTCAGAGATTTTGCCAATTTTGGGCTCAGTTTTAGGCTTTTCATCATCTAACAATACTAAGCATTTAGTCTTTTGACTGTGGATATAATATCTAAATTTTGCTCTGCCGCTCACGTAAGTATCATGTGAGACGCTCGGACTTGGGCGTTGCCCAGCCAGTGCTAAACACTTAAACACTTAGAATATATAGTTCTAAGAACTTTTATACAGCGCTCATGTGGGTATCACGTGAGGCGCTCCAGCTTGCTAATTTTTGAACGCTCACGTGGGCTGCACGTGAAGTGCCAGATCTTTACCGATGGACGCTCACGTATGAGGCACGTACGACGCCGCGCTCACGCGTAAGTCACGTGAGGCGCTGAGTCTTTAGTTATGAGCATTCACGCGTGAGGCATGTGAAGCGCTGTCTTTATGGGCTCTTTTGTGTGCTCATGTGAATATCATGTAAGGAGCTAACTTCATAAAATCTTGTGAGCACTCACGTGGATATCACGTGAGACGCTGTGTCTTTAAAGATTAACTCTCTGCTTATTTTTTTAAAGAAGTTAAACTTCTGTTAATGGTATTTTGGCCATTTACGATCACCAAGATCACTGTTTTGAAGATCTGGGATCGGATTTTATAAGAACTAAGTTCTTCTGTTCCTTTTTTAGGAGAACTAAGTTCTCTGAAGGGTTGAACACTGTTTTAAAGGAATTAAATTCCTGAAATATACATTTCATTTGTTTTCTTCATATTTCTTTTCTCACATCTAGTTTTTCCCCTAGACCTTGAGTCTGAAGAACAAAATCTTCCCGATGAGAATTAAATTCTTAACTTATGGGAGATTTGACTTGTGGATCTCGGATCCAGAGAAAAAACTAAGTTCTTTATAAAGGGTTAAACCCATGTATTTATATACGATAGGTAAAGGAGATATTTTGATCTCTACTTTTTTTCTTTATCTAGGGTTTGAGGGAAGCAAGAAGGAGCTTTTTCTTCAGCCAGATAATTAAATTCTTGATCGTAGCTTTTTTATCATCTTATGGGGTTGATTCTCTTCCCGAGACTTGAAGTCCCGGCTTCTTTATATAGGTGGGGGAAATTGTTTAGTTTGAGAAACTCTCTCATTAAGAGATATCAATTGATTTAATTGATCTTAAAGATCTCACGGGGAATTTTGTCCACCGTTGGATGTTTGATCCGGTGACTTTCTATTTATCAGAAAATATCTTCTGTCTGTTTTAGCAATATTAGAAAAATATTTTCCTAACAAACCATTTGATTTTGTTTCCTGATTTGGTCGGTAATATTATAATCACCGTTGAATAAGGGTTCTCTGTTTAACAGAGAAAATCTTTCTAGTTTTAGAAAGATCGGGAGGAAATATTTCTCCAAATAGAATTTAATTCTATCTAAAGTTGGCGCTTCAAACAGATGTGCTCATGTGAGTTTCAAGTGAGGGCTATCATATATAAACGATAGCAGCGCTCACATGCTTTGCACCTGAGCGCTCACGTGTTTAACACGTGGGGCCCTGTTTGAGTTGTAATTTGTTTGTATTCAGCGCTCATATACTTTGCATATGAGCATGAAGTTTTATATCACAAGATTTAATCCTTATTGAAGCCGGAGGTCACATGCTTTGCATGTGAGTGCTTATGTGATTTGCACATGGGAAGCTATAGGATTTAATCCTCCTTGATGCTAGCAGTCACATGCTTTGCAGATGGAGGCTATAGGATTTAATCCTCCTCTCGTTCTTCTTCTTTTTGTTATAAAGTAACAAATGCCCTCCAGCACTGCTCTCACATGCCTTGCACATGAGGGCAACAGTGTCTCCCTTACAGCCGTTGGATCATCTAGGGGAATGGGGGAGTCGAATCAATCCCATCATGCCCCATAAATAGAGCCTTTGGCTCTGAAGTGACTACTGTTTTTTCATCTTCTTCATTGAGTTTTCTTTTTCCTTAAGAATTTAATTCTCGCTCAGAACTTAGTTCTCTGCCCTCAAAAATTCCTTTGAAGAGAGCCCACTCTGCCAAAAATTTTGGTAAGGACCATGAACAGAGCTTAGCTCTTAACATTTTTTAGGAATTTTCTGGATTTTAAATCCATTAACATATTTGACAGAGCTTGGCTCTTTTTCTTGAACTGATCTCTTGGAGATCTCCAATAAAAAGGTTTTTTTTTACGAAGATCATAGATCTTGATCTCCTGATCGAAGGTTTGAATCGATGGATATTTTTGAGTTTATCGTTGATGATTTTTTCTTAGGGATTTACCATGTTGTCAATCTTGACATTTTGGGGATTTCTAGAATTTAATTCCATTATTCAATCCACAGGTTCCCCAATGTGGGCGTTCCACAATTATTTTCTTATTTGCAGAGCTTGGCTCTAATTTGATGTTTTGAAACATCCTTCATTAGGAATTTTGGGAATTTTATCCTGTTAACTTTCTCCCCTGGTTCTTGAGCATTTTCCTCTTTAGGAGTTTTAAGGTTTTAATCCTTGTCTCTGGATTTGAGAAATTTTCTATAAAAAATGACCCACCTTTTTGAGATATTAGGAGTTCAACTCCATCCACTTATTTAATGAGAATCCTTTTTGATTCCCACAATGGGCAATGTTCCATCTTCAGTGATCCGTCACTTTGATTTCGTGGGGTCCATTAGCTTTTGGATTTAATGATTCTAGCATTTCTTGCTAATCTTCCACTTGGTGTCTTTTCAGGTACCATGCCTGCTCACTTGTATGGCATTGAGGAGATTGTTTCTTACAAAAAGATTCGCATTCAAGGTTGCCTTCAAGGCCAGGAGTTTACTTGCCCAATGCGATGATGTAATGTGTCGCTTCCATGATCACAACTGTAGGGTGTTTTTCGTCACCCCATTGAGATGGGAATACGCGCGCGCTTGTCAGACGCATTACAGATTCCCCCTGTCTAGGGTAGGCTGGGGTTTATTGATTGGGGTCTCTGGAGATGGGTCTCCTTCTTCCTCCTCTGTTGGAAGGATCTTGAAGATCAAGAGATGTGAGATTTTAAAAATATTTTCTTTTTGAGATCTAATGGTAGATCCAAGTTCCCCTTTGTGGGTTTTGTGGTGAAAAACTATTTAGTTTTAAAAAAGGAAGAGTAAAACTCTTGATTTAATTCAAAAGAAAGAAGAAGGTTTTAGAACCTTGAGGAAGGAGAAAGATGCACAGGTCCTAATTTTTGGGGAATGAAAAGTCTATGCTTTATTCATCATCATGTTGTCTTATATAGGCTTACATATTTACATATAGCCCCTTGGGCTTTACAAAATGACATTTTGCCCATCCGATGGTTCATGTGCCATTTCTTTTTGCACATAAGCCATGGGCTTACAAAAAATTGGCTTTATGCCCATTTTGCATACATTCATGCACAAAAAATTACATCAAAATTATTCGTTACATGATTTTTATTTTGGTATGGCGGAAGGCCGGACGCTTTGTGTTCGGGCTCGACCCGGGTATTGGCCCACTTGCTTGGGCTTGGGCCCACCTGGCTTGGGGTTGACCTTGACTTTGACTTGGTCAACCGGGTGCAAATTTTGACCCCAACAAAGTGCCCCCCATCAATAAATGCACACCACATATGTGAGTCGTGTGCATGAAGTTGATGGATCTTCTTTCGCGTGGAGGCGACTTGCTTTGGTTCCCATTTTTTGGGATGCACTGTCCTTTTTACGACGTGGACGGTAGACGCTTGACGCGTTTCCGAGATGGAGTGTCCGTGGTAGAAGTTTCCCTGGCCCGAAGCGATTTGGTTCCCGCTTTGTAGGAAGTCTGTACTGCCCTTTTTGCGACATAGACGGTCGACGCTCTGATCTGGAGCGATTTGGTTCCCGATTTGTGGGAAGCCTGCACTGCCTTTTTTGCGACATGGACGGTCGACGCTCTGATCCGGAGCGATTTGGTTCCCGATTTGTGGGAAGCCTACACTGCCCTTTTTGCGACATGGACGGTCGACGCTCTGATCCGGAGCGATTTGGTTCCCGATTTGTGGGAAGCCTGCACTGCCTTTTTTGCGACATGGACGGTCGACGCTCTGATCCGGAGCGATTTGGTTCCCGATTTGTGGGAAGCCTACACTGCCCTTTTTGCGACATGGACGATCGACGCTCTGATCCGGAGCGATTTGGTTCCCGATTTGTGGGAAGCCTGCACTGCCCTTTTTACGACATGGACGGTCGACGCTTGACGCGTCTCCGAGACGGAGTGTCTGTGGTAGACGTTTCCCTGGCCAGGAGCGATTTGGTTCCCGCTTTGTAGGAAGCCTGTTTGACTTGCTCTGCCTTCTGCAGTGTCAGGGGTGAACTTGACTTGCTCCACTTCTTGCGGTGTCGAGATTGGATTCTGGCTTGCTCCGCTTTCTGCAGTGTCGGAGTTGAAGTTGACTTGTTGATTGTGATTTGGGTTGACACCAGCATCGCTATACTGGAATATGGTACCGGGAGCGAATCATCATTTGTCTTTGAGAGGATTTTGGGATTGGGTTTTTTTTGTCGGCATCTGCATTGCTACACTGGAATAATGCCAGGAGCAACTCATCATTTGCCCCGGGAGGATTTGGGAATTGGTTTTTGCTTGGCATCAGCATCGCTACACTGGAATATGGTGCCAGGAGTGAATCATCATTTACGCTTGCTTATCAGGAAGCGATGGCTTAGGAGACAGGTTTTAAGTCTCTATCGCCTAAGACTTTTCAATTTTGTGAGCCGTAAGGGTCTCACAAAGCATTTTCTCCCTACGGGTCGTAAGGATCTCGTAGGTGTATTTTCTCCTTAAGAGTCGTGGGGACTCCTAAGTGTGTTGCTCCTTCGTGAGTCGTAAGGATCAAGCGGGAATTTTCTCCTCACACAGTCGAGAGGACTTTGTGAGTGCATTTCATCTCTTTTTCATGAGTTTGCGCCCTTTCGGGTTTTCACAAACTCGTCAGCGGTCCTGCTGTTTTTTACTCACGGAGCCCTTTCGGGTTTTCATCCGTACTCATTTTGCTTGTGGACATACATTTTTTTATTTTTTTATTTTTATTTTATTATTTTTGGTGGGACTTTGAATGTGGTCTCACCGGTAGGACTTGGGAGGGATTGGGATCGTTTTACGCCCGTGGATTGTATACGGTTTTGCAGGATGTATGATCCAGACCGTAGGGCCGGAAAAATTTCAAGATTTTGTTGGCATCTGCATCGTTGTACTGGAATATGGTACCAGGAGCGACTCATCATTCGCCATTGGGGTATGGGATTTGGAATTTGGTTGGCATCTGCATCGCTGCACTGGAATATGGTACCAGGAGCGACTCATCATTCGCCATTTAGGGATTGGAATTTGGAATTTGGTTGGCGTCTGCATCGCTGCACTGGAATATGGTACCAGGAGCGACTCATCATTCGCCACTTAGGGATTGGAATTTGGATTTTTTTTGGCGTCTGCATCGTTGCACTGGAATATGGTACCAGGAGCGACTCATCATTCGCCATTTAGGGATTGGAATTTGGAATTTGGTTGGCGTCTGCATCGCTGCACTGGAATATGGTACCAGGAGCGACTCATCATTCGCCATTTAGGGATTGGGATTTGGAATTTGGTTGGCGTCTGCATCGCTACACTGGAATATGGTACCAGGAGCGACTCATCATTCGCCGTTGTTTTTTGTTTTATTTTTTTTTTACCGCGATTGCTCTATCATTTCAACTTTTCTTATCACGAAGGTCGCGATTGCCCTATCATTTCGGCTTTTATTCGCGGTTGCCCTATCATTTCGGCTTTATTTTTACTCGCTGATTTTTATTGCGAGTTGCCCCATCATTTCGGCTTTTCTTTTTATTTATTTATTTACACATCCCTTTTTTTATTTACACATCTTTTTTTTACATTCTCAGTTTAACGACTTAGAGGTCGATTGTTCCCAGTTTAACGACGTGGTGGTCATCTTTGCTTATCCCAGCTCTTTGAATTTTGATCTTGGCGGAGCTGTATTGATGACCGTAGCTCTATGGCTTGCCGATACATCCGAGGACTGTGAGGTTTTTCCAAGCTTGTATTGATCCTCTGTCCAATCTTTGAAAACACAGCAGTCTTCAATGGTATGACTCACCACTCTATGGTATGGGCAGTATACGGGATTGCCGGTCATATTCATTTCATGTGGCCTCTTCGGAATAGGCAATTGCAGACCGTTGTTCATGGCTTCTTCGAATATATTGCGGACCTCATCCCTCCTGAAGGAGTACACCTTCTTCTTTCTCTCCATTAGAGTAGGTGCCCTCACTGATGATGGTCCTTGAGGCCGATCAGTCTTTGGTTCGCCCTTTTCAGATAATGGCACATGTCTGGGAGGATTAGGTCCCCGAAAGGGTTCGGTCTCCATTTGTAAGAAATCGGCGGTCGTAGCTTGACTGTTTGCTAACACGCCTTTAGACAGTTCTATCTCTCCCTTCTTGTATTGCCTTTCGACCCAATTTTTGAAGACGAAGCAGTCTTCAATGGCATGACCTATCATAGGCACCCTGTGATAGGGGCAATATTTTGGGTCGTCGGTCATATTCGCTTCTTGCGGTCTCTTTGATTCTGGCAGTTGTAGACCGTTTCTTAGGGCGTCCCTGAATATCTTGTGGACTTTTTCCCTTTTGAAGGAATAGACCTTATCCAGCTTCTCTTTCAGTGGAGATTCTCCTCCGGTGTATGTGTCGGAGGGACCGGATGCTGATTGCGGCCGTTTTTCGCGAAGGCGCTCCGCTCTTAGGTTGAAGGGGGTATCAGTTGGCTGCCTCCGGGTATCAATCCCTGGTTCATGAACCAAAATTTGATTCGGCTGTAATTGCAATCGGGCGACTTGGGTCGCAAGATCTGCCGCGACGTTTGCCAATTCGTCGACCTTGGACTGTACCTTGGCTAACTTCTCGTCCCTGTCCTGAAGCTGCCTCTGAAGCCATCGGAATAACGCTTGTTCTGTAGTTCCAGCTATGACAACCGGGTCATCCTTATTGCCTGAGCTCAATTCCGCAGGAACCACGGCTCCTCTGGCTTATCGGCCTGAGCGTGCTCTTCATCCCTTAGATCGAGCCGATGCTGGGTAGCGTCAACCATATCATCACCATAGCTGTGAAGAAGAGGAGGATTCATTTCTTCATGTCCGACCATGTAGACAGTGCGAACCACATACCCAGCCATCTCTTTATCTTTGGCGGCTGATTTCGCGGAGCGGTCCGGGCTTTGGAAATTCATAAATTTTAACATGGCCAGAGCCCTAGCCCTTTTGTTGGCTCTGTATCTGAGCCGCTTCAGCCTCATCTTCTCTGCCTTGAGCGCTTGGCAGGCTTCTGCTCTTCGGGAAGCCGCCATAGGCTGAGTGATGGGGAGGCTTGAGAAAACACCCAATCGAGCAGTTGTCAGAGGCGTCGCTGGAGCTTGCCCGAGATGCCTTGTTGCTTTGTTAGTGTTGATAGCCTTGCCCCCAGCTGGGGCCAATGAAAGTCGTTCAAACATCGACTTGCGTTTGTGTTGGGGCGTCCTCGCGACCATGACATTCGGCCTTTCCCCCTTTGAGACCGGTTTGCCTGTTACCGGAGCTTGAGGAGCTGGGACGGCGTTAGCTGACACGAACATAATAGAGCCAAATGGTAGCGGCTCCTCCTCCTATTGTCGCCCGAGACTGGCTGGAAGGACCGTCCTGGAGTCCATCTTCATTGTGTAGGAGACGGGAGTTGTGTCGAGAGCTGAGATTGTCCTTGGAGACATTTTGTTGTGTCTGGATATGGCAATCGAAAGTCGTTAACCTGCAAACAGAAGCATGATTTCAGTACAGGAAAGCGATATGTATATTGATTGAGTTCGCATGAAAGTTTAACCCGAAATATGGGAGGAGAGATAGGTCCCACCAGACGTGCCAGAATCTGTAGGGTGTTTTTCGTCACCCCATTGAGATAGGAATACGCGCGCGCTTGTCAGGCGCATTACAGATTCCCCCTGCCTAGGGTAGGCTAGGATTTATTGATTGTGGGGATCCGAACCTCCGGTAGCCGCAGACTAAACTGCTGTTAATTACCCCTCGCCTTTGGGGCGAGAGAACCTCCGATTGACGGGTCAATTATTCATGCGAACTCAATGTGCAGTGTACGTGTGTTGTGTTTTAAAAGGGGGTTATGGATATATCGGGGGGCTCGCAGAGTTTTTACGGGGGTCCTGCTATCCGGATAGCGGGCTGGGGGTCAAGGGGGCTAGCAGCCCCCTTGCGGGGTGCGAGGCAGCGCTCCGGCCCAAAAAAATTTTTTGAGAGGGATAGTGTTGTAGAATATGTGTGTGTGTGTGTGTATACACACATATATATATAAAAAAAGAAAGGGCGCTAGCGCCCCACGTGTCAGCACGTGGGCGCTCGGGCGCCAGCGCTCTGGGCGCTAGCGTCCCACGTGTCACCACGTGGGCGCTCGGACGGCAAAAGGGATTTGATCCCTGCAATGGGAGTTGTACTCCCAGAAAGGAGCATTTATTATTCTGTATATATATATATATATATATATATATATATATATATATATATATAAGGAGTTAAACTCCTAGAATGTTTTGAAGCTGATGAAGGGCTTCTCCCCTTGAGCCCTAGTTCTTCCCCAAAATAGGGTCTCTGGAGATGGGTCTCCTTCTTCCTTCTCTGTTGGCAAGATCTTGAAGATCAAGAGATGTGAGATTTTAAAAATCTCTTCTTTTTGAGATTTAATGGTAGATCCAAGTTCCCCTTTGTGGGTTTTGTGCTGAAAAACTATTTAGTTTTGAAAAATGAAGAGTAAAACTCTTGATTTAATTCAAAAGAAAGAAGAAGGTTTTAGAACCTTGAGGAAGGAGAAAGAGGCACATGCCCTAATTTTTTGGAATGAAAAGTTTATGCTTTATTCATCATCATGCTGCCTTGTATAGACTTACATATTTACATATAGCCCATAGGGCTTTACAAAATGGCATTTTGCCCATCCCATGGTTCATGTGCCATTTCATTTTGCACATAAGCCATGCGCTTACAAAAAAATGGCTTTATGCCCATTTTGCATACATTCATGCACAAAAAAATACATCAAAATTATTCGTTACATGATTTTTATTTTGGTATGGCGGAAGGCCGGACGCTTCGTGTTCGGGCTCGACCTGGGCATTGGCCTACTTGCTTGGGCTTGGGCCCACCTGGCTTAGGGTTGACCTTGACTTTGAGTTGGTCAACCGGGGTGCAAATTTTGACCCCAACAACAACGGCTGGTTGCTCTCTCGTCCCTCTACCCTTTTGAAGATCGCCGTTGGGTCGATCTGGGAAACTTTACCTGGGCGTCTTGAGGCTATGCCGCTCCAGGCACTAGATGACATTGAAGACAAGGTGCGTTCAGTATATCTGATGGGCCTGATCTCAAAGAAACGGATAGATGATCTCCTCACTATCTTGCACCGCGTTTTCCAACAAAAAAGCAATAATATCATTGTACCAGAGAATGGAGGACATTAGTGGTGACCCTGAAGCTTGCATCTGAGAGAAGATGCATAAGAAGATGGTCGATGAAGCTGAAGGTGCCTTGCTCAAACTTGCTTTTGAGTTTGAGAATCCGTATCCGGAATTTATCGTCTTGCCACTGTAGATCCTGGATGATGCGGTAGCGTTTGTTTTTAATTTCGTTTCCTTTTTTTATTTCCTTTGTAATCGTCCTCAGCGTCAGTGTGTAATTCTTTTTTCTAAAGTATTAATGAAAAGCCTTTTTCCCTTTCATATCTGTACTTTTCTGTCTCTTGATTGTCGTGACCTGGCGTGGATTAATTTATTTACTCATTTTGAAGTGTCTAGTTTATTTACTCATTTTGAAGTTTTTAGTTTATTTACTCATTTCGGTATTTCTAGTTTACCTTTCCCTTTAGGTTTATAGGCAAACTCATCCTAACGTTAAATATAGATAACCCCCTTTTTATGATAGGGGTCTATTAGATTTGTGGTATTGGGTTAAGTCTATTGTACCATCGCGTTAGCTGATGTGTTCTCGATATGCAATCTCTTGAATTACAGTTCGAGTAGCCACGTGTCTGTCGTGTCTCTGATCCTTTCTGAGGCTGAACAAGATGTCTTCAAGTAATCTTTTTAGATTGGAATATCCATATCACCATTGGAAGATCAAACGTTAGGAATTGTCGTGGCGCTTTACTTGAGGTTAGGCTTAATTTGAACCCCCGATGAGTCATAACCGCACTTTTCTGGGGTGGGATGATATCCAATAGTTTTTAGGCTTGTCATCAAGACCCGAAGCTAGGCACATGTCGTCACTTCGCTTTTGCTTTGGTGTCGCACTGTTTCTTCGCTGAAGTAAGGTAGACATTCGTATGACCTCTATGCTATATGTATTGCAATCGATATCTGGAGTTAGGAATATACCATTGCTCCGATTTTATATGACAGTTGCATCCGCACCCTGTTATAATGAGGAAGAACGTCGAAGTAGTATCTAGGCTATAGATGTACCGTCAAGACTTGGCTATTCTTTTGACGAAGCATGATCATAAGATAAGCTCCTATTGGGCATTCCTAGATCCAACAATTGCCTTCTTGTCCTGCTGCTTCGAAAGGGAAGAAAACGAAGCGAGAGGGACTGGCCTTCTAAATAATGCCAATCAAAGATCTTCGTCAAATACCGGACTTTGCCTTAGACTGACGGAACAAAGCTAAGAAGTAGGCTGAATGGAAAAAGGAAAGGGACAAGGGCGGTCGTCGCTTGGCGTGAAGGCTGCTGGTTCGGGGGTAGGGTACGGTACTAAAGGTCCTCGGACTTCCAGGCGGAGTAAACGTGTTGCCTACGCTTGCTCTCCGCCAACTTTCCGTCTCAGGCAAGAGCTACGGAACTAAAGCACCAACGGCTCCTCTTCCGGCATTGGCTACTGGGTCTGAACTCCTAAATCGATCCTTCTGGTCGAGACTTTCTCAATGACGAGGGACTCGATCCCATTGAGCGATATACGGGCAACTGAATAACTAACGCTAGCGTGGCCAAAGCTTCTGCTAACTTGTTTTCTTCTTTCTATACATGCGATCATTCTACCTCCTCTTCCCCTCTTTGAGTCTTTGGTGGTGCGATCGGAAGAATGGAGAAATTCCTTATCTCTGGTAAGACCACACATGCGAGCATAATAAAACGCCTTGGAAGGGCCTAACCTTCTGGGTAAAGTTAGCCTGGTTGCTTCGGTTCAGACAGAGTTGACTTGACTGCTTTCCTCGAACAACTTGACAAAGATCTTTCGTCTATTCCTTTTGTTTTCGGGTGAGTGTACGTAGTGGCGGAGGTCGAGCTGGTAAGCTAGCTCATAGGGCTGGCTGCCGGATGCGCTAAGGCTGCTTATTCTTTCGCGCGTTGAGCCCTTCTCCTAAGTTGTGAGACGATAGTGCCTGCTGTCGATAGGTAGCTCATTCCTTGCTTTCTTTCATTTATACCATGGATTGTATACAAGAGTCAGTATGGACCTCATTGCAGGGCCGAAAAAAAATTATTTTTTTATTTTTTTATTTTCGCGATGCTATCTTTTCAGCTTTTTATATCGCAAAAGTTACGATCGCCCAATCATTTCGGCTATTTTATTCGTGGTGCCCAATCATTTCGGTTATTTTTTTTGTTTTTTACTCGCTGATTTTTATTGTGATTTGTCCAAACATTTCGGCTATTGATACCAATCTTGACATAAGTATCGCTACAACTGGTATATTGCCAGGAGCGAATTATCATTTGCCTTTATTGATTTGGACAAAGGAGGCTTAGCAAACAGGGTTGGGATCCTGTCGGCTGAGGCTTTTAGCTTTATGAGCCGTAAGGGTCTCATAAAGATATTTCTTCCTATATAAGTCGAGAGGACCTCATAGGTGTATTTTCTCCTTGGAAGTCATGAGGACTCCCGAGTGATATTTTCTCTTGCAAGTCGTAAGGATTCGCAAGTGATGTTCACCATATTGAACGATATTTCTCGTTCTTGGTGGGACTTGCTTGAGAATATATTTATTTACGCCCATGGATTGTATACAATGGTCGATATTGGACCACATGTAAGGCATAAATTTGTGGGGTTATAATGGTGTAAGAACAGGTTCAGATCCCTGTAATTTAAGGCTTTTGAATTCTATAAGCCGTGAGGGTCTAATAGAGGGTATATTCTCCTTACGAATCGTGAGGATCTCATAAGTGTATTTTCTCCTTAGGAATCGTATGGACTCCTAAGTGCGTTTCTCCTTTGTGAGTAATAAGAATTTCATGCAGGTGTTTTCTCCTTACAAAGTCATGAGGACTTTGCAAGTGTATTTTTTTCCTTTCTTTTAACGAGTTTGTGCCCTCTCGGGTTTTCACAATCTCGCCGGTAGCCCTGCTTTTTTTATTCACAGCGTCTTTTCGGGTTTTCATCCGTGCTCATTCCGCTTGTGGACGTACCATTTATTTTACGAGATTGCGCCCTTTCAGGTTTTCATAAACTCGCTAGCAATCCCGCTGTTTTTACTCACGACGCCCTTTCGAGTTTTCATCTATGCCTATTCCGTTTGTGAACGTACCATTTTTTTAGGCGGCCCGTAAGGTAATACACTAACAGTTGTCGATCACGAAATTATAAGAAGGACCGCATCATATGAGATCCGGGAAGGATGTGAATTATTTTATGCCCATAGATTGTATATGGTGCTCGATATGGAGACCTACCGTAGGGCAATATATTAGTGTAAGGACATTACAATCCATTATTAGTTTAGGGACGTTTTGGTCCAACATTCCCATGTCTAGGACGAATTGCTTGTTTTGAAATATTTCATTCTGTTATTAGTTTAAAGAAGTTTTGGTTCATCATTCCCGTATTTGGGACGAAAATTAGTTTAAGGACATCTCGGTCCAACATTAGTTTAGGGACGTTTCGGTCCAACATTCCTGTGTTTGGGACGAATATTAGTTTAAGGACATCTCGGTCCTACATTAGTTTATGGACGTTCCGGTCCAACATTCCCGTATTTGGGATGAATATTATTTGGCACCACTTTCAGAGTTTTGACTTAGGAAGATAGCGAGCGGACACAAGCGCCGTCATCCATCATTGATCTAAGTCGCGACTCTTCAGGTATGGTAATTTTTGAGGAATCGACCGTTTATCGGCCGGAACGGCCTTTCGCCATGCATGTCCGTGAGCAGATAAGCTCCATCTTGGTAGACCTTATCTATGATGTGCGTGCCTTAATAGTTTGGCTCGAACTTCCCCCGTTTTGCACGATTGGAATTATTGGTCTTTTGACAACCAGCACGAGTTCGCCTTGGCGGAATGTTTTCGGCCTGGTCAGTCTTTCATATGACCGTGTCATCCTTGACTCATAAGCTTCCAGGTTTTGCTGTGTTATAAGGCGGGTTTCATCAAGAGCATCGGGTTTCTTGAGCCTAAGATGGGCATTTTCTTCATCCGTTAGCTCGTATTGAACTGCTACTCATAGCGAGGGGAGCTCTATCTCCAGTGGGAGTACTGCTTCAATGCCAAACACCAGTGCGTATGGTGTTGTATTTGTGGCCGTCTTGAACGTTGTTCTGTACGCACAAAACGCTTCATGCAGCCTCTCATGCCAGTCCTTTTTTATTTTGGACACCTTCTTTTTTATAATCTTGGTCAAGGTCTTGTTGAACGCTTTAGCTAGACCGTTGGCCCGAGAATTATAAACTGAAGAATATCTCCAATCTATCTTGTATTGCCGTGCGAAGTGACTTATTTTGTAGCTTCTATAAGCATGTCCATAATCCTAGATTATTTGTCGCGGAGTTCCGAATCGGTAGATGACATGCCTTTTGAAGAAGTAGAGGATATTCTCCGTCTTCACTTCCCTTAGCGGCACTGCTTCTGCCCACTTAGAGAAGAAGTCGGTTGTTGCCAATACAAACCGATGTCTTCTGGATGACGCTGGTTCGATAGGGATAATTATATCTGTTCCCCACATCTTGAACGGCCAACTAGATGCTGTCGGATGTAGCGGATTTGGAAGTTGATGTATGAAGTCCTTGTGTATTTGGCACGAGTGACACTGCTTCGCATATTCGAGGCAGTCTTGAATCATCGTGGGCCAGTAATAGCCCATCCTTTTTTATTTTCAGCTTCATTTTTGGTCCCGCTTGATGAGATCCGCAAAATCCATCGTGTACTTCTTGGACGACCTTCTTTACTTCTTTCGGCTCTAAACATCTTAACCATACGAAGTCAATAGATCTCTTATACAGAGTATCGTTGACGAAGGCGAATGACAGAGATCATTTCATGAGCTGATGTCTAGATGACACATCTTCAGGAGTTCTTTGGGACTTAAATTAGTCTACGAAGACTTCTCTCCAATCCTTGACCTCTTCTTCGTTCTCTATTTGAAGAACTTCTCGTTCGGTCGTTTCTTTTTTCGCGGATAATTCCATCAGATCTTCCAAAGGTATATCTGCTGGCGCCATGATCCTGCGGCTTTGAATAATAATCTTTATGTCATCGAGATCTTCGTCAGCCAATTCTTTAGCCAACTTAGCTAACGCATCCGCCTTGCTGTTTTCCGCTCACGGTACGCTTTTTAGGGTATAGGAAGGGATTTGCTCTTTCGCCATACATTATTAGTTCTGGCTTGCATGTCATGTAGTTACCATTTACTTGACTGACAATCAGCTAAGAATCTCCATATATAAGGTCTTTGATTCCCATATCAATAGCAATCTTAAGACTGGCTATCAAAAATTCACAGTCCGCTTCATTATTGGTCGAGGGTTCCATCAAGGAAAGGGCGTAACGCAATATTCCTCCTTGCGGGGTCACGAAGATAAAACTCACTCCGGCTTTGATTAGGAAGGTGTTACTCTTTCGCCACTTCATGGAAGATACTCCATCGAAATAGAGTTCCCACCAAGACTCGTTTTCTTCTTTCTCCTCTTTAACTGCGTCGAACGCGTGTTCATCCGGCAGTTCATGGTTTAGGGGAGAATCGGCTGGTATCAGATGTTCCGCAAGGAAGTCGGCGATAGCTTGTCCTTTTACAGCTTTGAGGGGCCGATATGTTACCAAGAATTCCATCAACAGTAAGGCCCATTTGGCAAGCCCTCCCGTTAGTATGGCCTTTGACATCAGATACTTAAGAGAATCCACTTTTGATATGAGATGGATCTCATGCGCCAAGACGTAGTGTCTGAGCTTCGTAATTGTGAAGATCGACGTCATGCAGTGCTTTTCGATGGGGAGTAGTTGTTTTCTGTCCCCAGGAAAACTCGACTTAGATAGTACAGAGCTTTTTCCTTTCCTTGATCGTTCTCTTGTGCCCATAGTGAAAGTGTATGTTAGCACCACCACTGGATTTTACTAGCATCAAGCATGCCATTTTAAAAAAATTTGAGGTGCTAATTAACACTAACCAAGATCTTAAACTAGATGATTAGGGTTTAACTATGATATGAAGAAAACTACACTAAGAGAACGAAACTACAACCTTTGTGTAGATCTTGTCCTTCTCTTGTCAAGTTCCGGGTTATAGTCCCTACGACTCCTCGTAGCTCCACTTGAAGATGGTACAAGCTCCCTTCGTGATCTTCATGTCAAAGACGACCCATCCGAAGCTTCTCTAATCAAGCTACCTCTTCACTAAAATCTCATTAGTGAAGGAAACACAATAGTTTAGAGTGCTAATCTAAACCAGGATGATGAAGTAGGGTTTCTAAGCTCACTAGGATTTATTCTAAGACCTATAGTTCGTATCACATGTGAAGGTTAGGGCTTGGCATGAAGAGGAAAAAGAAGATGGAAGATGGAGAGGGCTAGAATGGCTAAGGCAAAAAACCCAAGTTAAGAAAGAAAATGAGTGTGGAACGGCTACTCTCTTGACCCCACTCATTCAAGCATGAAATAAATTGCAACAACAAATTGCAACCATGTATGAATAGTGAGTCAAGAAAAATAAATAAATGATAAAATGCCATGCATTTCCCATGCTCTCAAAAGTCTCCCCATTTTCTTTTCATTTTCTATTTTCTAAAAATAGAAAATCCATGCCATGCTTCATTTTAATATACATACATACATACATACATATATATATATATGTTAATATATAATTATATCAAATATAATATATATCAAATTATTAAATCAACACTTGATTTAATAATATGGTTATATTACATATAACCGACTAATATCATTTATCTGTATATCACATTATCAAATCAACACTTAATTCAATAATCCGGTTATATCACATATAACCTAACCGATAACAAATAACCGCCAGATTAGAATACGATATCACATACTCATATTTAATCTGGCCACCGCACATATCAGCATATGTGACCTACTTCGTTTCGCTTGAACCAGGAAACTTCTGTGTGTGACTCTAAAAACTCGTCAATACGCCAGCAGTAGGTGATGATCACATCAATCACTCACAAGCCGTCAGCGGTACTAACTGGACGTAACGGTTACCCAGGTATTGAGTGATTAGAAGATCAACAAGTAAGCTTGTTTAAAATCTCATGAAGCCTATAGGTAACACTTACCGTACAGTCCGGTCTTTTCGTCTGATATGTGGCATATCGAGTCTAGGAGTGGAATCGTCAGACCCCGGTAACTTGATAAGTCGTGTCGATGTATGGCTCAAAACGGTTCGAGAAATTACTGATAACACTTACCAGTAAATCTCATCAACAGTCCTGGTCAGGGACTAATTGTTATAGCCAATCGAGCATAGCGCAACATCAACTCCCTATACCGGGAGAGACGAAACTCCTCCTATCGCTCATTGCCTCCATGTGACTCGGGACTGTACCCAAAATCCACCTGTTTGCACGACTCCTTTGAGCCGTGGTAGGGAGGAAATCAAAGCACAGTGGGAGCCACACAAGACTCTATGACGATCTTGGGTCTACAGACTAACATGTACCATTGTCACCAGAGAACTGCTATCTGACGATAGGTATAGTACCAATTAGGAGTTCTCGACATTTCCTGTTCGGTGTACACATTCTCTAATGAGCACATGTGTACAATCTTTGATGTCAAACACCAATGGCTAGGGGATCAACCATCTCCCCCATAATGGGTCAAGAAATATACACACTAATCTACTCTGGAATATCGATACGCTGTCTCGATATACCCTCAACTAGGAACAATTAAAGGATGTACTTGTGGACTACCCAGGTCCCAGTAGTATGATCCGCATCATAGTCCTGGTAGTCAAGCCAACATCCTAACGACTTTATCAACATGTATCTGAGAGACGGTATAATAATACTAAGTGTACATGTTAAGATAAAGAGTAACCAAATAGCATACTATCATATCGAGCAAGAAATTCCTCTATATATATGTCCAAGCATCCACTATAATATACATCAATGTACAATAATGGCCTTAGGGCATACATATTCCTAACAATCTCCCACTTGCACTAAGGCCAGTTGTTGTAGATCTCATACCCAACATCCAAAAAAGTCTCTCAAATTGCGTCTGGGGCAGGGCCTTCATGAGTGGATCCGCTACGTTGTCCTTCGTGTCAACTTTCCTGACCTCGATCTCCCGGCGATATAACTATCTTCCTGATCAGGTGATACCGCCTAAGAATATGTCTGAATCTCTGATGGGACCGGGGTTCCTTGACTAAAGCTACAGCTCCATTGTTATCATAATACACAGGTATTAGATGCTCAATGGATGGAACCACACCAAGTTCGGCAATGAACTTCTTCATCCAGACAACCTCTTTGGCAGTTTCGGTGGCAGCGATGTATTCAGCCTCCATCGTCGAGTCTACTACAGTATCTTGGAACATTTCCAACACACCGCCCCTCCATTGAGGGTGAATACAAAACCCGATACCGACCTACTGTCGTCCTTATCACTCTGAAAGCTCGAATCGGTAAAGAACTCCACCTGGAGTTCACCGTTACCATACACCAAGAACATTTCTTTAGTCCTTCTCAAGTACTTAAGAATATTCTTCACAGTTGTCCAGTGTTTCTCCTCTGGATCTGATTGATACCTACTCACTACACCTAGCGAGTAAGCTACATCTGATCTGGTACACAATATCGCATACATGATTGACCCGACTGCCGAAGCATAGGGTATCCCTTGCATGGGAGCCCTCTCCAAATCAGTCTTGGGAGATATCTCTTTGGAGAGAGTGATTCCTGAGCAAGTGGGTAAATTATCACGCTTAAAATCTTCCATACTAAACCTCTTTAGTATGGTGTCTATGTACCTGGATTGGGACAATCCCAACATCCGTTTAGATCTATCTCTATAGATCTTAATCCCCAGGATGTAGGAAGCATCACCAAGATCTTTCATGGAGAACTTGTGTGATAAGAAGAGCTTGACCGAGTGTAGCATAGGAACATCGTTTCCTATCTAGAGTATGTCATCCACGTACAATACGAGGAAGACAACCTTACTCTCTACAACCTTCTTGTATATACAAAGTTCATCTACGTTTTTAATGAAGTTAAACTCTTTGACAGCTTCACCGAAACAGATGTTCCAACTCCACGATGCCTGCTTTAATCCGAAGATTGATTTAAGCAGCTTGCACACGCTTCCGTTTCTCCCATTATCTACGAAGCCCTCTGGCTGTGTCATGTACACGCTCTTTTCTAAATCACCATTTAGAAAAGCGGTCTTGACGTCCATCTGCCAGATTTCGTAGTCATGGTATGCAGCAATGGCAAGTAAGATCCTGATGGACTTAAGTATAGCCACTGAAGAAAAGGTTTCATCATAATCGACACCAGGTCGTTGACGAAAACCTTTTGCAACAAGTCTATCTTTGAAAGTCTCAACTTTTCCATCTACACCAATTTTCTTCTTAAAGATCCACTTGCTCCCGATGGGTTTTACTCCTTCAGGTGCAACTTCCAAAGTCCATACTTTGTTGGTGTACATGGATTCCATCTCAGATCGCATAGCATCCAGCCATTTCACAAAGTCCCCACTTGTGATGGCCTGTTCGAAACTAGTTGGGTCATCATCTTCCATGATGCAATTCTCGCTCCCACCGTCAATGAGAAAACTATAGTATCTCTCAGGTGGATGAGGAACCCCAATAGATCCGCGGAGTGGTTGGGGTTCGTTGGGGACTATCGAATCCTCCGGTTCCACCAATTTTCAGTTACAGTTTGTGTAGCTGGAACTTCTTCCAGTTCTACCTCATTACCACTAATTTTATTTACAAGAAATTTCTTTTCCAAAAAGGTGGCATGTTGAGCAACAGACACCTTTTGTTCCTCACAATGGAAGAAGAGATATCCATGTGAATTCTTTGGATATTCTACAAACTTACATAGAACTAATCTTGCCTCGAGCTTGTCCGGATTTTGCTTTTTGACATAGGCCGGACAACCCCATATCTTAACTCGTTTAAGATCCGGTCTCTTTCCACTCCATATCTCATATGGTGTTTTAGGCACAGATTTTAATGGAACTTAATTCAATAGGTATGTGGCTGTCTCAAACGCATAACCCCAAAAAGAAATAGGTAATTCAGCAGTACTCATCATAGAGCGCACCATATCAATAAGGTGCGATTCCTCCGCTCCGATACTCCATTGTGCTGTGGTGTATACAAAGGAGTAAGCTGAGAGAGAATCCCATTCTCTTTTAAATAGCACGGAATTTCGTGCTCAAGTATCCTACTCCCCGATCAGATCGAAGGATTTTAATACTTTTACCCGTTTGGTTCTCCACTTCGCACTTATATTCCTTGAATTTCTCAAAAGATTCAGATTTGTGTTTCATCAGGAATACATGTCCGTATCTTGAGAGATCATCGATGAATGTAATAAAGTATGAGGAACCATTCCTGTCATGCGTAGACATAGGACCGCATACATCACTATGTATCAGTCCCAAGAGTTCAGTAGCTTTTTCTTCGTGTCTAGTAAACGGAGTTTTGGTCATCTTACCTTTGAGACATGACTCGCAAGTTTCATAAGATGTAAATTCGAACGAATTCAAATATCCATCTTTATGTAACTTAACTAGTCTTGTCGTATTGATATGACCTAGTCTACAATGCCATAAGTAAGTTTCGTTCATTTCTGAACTCTTCCTCTTGTGTGTGTTCTGTACGTTTAGAACTGCCGTTTGATTTAGAACGTATATACCATTACATAATGTACCAAACCCAATCAACACTTGATTTAGAAAAATATTCATAACACTATCCTCAAATATGAAATTATATCCTTCTTTAGTTAGCAAAGAAACTGATATAATGTTGCATATCTTAGGTACGTAGTAACAGTCGTTCAGAATCAATGTATTACCAGTTGGTAACACTAGGTGATATTCGCCAACTGCTTTGGCTGCAACAATTGTTCCATTTCCTACTGTTAGAGCCTTATCACCCTTTCCCAGTTCTCTATCTCTCTTTAGCCCATGTAACAAATTACATACGTGTGATCCTGATCCGGTATCCAATACCCAGAACGTATAGCAAACTGAGAAATAGTTCTCGATAACGAACACACCCGAAGAAAATGCATCAGTATGCTCCTTCTTCGTTCGGGTGGCATGGGAATCCGGGTATTCCCATATTCCTTGCTCAGACTTATGACAGTCATAAGATAGAGCGAAACCTAGCCCAGTATAATAAGCAGGTTCGATTAATACATCCATATTATTATCTTGATTAAGACGTGTCACTGGTCGCTACCTGGAGAGAGAGAGAGAAGGAAACGCATTACCGTGCGTTCTTTGCAAGATTAGATTGGTTATTATCTTATCTAATCAGGATGGCTCCCACTGTTTTTATCAAATCTTCCTTCAAACCGTAAAAGGTAAGATTAGCCGGGATTAATTACACCCTACAAGTTCGCCAATCGTTCGGCCAGACAGGTATTGGTACTCCGAGGGAGTCTTCCCATGCTTTCTCATGGAACTAATTAAATAATCTCGTTTCCGCAGGGGCATAACCCCGTTAACACCTTTCTTAGACACCTATTTGATCAGCTAATTGTAAAGTGGAAAACTCTCCCAGGAGTAACTCTTACTCGCAGTGGGTATCGGGATCCAACTATCATATAGAAGATATGCAATCTCATTGTAAATTCCAACACTTGAAATTCCCAATATTGTTTTTACCCCATGTGATTTATGACCTTGACAAGGTCAACAAACCATAAACCGTAAGTTAAGTTCAATCCGTTCATTTCGTGATTGAATTAAACCCACTCGCACGACCCTTGACAAGGTCAACAAGGCCGCACGACTATCCTAATCCAATCGCATCACATGCGGCAGATAAACACTAATCAGCTACCATACACTACGTCTTGACAAGGTCAACAAACGCAGCACGAATACTAAATAATACTTATCTGAAATGACGGAGGGCTACGTTGGTTTTTAAGAAAACCTTTAGCGTAATGAACTTGATTTCGTTGTAGAATCTAGTTATTTTGAAAAGGAGTGGTTTAAGCCCTACTTTTAAAATCAAGTAGTTTTCAAAAACAAACCGAATAACTTTTACTATTTTTTGCTAAAGTGGTCACTCTCGGTGAAGGGATCTCGGCTCTTTCTTCATCGAATGAGGTGCTGGATATCCATTAAGGAATACCACTATGCAAAGTAAAAACTACAGAAGCTATGATGATAAACCAAGTGGGTTGTAGCATTTAATAGTTTTACTAAATAGGTCACTCCCGGTGAAGGGTTCTCAGCTCTTTCTTCATCGAATAAGGTGTTGGATATCCATCAAAGAATACAACTATGCAAAGTAAAAACTAAAGCTATCTTTTTGAAAATTTTGATTTTACAACATCTTTTGGTTTCTTTTTTTCATTAATCTCATTAATGAAATCCCATCATTTAATATTTTCTAAATATCACAGAAAATGAAACGAAAATAGAACGTACGCTTATGCCATCCGTATTCGCCACGGGGTCCCGTCATGCACCGTTAGGTTACTTAACTGATGGCAGAGCGGGGGCTGGACTAGCGTGGGTGCAAAATATAAGCAACGTTTATATATATATATATATATATATATATATATATATATAGCATTCGTCTCACGCAGTTATATGATCACATCACAGAACCAAGCAGTAGAAGTCAACATATGAAATATTGGATATACTAGGAGGCCCGTGTTTTAAATTCAGCCAGTAATGAAAAACACGCATTTCACAGTCATGATGAATAGCCAAACCCAAATCTCTAGACCCCTACGAGAGCGGCAAGCAACCCTGCCAATTCTAAAGTTAGGAGACCCGGTCTCGACTCCTCGAGATGGTCTCCCACTGGACTCCAGACCCTGGTTACTTGTGCTCCCCGCCTTGGGTCTATCATAATGCGGAAAAGTAAATAATATATATCAATGGTGATATCATCCTCAATCCGGAAGTGTCCCAATAAAAGAATATTACATACAAATTTTACATGAATGAAAATTGTAAAACTCTCATCTCACATAAAAACCCCGGATATTCATTCACGACGATCCAATATAACATATCATAGCAACACATAATATCACATGTCATCAACGTAAGTAAATACGCGTATCCCAAATTCCGTTGACATATAACAACGAGATTTGGGATACCCCACATATTACACTTACGATCGTAGAAAAGAAATGAAAAACTACAATAATTAGAATCCGCATTTTCTTAGACATCATAAACTCGGAATATCTCATATTCCGAATTTCATGCCTAACCTTATAAACCTTGCATTTTAGTCTCATATCGAAAACACTTTTCAATAACTTAGTCGGGTAATTCAACAAAATTCCCGATCACCCGATCGAATACTCGTCGGCAACTTTAGTAGATGGTCGCACTCCCGGTGCCGTCGACCAAGTGCACTTAGGCGGAACACCATGGCCGCGAGCACCCAAATGGATGCTTTTGGCAACGGGTTTCTCTTAAAGTCATTTGGTCGGGGTTATGGAGTGTGGCTTCCTAGTACAGTTATCCGGCGACTATTCGCGTACGATACGCGATTGCGATGGAGTTTCGATTCGAATCGAAAATTTGTGGCAATCGATCTATAGAGACTAAATTGCTAGATTTACAATTACAAACTAGTTTTCACAAAACTAGTTAAATGTGGATTCCAACTAGTGTATCACATATCAAATTTAAAGCCGAAACGAGGTTAAAATTGCAACTACGAAACACTCCGATTAGCCCTGACAGAATTGTTAACATCACATGCAAATTGGGCTAATCAAACATAACCATGAAACCCTAAACCCAACATTACAGAACAACAAAAAAATTCTAGCCCAAAACTTTGAAAGGGGACTGGCGACGCCGGCCATATTGGCAATCTTGCCGGGTCAAGTATAGAATTTTTGTCTCGAACTTGTATGGTGTTCTAGTTACATTACATGTAACATTCTGCACATGTTTAAAAAAATTTCAGAGTTCATTTTAAAAATCAACAGAAACTTGATGTTTGGGTTTTCGGTTTCGGAGTTATTTCGGTTTCGCTGTTCTATATACATTGTATAATCTTCTAGCCTTGGCTTTGATACCATGAAAGTGTATGTTAGCACCACCACTAGATTTTACTAGTATCAAGCATGCCATTTTAACACTAACCAAGATCTTAAACTAGATGATTAGGGTTTAACTATAATATGAAGAAAACTACACTAAGAGAACGAAACTACAATCTTTGTAGACCGTGTCCTTCTCTTCTCAAGCTCCGGGTTGTAGTCCCTACGACTCCTCGTAGCTCCACTTGAAGATGGTACAAGCTCCTTTCGTGATCTTCGTGCCAAAGACGATCCACCCGAAACTTCTCTAATCAATCTATCTCTTCACTAAAATCTCATTAGTGAAGGAAACACAATAGTTTAGAGTGCTAATCTAAACTAAGATGATGAAGTAGGGTTTCTAAGCTCACTAGGATTTATTCTAAGACCTATAATTCGTATCACATGTGAAGGTTAGGGCTTGGCATGAAGAGGAAAAAGAAGATGGAAGATGGGGAGGGCTAGAATGGCTAAGGCAAAAAACCCAAGTCAAGAAAGAAAATGAGTGTGGAATGGCTACTCTCTTGACCTCACTCATTCAAGCATGGAATAAATTGCAATAATAAATTACAACCATGCTTGAATAGTGAGTCAAGACAAATAAATAAATGATAAAATGCCATGCCTTTCCTATGCTCTCAAAAGTCTCCCCATTTTTCTTTTCATTTTCTATTTTCTAAAAATAGAAAATCCATGTCATGCTTGATTTTAATATCATATATATATATATATATATATATATATATATATATTATGAAGAATAATTAGTGAGCTAATAATATTAGTTAATATATAATTATATCAAATACAATATATATCAAATTATTAAATCAACACTTGATTTAATAATCCGATTATATCACATATAACCGACTAATATCATTTTTCTGTATATTACATTATCAAATCAATACCTGATTCAATAATCCGGTTATATCACATATAACCTAACCGATAACAAATAACCGCCAGATTAAAATACGGTATCACATACTCGTATTTAATCTGGCCCCCGCACATATCAGCATATGTGGCATACTTCGTTTCGTTTGAATCAGGAAACTTCTGTGTGGGACTCTAAAGACTCGTCAATACGCCAGCAGTAGGTGATGATCACATCAATCACCCACAAGCTGTCAGCGATACTAGCTGGACATAACGGCTACCCAGATATTGAGCGATTAGAAGATCAACAAGCAAGCTTGTCCAAAATCTCATGAAGCCTATAAGTAACACTTACCGTACAGTCCGGTCTCTTTGTCTGATATGTCGCATATCGAGTCTAGGGGTGGAATCGTCAGACCGCAGTCTTGATAAGTCATGCCGATATATGGCTCATAACGGCTTGAGAAACTACTGATAACACTTACCAGTAAATCTCATCAACAGCCCTGGTCAGGGACTTCCTGTTATAGCCAATCGAGCATAACGCAATATCAACTTCCTATACCGGAAGAGACGAAACCCCTCCTATCGCTTATTGCCTCCATGTGACTCGGGACTGTACCAAAAATCCACTTGTTTGCATGACTTCTTTGAGCCGTGGTAGTGAGGAAATCAAAGCACAGTGGGAGCCATACAAGACTCTATGACGATCTCGGGTTTACAGACTAACCTGTACCAGTGTCACCAGAGGACTGCTATCTGACGATAGGTATAGTACCAACTAGGAGTTCTCGGCGAGTCCTGTTCGGTATACCCATTCTCTAATGAGCACCTGTGTACAATCTTTGATGTTAAACACCAATGGCTATGGGATCAACCATCGCCCCCATACAGGGTCAAGAAACGTGCACACTAGTCTACTCTGGAATATTGATGCCATATCTCGATATACCCTCGACTAGGAACAATTAAAGAATATGCTTGTGGACTAACCAGGTCCCAGTAGTATGATCCGCATCATAGTCCTGGTAGTCAAGCCAACACCCTAAGGGTTTTATCAACATGTATCTGAGAGACAGTATAATAATACTAAGTGTATATGTTAAGATAAAGAGTAACCAGATAGCATATCATGTCGAGTAAGAAAGTCCTCTATATATATGTCCAAGCATCCACTATAATATATATCAATGTACAATAATTACCTCTAGGGCATACATATTCCTAACACATAGTGCGCCTAGAGAACAATCAATGGTCGTTATATATAGGATAAGGGGCTTTTCCTTAACCGAAGCGACTAATACCGGCGGATTTTGCAGGTATTGTTTGATTTCATCCAATGCATTTTGGCATTTCTGATTCCAGAAGAACGGAGTCCCTTTCTTCATCAGATGGTTATAAGAACGACATTTTCCGAAGAGGTTGGTTATGAACCGCCGGATATACGCGAGCTTTCCTTGGAGAGATCGTAGCTGTTTGAGAGTTCTTGGCGATGACATTTCCTTGATCACCTTGATTTTCAAAGGATTAATTTCGATACCTCGATGACAGATGATGAAACATTGGAATTTGCCTGAGGAGACTCCAAACGTGCACTTTAGAGGGTTCATCTTAATATTATACTTCCGAAAATATTCGAATACGATCTTCAGATGTTCCCAGTGTTCCTCATGAGATTTGCTTTTGACCACGAGGTCATCGATATAACATTCGACGATCTTGTGTATTAGGTTATCAAATATCTTCGTCAAGGCTCTTTGGTATGTAGCTCCGGTGTTTTTCAAATTGAAGGACATCACCTTGTAGCAGAATACATCCAACAGAGTCCAGAAAGCGGTGTACTTTTGGTCCTCAGGATCCATTTTTATTTGGTTGTATCCTGAAGATCCATCCATGAAGGAGAAGATCTCATGGGTGGATGTGTTATCGATCATCAGCTCGGTAATGGGTATTGGGAAGTCATCTTTCGGGCATGCTTTGTTGAGATTCCGAAAGTCCACGCAAATGCGAACCGTCCCATTTTTCTTCATCATTAGAACGATATTAGCGATCCAGTCAGGATATTGAATTTCTTGGATGAATCCGGAGTCGATTAATTTCTTGACTTTGGCTTTGATACTCATCTCAAGTTCGAGCCGCATCCTTCTTGGCACCTGTTTGACTGGTTTTATGTCTGGCGATATGGCCAGCTTGTGTACCGCTGCCTCTAGATCTAAACCCGGTATTCAGGAGTAGTTCCAAGCGAAGCGGTCTTTGTATAGCATAAACACATCTTTTAATGTGGCTACCTGTTGTTCGGACAGCAGCTCACTGACAAATGTCGACCTCGTATCATCCTTCGTTCCCAAGTTGATTTTACTTAGGTTGTCCGCCATAGTATGTATTATATCTTCCAGCTCTTTTGGTGCCGGTGGAAATTGTGAGATCTCTTCGTCATCGTCTTTGTTTGCGAAGTATCCGAAAAGGTCAATCATATTCTCGTTCCTTCTCTCTTTTGAGAGTGTTATCATATGACAGGTACGAGTCCGCTTCCATTTTCGCGTTTGAGCTGGTCCTATCCTGACGGTATAAGTCTTCTTTGGCTCATGCTTTTGTGGCGGGTTTATCCTCCAGCTGTTGGATACATAAACATGCCTTGTTGATATTGGTTCTCGACCCAGTTTTTGAATGTGAAGCAGTCTTCAAGGAGGTGACCTATTGCTTGGTGATAGGGGCAATAATCTGGATGATGAACTTCATTTATCTGCTCGGGATGCCGAGACTCCGGAAGCTTCATCATTTGGTGCTTTCCTGTCTTGTCTCGAGGAAATGAATATTTCTGACCCATCTTCTTTATGAAGGACGGACTCCAACCGAGCTTTTCTCGATTAAACGGCGACTTGGACCTGCTTTGTTGTCCTGGAACATTGTTCGCATTCTTCTCCTTATTTTTACCTCCACTTCGGGATTTTCCTCTTTTATAGAGGTAAACAACGGGCTGTGAATGGAGAGTATCATGATCTACTTCTTCCACTGATTGCTGACTGAGACGTTGCGTCTTGGCCTTTTCATAAATGGCCATTTCGCGACCATGGTTGTCTAGGCTGGCTTGACAAGCTTGTTTTATTAACTTGTCAATTTTCTCTTCGAGCAACGGATTTAAGTTTCTTCGAGCAAGACTTTTCTCTTGCTGGGCAACATGGCTGTTTGGAGAAACATTTTCTTCTCCATTCAAGCTGTTTATGGCGTGGCAGCTGTAGATCGCTCCCACTTCTTGGACTGAATATATCCCAACCCAGTTTTTTCCATCTTCCCGTTAGGATTTTTTCGTTGAATCCCGGGAATATCCTAATTTTTTTTTATAGAATTGGGTTTGCCGTGCCACTTGTTCCAGAAGTATGCCTTGGCACTTTAACAACATTGTTTAATTCCTCCGCATAATATCTTAGCATATGGATGGGATGGAACTTGTCAAGAGCGGGGTCGGCACCATGCCAAACTTCTTTTTCCACCTTAGTCTCCATAGATTTGCAGAAAGAATCGTCTTTTCATCTCTTCATCTGGGAAGCACGTAGAAAGTTTCCGGTTCTTGTACGCTATATGTATTGGGTGAGTCAAGTTCCTTGTAGTGTCGAGATGGAGTCATCATAATATGTAGACCCTGATTCGCTTCGGCAAGAGCTTGTGTTGATGGGAGAATAAAGAACACCACGTTCACCTCATCTTCAGATTCGCTGCCAAAGACCAGGATAGGGGTCGATGGTCCGGGCTTATTGTTTTCCCTCTGAGGCTGTCCCGAATAGACTATTTGTTCGTCTTCCTTGGTATCGCTTCCAAAGACCGGAATAGCGGTCACAGATTTTTGCTTATTTTCGAGCCTGTGGCACCTTTCAGTATCTTTAAAGTCCGGTTGAAAGTACTTTGTGTCTTCATACTTCTGCACCCCGTTCACCAAGAAACAATTGAGCTCTTCCGTGACGGTGTAATCTGAGCCACCTTTGAAATATTTCATACACTGATGTTATGTAGAAGAGATGGCTTTGTACTCATGTAGCCAAGGCCTGCCTAGTAGAGCGTTATAACAAATCTTGGCATTAATGACATGGAATTTGATGTCAGTGATGAGCAGTCCGAAGCGGAGCGTTAATATTACGGACCCAAGCACCGTGACGACTGCAAGTCGAACCCTGAGATGGTAATTTTTTCTCGGGCAAGATGCTGAATATTCATATATATTTCCTTCAGCACTCTTACATTGAAAAGATTGACGGAGGATCCGTTGTCGATAAGGATTTTCCCTATCTTGACGTCGTGGCAGTACCCGGTGACATAGAGCGGTCGATTATGTTCGCATGTACCGAGGAGTACATTTTCATCGCTAAATATGATGTCAGCCGTGTGGACCTCTGCCGGTTCGTTTTTCATCTTCTCTTCTGTGAGGAAGACTTGAAACTGATCAGGCTCATGCAGAGCTTTGATCAAGGAGTCTTGCGCCTCTTTAGACAAGAGCAAAGCATCCAATATACTCAATTGTAAGGGTATTTTCCTCAGCTATGCAAGGACATTATAATCTGCGTTAGTTTTCTTAAGCATGTCTTTCGCGGCAAGCTCTTTGGCCACCTTTTCATCAAGGGTAATCTCGTCGGGCATTTCCCCCTTCCTTTTATCCTTTTTATTCGAACTCTTATTTGCAGGTCCGAGGTTCTTTTCAGCGAGCGTACGGTTAAGCAGCTGGATGTTCTCGCAATCCTTCTCCTCTTCTTCTTTTTGCAAATGGGAGTTTTCAAATAGAAAGTTGAGAGGCATTTCATCTTCGGAATCACTCCCGAACATGAGAACTCGAGGTTGTCCCCTTCTGAACTGATACCAACCATATGACAGTTGCTAATTGTTTCTGCCATTTCACCGTTCTCATCTTGACGAGCGCGAGCTTCACGCTTCTCCTTCTTAAAGTGTTTTCTGTGGGCAACATATTCTTACCACCACTTCTTGAAGACGTTGCATTCCTCGATGGGATGTGCTATCCTTCAATGATATGCGCAGTATTTTGGGTGTCCCTCTCCACCATCAAAATATGGGACCCAGGCATGTACATCATGAGAGGTAGTAGCCTCATCCCCAGTGATAGGGCCTTGGAAAACCGCTTCTCAGGTTTGATCCTGCTCTTATTTGTTGCATGCATGCCTTGGTTTGGTCGGAGTGCTTTATCACGCGTCCTCACCGCAGCTTCTTTATTCAAAAGCTGTCGTTTGACCTTTTCATATATGGTCGTTTCGCATTCTTGGTCATCTTTGCACTTTTGAAAAGCTTTATTTAATATCCTTTCAATCGGTTCTTCTTCCGGCAGTTTCGGGGAGTTTAGTGCCAATTCTGCCCCTAGTTCATCCACGTCACTTTTTTACGCCGGCGGAGCTTCTTCATCATATAGCGATAAATGAGAGATCATGTGGCAGGTTTCCACACGGTCTTTCATTTCTTCTGATGAGCCGTTTTCCTCATCATCGTCACTATCCTCGTCCTCAAGAATATGTGAATATGTTTGAGGAATTATTCGAGTGTGACTGGAGTTCACACTTTCTGATTGTACTCTTCCAACGCGTCCATATATTTTTGGAGGTCTGTGTGCTTTTCAATATATTCAGCAGGCTGCACAGGTTTCTTAGTCTTCTTCTTTTTCTTACAAGACTTCGAAGGCTTGACCTGGAGGGTTTTCCCTTTGTTAGTGATTTTCGACACGGGACGAGATTTTAGCATCCCTTTTATAATTTCAGGCCCAAGCGGGTTTTTCCACTTGATCGCCGGATATACTTGTAGACCCTTCAGCATTCTTTTAGTTTTTGCTGAAATAAATACTTTCCATGGAGCTTCTTCCACAAGCGAGCAAGATGCTCCCGGCGCATCCACCTTTTTAGGAGCTCGCTTTTGGGGCGGATCTACCCTCTAACTATCGGATAGTGCGAACTTCCCCTGCTGGTACTGGTCTTCGACCCAGTTTTTGAAGATATAGCAGTTTTCGATTGGATGACTCATCATCTTATGGTAGGAGCAGTAGTTAGGGTTATTGACACCGCCGGCTTATGCGGGCTGCTGCGGGTCTGGTAATGTGATCGGATTATTTCGCATTGCCAGCTCAAACAACCTCTGGGTCTTATCGCGGCCGAACGAATAAGCACGTCCCAACCTTTCTTCCAAGGACCGGCGCGTACGAGTGATGTTTTGGCGGACAGGTGCTTTCGGACCGCCCGGTTATTGCTGCGCACTGGTAACAAAGACTGCTTTTTCTTTACCCTTATTGTTCCGGAGGTCCTTGCTTGAGGAGGAAGGACCATGACTTATCTGATCCATCTGTGCTAACTTATCAATCAGCGCCTGAAACGTGGTGGGTTTAAAGGTCATGAACTGGAACACGCTCGATTGAGGATCAATAGTCCCAATGAACATTCCCACAGCCGGAAACTCCATAATGCACTGTTCGCATTTGGACCACAGGTTCCGCCATCGGATCGCATATTGGACCCACGTTTTTCCTGGCTTGACCCTGGCATTGATCAGCGTTGTGATTGGAATGCATTCACTTGCATTAGCGAACCTTTGCGTGAATAGCAGCTCCATTTCAGAGAAGGTTTTCACAGAGTCATTTGAGAGCTCCGAGTACCATTCGAAAGCTGTCTTTGATAAACTTCTGACGAATTGGCGAAGCAGGAGTTTGTCACCGCCTCCGGTATTGCCGCACAGAGCTCTGTATTATGCGACATACTGATGGGGATTATATGTTCCTTATATACATGTAACTTCGGGATCGTATATCCCGGTGGGTACTTTATTTGGTCGTACCGAGCTGGATAGGGTCGTCCGGTTTTGACCAGCTGGTTTGCGGCTTCATTGGCCTGGTGAGCTCTGATTTGCTGAGCAATGTAATCATTCAGGGCTGCTTTGAAAATCGTTTCCTCTTTGGCCGCTAATAGGGCCTGGTGAGGATTCGATGTTTCCCCCCTATCATCTTCGATAATCACTAGAGGATTTTCAGTCTGTAATTCTGGTAGGATTGTCATCCCAACCATATCTTGGAACAGAAGAGCCATCTGCTTTATGTTAGCAGCCTGCTCCGCAGCTTCCTTATTTTTTTCTCCAGTACCCATCGCAGAAATTCTGTATCGGTTTCTTGCTCCTGGCGCTGCTCAGTTTCTTTGTCCGGACTCTCTTTGGGTCCGGTGATGTAACGTTTTAGAAATCGTTTTGCGAATTTTCCCGTTTTAGGGCAAAATTGTCGGTTTTCCCCGTTTTAACCCGATTTCGATCAAACGTCCGTATAAACTTGCCGGCACCTAGTTTAGCTAAAATAAAGCTTGTGCGCGAACTTTGGAAGTATTTGGGAGGTTTTGGTTCAGATAGAATTTTTCCCAAATAAAATATTATTTTAAGCGGTATTTTGTGCACGTAAATCGGGAAAAAAATTCTCTTGTGAATAAATTAAATTTTGTCACTAGAATTATTTTAGAAGCTTCTTTTCAATTATCTAGATTTTTCTTTTGTGCAAAAGGATTTGGATTAAAAAAGAAAAGAAAAGAGAGAAAGGTGGCAAATAGCTTTAATTAGCATTTATTACTCTTTTTCCTAGCTATTTCTTCACAAAATATTCACAAAAATACCCCCCCCCCCCGATCCCTCCTTGGCCGAGCCTATCCCCATTTCTGCCCATTTCATTTTCCTTGCTCATTCTTCACTCTTTTTCACTCAAAAACACAAAAAGAATTCCAAAAATAAATCCAAAAATTCCTATATAAAAATTAAACTATCATTCTCTTCACTAAGCTTGTTTGGATCTTCAACAAAACATGGGTTTTGGTGGTTAGGGTTGATGAAGCATGTTGGTTTTGTGAGTTCTTGAAGTGGTATAAATTCTATCCTTAGTCCTTAATTCATTGCTTTAATCTTAATCTAGCTATTTTAGTTAGCTAATTATGTGTTTAGTATAGCTTTTAAATCATGATTACTTCATTTATTTTTGTTTTAAGAAATTCATGTTAGAGTTAAAGCTTGTTTAAGTGATTAGTGTTCATTTAAAGTGTTAATTTGTGTTTTGGAAAAGATTAACCTAGTAGAAAATGTTATTTTTTGCTAATTAACACTTTGTTTAATTATGCAATTTGCTTACTAGGTTTTTGCTAAAACATAATTAGCGAGTGTTAAAAATATAGGAATGATTTAGATAGCTTAGTTAAGCTATTTTAAGGTGTTTGTAATCGATAGATATGTAAGTGCACGGCAGCGCCCCGGCCGTCAATCCGACGCCAGAATGCGGAAACGAAACTTTTACGAAACTTGTAAACCGGCACTACCGCGCACTATAAAACCCGGATCGGGCCATTAACCTAATCCTAGCAAACTAGAGAATGGGTAGAAAGCTATACCGAGCGATCCATGTCCTTCGGTCTTCAGCCTCCACTCCGATCTCTTGCGGAATCTCCGGTCTTCATCTCCTCGTCGGAACGGGCACCACATCGCCGGATTCTTTTACGGGCTCCCATCTCTGGACCGAGGCAACTCGGGCACGAAGTTGGCAAGCCGACGTGCTCAAGGATGCTGTAGATGAAGTGTAGGATGATTTGTCTCTTGGGGTTGAAGTTGCCATTTGATGGAGAAGGAAAAATGAACTTTGGAGAGGTGTTAGGAATTTTGCAAGCAAGCAAATGAGATGAATGGTTTTCCCTCACCAAAAATGAACCCTCTTTCCTCCCAAATTGTGGCCGGCCATTCTCCTCATGGTGAAGGGAAAAATACAACCATAAAGCAAGTGGAGAAAAATGGAATGATAATGAGGAAAAAAAGAATCACACCAAAGCCAAATCAAATCCAATCTCATTTAATGCAAAAGAGTTGATTCAAAAAGAATCAAATGATGCTAGTCATATCATAATCTCTCCTTTCATAAGAAACCCCCTCCACAATACTAATTTGCATAATTGCAAATTAGCCCCTCCCATTATAAAAGTCCAGCCGTGAAGGAACAAAAGAAAACTGACCGAAACGGAATACAAACTGGCAACTTCAAAAAACTGATCCCGTAATAAATTACAGGAAAACCCCGCGACTGTATATACATACCTGCATTTGTATTCCCACTGAATACAAATGCAATGAGACAAAATCTACACTGTACAATACTAGGATCCGGCTTAAACCAAAACCTGCTAGTATTATCCGTCTGATCATGATCCATGCAATACCGCACGTATATGATCGAACCCTGGCATATCTCCATACGGCCTCTACAACGTTTCGCCCGAAACTTGAGAAAACGGTCTGTGGGGGACTCTAAAGACTCGTCAATATTTTGGCTGTGAATTCAACCACTGGCACGTCAGAGGTATTAGCCATACGTGACGGGCTACCAGGTATTGACCAAAAGGGACGTCGATGAGCGAACTCGTCCTGACACCCTACTGAGCCTGTCAGTGACAATATCCGTACAGTCCGATCCGTTCGTCTATGAGCATCGCATGGCGGGCCTAGGGGGTTGGTAAAAGTCAGACCCCCAAAAGCGGTACAAGTCGTGTAGGGTTCCTAGGCACTCTCAAGGGGTCTCACGAGGCATCAACCATGCCCGTTTCAAAAATTACGGTGCCGAGAAACCCTAGACTACGGATCGTTAGCTAGATGTCTAGGCGAAACAAGGAAACTAGTTAACACTTAACTATAAGAATACGGAAATACAACCTTTGTAGATCCGGTGCTCCACCTCCATAGCTCCGCAACGAAGTCTCCTCGCTGTCCAAATGAATTCCCGGGCTCTAGCGTCGGCTTCATCGGAGAAAGGACGGGCTAGGTCGTCGATGTCCATGCCGAAGATGATCTACGTCGAAGCATCGCAAGATCAAGCTCTCACTTCACCAAGTCATGAAACTTGTGAAGAAAACACACTCTACTACTTGGCAAGAGGTAGAGGATGAAGAAATAGGAAGTGGGTAGACTTTAGATTTGGATTTCTCACTCTTTTTCATCACTTGCCATTGGTGGAGGCAAGCTTTCTTCACTTGAAGAAATGAAGAAGAAGATGAAGATGAAGAAAATGATAAGTTATTAGAAAATAGAAAATAAAAGAATACTTATCATAATCTTAACCTTAGTTAAGTGTAGAGAATTGACTAAGGTTGGGTTGACTGGTTAGGGTTAAGGATGAGAACAAAAAGGTCAACAAGTCAAAGCTTCATGAAACTTCAACTAAAAACAAATGTAGCCACCATTCATTTTTATTTGCTTTTCTTTTTCCAAAAGAATAAATAAATGAATAAAATGAATAAGGAAAAAGTAAACCCTAACCATTTCATTAACCAAGGTTTAATTCTTTACACTTAACCAAAAGGCATGCATCATCAAACATGAAACAAGCAAGTGCACAAAATCATATCGCATATGCAATGCGCACATCCGAGTGAGAAAATCCATCTTAAAGTGAACCAATACTAGTTAATGCAAAGTAATATATCAAATATATAATTATGCATTAAATCATTAAATCAACACTTGATTTAACGATCCGGTCATATCGCATATAACCGACTAGTATTCTATGTATCGGCTTATCGAACCAACCCTTGATTCGATAACTAGGTTATATCGCATACAACCTTTCGATACATTCATCGCGAGAATGGAATACGGTATCACATACACGCATTATTCTCGGTCCCGCACATATCTCATATGCGCTCCTATTCCGTTTCGCTTGAGCCAGGAAACCTCTGTGTAGGACTCTAAAGACTCGTCAATACGCCGGCAGCAGGTGATGATCATATCAAGCACCCACAAGCCGCAAGCGGTCTGCTAAACGTAACGGCCACCCGGGTATTGAGCGATCAGAAGATCGACGAGCAAGCCCGCTCACACTCCTGTGAATCCAACCAGTAACACTACCGTACAGTCCGGTCTGATCGTCTGATATGTCGCATATCTTGCCTAGGGGTGGTAAACGTCAGACCCCAATAGCTCGATAAGTCGTGTCGATATGAGGCTCATAATGGGTCGAGAAACTACTGATAACACTTACTAGCAATTCTTTGATCAGCCCTGGCCAGGGACTTCCTGTTATAGCCAATCGAACACAGTGCAACATCAACTCCCTATACCGGGAGAGACGAATCCCCTCCTATTGCTCATTGCCTCCATGTGACTTGGGACTGTACCCAAAAACCACCGTTTTGCACGCCCTCTTGGACGTGGTAAGATGGAAATCAAAGCACAGTGGGAACCACACAAGACTCTATGACGATCTCGGGTCAACAGACTACTCTGTACCAGTGTCACCAGAGAACTGCCATCTGACGTAAGGTATAATACCATCTGGGAGTTCTCGGCGAGTCCGTCCAGTGTACCCAGTCTCCACTGAGCACCCGTATATCATCTCCGATGTCAAACACCAATGGATATAGGATCATCCATCGCCCATCTGTATGGGTCGAGAAGGTATACGCTAGTCTACTCTGGTATATCGATGCCCCGTCTCGATACACCCACGACTAGGGACATTGAAGGATGTACTTATGGACTACCATGTCCCCACTAGTATGATCCGCATCATAGTCCAGGTAGTCAAGTACACATCCTAAGGGCTTTACCAACATGTAACAGAGAGACAATTAGTGTACACGTTAAGGTAAAGTGCAACCAGATAGCATACTATCATGTCGAGCAAGAAAGTCCTCCCTATATATGTCCCAGCATCCACTACAATATACATCCAATGTACAGTAATGGCCTCTAGGGCATACATATAACTAACAATCTCCCACTTGCACTAGGGCCATCTGTAGCAGTGGTTGTAGTATCTCATACTCAACCATCCCATAAAAGTCTCTCTCTGGGAATAGGCCTTCGTGAGTGGATCTACCGTGTTGTCCTCTGAGTCTACTCTCTAAACCTCGATCACTCTGGAGATCAACTATCTCCATGATCAAGTGATACTGCCTTAGAATATGTCTGGATCACTGATGGGACGGTTGTTCCTGGCATAAGCCACAACTCCATTGCCACACAATAGGAGGAACTGAGTTCATCTCATGAACTAATATACACCCAAACAGCCTCTTTGGTAGCATCTTTAGTAGCGATGTATCGTGCCTTTATCGTCTAGTATGTCACGGTATCTAGCTTGGAACTCTTCCAACATACCGTCCCTTTACAGAGGGTAAAGACAATGCCTGCGACTGACATTCAGTCGTCTTTATCACCCTGGAACCCTTCCAGTGATTCTCCCCAGGATCAACTGATACCATCTCACTACAACTAGTGAGTAGCCTAACATCCATTTAGATCTATCTCATAGATCCAAAACTCAGGATTTAGGAGGTATCAGTTTGATCCTATATGGAGAATCATAGTGATAAGCGGAGATTGATCGAGCGTAGCATAGGAAACTTCTTCCCTATCAAGAGTATATCATCCACGTACTCTACGAGGATCGTCACCATACTCCCTACTATCCTTTTTGTTTATACAAGGTTCATCTACCATATTGATGATGTCAACTTCTTTGACTAATCCATCAAAACAGATGTTCCAACTCCGCGATGCCTGCTTTATCATATAAAACATCTTGCACACGTTTCCGCTACTCCCACTGTTTACGAGGCCCTCTGGCTGTGTACTTATAGACGCTCTCTTCTAAAACATCATTTAGAAAAGCTGTCATGACATCCAACCGCCAGATATCGTAGTCATGGTATGTAGCCGTGGCAAGTATGATCCGGATGGACTTAAGCATAGGCACTGGAAAAGGTTTCATCGTTATCCACGCCTGGTCGATGACGAAAACCTTTAACAAGTCTAGCTTTGAAAGTCTCAACTTTTCCATGTACACCAAGTAATCTTCTCAAGATATACTTGCTCCTGATGGGGATTTAACCCTTCAGATATAGCAACCAAAGTCCATACTTTGTTGGTGTACATGAATTCCATCTCAGATCTCTAAGCATCCAGCCATTCTTACAGAGTCCCACTCCTGATGGCCAGTTCGAAACTAGTTGGGTCATCATCTCATGATGCAATTCTCGCTCCCACTGTCATAGAGCAACCGAAGTATCTCTCAGGTGGGTGAGGAACCCTACTAGATCGGCGGAGAGGCTGAGGTTCGTTGGTTACTATTGAATCCTATGGTTCTATCAAATCATCAGCTGCAGTTTGTATGGCTGGAACCTTTCCAGTTCTACATAACAGATCTTGCCTCGAGCTTGTCCGGATTTTGCTTTTAGACATAGGCCGGACAACCACAAATCTTAACTAGCGTAAGACATGGGCTCTTCCCTTTCCATATCATATATGAAGTGGTAGGCAACTGATTTGATTGGAACCCTATTCAATAGGTATGCAGCTTCTCAAGCGCATAACTCCCAAAAAGAAATAGGTAACTCAGTAGTACTCATCATAGAGCACACCTTATCATATAGGGTGTGATTGCTCCGCCCCGATATACCATCGTGCTATGGTGTATACGGAGGAGTAATGCTGAGAGAGAATCTCATTCTCCTTTAGAATAATCCAGGATTTCCGTGCTCAAGTATTCTCCTCCTTGATCTCATCAAAAGACATAATACTTATACCCATATTTTGGTTCTCTACTTCTAACTTATATTCTGTGAATATCTCAAAAGGTTCTGACTCATGTTTCAACAGGAACATATGACTGAATCTTGAGAGATTATTAGAGAACGTAATGAAGTAAAAAGAACCAGTCCTGGCATGTGTCGACAAGGGACCTACATACATCAACATGTATCATCCCAAGAGTTCATTAACTCTTTCTCTGTTTCCAGTAAACGGAGCTATGGTCATCTTATCTTTGTGACATGACTGGCGAGTTTCACAAGATGTAAATTCAAACTAATTTAAATATGCATCTTTATGTAACTCCAGCTAGTCGGGTCGCATTGATATGACCTAGTCTACAATACCTCAAGAAGGAATCGTTCAATTCTGAACTCTTCCTCTTGTGTGTGTTCTGTATACTAAGAACTGTAGTTTGATTTAGAACATCAACGCTTTTAGATAACGTGCCTGAACCGATCAACTTTTGATATAGGAAATGTTCAAATCATTATCCAACAATACAAAATTATATCCTTTCTTTACTAATAAAGAAACTGATATGATTTTGTATATCAGGTTCGGTATCTAATAACATTCGTTCAGAATCAATGTATTGGTAATACAGGGTGACAGTGACCAACAGACTTGGCTGCAACACTTGCCCCGTTTTCTGTCTCATGAAACTTATCACCCGTTCTCAGTTTTTCTACCCTTTTGTAGCCCTATGTAACAGATTACATATCTGGGATCCTGATCCAGTATCATATACCCAGGATTCGGAGGATACTGAGAAACAGTTCTGTATAATGAACACACCCGAAGATGATGCATCAACATGCACTCTCTTCGTTTGGGCGGCATGAGAATTCTGGTAATCCCCAATTTTCTGCTCTGTCTTATAACATTTATAAGTTAGAGCGGGACCAACGTTCCCCAGCTCAGTATAACAAGCGAGTTCGGTCAATAATCCGTATTATTATCTTGATTAAGGCGTGATATGGTCGCTACCTGGAGAGAGAGAGAAGAAAACACTCAGCGTGCGCTCTTGCAAGATCAGATTGGTTATTTATTTTATCTAATCAGGATGGCTCCCACTGCTTTTTATCAAATCTTCCTTCAAACCCTAAAAGGAAAGACTAGCCGGGATTAATTACACACTACAAGTTCGCCAATCTTTCAGCCAGGCCAGTGTCGGTACTTTGAGGGAGGTCCCCCGTGCTTTCGCACGAACCTAATTAATGTAAACCTCGTTTTCCCAGAGGCGTAACCTCGTTAACACCTTTCTAGACACCTACTTGATCGGCTAATTGTAATGAATAAAACTCTCCCAGGAGTAACACTTACTCGCAGCGGGTATCGGGATCCAACTATCTCATAGAAGGTATGCAATCTCATTGCAAATTTCAACACTTGAAATTCCCGATAATATTTTGCCCCTAACCTCCTATGACCTTGACAAAGGCCAACAAATCATAGGATGCTAGTCAAGTTCAACCCGTCATTTCTTGATCGAAATAAACCCACCCGCACGGCCCTTGACAAAGGCCAACAAGGTCGCACGACTACCCTAATCCAATCTGCATCATATGCATAAGCAGATAAGCACCAGTTAGCTACCGCACACTGCGCCTTGACAAAGGCCAACAAACGCAGCACGAATACTAACTACTACTTATCTGAAATGACGGAGGGCTACGACAGGTTTTTCTGAAAACCTATTGCGTAATGAACTCGATATCGTTGCAGGATCGAATGAATTTTGAAATGGAGTGTTTTTGAGGCTTTTCTAGTTTTGCTAAAGGAGTCACTCCCGGTGAAGGGATCGTCGGTCCTTTCCTCGTCGAATGAGGTGCGGGATATATCATATATATCGCTGTGCAAAGCAAAACTCTTAAAAGCAATCAAAAGACAAACCGAGTGTGTAGCATCTGCCAGTTATTGCTAAAGGAGTCACTCCCGGTGAAGGGATCTCGGTCCTTTCCTTATCGAATAAGGTGCAGGATATATCATATATACCGCTGTGCAAAGCAAGAACTGTAGCTACCTGTTTTATTTTGAAATTCGATTCTACAACATCTTAGGTTTCTTTTATATCATTAATCTCATTAATGAAGTCCCATCATTTAAGTACCTAAACATCACAGATAAATACGACGTACACTTATGCCATCCGCATTCGCCTCGATGTCCCCTCGTGCACCGTTAGGTTAGGTAACTAACGGCAGAGCGGGGCAGGGCTAGCGCGGGTGTAAAACATAAGTAACGCTTATATAATATATCATATATACTATATACTGTATCTATCACAGAACATCACATGATCACATCACAGATATCGCAGCAGAAGAAACATATGAAATATTGGATATACTAGGACGTCCGTGTTTTCAATACGAGCCAGTATAAAACACGGATTCCACGGTCGCGATGAATAGCCAAACCCACACCCCTAGACCCCTACGAGAGCGGCAAGCAACCCTACCACTTCTAGAGTTAGGAGACCCGGACTCGACTCCTCGAGTTGGTCTCCCACTGGACTCCAGAACCCGGTTACTTGTGCCCTCCTCCTTGGGTCTATCCTAGTGCGGAAAAGTAAATAATATACAACAACGGTGACAACTTCCGCAACCTGGAAGCGCCCCAATAAAAGAATATTACATACACGTTTTTACATGAATGAAAATGAAAAACACTCATCTCACATAAAAAAACCCGGCTATTCAAACACGACGATCCAATATAACATATCCAGCAACACATAACATCACATGTCATCAACGTAAGTAAATATGCGCATCCTAATTGTCGTTGGCATATAGCAACGAAACCGGCGATATCACATATTACACTTACGGTCACAGAAAAGAAAGTGTAAAACTACAACAGTTGGAATCCGCAATCTCTTTAGACATCGCATGCCTAATCAAATGAATTACTTAGACATCGCATGCCTAACAATTATAAACCCCGCATTTTAGTCTCATTATCGAAAACACTTTTCAATATCAAGTCGGGCAATTCAACAAGATTCCCGACAGCCTGATCGAATGCTCGTCACAAACTTCAGTAGGCGGCCGCACCCCCGATACCGTCGACGAAGTGCACCAAGACGGAACACCGCCACCGCGAGCACCCAAACGGATGCTTTCGGCGACGGGGTTCTCCTACAGTCACTTGGTCGGGGCTATGGAGTGAGGCTGTCTATTAAGTTTACCCGGCGAGTATCCGCGTACGCTACGTGATTGCGACGGACTTTTGATCACATCAAAATTCCGTGGCAACCGATCAAGTGAGACTAAACTGCTACGTTTATAACATTCATTTAGTTATCTCATAACTTTTTGTAAATTCCAATTATTGTATCACATTCCAAATAAATAGAAAATGCTAAACTTTTCGATCGAACAATCGAACACCCAAGTTTTCCCGAAACTGATCAACGCATGAAACAAGTATAACAACATTCCGTTCGTGCCTCAGTACCAACGGTCCATCCCTAGAAGGGTCAAGCCAACGCCTCACATGTGGCACGCCGTACTGCCCCAAACCCGAAGGTTCAAAGGGCAGTTCAAGACGGTCACATAATCGAGTTAAGGTTTGTTGTCTTCTAGAGGGTCCATCGCATTACTTGCACTACTTAGAACGTCGTTAAACTTCGGAAAAATCCAACACTTGGAAATTTCCCGACAGGGGAAAAAGTGGGTATTTATATCCGGTCGAACCTTTTAACATATTCTAAAAATACCCGGAAAGCCACACAGACAAAATTTGATAATCCGATCGAACATTCGAATCCCCAAAACAACCCAGAAAAATTCAACTCTTGAAAAAATATTAAAAATTCCCAGGAAAACCAGCACTATAAATTAGGAGTTACTGTGTAAAATATATTAAATGAGGTGGCCGTACGGCCGCTGTCACGCCCCGCTTCCCAGAGTACGCAAGATTGGGCACGTGACATAGCCAACCATGCTACCTGTGGGTAGGAAGTATCCATCCACAGTCACATTACGGTTGTAGAGATATCAAGAACAAGATAAATAAACTAATCTAGCACATGTCCAAATCCATAATAACGAGAGTCAATAAACAATAAGTGCGGAAGCAAATGATCCAATATAATAATAGAAAGGTACGTCCCATAATGCGGGATCGCACCTGGAAATAAAATGCAATAAATGAACTAACCACTATAGAACTCAAATCAGCCTGCTGGCTGAAGTACTCCTGCTCAGTCGTCGACAGTGGTAAAGAATCTGGGCCATGCAAAACCCAGACGTCAGCGCGTCATGTCAACCAACAATATAATATGAACATGGTAATAAGCAATGCAGGGATAGACATGAATAAAGCAGTAATATGAAACAACAGTGCCGGACAATGTGCAGTGGGTAACTAAATTGTTCTAACAGGTTTTCTATTCTAAAGTCTTTGAAATCAATTTGATGAATCGTCGATGTAACTCAATAGTATCCCGTACATACCCGGGACCACGGCCACAATATTCTCGGCTGCAGCCGAGACATGCCGTTAGGCACAGAATAGGAATGTGTACACTCGGTATTACCCCGTACATACCCGGGATCACGTCCACAATATTCTCGGTCGAAACCGAGACATGCCGTTAGGCACAGAATAGGAATGTGTACACTCGGTATTACCCCGTACATACCCGGGATCACGGCCACAATATTCTCGGTCGAAACCGAGACATGCCGTTAGGCACAGAATAGGAATGTGTACACTCGAACGGTAGTGAACTGTCGAGTTACAAGTCAGGTTCATCTTTGATTTCCCCATACCCCCAAGTTATGTATGTCAGGTCAGGTATTCAGTAGTCGAGGACTAATGCCAACAGAAAATCAGGTAAAAGTAGGTCTGTCTGGATAGACAGCAGGGATGGTCAGGTTTGTCGGCATAAGCATGAAATCATGAAACAAGTCATGTCAGGGTACGACAGGATGAGTCGGTATGTATGTATATCATGCGTAGCAGGGTCAGGCCAATATGTAGTGCAATCGAGTATGTGCTCACAACAGGTATACAATCAAATAATGAACAGCAGCAGGAAACAGTAAATAACCATATTATTCCATGTAAACACAGTGTTGTTTGTATTCTCCTATTAACAGGTTCAAGCACCTTTGGGGTGCAATAGCCACAAGGTGAAGCAATATCCACAATCATAAAGTAATGAAGCTACATGAATTTGCACTAAGTATAATGATTGTCTCGTGAATGATTTAACAATTAAAGCAGATATGATCCAATTGTTTTATTTAGTTGAAATATGGATTGGTAGTGGGTTGATTAATTATGAGAAACTATTATAACGATTCCATGTTAAAGATAACCGCAACTATCAATTCTAACTTATAATATAATATTAATTACCATCATTAAGTTGTTGTATTATATAGTATGAATTCAACTGCGTGGCAAGACTAGATCTCGCACGCTAGCATGTTAAAGCAAGTATTCAGATACTTGCCTCGACGGTTTTGCAAACCGGAACACGGATGCGATGTCGGCAGAAAACACGATATGGTAGCACGGGCCACGGATCGAGTCCCAACAGAGAACAACGGGATCACACGGACCAGGGTACTTCGCTGGAGCGTCGGGTTCGCCAAGACGGCACGGTCGGATTCCGGCAAAACACGGCAACGAGTTAGCAACACACGATAAACTTAAAACGATCAGCAGGGGGGGGTGATTTGCACAAAGGAAAGATGAGAAAGCTTACAGAGAGATACCAGGGTGACCCCGGCGGGCTCGACGGCGCTGGAACGCCGGCGAGGCAGCGATGGCGGCTGTGAAGACTTGAACGGCCTCGGGGTTCGCTGGAGAGGGTGTTGCGACGAGTGGAGGAGAGGGTGGTCGGCTCTGGTGGTCGAGGGGGAAAGGAGGTGGCGCGGGTGACGACGGCGAGGATCGCCGGCGCGTTCTCCGGCGAACAGCAGAGGGTACTTGATGGGGTTATGGGCTCGGGTTGGTGGTCCGGCGAGGGGAGGAGGGAAGCGACGACGAGGTCGGGACGAGGATGGTGAGAGGGAGTCGCGGGAGTCGTCGGCGACGAGAGGCGGCGTCGACGTCGGGCTCTGCAGTGGTTGGAGGCGTCGTCGGGGTTGGGTGCAGGTGCGGTAATCGGCGGAGGAAGGAGGTAAGTGGGTGCGGTGAGGTCGACGAGGTGGTGACGGCGACGGTGAGGTCGTGAGGAGGTCGGCGGTGAAGAACGAGGGGCTAGGGTTAGGGTTCTGAGACGCTTTCTCGTGATGAAGAGGGAGCGAGGGAGGCGGCTGCATGGGGGATTTAATAGAGGAGAGAGAGAGTTGTTAGAGGGAGAGAGAGAATGAGATAGGGAAAGGGAAGAGAGAGATAGAGAGAGGCGGAGAGAGAGAGAGGTAGGATGGGGCCCACGAGGGGGAAATCCACGCTTGCGATTGGCTGAGGCGAGGTAAGGAATTATTTGGGTAAAGATTTGAAGGGATTTAACTGTTAGGAATTTATATAAACGTATATAAATAGTTTATTGATATTAAAATAAATGGGCCTTTTTGGCGCGAAATGAAACATTTCCAAATCGCGCCCGGGTCGCGCCCAAATGTTCCAAATTCAAATTTTAGGATTTTAAGCGGGTTCCAAATTTTGAAAAGAGGTGTTTAATGATTAAAAATGCATGCCCCCAAGTCGGACACTTGCACGCGCGCGTAGTCGTCCAAATTTGCCCGTTTAGCCAAACGGAACGGAATCTCGACACGCGGACGCTACCACGCGACTAGTGGTGACGAGTAGGCCAACATGGACATTCTAAATTTCATTTTAGGTGTTAAAATTTGTTATGTGCCAAAATGACTTAACCGGTTAAAATTTAGCAATAAACCCCAGAAAAACAGAATAATTGGAAATGAGCAATATAAAACCCTCAACTAGTAATATAAATAGTATTATTGGGCTCGGGTGTTACATCATACCCAACTACAAAAAGAATTTCGTCCTCGAAATTCCAAGAATACAGGATAGCTAACTACTGGAAGAGGTGAGGGAATTTCTGCCGGATCTCGTCTTCTCGCTCCCGAGTGGATTCTCTATGCGATCGATTACCCCAAGAAACTAGCACAAGAGGGATAACCTTGTTCTTAAGAACCTTTTCTCTTCGATCCTTGATTTCAACTGGTCGCTCCTCAAAAGTCAGGTCCTCTCGCACAGTCAACTCCGAATGATCCAAGACATGAGTCTCATCACGAACATACCTCCGTAGTTGAGACACATAAAACACGTCGTGAACTCCTGCTAATGACGGTGGTAATGCCAACCGGTACGATACCTCTCCAACACGCTCCAAAATCTCGAAGGGTCCAACGAATCGAGGACTAAGCTTTCCCCGACTTCCAAAGCGAATCACTCCTCTAGTCGGTGATATCTTCAGGAATACCAAATCACCCACGGCGAACTCTAGAGGTCTTCTTGACGTGTCGGCCCAACTCTTCTGTCTCTCTTGAGCTGCCTTCATATGCTTCCTGATTGTATTCACCTTCTCGACTGTCTGCACCACCAAATCTGGTCCTAGTAACCTTCGTTCACCAACATCATCCCAACAAACAGGCGAACGGCACTTACGACCATACAACGCTTCAAACGGAGCCATCTGAATAGTCGCTTGGAAGCTATTGTTGTACGAAAACTCCACCAGGTGTAGATGATCCTCCCAAGAACCTTTGAAGTCTAACATGCAAGCCCTCAACATATCTTCAAGGGTTTGGATCGTTCTCTCCGATTGTCCATCAGTCTGAGGATGATAAGCTGTGCTAAACTTCAATCGAGTCCCCAAACTTTCTTGTAAACTCCTCCAGAAGTGCGACAAGAACCGAGTGTCCTGGTCGGACACGATGCTTACCGGCACTCCATGCAATCTCACAATCTCTTGCATGTACCGCTCTGCCAAAGTCTCTGTCGATTGACCAACCCGAAAAGGAATAAAGTGAGCTGTCTTGGTCAAACGATCGACAATCACCCATACGGCATTGTTGCCCTTTGGACTCCGCGGTAAAGCCGTCACGAAATCCATGGTTACATGTTCCCACTTCCACTGAGGGATCGGAAGGGGTTGCAACAAACCAGCAACCCTTTGGTGTTCAGCCTTGACTTGCTGACACACCAAGCACTTAGCCACGAAGCGAGCAATTTCCCGTTTCATACCTTCCCACCAAAAGTGCTGTCGAATATCTCGGTACATCTTTGTCCCTCCTGGATGTACAGAGTAAGCTGAACTGTGTGCCTCCTTCATAAGCTCTTCACGCACATCTCCCTTTGGCACACACACACGGCTACCACATCTCAACGAACCGTCTTCGTGGATCAGTAAATCGGTTCGTAGTCCGGCTTCAACCTGCTCTCGAAACTTTTGCAGTCTAGGATCCTGCGATTGTGCCGCTTTAATCTTCTCAACTAAGGACGATTGTACTTGCAACTGCATCAACTGTCCTGTAGCATGGGGTAGCACAACTTCCAAGTCAAATCTTCGAAAATCCGCAATGATCTCTCTCTGTGCAGTCAATATCTGAATTGCTGGTAACCGACTCAGCGCATCCGGCACGACGTTGACCTTTCCCGGATGGTACTTAAGATCGAGGTCATAGTCGGCCATCAGCTCCAACCATCTGCATTGCCTCATGTTCAACTCCTTCTGAGTAAACACATACTTTAAACTCTTGTGATCTGTAAAGACTTCGACTCTCTCGCCCAAAAGGTAGTGTCTCCAAATCTTCAGGGCGAAGATCACGGCTGCAAGCTCTAAGTCATGAGTCGGATAGTTCTTCTCATGAGTCTTCAGCTGTCTCGATGCGTAAGCGACGACTTTCCCATTCTGCATTAAAACACATCCCAATCCTTTTCCAGATGCGTCGCTGTGAATCACCAGTCCTCCTGAATTATCCGGTACGGTCAGGATCGGGGCGGTTATCAACTTCTGCTTCAACGTCTCGAAGGCCAATGCACATCCATCCGTCCAAACAAACGGTACCTCCTTACGCGTAAGCTTGGTCAACGGCTCAGCTAAACGAGCGAAGTTCTCCACAAATCTCCTGTAGTATCCGGCGAGTCCAAGGAAACTTCTTATCTCCGCAACATTCTTGGAATAGGCCAATCTCGAACTGCTGTAATCTTCTCGGGATCAACGGCGATTCCATTGCCCGACACAACATGCCCCAGAAACTTCACTTCTTCCAGCCAGAATTCGCACTTACTCATCTTCGCGAATAACATCTCTTGTCTCAGCGTCTGCAATGCGATCCTTAAATGCTCAGCATGCTCCTCCGGACTCTTCGAGTACACCAGAATATCGTCAATGAATACCACAATAAACTGGTCCAAGAATGGTGAAAAGATCCTGTTCATCAAATCCATGAATATTGCCGGCGCATTAGTCACTCCGAAGGGCATCACTAGATACTCGAAATGCCCATATCGAGTTCGAAACGCCGTCTTGCAAATGTCTTCTGCTTTCACTCGGACCTGATGATATCCTGATCGCAAGTCCAGTTTCGAGAATACCCTCGCGCCACTAAGCTGCTCAAAAAATTCTCCAATGCGAGGGATCGGGTACTTGTTCTTAATAGTCACCCGGTTCAATTCTCGATAATCAATGCACATCCTTCTCGTGCCATCCTTCTTCTTTACTAAAAGAACTGGAGCTCCCCAAGGTGAGTTGCTGCTTCGAATCCATCCCTTCTCGAGTAATTCACCAACTTGTTTCTTAACTTCTTCCAATTCCACCGGTGCCATCGGATAATAAGATTTTGATACTGGCGCTGCCCCAGGAATAAGGTCAATCGCAAACTCCACATCTCGCTTCGGCGGTAAGCCCGAAATATCTTCAAACACATCCATAAAGTCGCGGACAACTGCCGGCTCTTCATTACTATCCACAACCATAGCCGCAAGAACACTGTTTGTCGGCCTAGCCCTAAACTCGACTGGCCCGACAGAACTGCTTCCTTACCGCAACTGCTGTCTGCATCGTTGGCCGCGAAAGGTCCAGCGAGACTACTGAGTCTCGTCCACTCCGCTGCATGCACGTCCACGGTTGCTCCATTCTGCCTTAGTCCGATAAATTTCTTCCCTTTCCTCCGCGCAGTCTGCGGGAAGAACTTCTCCAGGGGGTTCTTAGAAAAACTTCGCCCAACTGATCGGCTTGGGCAAGCGGGTCTCCTCCACAAGCCGTCACTCTCGGGCGTAATCCACTAACTGAATGCGCACCACATCAACTCCTTTGTCCTCTGGAATCTGTGTCGCAATCAGCAAATTCTCCGTATCGCTAGCCACGGCTCGGCTGGCAACGGCTCCTCCAGAAAAGTGAAAGTAGACGGATCCAAAAGTCTGAAATCTGCTACGGTCCTTACTCGGTCAATTGGTCTAGTTCCAACATCGTTTACAGACTGCTGAACGATCTGCAAACCTTCCTGAAACAAGTCCGCTTGCTGCTGGATCAGCTCGGTCTGTTTCTTTGATTTCCAGCATTTCTCTTATCACTCCAAGCATGGCGGCTTCGTTCACACGCCTCTGGTACGTCTTCAACTTCTTACCTGTCATAATCCTGAACTCAAAACACCCAACATTAGCATGATGATAGATTCTGAATGTGGATCAAGGCTAGAACTCCAAGATACTTAAATAGAGTACCGCATTGTAGCTATGCCGCGGTATCATAGCCGCAATTACTTAACTCCACCCAAGTCGCCTAAGTCCTAGAGATAACAAGAAGTTAGGTTTTCGAATTGACAATGCAAAGTAAGTTTGCATGTCGACATGATCCGGAAGAAGGATTCAAGGAGGGTAAAACGGTCAAGGTGGCTGGACATGTTTCCTAATCACGGGTATTCTGATTCGTGTATCGGGTGCAATACCCAACTACAAAGAATCAACCCAATTAACCTATGGCTCTGATACCAAAAGAACCATGTCACGCCCCGCTTCCCAGAGTACGCAAGATTGGGCACGTGACATAGCCAACCATGCTACCTGTGGGTAGGAAGTATCCATCCTCAGTCACATTACGGTTGTAGAGATATCAAGAACAAGATAAATAAACTAATCTAGCACATGTCCAAATCCATAATAACGAGAGTCAATAAACAATAAGTGCGGAAGAAAATGATCCAATATAATAATAGAAAGGTACGTCCCATAATGCGGGATCGTACCTGGAAATAAAATGCAATAAATGAACTAACCACTATAGAACTCAAATCAGCCTGCTGGCTGAAGTACTCCTGCTCAGTCGTCGACAGTGGTAAAGAATCTGGGCCATGCAAAACCCAGACGTCAGCGCGTCATGTCAACCAACAATATAATATGAACATGGTAATAAGCAATGCAGGGATAGACATGAATAAAGCAGTAATATGAAACAACAGTGCCGGGCAATGTGCAGTGGGTAACTAAATTGTTCTAACAGGTTTTCTATTCTAAAGTCTTTGAAATCAATTTGATGAATCGTCGATGTAACTCAATAGTATCCCGTACATACCCGGGACCACGGCCACAATATTCTCGGCTGCAGCCGAGACATGCCGTTAGGCACAGAATAGGAATGTGTACACTCGGTATTACCCCGTACATACCCGGGATCACGGCCACAATATTCTCGGTCGAAACCGAGACATGCCGTTAGGCACAGAATAGGAATGTGTACACTCGGTATTACCCCGTACATACCCGGGATCACGGCCACAATATTCTCGGTCGAAACCGAGACATGCCGTTAGGCACAGAATAGGAATGTGTACACTCGAACGGTAGTGAACTGTCGAGTTACAAGTCAGGTTCATCTTTGATTTCCCCATACCCCCAAGTTATGTATGTCAGGTCAGGTATTCAGTAGTCGAGGACTAATGCCAACAGAAAATCAGGTAAAAGTAGGTCTGTCTGGATAGACAGCAGGGATGGTCAGGTTTGTCGGCATAAGCATGAAATCATGAAACAAGTCATGTCAGGGTACGACAGGATGAGTCGGTATGTATGTATATCATGTGTAGCAGGGTCAGGCCAATATGTAGTGCAATCGAGTATGTGCTCACAACAGGTATACAATCAAATAATGAACAGCAGCAGGAAACAGTAAATAACCATATTATTCCATGTAAACACAGTGTTGTTTGTATTCTCTTATTAACAGGTTCAAGCACCTTTGGGGTGCAATAGCCACAAGGTGAAGCAATATCCACAATCATAAAGTAATGAAGCTACATGAATTTGCACTAAGTATAATGATTGTCTCGTGAATGATTTAACAATTAAAGCAGATATGATCCAATTGTTTTATTTAGTTGAAATATGGATTGGCAGTGGGTTGATTAATTATGAGAAACTATTATAACGATTCCATGTTAAAGATAACCGCAACTATCAATTCTAACTTATAATATAATATTAATTACCATCATTAAGTTATTGTATTATATAGTATGAATTCAACTGCGTGGCAAGACTAGATCTCGCACGCTAGCATGTTAAAGCAAGTATTCAGATACTTGCCTCGACGGTTTTGCAAACCGGAACACGGATGCGATGTTGGCAGAAAACACGATATGGTAGCACGGGCCACGGATCGAGTCCCAACAGAGAACAACGGGATCACACGGACCAGGGTACTTCGCTGGAGCGTCGGGTTCGCCAAGACGGCACGGTCGGATTCCGGCAAAACACGGCAACGAGTTAGCAACACACGATAAACTTAAAACGATCAGCGCGGGGGGGGGGGGGTGATTTGCACAAAGGAAAGATGAGAAAGCTTACAGAGAGATACCAGGGTGACCCCGGCGGGCTCGACGGCGCTGGAACGCCGGCGAGGCAGCGACGGCGGCTGCGAAGACTTGAACGGCCTCGGGGTTCGCTGGGGAGGGTGTTGCGACGAGTGGAGGAGAGGGTGGTCGGCTCTGGTGGTCGAGGGGGAAAGGAGGTGGCGCGGGTGACGACGGCGAGGATCGCCGGCGCGTTCTCCGGCGAACAGCAGAGGGTACTTGATGGGGTTATGGGCTCGGGTTGGTGGTCCGGCGAGGGGAGGAGGGAAGCGACGACGAGGTCGGGACGAGGATGGTGAGAGGGAGTCGCGGGAGTCGTCGGCGACGAGAGGCGGCGTCGACGTCGGGCTCTGCAGTGGTTGGAGGCGTCGTCGGGGTTGGGTGCAGGTGCGGGAATCGGCGGAGGAAGGAGGTAAGTGGGTGCGGTGAGGTCGACGAGGTGGTGACGGCGACGGCGAGGTCGTGAGGAGGTCGGCGGTGAAGAACGAGGGGCTAGGGTTAGGGTTCTGAGACGCTTTCTCGTGATGAAGAGGGAGCGAGGGAGGCGGCTGCATGGGGGATTTAATAGAGGAGAGAGAGAGTTGTTAGAGGGAGAGAGAGAATAAGATAGGAAAAGGGAAGAGTGAGATAGAGAGAGGCGGAGAGAGAGAGGTAGGATGGGGCCCACGAGGGGGAAATCCACGCTCGCGATTGGCTGAGGCGAGGTAAGGAATTATTTGGGTAAAGATTTGAAGGGATTTAACTGTTAGGAATTTATATAAACGTATATAAATAGTTTATTGATATTAAAATAAATGGGCCTTTTTGGCGCGAAATGAAACATTTCCAAATCGCGCCCGGGTCGCGCCCAAATGTTCCAAATTCAAATTTTAGGATTTTAAGCGGGTTCCAAATTTTGAAAAGAGGTGTTTAATGATTAAAAATGCATGCCCCCAAGTCGGACACTTGCACGCGCGCGTAGTCGTCCAAATTTGCCCGTTTAGCCAAACGGAACGGAATCTCGACACGCGGACGCTACCACGCGACTAGTGGTGACGAGTAGGCCAACATGGACATTCTAAATTTCAATTTAGGAGTTAAAATTTGTTATGTACCAAAATGACTTAACCGGTTAAAATTTAGCAATAAACCCCAGAAAAACAGAATAATTGGAAATGAGCAATATAAAATCCTCAACTAGTAATATAAATAGTATTATTGGGCTCGGATGTTACAGCCGCGGAACCGCCGCATGAGCCTTGCTCGTGCCGCGGAACCGCGGCAGTTTGATAGAGTTAGGGCCACGAATTTTACAGTAACTCTTAAAATCACCTGCTGATTTTTCTGCATATTTTTAATATGGAAAAAACCAGATTTTTAAAAATTGGACAGAGAGCATGTTTGTGATCGGGTTTCGGGTTCGTTCGGACTTCAAATTCCGTCTGGACTTCACCTAAGGCTCTAGCTAGGCTCTGATACCACTGTAGGGTTCCTAGGCACTCTCAAGGGGTCTCACGAGGCATCAACCATGCCCGTTTCAAAAATTACGGTACCGAGAAACCCTAGACTACGGATCGTTAGCTAGATGTCTAGGCGAAACAAGGAAACTAGTTAACACTTAACTATAAGAATACGGAAATACAACCTTTGTAGATCCGGTGCTCCACCTTCATAGCTCCGCAACGAAGTCTCCTCGCTGTCCAAATGAATTCCAGGGCTCTAGCGTCGGCTTCGTCGGAGAAAGGACGGGCTAGGTCGTCGATGTCCATGCCGAAGATGATCTACGTCGAAGCATCGCAAGATCAAGCTCTCACTTCACCAAGTCATGAAACTTGTGAAGAAAACACACTCTACTACTTGGCAAGAGATAGAGGATGAAGAAATAGGAAGTGGGTAGACTTTAGATTTGGATTTCTCACTCTTTTTCATCACTTGCCATTGGTGGAGGCAAGCTTTCTTAACTTGAAGAAATGAAGAAGAAGATGAAGATGAAGAAAATGATAAGTTATTAGAAAATAGAAAATAAAAGAATACTTATCATAATCTTAACCTTAGTTAAGTGTAGAGAATTGACTAAGGTTGGGTTGAATGGTTAGGGTTAAGGATGAGAACAAAAAGGTCAACAAGTCAAAACTTCATGAAACTTCAACTAAAAACAAATGTAGCCACCATTCATTTTTATTTGCTTTTCTTTTTCCAAAAGAATAAATAAATGAATAAAATGAATAAGGAAAAAGTAAACCCTAACCATTTCATTAACCAAGGTTTAATTCTTTACACTTAACCAAAAAGCATGCATCATCAAACATGAAACAAGCAAGTGCACAAAATCATATCGCATATGCAATGCGCACATCCGAGTGAGAAAATCCATCTTAAAGTGAACCAATACTAGTTAATGCAAAGTAATATATCAAATATATAATTATGCATTAAATCATTAAATCAACACTTGATTTAACGATCCGGTCATATCGCATATAACCGACTAGTATTCTATGTATCGGCTTATCGAACCAACCCTTGATTCGATAACTAGGTTATATCGCATACAACCTTTCGATACATTCATCGCGAGAATGGAATACGGTATCACATACACGCATTATTCTCGGTCCCGCACATATCTCATATGCGCTCCTATTCCGTTTTGCTTGAGCCAGGAAACCTCTGTGTAGGACTCTAAAGACTCGTCAATACGCCGGCAGCAGGTGATGATCATATCAAGCACCCACAAGCCGCAAGCGGTCTGCTAAACGTAACGGCCACCCGGGTATTGAGCGATCAGAAGATCGACGAGCAAGCCCGCTCACACTCCTGTGAATCCAACCAGTAACACTACCGTACAGTCCGGTCTGATCGTCTGATATGTCGCATATCTTGCCTAGGGGTGGTAAACGTCAGACCCCAATAGCTCGATAAGTCGTGTCGATATGAGGCTCACAACGGGTCGAGAAACTACTGGTAACACTTACTAGCAATTCTCTGATCAGCCCTGGCCAGGGACTTCCTGTTATAGCCAATCGAACACAGTGCAACATCAACTCCCTATACCGGGAGAGACGAATCCCCTCCTATCGCTCATTGCCTCCATGTGACTTGGGACTGTACCCAAAAACCACCGTTTTGCACGCCCTCTTGGACGTGGTAAGATGGAAATCAAAGCACAGTGGGAACCACACAAGACTCTATGACGATCTCGGGTCAACAGACTACTCTGTACCAGTGTCACCAGAGAACTGCCATCTGACGTAAGGTATAATACCATCTGGGAGTTCTCGGCGAGTCCGTCCAGTGTACCCAGTCTCCACTGAGCACCCGTATATCATCTCCGATGTCAAACACCAATGGATATAGGATCATCCATCGCCCATCTGTATGGGTCGAGAAGGTATACGCTAGTCTACTCTGGTATATCGATGCCCCGTCTCGATACACCCACGACTAGGGACATTGAAGGATGTACTTATGGACTACCATGTCCCCACTAGTATGATCCGCATCATAGTCCAGGTAGTCAAGTACACATCCTAAGGGCTTTACCCACATGTAACAGAGAGACAATTAGTGTACACGTTAAGGTAAAGTGCAACCAGATAGCATACTATCATGTCGAGCAAGAAAGTCCTCCCTATATATGTCCCAGCATCCACTACAATATACATCCAATATACAGTAATGGCCTCTAGGGCATACATATAACTAACAAGTCGTGTCGGAGTGTAGCCCAGAACACCCTGAGATACTACTGGAATACCTATCAGTAAATCTCCTGCCTTGGCCAAGGACTTCGTGTAATGGCTCTCCTAGACACAGCGCGACCTCACCCCCAATACCGGGAGAGACGAACCCCTGCAGATCCGCTCACTGCCTCCATGTGGCTCGGGACTGTACCCAACTAAAACCTGTTTGCACGTCTCCTTTGAGCGTGGTAGGGTAGTAATCAAAGTACAGTGGGAACTCACACGAGACAAATGACGATCTCAGGTCGATGAACTAACCTGTACACATGTCACCAGGGAACTGCTATCTGACGTCAGGTATAAGACCAACTAGCATGTTCCCGGCGAGTCCTGTCCGGTGTACTCATAACCCAATGAGCACCTGTATACATCTTAGGTGAACCAACTGACACCAGTGGCTTGTGAGACCGGCCACCGCCCCTCGTCGGGGTCTCGACTGTATACACTAGTCTACTCTGGAGTATCGATGCCCTGTCTCGAAACTCCCACGACTAGGGACCTTTTAAGGATGTGCTTATAGACTACCAGCTCCAACGTATATGATCGCCCTCATACTGCTGGCAGTCAAGCAAGAATCCTAGGGGCTCTATCAACGTGCAATAGTGTCCTGTAAGGTCACCTAAAGCAGTACACGATGATAAAGATAAACCAGATAGCATACTATCATCTTGAGTAAGACTGTCCTATCGGGATAGGTCCTCCATCAATCATTGCAATCACGTGCCTGTGATCCAATAATTGACTCTGAGGGCACTATCTCCAACAATCTCCCACTTGCACTCAAGACTAATTATTGTGATGTCGCATACTCACAGCCCGTGTGATACCGAACACCCAACTCCTCTACTGATTAGTCTCACAAAACCAGTTTGCGAAACTAATGTGTTCGAGGAATAGCCTCAGTGAGTGGATCCGCCTTGATGTTTCTTTATATGTCTCTCTTTATCTCAAGTTCGCGGAGAAAGCCATCTCCCGAAATGATCAATACCTGTATTAGAATATGTCTGGATATCTGATAGGACCTAGCTCATAAATGAACTCCAAATCCAAACTTCTTAGACTGTATCGTCAACTGAACTTAATCAGTATCCTGCGTCATGCCTCCCTCAGTATCCCCATGGACCACCTGTCCAAAATACTGCCCCTCGTTAGAAGGAAAACTATAACTCTGACAACCTCTCTGTCATCCATGTCATCTTGGAAGCCTGGAGTGATAACTGTCTCCTAAAAGAGACTGTTGTTATCATATCCCTAGAACATCCACTTATGTTCTAAAACTGCTTCCGACCGTTTCTCCAGGATTGGATCAATATCAACTTATTGCATCTACTGCAAAAACAACATCTGGTGTGGTTCATGATCGACTCAATTGTCTAAGCAAGTAATCTGCCAATCATGCACATCCCTCTCCCCTTTAGTCTGTAAGACACCTTTAGAGAGGGTGACTCCATCACCTGCAGGTACACCACCATGCCAGGAGTCGTCCATTCTAAATACCTTTAGAATGTTGTCTAAGTACCCAGATTGGGAAACTACCCAAATCTAGATCTAAAACCATAGATCCAGTAACCAGAATGTCTGATATAATATCCAAGTCATTTGTGGAGAAACCACTGTGTGACAACCAAAGTATAACCGATCGTAGTATAGGAACTTCACTTCCTACTTTGTGTATGTCTTCCAAATACCAAGACATCACACCCTACTACCTTCTTAACAGATCCATCCCCTATTCTGATGAAGTCAAACATATGACTGTCACGTCAGAAATAGATGATCTATCTCCGCTATATCTGCTTTAGTCTATAAATAGACATAAGCCACTTGTCCACCAATGCTTCCGCTGCTCCCACTGACTACGACAACCCTCTGGCAGAGTCATATACACATATACTTCTAAAGCTAGTTTAGAACGACGCTATACTCATCCTCCTGCCGGGTCTCGCAGCCTGGAACAACAGCAATGGCAAGTCTGGGTAAACAAGAACCTCCCTGCCACCGTCCTTGAGCATACCGAAGTACCTCTCGGGTGCCTGAGGTTACCCACCTTATCTGCGGAGTGGCCAATGGAATGTCAAACCAGATTGAATCTTTAGGTTCTTATCAAATTTTCAGTAATCGTTTGCGGTTCTGGAATCACTTACAGTTCTACCATACTTCCACTACTGTTTTCTGAAAAAATCCATTTTTATTAAAACTGTGGCGAGTCAAGAACAATATCACTATTGATCTTCCAGATGGTAGAAAGTCAACCCTCGTCATAGCCTGGGTCAACCTACAAACAGCCATTACAGAAACGTGCCTTGAGTTATCCAGAGTCTGGTTTTAATCATAAGCCGGACAACTCCCCGTACCTTAACAACGTTAAGATATGAACTGTTCTATATCCAATATAGAACCAGAGGCACTGATTTAATTGAACCAGATTCAAATCATGCAGCTGTCTCCAGTGCATGTCAACTAAATGGAGAGAGGCCGATCAACGTTACTCAACTTAGGAATGCATCCAGATATGAGCAACCTAAAAGAGAAACAAGTTCTCTTAATCATTACTATCAACTGAATACCATGTATAAGTATCTACATCTTCGATCACCTTGAAGAATCCCGATACTTGCAACATCTGGTTCTCTACTTTATTCTTATACCTACAACTTCTCAAAATTCGGACCTTGCGTTTCTACGAAACACCTGTCTAAAAACTAGAGAAGTCATAAGTAAACCGAATATAGTACGAGAATCAATCCCTCTGTCCTAATGGACACTGGACAATGTATAATACTCTGTATAAGTCCCTTGAGTCTAATAACTCATTCCCTGTGTGTCGTAGGTTGAAAACTGTACATATGGTTAAGAAGAATTACACCGCTGTTTAGTGCTCCTTACCTAACTATCCACTGATATAGGTAAATGTCATGGACATAATTTCAAAAAGGTATATCTCACTCTATAAAAATAGACGTACAGATATATCAATTTGAAATTGGTGCATAACAGCGGATATTCAAAACCAAATATTTGCCGTCTGGCAAACAACCCGGGTGGTTTTCTCAAATATCACCAATTACAACGAATTCCGATAAAATGAGGACAATCACCCAATTCCCAATAACTTACTCCCACTCATCATCTGTAAAACCATACAGATGTGAGAATCATATCTGGTAAATACATACCCTGAAGCAAGGGCTGATTGGGAAATCAGTTTTCTTTTAACAGTACACAGTGAAACTGAAACATTGAAATGTCTCGATGGGGTATCCGGGTATTCCTAGTAATGCCTCTTCCATTACCAGATTCACAACTGTAACCGTATATTTTTATACCATCTCTTCACATCCCTTCATATGTCTTTATTCATTACCTTCTGTACACCCCTTTAGGCCAAATGGTTTTCTTCCTTCTCTACCGCTCGACACCAGCCTATGGTTTGGAGAAGACTATCCAATAAGCATAATGGGTGTACTGTCCTAATCCTAAGAGCACTCGCAATGCGAGAGAAGGTGAAGATAAAAGACACCTGAATAAACCTTATTCCTATTTATCCTGAACCAGAATCCATCCCCGAACTGGAACAAGTTCCTTTCGAGTTCGTATATAACCATACGATGGAGTATCCAATAAACTGTGGATTTTCGTAGTGATACGGAGTGTCCTGGAGAAATACAAAGGTGAAGTGGGAGTGGTAATGAAATACTTGGTTTGGTCGTGAATAGCAGTCGCAATTTACTTTGCCCTCCTTCTAATCCCTTTATATGTCTTTACTTAATACCTTCTGCACACCATCGTTATGCTAATTGGTTTTCTTCATTCCCCACCGTTCGGCACCAGCCTAAGGTTTGGAAGAAGACTATCCAATTTGCGTAATAGGTGTACTATCTCCTAAACCAAGGAGTACTCACAATCTGAGAGAAGGTAAAAGGAAAAGACAACTGAATAGTCCTATTTGTTTTCTCCAGAACCAGAAACCATTCTCGAATAAATTCCTTCGAGTTCGTATATAACCATACGATGGTTTTATCCAATGGAAGTGGACGTTCGTAGTAATACGGGGTGTCCTGGAGAAAAGGGTAAAAGTAGGAGTGGCAATGAGGTTTGCAACTCTGACAATCCGAAAGCCAGTGTTTAAGAAGGTTCGGTTAATTTTGGTCACTGAGTCATAGTCAAGGGTCGGGTCATGGTCGCTGCCGAAGAGAGAGAGAAAAGAAACACTCAGCGTGCACTCTAACCCAGATCAGAATGGTTACCAATTTATCTAATCTGGAAACCTCCCACTGTAACGTCAAATTCTCCTCCAAACCTGAAAGGAGAATTAGTCGGGATCATCCGAGGAGTAAACCAATTCATCAGTGAGAATCGGGATCCAACTATCATCGCATGATAACGTGACGGAATCCGCTCACGTTATCACACTTCAGAAGGTATGCGCATATCTGGCAAGTTTCAGTTTCTTTAGAAACTCCCGATGTGATTTTTACCCCATGCTCTTATGACCTTGACTTTGGCCAACAAATCATAAGTCGCATGTCAAGTTCTACCCGTCATTCTCCAGGTTAATTTGAACCCACCCGTACCTACCCTTGACTTTGGCCAATAAGGCAGTACGACTGTCCCAAACCAACGCATCTATCTATGCTGCATATGAATATCCAATAGCTACCAATCACTGTGCCTTGACTTTGGCCAACAAACACAGCTTGAATACTATTGACTATCCATATGAAACGACGGAGGGCTACGAATGGTTTCTGGAGAAAACCTTTAACGTAATGAACTTGATATCGTTGAAGGAACTTGATAGCTTTATAAAAATATAGTGGCGAAAACCTTTGCTAAAGAGGTCACTCCCGGTGAAGGGATCTCGACTCTTTCCCCATAGAATGAGGTGCAGGATATTCCAACTGAATACCACGATGCAAAGCAAAAGCAAACGACTATAGTGAAGTTATTGCCCTGACGCAAACTTCTGTCCAAGGGGTCACTACCGGTGAAGGGATCTCGACCCTTGCCTCGTCGACTGAGGTGCAGGATATTCCAACCGAATACCACTGTGCAAAACAAAAGAGAACGTCCTTGCAATAACAGGTTTTTGAAAAATATTCCAACAACATCAGAATAGGTTTGTTTAGCTTGCATTGATCCGAATCAACACGGTCCCATCAATTGATCACACCAATAAAGAACGAAAATAATGATGTACGTATATGCCAACCGCATTCGCCACTGGGTCCCGTCATCACCCGTTAGGTTACTTAACTAACGACAGAGCGGGGACTGGACTAGCGCGGATGCAAAACATATACAACATCTACTGGTATATATATCAATATATAATATTCGCTCAATGCGTGATAAAATGCAACATCACAGAGAGTAATAGGCATCACAGAACAATACAGATATCTGGGATCCCCGGGTTTCATAAAGCCGCTACTGAAACCCGACATTCCCCTGGTCGTGTGGATAGCCTGTGCAATGAAATCCTAGACCCCTACGAGCGCGGCAAGTCACCCGCTAAAACCTGAAGCGAGGTAGCCCCCTTCAGCAACGTGAATGGACCACACAGCACTTCACGGAATCCGGTAACTTGAGCACCCCTCCTTGGGTCAACCTGTACCCCCTACGAGTGCGGCGAATAGCCTTCCAATTCTAGAGTAAAGCCCCCTCCGTCTCAATGCCATGAGATGTGGGCTCGTTGCCCTCTAGAACCCGGCTATCCGTGCACCCCTCCGCGGAGTAATCCTAGTACAGAAAGTAAAATATACATACAACGGGTACATCGACCTCAGCCCGGTCGTGCCCCAAAAGAATAATATACAAACAGGCAGTAACGGAAGTCCACATGTCGGACGCTCGCCCCGCAATATCAAATGTACATATAAAACGAAACTGTACTACCATTACATCCAGGCTATCCCCCACGACCAATCCGCAACATCACAGCACAACACGGAACATCAACGTGAATGTCACGTTCGCAAATCCGTCTAAAAGGGCTATAGCAGTTAGACAGGATTTACCGATCAAATGACATTCACGGTCGCAGATATAATGTAAATACTGTGAACCAACATGTTTAAACTTTTCGATCGACAAAATTTTCCCAAGTGGGCCCCAAGCATAACTGCAGTACTCAAAAATAATCTGGGCCCAAACAGAATATTCCAAAAATCCCAATTTCAACTTATAAAGCTATTGTAGAAATTTGGTACGTCAATGACATCTTACAGTCGCGGAACCGCGGCCAGAACAGGGGTTTGGCCGCGGTTCCGCGGTCCTACTGTAGGATCACTGTATCGAATTTCTACAGAATGCTTAAAAAACCCTGCACGAATTTTTGACATGCCCAGAAAAATTTTTGGAGCACAAAAAATTTTGACAGAAAACTGATGCACATGAAATCGCGATTTTGGAAAACTTGTTCGATCGAAGTTCTAAACATATTAGAGCAAGCTAGACTAGGTTAATGGCGTGGCTCTGATACCAATGTAAGTACACGGCAGCGCCCCGGCCGTCAATCCGACGCCGGAATGCGGAAACAAAACTTTTACGAAACTTGTAAACCGGCACTACCGCGCACTATAAAACCCGGATCGGGCCATTAACCTAATCCTAGCAAACTAGAGAATGGGTAGAAAGATATATCGAGCGACCCGTGTCCTTCGGTCTTCAGCCTCCACTCCGATCTCCTCGCGGAATCTCCGGTCTTCATCTGCTCGTCGGAACGGGCACCGCATCGCCGGGTTCTTTTACGGGCTCCCACCTCAGGACCGAGGCAACTCGGGCACGAAGTTGGCGAGCCGACGTGCCCAAGAATGCTGTAGATGAAGTGTAGGATGATTTGTCTCTTAGGGTTGAAGTTGCCATTTGATGGAGAAGGAAAAATGAACTTTGGAGAGGTGTTAGGAATTTTGCAAGCAAGCAAATGAGATGAATGATTTTCCCTCACCAAAAATGAACCCTCTCTCCTCCCAAATTGTGGCCGGCCATTCTCCTCATGGTGAAGGGAAAAATACAACCATAAAGCAAGGGGAGAAAAATGGAATAATAATGAGGAAAAAAAGAATCACACCAAAGCCAAATCAAATCCAATCTCATTTAATGCAAAAGAGTTGATTCAAAAAGAATCTAATGATGCTAGTCATATCATAATCTCTCCTTTCACAAGAAACCCCCTCCACAATACTAATTTGCATAATTGCAAATTAGTCCCTCCCATCATAAAAGTCCGGCCGTGAAGGAACAAAGGAAAACTGGCCGAAACGGAATACAAACTGGCAACTTCAAAAAACTGATCCCGTAATAAATTACAGGAAAACCCCGCGACTGTATATACATACCCGCATTTGTATTCCCACTGAATACAAATACAATGAGACAAAATCTACACTGTACAATACTAGGATCTGGCTTAAACCAAAGCCCGCTAGTATTATCCGTCCGATCATGATTCGTGCAATACTGCACGTATATGATCGAACCCTGCCATATCTCCATACGTCCTCTACAACGTTTCGCCCGAAACTTGAGAAAACGGTCTGTGGGGGACTCTAAAGACTCGTCAATACTTTGGCTGTGGATTCAACAACTAGCACGTCAGAGGTATTAGCCATACGTGACGGGCTACCAGGTATTGACCAAAAGGGACGTCGATGAGCGAACTCGTCCTGACACCCTACTGAGCCTGTCAGTGACAATATCCGTACAGTCCGGTCCGTTCGTCTATGAGCATCGCATGGCGGGCCTAGGGGGTTGGTAAAAGTCAGACCCCCAAAAGCGGTACAAGTCGTGTCGGAGTGTAGCCCAGAACACCCTGAGATACTACTGGAATACCTACCAATAAATCTCCTGCCTTGGCCAAGGATTTCGTGTAATGGCTCTCCTAGACACAGCGCGACCTCACCCCCAATACCGGGAGAGACGAACCCCTGCAGATCCGCTCACTGCCTCCATGTGGCTCGGGACTGTACCCAACTAAAACATGTTTGCACGTCTCCTTTGAGCGTGGTAGGGTAGTAATCAAAGTACAGTGGGAACTCACACGAGACAAATGACGATCTCAGGTCGATGAACTAACATGTACACATGTCAACAGGGAACTGCTATCTGACGTCAGGTATAAGACCAACTAGCATGTTCCCGGCGAGTCCTGTCCGGTGTACTCATAACCCAATGAGCACATGTATATATCTTAGGTGAACCAACTGACACCAGTGGCTTGTGAGACCGGCCACCGCCCCTCGTCGGGGTCTCGACTGTATACACTAGTCTACTCTGGAGTATCGATGCCCTGTCTCGAAACTCCCACGACTAGGAACCTTTTAAGGATGTGCTTATAGACTACCAGCTCCAACGTATATGATCGCCCTCATACTGCTGGCAGTCAAGCAAGAATCCTAGGGGCTCTATCAACGTGCAATAGTGACCTGTAAGGTCACCTAAAGCAGTACACGATGATAAAGATAAACCAGATAGCATACTATCATCTTGAGTAAGACTGTCCTATCGGGATAGGTCCTCCATCAATCATTGCAATCACGTGCCTGTGATCCAATAATTGACTCTGAGGGCACTATCTCCAACAAGATATGCGTTAGCTTGAAACTAGTGTGAAATATTGCGATAGGTCGCTTACTAGGTTTCGGGGTTTTTCCGACGTGGGTTCGATTGGTCGTTGCGAGGTTATATCTATTGTATTCCTCGTAATTTTTGTGTTGTGTTATGCGATCGGGACGATCGGGGTCTAGACTTGGTGTTTTGTAGTTTAGAGACCCCAGTTAGGGTTTTGGCCGATGTCGTGCGCGATATATTCAGTAAGCGCGCAGTGTAATTTTCCGTGCGTTTTCATCGCGTTTCGTTATCTTTTTGTCATCATTGGATATTTAGCTTATGTGTTGTATTTATGAAATTTTAGGTTCGCAAGCAGGGACTTCGGGTGCTGCGGACAAGGGGAAGCAGGTGGTCGGATTTTCATGGCTCGAGACCATCGGTGAGTAGATTTAACATCTACGGGGAAATCGCCCATATGGCGTTATGCGTCGGGGCGAATATGATATGATAGCTGCATGTATTTGCATATTAGTTACTTTCATATGAACGTCATTGCATAGTATTATCTGTTGTACTTGACTCGTACCTTTAAATATAACACATTACTGACGGTTCATGTTGCACGAGCACTAAATTGTATGCTACACCCACACCGTCTGTAATTGCCATGACACGCACAAACACCTACATATGTGACATGGTAGTGGATAGGAATGATTGGAGTAGTAACTCTTATTCTATTGTGCATATGAAATACTGTGGACACATACATACGTGATATTGCATTGGGCAGGAATAGTTGAGGTAGTGACCCTTATTCCACTTCACGTATATCTTGCTATAACTACTTACACATCATGCATACATATTGACATGTACAACCACATACTTGATTACATGTAGATACTTAAATCTTGCTACACTTATATGTACACTTCATATGATACTGCATTTGTTTTCGAAGGAATTGGGAACCACATGATATGTTTTAAAGCTAGGTTCAATTTAAAGAGCGGTTTTCCCTTTATATGCTCATATTGATGTTTTATGTTGCATATATCGGTTTTATATGGATTTTACGCATTGAGATATGGATTTCATATGATTTATGGATTTGAGAACCGTGGGAGTATTTTCAAGAAACTATGTATTATTTGAAAACCCGGTTTCTCTTGATATGATATTTGATGCGTCCACCATGAGATTTCTCGGTTATGAGATTTGTGATATATACCCGATGCGAGGAGTGAGTGGGCTGTGTGCGGGTACATGGTGGGGCCCGGTACGGTTCCCCTCGCTAAGATGTTCGTGGGAGTATTTTCATATTGATGTTTTATGTTGCATATATCAGTTTTATATGGATTTTACGCATTGAGATATGGATTTCATATGATTTATGGATTTGAGAACCGTGGGGGTATTTTCAAGAAACTATGTATTATTTGAAAATCCGGTTTCTCTTGATATGATATTTGATGCGTCCATCATGAGATTTCTCGGTTATGAGATTTGTGATATATACCCGATGCGAGGAGTGAGTGGGCCGTGTGCGGGTACATGGTGGGGCCCGGTACGGTTCCCCTCGGCAAGATGTTCGTGGTACAGACGATGAGCCTGGAAGGTGGGCAAGTATCTACCGGTGATTGTATTTGGACTCGGCGGTTATCGTGGGGATACCGACCGGAGTGATGTACGACATATCGTCAGGGCCAGTCGTGGTGACAGCTCCTGAGTTATGAGGATTTACGTGTCAATGCTAGACACGTGTTTCATGATGTTTCGAGTGTCGGTGTTAGACACTCAGGTTTCCATGATTTTTACGTATAGTCGGTGGACATACGGGGTTGATATCCTTATATATATATATATATATATATATATATATATATATACTTATAGGTACATGTTTTTATGATGTTTCGGGTGCCGATGATAGACACTCAGGTTCCATGAGACTTACAGGATGTGAGGGCCGATCTGAGGATGCGGTGTCTGAGGATTTGGGATTTGATGTGTCAGTGAGGGACACTGGTGTTTTTCCATGCTGATGATTTTGCATGAGATTTTATATTATCTCATCCCACACTCAGGATTATGTTGATATGCATTGCTTCATGTAGTTGTAGTACCCTGATGATGTACCTTTATATGATTGTTGCATATTCACTTATCATACTTATGCTATCGGATTACATGTGATAGATAGATCGCTGTTCGTGCATACTTGCGATTATTGTATGGTGTTATTTATTATTCACGAGTTGGCAACTCACCCCCATTGTGCCACAGTGATTTGCAGGACTCACCCTCTGAGTAGTCGCGGCAGGGCGTCTTATCATATCTACTTTTACGGATACCGCTACGGCTGGCTGTGAGGCCTTGCTTTTAGGTGGGTTTGCGGTTATCTGTTTGTACATTGTATATCTTTTTGTTGGATCTAGTATTCTCCATCTACCACTATGTTGTATATGACTTAGAGACGACTTGTGAGGATTCAGTGTTATATTTTGTGGTGACTTTGGGTGCCGTGCTCGTGGGAGCCGGTTTTGTTGAAAAGTTTTACTTCTTCATGCAGTTTTCTTTTATATTTCTTTGCTTCGGCGTCGTATATATGTTGTGGTGGTTGTCTCCGCTATTGGGCGTGATTTGCTCCCGTTTGAGATGCTTTTATTATTATCTATGTTGTACTCGTTTTCGGGGTTAGTTTTTACAAAGGAGGTGCTGCCAAAATTTTTAAGAATGAAAACTAAACTTAAAGATTTTTACTTGAAAATTTTCCGAATGTTTAAAACTATGTTTTCTCCGTTGATCCAGTTTTGGGTGGTTTAGATTTCTCGGTTTCGGCTTACTTGAGTTGCGTACGCCTGTAGACGTTACGTAGTTTAAGTGCCGGTTACGGGCCAAATTTTGGGTCGTGACAGGTGAGTGTTGCCATCTTGGCAAACATATCTTGGAGCTTCTGCTATTGTTCCTGAGCTTTTGTCAATGACCGAGTATGCGGTCTATGACTCACAGAAGCACAGCTTTCCTCTTTACCGTTAGTCATATAGACCATATGTACGGTTATGCCCCCAGACTTAGGGCGTTTGGAGCCTTCGCCTTTGAATTTTGCTGCTGGCGATAAGATTTTCTCCGACCTCACTCATTTATGAGAGGTTGGAGTAGGAGGAGCCGTTATGACAGGCATCTCTTTATGAGAAGTCTCCTGTTGTATGGCGGAGGAACAATTGTCGTCTCGTCGGACCTTTGATTTTTTCGGTCGACGAGCATTACTTTCATCAAGAACCGAGTCTTGGACTTTCCGCCAAACTCTATGGATTTGAGAGGAGAGTCGCTGATACGGTTGCTCCGGCTTTGCCTGCACTGCAGTTTCTGCAGGCGGAGGCGATTTCTTTAGCACCGCCATCGGGGATTTCTTGCGCACCCTCCTGAGCGGGTCGAAACTGTTCCCAGTTGGAACAGCAACGTCAATATCCACCATAGGAGCTGGTGGGGCAAGCCCAGAAGAGAGTTGCCCCCAGCCTGTTTCACTCGGCGCCAGTGGCGACATCGAGCATATCATGCAGTGGGAATTGCCTCGGTTTTAAAAGCGTCTTCATCATGCCCCCGGCATTGCTGGGGAGCTTCGCTTGGTGTCAGCTTATGGAAGACGGGCGTTCTCGGCGGGGCTAGAGCAGAGTTGGTCAATATGTCGAAGACTGACCGTCTTGGAGGTGGAGCACTATTGCCGGCTTCACGCATAGCAAGACCAAGGAGGGCTAGCCATTTTAGAGCAACCCCTTCTGGAATCATAGGCTTCTTTATGAGCCCGTTTGAGCTTTCTTTCAGCCTGTTACAGACTGAAACTCCTGAGTTGGACGGCTTGCTGATAGGAGCCGTCACAGTAGTTAGCCGATCAAAGACCGACCTTCGGGGAGCTTCTTCTTGAGGTGTTGAAGTGCCGAAGCTCATGGGTGGGAGCATGGTCTCGAAGAATAGCCCAGTAGTGGCTTGAGCGACTTACCCTACTGGCATTGAGAAGATAGAGGCCACGTTGAGCCCGTACGTCACTCCTCCTGCTAGGGTAGAATGGGAGTTGCTTTTGTAGGAAGTGCAGTGAGAGGCCATTGATTCTGCACAGAAGCGAACCACCAAATTTTAGTATCTCGAATTTAAGGGCAACCATGAATATAGCGAACCATGATTTTGTTCGCGAAACACAACACATTAAGTGTGGAATGGAAAGAGTAAGAGATCCCACCGGGTATGGCAGAATTTGTTTACTACCAAAAACATAGACGAACCGAGATAGGTCGTCTTACCTGAATTTTGGGGCAGATGCTATTTATAACATATCCATCCACCTTTCCACAAATGTCATGTTGATTTATGGCATCGTATATCGAAGGTTTGGACGGATGCGACCATTATAGCATGACTTTATCAGATTCCCCCTCATTTATGAAAGGTTTTTGATTGTAGGGACGCCTTTTTCCTGCAGGCGTAAGCCCCTGTGGTTAATTACGTTATCGTGTTGCGATAACAACTTTCTTCTGCTTCAGGCAGATCACTTCGTGTTGTATTATATTTGGTTTATTTTAAGGTTTCCTGTGGATTGTATACGGAGATTAATTTATGTCGTCGCTCGTTGGGCACGGATTAGTCCAAATCCGTACACATATATTTGGGTTTGAACCTAGGTCATATGTTCCATCAGTTCAGGGGATATTTTATTTTATTTAAGAACCGTTAATCTGATTTTAGATTAAGATCAACTTAAATATATGAGCATATAGGCTCAATTTATTTTAACTAAGAATACGTTAGTCTTATATGAAACTAAGATCAACTTAGAAATATGGTCAAGGATTATTAAATTTTGTTAAGATTCATCAATATAGCGTATGGGCTCGGCTGCAACGAACAATACGGTTTCAAGGAAATTTCAGAGACTTAGCCAATTTTGGGCTCAGTCTTGGGCTTTTCATCATCTAACAGTGCTAAGCACTTAATCTTTTGACTGTAGATATAATATCTAAATTTTGCTCTGGCGCTCACATGAGCATCATGTTAGGCGCTCAGACTTGGGCGTTGCCCAGTCAGTGCTAAGCACTTAAACACTTAGAATATATAGTGCTAAGCACTTTTATACAGCGCACACGTGGGTATCACGTGAGACGCTCCAGCTTGCCAATTTTTGAACGCTCACGTGAGCAGCACGTGAGACGCCAGATCTTTACTGATGGGCGCTCATGTGTGAGGCACGTGCGGTGCTGAGTTTTTTATTTACGACAGCTCACGCGTGAGTCACGTGAGGCACTAAGTCTTTAGTTATGAGCGATCACGAGTGAGACACGTGAAGCGTTGTCTACATTGGCTCTTTTGAGCGCTCACATGAATATCACGTAAGGCGCTAACTTCATAAAATCTTATGAGCGCTCATGTGGTAATCACGTGAGCCGCTGTATCTTTAGAGATTAATTATCTGCTTATTTTTTGAGAGAAGTTAGAATTCTATTAATGGTATTTTGGCCATTAACGATCACCAAGATCACTGTTTTGAAGATCTGGAATCGGATTTTATGATAACTAAGTTCTTCTGTTTCTTTTTTAGGAGAACTAAGTTCTCTGAAGGGTTGAATCCTGTTTTAGAGGAATTAAATTCCTGGAATATACATTCCATTTGTTTTCTTCATATTTCTTTTCTCACACTAATTTTTCCCCTAAATTTTGAGTCTGAAGAACAAAATCTTCCCGATGAGAATTAAATTCTCAACTTATGAAAGATTTATCTTGTGGATCTCAGATCCAAAGAAAGAACTGAGTTCTTTATAAAGGGTTAAACCCTTATATTTATGTACGATAGGTAAATGAGATATTTTGATCTCTGCTTTTTTTCTTTACCTAGAATTTGAGGGGAGCAAGAAGGAGCTTTTTCTTCAGCCAGAGAATTAAATTCTCAATCGTAGCTTTTTTATTACCTTATGGGGTTGATTCTCCTCCCGAGACTTAAAGTCTCGGGTCCTTTATATAGGTGGGGGGAAATTGTTGATTAACTTGAGAAAATCTCTTATTGAGAGATATCAATTGATTTAATTGATCTTAAAGATCTTCCGAGGAATTTTGTCCACCGTTGGATCTTTGATCCGATGACTTTCTGTTTATCAAAAAAATCTTCTATTTGTTTTAACAATTTTAAGAAAATATTTTCCTAACAAAGCATTTGATTTTGTCTCTTGATTTGGTCGGTGATATTATAATCACCGTTGGATAAGGGTTCTCTGTTTAACAGAAATTTTTTTTCTGGTTTTAGAAAGATTAGGGTGAAATATTTCTCCAAATAGAATTTAATTCTATCTGAAGTGGCATTTCAAATAGATGCGCCCACGTGAGTTTCACGTGAGGGCTATCATATATAAACGATAGCAGTGCTCACGTGCTTTGCACATGAATGCTCACATGTTTAACACGTGGGGGCCTGTTTGGGTGTGATTTGTTTGTATTCAGCGCTCACATGTTCAACACGTGAACGCTCACATGTTCAACACGTGAAGCTTTATATCACAGGATTTAATCCTTATTAAAGTCGGAGGTCACATGCTTTGCATGTGAGCGCTTATGTGCTTTGCACATGAAAAGCTATAGGTTTTAATCCTTCTTGATATTGCCGGTCACATGCTTTGTATGTGAGCTCTCACGTACTTTGCACATGGGAGGCTATAGGATTTAATCCTCCTCTTGTTCTTCTTTTTTTTTATAAGGTAACAGAATGAAACAAACTCCCTCTTCGGCCAGCCAAATGTGTCTTTCTAGGGTATAGCTCAACTCATAAAGGCTACCGCTGCTATGATCCCACCACAAAACGCCTTCGTATAGCATGACATGTTACCTTTTTAAGAATGTACCCTACTTCGCTACTTCTGCACAACCAGATCTCTCTTTTCATGATTTAACTCCTCACTCACATATCTCACCGTCTATCCCCACATCTTCCTATACGCCTACATTGCCTTCTCCTTCTAGTTCCTCTGAGTTGCTACCCACTCCTACTTCTGTCCCCATCACGCCTTCCACAGATGCTCCAACGATCGATGTTCCCTTTACGGCTAACCAATCTTCACCGGTGCATTCTCCTCCTCCTCATCGCAATCATGTGTGAGATCGGCGACCTCCTGCTCAATATAGTTTTTCTATAACTAACTCTTATTCTTCTCGATTTGTATCTTTTCTTGCTGTTATTCATTCTCTTCATGAACCAAAGTCTTACTCTGAGGCTGTACAAATACCAGAATGGCAATATGCTATGCAGGAAGAACTAGATGCCTTCCATCACACTAACACTTGGGATCTCGTACCGCTACCATCCGGAGTCAAACCTATAAGTTGCAAATGGATTTATAAAATCAAGACCAAGTTTGATGGCACTATCGAACGTTACAAAGCTCGGCTCGTAGCTCATGGGTTCTCCCAAGAATATGGCATCGATTATGAAGAAACCTTTGCTCTAGTTGCAAAAATGACCTCTGTTCAAACTCTTATCACAGTTGCTGTTGCTAGGAACAGACCACTATATTAGATGGATGTTAAGAATATTTTTCTTAACGGTGATCTCTCTCAAGAGGTTTATATGCAACCTCGTCCAGGTCTCTCCGCTGCCGTCTTCGTCGTGCTATCTATGGTCTCAAACAAGCTTCAAGAGCCTGGTTTGAACGCTTCCGTCAGAAACTTCTTTCCACGGGTTTTACTGAAAATCTTGCTGAGTATGTCATGTTCTACCGCTCATCCTCCCGAGATCACGTCATCTTATTACTCTACGTTGATGATATGATCATTATAGGCAGTGATTCTTCCACCATCATCTTAAAGCAACATCTTCAGAATCAGTTTGAGATGAAAGATCTTGGATTTCTTTACTATTTCGTGGAGATTGAGATTGCTTCTTCCTCCCGAGGCTATCACCTCTCTCAATAGAAGTACATTTCTGACATAGCGCGCTGCTATCACAGACTCCACTACTCCAGCTTCCACACCAATGGAGATGAATTTGAAACTTCGTCAGAGTGATGGTGACCTTTTGTCACAACCGACTCGTTATCGGGAATTCGTAAGTGCCTTCATATACCTATTGATCACTCGTTCGGACTCATGCAGTGCATATTTTAAGCCAGTTTGTCAGTGCCCCTACCTTTATACACTATGCTGCTCTACTGCATGTTTTACGCTATCTTCGTGGCTCCATTGCTCGGTCCCTTCTTTTTCTCTCGGGTTCGTCTTTCTCTTCGGGCTTACTCAAATGATGGCTGGGCAGATGATCCCAACACCCGATGCTCAACTACTGGATATTGTATCTTCTTAGGCTCTTCACTTATATCATGGTGAAGTAAACGTCAAGATATTGTCTCCCGCTCCAGCACTAAAGCAGAATATCGCTCTATGGCTGACATTGCTGCTGATCTCAAATGGCTACGAAGTTTGCTCCAAGACATGGATGTCTGTCGGAACCCGGTTCTTGCTCACAGAATAAAGTGCCACACGGAACAAAGTGTCACGCCAATAATTGTCATGCCAAGATGGCGGGGGGCACCTCTTGAGTCCGTGGGACCCACCGTAGAACAATGGGGAATCTTTGGAACACATTCCGAAAGAGCACCGAACTGCATTATAAATGTAATGATACCACCCTCAATTACAGAGGCGTTTTTTAACTGAACCGGCACTACAGGAGCTTGAGAACTCTGTAGTTAAGCATGCTCGAGCCAGGAAAGTTCTGGGATGGGTGACCTCCTGGGAATTGGCCCCTGGTCGGGTCCGGTTCGACCCGAAGGACAAAACCGTGCGGTTTTGGCCAAAACGGACAATACCATATGTACTGGGACGTGGGGCGTTACATTTATGGTGGCCTATGCAGGTCCCTCAGTAGTAGGTCTGTGGTTCGAGGATGAACCATTGTTCAAAGGTGGGGAGAATGTCGGGACCCGGTTCTTGCTCAAGGAACAAAGTGTCACGCCAATAATTGTCATGACAAGAGGGCAGGGGCCACCTTTTGAATCCGTAGGGGCCACCTCTTGAATCCGTGGGACCCACTGTAGAACAATGGGGAATTTTCGGAACACATTCCGAAAGAGGACCGAACTGCATTATAAATGTAATGATACCACCCTCAATTACAGAGACGCCTTTTAATTGAACCGGCACTACAGGAGCTTGAGAACTCCATAGTTAAGCGTGCTCGAGCCAGGGAAGTTTTGGGATGGGTGACCTTCTGGGAAGTAGCCCATGGTCAGGTCAGGTTCGACCCGAAAGACAAAACCGTGCGGTTTCGGCCAGAGTGAACAATACCATATGTACTGGGCGTGGGGCGTTACATTTGTGGTGGCTTATGCAGGTCCCTCAGTAGTAGGTATGTGGTTCGCTGCACACCTGATTCCTACTGCTGAGATCCGGACACGACGATTTCAGCAACAGTTAGACCCGGAAATCCAAGCTGCACTCGCTACAGGAGATTTCCCAACCCATGAGCTTGCTTTGAAAGCTGCCCAATGCTATGAGGCAGTGGTGAAGAAGAAGGGTAGACCGCAGACTGCCGGTATGAAACGCCCTGCCACTCAGATGACAGGAGGAGCCTTTTCTAGGCAAACATTTGCACTCAGGAGACCGGGAGGATCGTTTAACCGGTACAGTCCAGACTTTTGTTTTTACTGCAAAAGGACTGGACACCTAGCGAAGAACTGCAGGCGTGCAAATGGCCTGTATTTGGTTTGGGGCGCATCCACTCTGTTGCGCCACGGCAGCGCCCCGGCCACGTACTCGAGGCCAAAATGCGGAATCAAAAAAATTTCCTTACTCGGAAACCGGCGCTACCGCGGACAAAGAAAAACCCGGATCGTAAACCATTAACCTATACTAGCTAACTAGAGATGGGGTGAGAGATATACCGAGGGATCCGTGTCCTTCGGTCTTCGTCTCCACTCCGATCTCCCGCGGAATCTCCGTCACCTCCTCGCTCGTCGGAAAGGGCACCACGTAGCCGGGATCTTTTACGGGCTCCCGCCTCTTGACCGAGGCAACTCGGGCGCGAAGTTGGCTAGCCGACGCGTCCAAGGCTTGCTATAGAATAGTGTAGTGAACTTGTCTCTTGGGGTTATGAGGTTGCCTTGATTTGTGGAGGAAACAAGAAAGAACTTTGGAGAAGGGTTATTGGATTTTTGGAGCAAGCAAGAATGAGATGATATAATTTCCATACACCATCAAATTTCCTCTCATCTCTCTCCCTTAAGAATGGCCGGCCCTCTCTCTCTAGAAAATGAGATTGGAGAGAGAAAAAGAATTCTCCAAGTATATAAAAACACAATGGAAAAACCAAATAAAGAAAATGGTCACTCACATTTCTTTTCTCAAACCATCAAGTGAAAAGCCATCAAATGGACAAGAAAGGAATAACATCATGAAGCAAGTCTCATCATAATGCAACATATGCAAGAAAACCCTCCACTAAATGTTAATTGCAAACTTGCAATTAACACCCTCCACCAAGAAAGTCCGACCGAGAAGGAATGAAGGAAAACCGGCCGGAACGGAATGCAAACTGGCAACTTCAGAAAACCGATCCCGTAATAAATTACAGGAAAACCCCACTGCTGCAAATACATGCCCGCATTTGTATTCCCACTGAACACAAATGCAAAGAGACAATACTACACTATCAAATACTAGAATCCGGCTTAAGCCAAAGCCGGCTAGCAAAAACCGTCCGATCACGATCCGTGCAATACCGCACGTATCTGATCGAACCCTGCCATATCTCCATACGGCCTCTACAGCGTTTCGCCCGAAACTTGAGTAACTGAGTGTGTGGTGGACTCTAAAGACTCGTCAATACTATGGCTGTGGATTTAACCACTAGCACGTCAGAGGTATTAGCCATACGTGATGGGCCACCAGGTATTGACCAAATGGGACGTCGATGAGGAAGCTCACCCCGACACCCAACTGAGCCTGTCAGTGACAATATCCGTACAGTCCGGTCCGTTTGTCTATGAGTATCGCATGGCGGGCCTAGGGGGTTGGTAAAAGTCAGACCCCCAAAAGCGGTACAAGTCGTGTCGGAGCGTAACCCAGAACACCCTGAGATACTACTGGAATACCTACCAGTAAATCTCCTGCCTCGGCCGAGGGCTTTGTGTAATGGCTCTCCTAGACACAGCGCGACCTCACCCCCAATACCGGGAGAGACGAACCCCTGCAGATCCGCTCACTGCCTCCATGTGGCTCGGGACTGTACCCAACTAAAACCTGTTTGCATGACTCCTTTGAGCCGTGGTAGGGTAGTAATCAAAGCACAGTGGGAACTCACATGAGACAAATGACGATCTCAGGTCGATGAACTAACCTGTACACATGTCACTAGGGAACTGCTATCTGACATCTGGTATATGACCAACTAGCAGGTTCTCGGCGAGTCCTGTCCGGTGTACTCATAACCCAATGAGCACCTGTATACATCTTAGGTGAACCAACTGACACCAGTGGCTTGTGAGACCGGCCACCGCCCCTCGTCGGGGTCTCGACTGTATACACTAGTCTACTAACGGAGTATCGATGCCCTGTCTCGAAACTCCTACGACTAGGGACCTTTTAAGGATGTGCTTATAGACCACCAGCTCCCACGTATATGATCGCCATCATACTGCTGGCAGTCAAGCAAGAATCCTAGGGGCTCTATCAACGTGTAATAGCGACATGTCAGGTCACCTAAAGCAGTACACGATGATAAAGATAAACCAGATAGCATACTATCATCTCGAGTAAGACTGTCCTACCGGGATAGGTCCTCCCTCAATCATTGCAATCACGTGCCTGTGATCCAATAATTGACTCTGAGGGCACTATCTCCAACACTCATGCCATAGGAGCATGTCCATACCGTTTCAACGCAGCTCCAACACCCAGACCCGTAATTACAGTTCCGCAACGGCCAGCCATTCAGGCTCCTGCACCCCGTTTAGCTCTCCCTGCACCCGCTCCACGTGGACCTCCTGCACGGCCTCAACGTCAATTCCATCAGGCACAGAGGAACATACCTCAAGGACAAAGAAACATGCCCCAAGAACAAAGGAATGTGCCTCCAGCAAGGAGGAATGTACCATGACGTCAAGCTTTCACAATGACGGTCAAGGAGGCCGAAACCACATGCCAAGTCATCATTGGTAATTCCCAATTCTTTCAAACCTTTTCAATCCTTGTAAATCAAATATACTTTTCCTATATCTAAACCCAAACTCACACAACTTAGGTATAATCTTAGTAGCCTCCCTACCTGCTATAGCACTCTTCGATACTGGAGCATCATATTGTTTTATGTAGCAACGGTTCGTCCGAACTCATGCGATTCCAGTTAAACTGCTCGTATCCAGCTGGAATGTCAATTCACGGAACAACGTTTTAAAAGCAACTTTGGGATACGATCTGTGTCCAGTGGTCGTCTACAATAGAGAATTTTATGCGGATTTCAAGGTGCTGGACATACCGAACTTCAACGTAGTCTTGGGAATGGACTAGCTGGGAACTTTTTTCGCTACCATCGACTGTCATCAAAGAAAGGTAGCATTCGAAATACCCGATTATCGGGTGTTCTACTTCAAAAGTAGAGACCGTACCTTGGAACCCAGCGTCTACAAGGAAAAACCGAAGAAGGCAGTGGTCGCAACACTACAAGCAGAAGAATCGAAGCCAGAAGTAGTTCGAGAGTTCAAAAATATATTTCCTGAAGATATATCAAGTTTGCCTCTCGATCGAGCTCTTGAATTCAGCATCGATTTACTACCTGGTGCGCAACCGGTAATCAAAGCTCCATACCGGCTAAGTCCAGAAGGATTGAAGAAGATCCGCATTCAGTTGGACGAACTGCTGAAGAAAGGTTGGATTCGTCCCAGAACTTCAAGCTGGGGATCTCCAGTATTACTGGTGAAGAAGAAAGAAGGTCCATACAGGATGTGTGTAGATTATCGAGCTCTGAATGAAATGACGATTAAGAACAAGTATCCATTACCGCGTATCGATAACCTTTTCGATCAGCTAAGTGGGTCTTGTGTATTTTCGAAGCTAGATCTTTGTTCGGGTTATCATCAGGCGAAGGTCAAAGAGTCCAACATTCCGAAGACGGCGTTTAGGACTCGCTATGGTCATTATGAGTATCTCGTAATGTCATTTGGAGTGACCAATGGACCTACCATATTTATGAATCTGATGAACCAAGTTTTCTGAGAGTACTTAGACAGGTTCGTTGTCATCTTCATCGACAACATCCTGGTGTATTCAAAAAATCGGAAAGAACACGATGAGCATTTACGGATTGTTCTGGAGACATTGCGACAACATCAGCTCTACGCAAAGTACAGCAAGTGTGAATTTTGGCTAGATCAAGTCGGATTTCTTGGACATCGTTTCAGGCGAAGGAATCTCAGTAGATCTAACTAAGGCGTCAGCTGTCAGCGAGTGGTCGACACTAAAGACAGTGAAAGATATACGAAATTTCTTGGGATTAGCAGGATACTACCGACGATTCATTGAAGATTTTTCGAAAATTGCAGCACTCTTGACCAAGCTCACACGTAAAGATGAAGTATTCGTGTAGTCAGAAGCATGTGAAAACGCTTTTGTAGAACTCAAGTCAAGATTAACTTCTGCTCCTATTCTCGTAATACGGGATCAATCTGGAGGATTTTTTGTGCATTGCGATGCATCCGGTAAAGGATTAGGATGTGTTCTACACCAGTATGGAAAGGTTGTGGCTTTTGCATCAAGACAGCTGAAGGTTCATGAGTGCAACTATCCAACACATAATTTGGAGTTGACAGCCGTTATCTTCGTACTTAAGATTTGGCACCACTACCTCTTGGGAGAACGGGTGGATATATACACTGACCATAAGAGTCTAAAATATGTATTTACTCAGAAAGAATTAAGCATGCGGCAGAGAAGATGGCTAGAACTTATGGCGGACTTCGACATCAACCTACAGTATCATCCTGGGAAGGTGAACGTAGTTCCTGATGCACTTAGCCGCCAGCCATTAGCAATGAATCTCACCGCTCAATGGGATCTACGACAGGAATTGCACGGATTGGCAATCGATGTAGTTATGCCAGGTAACGCTTCGTATTTGATGAACTTACAAGTCCAGTTTACTCTTGTAAATCAGATCAAGGCAGCTTAAGCAAATGATACCAAGTTACAGAAGATCGGAGAACAAGTAGAAAGTGGACTTCAAAATGACTTCATCATCCACGAAGACTAATCCTTGAGATATGGAAGTCGATTATGTGTATCAAACGGCTCTGTTCGAGAAGAGTTGATGAAAGAGGCTCATAGCTCTCCTTATTCTATACACCCCGGTGGTACAAAAATATACAAGGATCTACGGCAACACTACCGGTGGCATGGAATGAAGCGCGAAGTACCAAGGAGCGTAGCAAAGTGTTTGGTATGTCAGCAAGTGAAGGCTGAACATCACAGAACTGCTGGTCTACTTCAGTCGTTGCCAATCCCAGAATGGAAATGGAAGCACATTACCATGGACTTCATGACTGCCCTCCCTTGCAGCACGAAGGGTAATGACGCAGTATGGGTTATTATGGATCGACTCACCAAGTCGGCTCACTTTATTTCATTTCGAGTTGGCCAATCAACCGAGACGTTAGTAAAGAAGTGCATTGAGGTAAGCATAAATCTAAAGATTTAAACCTTCAAGATATACCCTATTTGATACCCATGAACTCATGCAGGAGATCGTGAGATTACATGGAGTATCTGTTTGCATCGTTTCCGATTATGATACAAGATTCCGATCATAATTCTGGCAGAGTCTACAAGCTAGTCTGGGAACGAATCTGAATTTCAGCACGGCTTATCATCCACAAACAGACGGACAGTCGGAGTGAACAATTCAGATTCTGGAGGACATGCTAAGAGCTTGTATGTTAGACTTCGAAGGTTCGTGGGAAGATCACCTACACCTTATGGAGTTTTCATACAACAACAGCTATCAGGCAAGCATTGGAATAGCACCATTCGCAGCACTCTACGGACGGAAGTGTCGTTCACTGCTAAGTTGGGACGACATCGGAGATCGTAAACTCTTTGGACCAGAGATGATAATGGCAACTGTGGACGTAGTTTGCACAATCAGGGAAAGAATGCGCATAGCCCAAGACAGACAGAAGTATTGGACAGATGCAAAGAGGCGACGTCTGGAGTTCCAATCTGGAGACCATGTTTTCTTAAAGATATCTCCGAACAGAGGCGTGATCCGCTTTGGCAAGAGGGGTAAGCTAAGTCCAAGATATATAGGACTGTTCGACATACTCGAACGGGTTGGAGAAGTGGCATACCGTCTAGCACCACCCTCATTGGAAGGAGTGCACAACGTATTCCACATATCCCAGCTACGACGGTATGTGAGTGACCCCAGCCACATACTCGATCATCCGGAGCTCATCGTACAGACTGACCTGACTTGCGAGCAACAACCAGTTGAGATTCTGGACCGAAAGGTAAAGACACCACGGAATAAGAAAGTTAACTTAGTCCGAGTAATGTAGAGAAATGATTCGTCAGAAGAATCAACATGGAAACGAGAAGAAAACATGCGTGCAAGATACCTTTACCTCTTTGAAAATTGGTCCATATGTAAATGTAAATTTCGAGAACGAAATTTTTATAAGGAGGATAGAATGTAACGACTCTAAAATCTTGTACGGAAATTTTACTATTAATATACAAGAAAATGAGTTGTACAGCCTGTGTTTGTGTTATAAGTCAATTTTGTTAAATAACAGCAATAAACAACTTGTAGCTCACTGGTAAAGCCCTTTCACTGCTGTGACGCAGTCCCTGTGTTCGATTCCCATCAAATATATTATTTTTTCTGAATTTTTTTAAAAACTTTTTGGAAGCCCAAAAGTTTGCACGTGCAATACACAGGAAAATGAAAAGTTCAGAATAATAAAACAGACACAATGGAGTAAATACAAGATAATCCACGTGGCATGAATCTAGAGATCCTAAACCCTAAATCGACCAGCCAAAAGCCCTTAAGTCCGGCACCGACGGTCGGATGGAGACCAATAAGGCTCGGGCTTTGCACACTCGTCTCTTCACCTACTTCTAACTCGCCTGCACTGTTTGATTTCCCTACAATCAAACAGAGACCCTTTAATTCACAATTTATCATAATTTTAATGATTTTTAATCTACCATTTTAATTCCAAAACCCTAATTCTCCACTATAAGTACCATCTCCTACCTTTGCTCAGCATCATTCTGAAAATTATAGCAAAATTCTCTCACAAAGTTCCTAACTACAAGTGGAGTAAATAGGAGTTAGCGAGCAAGAAACTTCCGGAGAAAATCGAAGCAACATCCGGAGCTCCCGCATCGCCACGACGACACTCCTCTATTCCTAACCCTTTCCTTGAGCTTTCAAAACAATAAGTTTCTTCCAAAAACCATTTCTCTTCATTGAAATTCCCTTTCAAAACTTATATCGGTAAGTGGAATTAATACCGATATCATTGTACTGAACCCTAGAAACTCCTCCTTATTCTTTGATCAACCAAGTTTTTGTACTACATCACTTGTAACCTTAAACCCTAATGTTTAGAATCAAATTTCATCAAAATTCTCATATGAAATAACAATAGTAGCACTTTTTCATTAAAATACCGTGTACTTTATAAACATCTCTTTTAGTATTTATTAAAACAATACCTTAGAAAAACTTCACAGGGTAACGACATACCCCACACGCACACTTGGTTTCATAGCACGATACTCATTGTATGTATTTCCGTTTCGAAGAATAATATTACGATAAAATACCACGTAAGTTTAAAAACCGGATTTCTTTTAAAGCGGTATTTTCTATCATTTGCGATTACGCATTTACAACCCTCTTTAGGAGACCCGCTAATGGATGGTGCGGATTATCACACATCTTTGGACTAGTAGAACGAGATGCAGACCTTCTCGCGGAGCATTCGATCTCGAAAGGATTTAAATATATTTTTTAAGAAATACGAATTTTCTAAATAAAATAAAATTATTTTTAAAATTAATATTATATAAAATTATAAATCCATATTTTCAAAATATAATAACTCTATATTTTTCAAAAAATGAAAAGTTTAACAAATAACAATAAAATACCATCAAGATACCAAAAATGCAAGTTTTACAGTAAAATACCATGAAATTTCCAAACTAAGTATTTATCACTAAAATAACCCAATACTTAAAATCCATGCTCATGACAAAATAATACTATTCACACACGAGATATATTTTTGTAAAACCCCCTCGAGATATATAAAACAATATTTAAGAATGTTAGTAAATATATGTTTAAGCGGGATCAATTCTCTCGAGCTCTAGGGAACCGGAGAAAATGAGTGCTTGCCTATTTAAGATAGACAACTTAACGGAGTTATCAATGATAATTGTCTTGAAAAAAACACAAATCCTGTCGTGCATGTGCAACAGTTACCGATAACTCCCGAACCTAATTTAAGAGCTAAATCTGTTTACAAATGTATGACTTAGTCTAAGTCTAATTCAAATCTGAATCCAATATCAAACCTGAATACTTGATCATGAACATTAATACTTGAAATCAAACATCAATATCTAACATGTATACTTGACCTGACTTAACCGAACCATGATTATAACTTGACATGACTACTTGAATACTTGATTACATCTTGAACATAACTATTTGAACATTTTGTATCCATGATTTCGGCAAGTCTGATAATTATAATCTATAAAATACATTACGCGGGGATAAAATGATAGATTTATCACCACCCGGAATTTGGCGCGTGACCGGCACTTAAATCACTCAACGTCTAAAGACGTAACGTAATTTAAGTAAGCCAAAACTCAGAAATCTAAACATTTTTGCAGAAAATAGTGGAGATGCAGTTTTGAAATATCGGCATAAAAAATTTAAGCCTTCTTTTAAAGTATAAATAGCATTATATGAAAATAGAACAATTCGCAATCTATCTTTGAAAACATTTTCGTCATTGAAATTTAGGCAGCACCTCCCATGTATATTTTGATCAAAAACCACATACATGCAATAATATAGACATCGCCAAGCGGGAGCTAGCTTTTCGCCAATTGGCAGAATCACAACTACGCAATAAGCATAAATATACGACGCCCTACGGCGAAGATCAAGCACAGAAAGAGAAATAGTAAAGCAAGACATCATCCAGCTCAAATAGCGTACACCACATCGCTTTAAGTCTCGCAAATATACAAGTTTGTGCATAGGTCTACCAATATACAAAGTCTGGCTTCTAATCGATAGAGTTTATCTAGATACAATGGAAATAATAGGTACAAGAGTGGTCATGATCCAAATGTGTATCCCACCTACCAAAGCAAAACACCTTGAAGAAAGTCGTCTGCCAGCGATACCGCTACTGATCCGAGCGGTCGAACCTGCAAAAAAAACTGTGGCACAACAGGGGTAAGTTGCCAACTCGTGAGTAAAAAATATCAGCAGGTAGAAATCAAATAGACAACGATTCCTAGGTCCTACTGTATCATGAAGGCAATACTATGGTATCTAGGGTGACCATGTATACATATGTGTACAATAGAGTCGTGCCAATATCAGTACATAATGATAGCCATCTGAATATATGTATGCATGTAAGCATGTATATCAAGCAACGTGTGTCCATCAACGATACATCAACATCATGAAACATGAGTGTCCAACATCGACACTTGAAACATCATAAAACCCGTGTCCAGCATCGACACATAAATCCTCATATCTCAGGCGCCACATCCTCAGATCGGCTCTCATATCCATCTGATCTCACGACTCCGGTCGGTGTCCTCCGGATAACCGCCGAGCCCAAACTATCATCGGTAGGTAGTGCATCTCCTGCCAGGCTCATCGTCTACTCCACGATCTTCTTGCCCCGGGGTACCCTACCGGGTTCACCATGTACCCGCAGATGATTCCACCTCACTTCTCGAATCAGGTATCACATAGCTCAGAACCGAGAAAACTCATGGTGGACACGAAATATCACATCACGAGAAACCGTGTTTTTAAAACAATTCATAATTTCCTTTAAAATATAACGTGGTTCTCAAATCCAGAGATCTTGTGAAAACAACATCTCAATGCATGTAACCATAAATTATAGTATATGCAAACATAGAACAGTACAGTACTGTAAGCATCTCAAATATTACCATATTAGCATGTCATGTTATAATTACTGAACAATAATTATACTTTACAATTAAGAGTAATACCATGATATAGCAGTTCTACTGTGTAAGTGGCATGGCAATTACCGATGATAAATGTGTGAGCCGGCAAATCTGTGTTAGTGTAACATGCGCATCATCGGTAATAGTACATGTGTACTAGTAGACAAAGCCATATACAGATAAGTGCTGGGAACATAGTACGTATGTCACAGGGAATAATACAGCATAACTATATAACTACCCCTGGATACATCAATATAACCCATTATCCACTAAGGTGTTTAGCAGCAATGATTCTCCGAATCAAGACAAATCCATAAGTCGGCGATCCAGCCTCATAGTATCAGATGTTATATAATCCTCGTACATCATTCTCGAGTCGAGAGTGCGGATCAATCATCCAGCATATCATATCGCGTACGGTGGTCCATCGTACGGTGTCATCAAATTAGACTAAAGATCTATCGTCTCATATATCATATCATCTCATATATATATATATATATATATATATATATATATATATATCACTCCCATGTCATATCTATGCCGATCTCATATAAATATCTATATCAATTTCATACTATATCTATCTCAATCTCATATCGTATTTATATTGATCTCATGTCATATCTATATCAATCTCATATCATCTCAATATCAATCTATACATATCGGTTCTTCCATCATTTCATCATGTCATCTCATACTAAATCTTTTGATCATATCCGTAAGTTTATAGCATAGGTTTCTCCAAATTATATTCTATGTATCGATTCTCCATTATTATGGTTGCGGGGGTGCTATACGTTATCCACCCGACTTTTCACGTAGATATAGATCTACCCACCTGCAATATCCTTGCTTAGTCAAAGTCGATGAACTTCTTGATCTTCTTCGTCGTCTCGGAAGTCCATGCGAAGGTACCTACAATCAATACATATCGTAACGATATTAAAACCAAGTCCGAAAACCGATACAGCACACGAACTGCTCATAGGTTAGAATTTATAGCCTACGCATGCAAGAACAACCAATTAACCCTCTGCGTTGACATCCAAAATGTCCAACGACCATGCTAAAACTCAAATAACCAAAACCAAGTTTCAGAAATCGAAAACCCGAAATCAGTAACATAGAAAATCACTCCCAGATTCTATCCTAGATCAAATTAGAAAATTTTGCATATAGGATAGATCTACATATCAGATAAAGGAACCATGGACCAAAACCCAAACCGTAACTCCAAAATCTGGCCAGAAATTGCAGCCATATAGATTAAATCTGCGGCCTGGTTGGGGGTGTTGGGTCACGGGTTTCTAGGGAAAATTCTAGTTAGCCTGCATAGCTCTCTATGTTGGGAACTTATTTTATAGAGCTCTCGGGTCATAGCAGATCTTATTAGATCATCAAAAATTGCCAAAAACCGACATCGGGAAAATTCTAAGTTCATGTTTTGGGATTCTAGTCTCAAATTGTCCAGAATTACATCACTAAGGGCTTGTAGTCGCTAACTAAACTTTAATTGCATCTTTACAACTCCCATCATCCACTAAAAATCAACCTAGAAAATTCCAAGATTACCAAACTTGCTTAATCGAACTCTAAACTTAATTAGAAGGTGAAAAGTGAAGGTTATATCTCTTGAAGCAACTGAAGAAAATTCCAAGATGGTTGAAAGTCCTCAGAATCCAAACTTGAGCTTGCTAGGGGGTGCAGTGTGAGGATGTGTACATTTTTTGTGACAGTGGTCTGAGATTTTGAGATGGTTTTGGGGTGGTTTCATGGTGGTAGAGTTGGTTGAGGATGAAGATGATGAAGGAAATGAAGGATGAGAAAAGTGAAGAAATGAAGTGGAGAAATCATGGTCAAGGATAACCCCTTCCTCTCTCTCTCTCAGACCTTATTGTCCCCCATGCTCTCTTGTCCCCTCTTTTCTTTTCTTTTTCTCCTTTCTTTTTAAAAAAAACCAAATACAACACACAAAATAGAACCATGCATGCAACAAGCTAATGTGTCATGTCACATTAGCAATGATCAATAAAAATGGATTTGGCTTAAAACATGATTAGTAGTGTACCAATCAAGTTTAGTATAAACTTGCTTATAAATAATTGCATAATAATTTATAAAATATCCAAATCCAATAAATGCCTTTTTAATTAATAATACATATTAATCTCTAATTATTTTCCAAATATTGGTATATAATTATACCATTTTACGAAAACCCCAATTCGTACTCGAATAGTTTTCATGAAATATATTATTTTATTATTTAAATTCCAAAAATAATATTTTATATTTTTGAAATGTTACAAGATTGGTACGGAACGTATATTGTAACATGAGGGGTCACTTAAAAGTCACCTACATGAATTCTCGTGCCGTTGTTCTGTGGGATATGACGGGGCCTTGTACATATAACCATAGTCCACGAAGTAAGATGGACTCCTCTCGTACACATAAATACCTTCTATATCATGCTACAAACAACCACGTTATAATAACCATCATATACCCTGTTCATTTCACATTACTTGTTATATTCTCTTTCTTCTTTTGGGACTTACCGAGCGCTAGTTTGACGACGACATTCCTTTCTATTTCTTCTTTAGGATGTTCGTCAGCAGGACAAGACTCTTAGGAGATCGAGTCTACTCAGGAGGACTTGGATCAGCTTGCGGCACAGCCAGACTTGTAGTTCCTTATACTTACTTTCATTTTGTATGCCACTGTTTAGACACTGCTTTACTCATTGTATCTTTTCTTCTTAAACAATTGTATGTAAAGATGAATGTATATAAAGTTGATGTTTTATTTTAATACTCTTTTCATTCTTTACCAAGGCCCAAATACAGTCTCAGTTTCAGTTCTTATCCAAATTCTCGGTATTCGACCCACCGTAAGTTTGAGAGGGGTGTTGAATATAGTATAGAATTGCTTTATTTGGTTGATTATACTTGATTGTATATTTTCTGCTTTTCTTACTTTCTTATTTTCTTAAGACTTGCCTATATAGGCATTTCCCAACTTGTATAAATTGGATCCTCAATACTCTCATTTATTCATCAAGGAAAACTATTCTTTTCCACCTATTACCAGAAGAATATAATGAAGCTCCTGCTAAACAGAGATGGACACAACAATGGAAAAAGAAAATGATTCCAGACAAAAAGACTATTGGTGTTTCTGCAGATATTGATGTTGCGAAGTCAAATTTAACCGCAGTTGAAGAACATTTTGTTGCTACTATAATTGCTGAGGTATTAACTTTACCTATAGTAGCAGAGTGTTCTGAAGTTAAGAGATATAAGGATTTGGAAAAAGGGTCACCACCAGAGATTAATAAATCTATTCAGTTCATGAATTTGGAAGATTCTATAGGCAACATTGTCTGCAAAAGAAGTGAAGAATCCGAGTCAGATATGCAGGAAATTATTATATCAAAGAGTGCACAGTCCAAATCTATAGAAATTACAAAAGCTAGTGTTCAATTGTTATTTCAAGCCGAATCATGTTAAGTTATACAAAAAAAGGAATCAACACTGCTGAAGAAGGTAGCTCATCTAATATGGTGGCTCAGTATCCTAGCTTTACTTTTGAAAATATGATGTCTGAAAAGAAGTAGTTTATAAAAGGTAAAGAAATTATATTTGTTGGGGTTTACTAGCGTCCAGACCATCTACTATGGCCGATGCGGAACAAAAATGGTGTTTAAAAATTTTGGCGCTAAAAAACCCGTCCTAGAATCGAACCATAAACCTTAAACTAACTACAAGGAGCTTATATACTGTGATAGAAGCGTTATACCGAATGATCCGTGTCCTTCGATTTTCTATCCTCTTCTTTGGCTCCTTAAGGTCTCCTCGATCAAGCTTGGCAGCTGGTCCTCCTCCGTCAAAGATGATCCACCCGAGAGATGTAGCTCATGGCTTTATCTCCACACTAAGAATCTAGTGAAGCAACTAGGGACTCTAAACACTCGTCAATACGCTGGCAGTGAATATAACCACAAGCACGTTAGCGGCACTAACTGTACGTAACGGCTACCCAGGTATTAAGCGAAAGGAAGGCCGAAGAGCAAACTCATCCGAACCCCTACTGAGCCCGTCTGTGGCCATCTCCATATAGTCTGGTCTATTCGTCTAAGAGTATCGCATATCGGGTCTAGGGGGTGGATAAAATCAGACCCCTTAATAACGCAATATTTCGTGTCGATGTGAAACCCATCACCTACTGAGAAACTACTGATCCAAATCAGTAATTCTCGTCCACCTTGGCCAAGAATTTCTGGTGATGGCCATCCGTGCACAGCGCGACATCAACCCCGAAAACCGGGAGAGACGAATCCCCGAGGATTCGCTTACTGCTTCTATGTGGCTCGGGATTGTACCCAACTAAAACATGTTTGCATGACTCCTTTGAGCCGTGGTAGGATAGTAATCAAAGCACAGTGGAAACTCACACAAGACAAATGACGATCTCAGGTCGACAGACTAACATGTACTCATATCACCTAAGAAATGCTATCTGACAATAGGTATAATACCATCTAGTATGTTCCCGGCGAGTCCGTCCAGTGTAACTCATAACCCGATAAGCACCTGTATACTATCTTAGATGAATAACTGACACCAAAGGCTTGTGAGACCGGCTACCGCCCCTCGTCGGGGTCTCAAAAAGTATACACTAGTTTACTCCGGAGTATCGATGCCCAATCTCGATATTCACTCGACTAGGGACATTTAAGAATGTGCTTATAAACCACCCAGCTCCCATGTATATGATCACCATCATAATACTAGTGGTCAAGCAAGAATCATATGGGCTCTATCAACATGTAATAGTGATATGTAATACCACATAATGCATGTACATGATGATGAGGACAAATAAGATAGCATACTATCATTTTGAGTAAGACCGTTCTACCCGTATAGGTCCTCCCGCAATCATCATAATCGCCTGCCTACGAATACAATAATTGCCTTAAGGGCACTATAGCCAACAATCTCCCACTTGCACTTAAGGCTAATTATTGCGGTGTCGCATACTCACAGCCCATGTGATACCGAACATCCAACTTCTCTACTAATCAGTCTCGCAGAGCCCGTTTGTGAAACTTACGTTCGAGAAATAGCCTCAGTGAGTGTATCCGCTCCAATGTTTCTATTTTTATCTCTCTATATCTCAATTTCGCGGAGAAAGACTATCACCCGAAATGAGCGATACCTGTCTTAGAATTTATCTGGATATCTGATGGGACCCAGTTCATAAATGAATTCCAAATCCAACAAACTTCTTAGACCGTATCTTCTACTGAATTTAATCAGTATCCTGCGTCATGCCTTCCTCAGTATCCGTTTGGACCACCTAACCAACATACTGTCCCTCAAAAAGAAGGAAAACTATAACTCAACAGCCACTCTGTCATCCAGATCACCTTGGAAGCCTGAAATGATAACTCACCTGAAGGAGGCAGCCGTTACCATATACCAAGAACATCCTTTTATGTTCATAACTGCTTCCTAACATTTCTCCAGGATTGGATTAATATATGCTTATTGCAACCAGTGCAAAAGCAATATCAGGTGTGGTACTTGACATTTCATGATTAATTCAACTGTCTAAGCAAATGATATGCCAATCATGCAAATCCCTCTCCTCATTAGTCTAGAAGACATCTCTTTAGAGGGTGACTCCATCACCTGCCGGTACACCACCACACCAGGAGTCGTCCATTCTAAAACACTTTAGAATAGTGTCAAAGTACCAAAATTGGGACACTTTCCAAATTTAGATCTAAAACTATAGATCTAGTGACCAAAATCTCTGATATTTTATCCAGATTCTATGTAGAGAAACAACTTGTGACAACCACAAGATCACTTCCTATCAAGAGTATGTCATCCAAATACCAGGACATCACTCCCTACTATCTTCTTACCAAGTCCATCTATTGTTCTGATGAAGTCAAACTCTATGACTGTCACATCAAAAAATAGACGATCTATCTCCGTTGTACTCGCTTTAGTCTATAAATAGACATAAGCTACTTGCCCACCTGCTTCCGTTGCTCCCACTGACTACAACCACCATCTAGCAGAGTCATATACACAGGCACTTCTAAAGCTAATTTAGAACGTCGTTATACTCATCCACCTGCCAGATCTCATAGTCTAGGACAGCAGTAGTGTCAAGCTTGAGTCATCAAAACCTCCTTGTCACCATCCTTGAGGAGACCGAAATACCTCTCGGGTGGCCGAGATTACCTACCAAATCTGCGGAGTGGCTAACGGATTGTCAAATCCAATTGAATCTTTATGTTCTACTAAATTTTCAGTAATCGTTTGTGGTTCTGGAATCACTTCCAGTTATACCTTACTCCCACTAATGTTTTCTGAAAAGAATTCATTTTACTAAAATGGATGGCGAGTCGAGAATAATATAATTATTGATCTTCCAAATGGTAGAATGCTAACCCTCGTCAAAGCCCGGGATAACCCACAAACTGCCATTACTGAAATGGGCCTTGAATTTATCCGGATTCTGATTTTAAGCATAAGTTGGACAACTCCATATACCTTAACATTGTCAAGATATGAATCCATTTTATATCCAATATAGAAACAAAAGCACTAATTTAATTGGAACCAAATTCAAAAATCAAGCAGTTGTTTCCAGTGCATATTGACTAAATGGAAGAAGGCCAAGCAGCATTACTTATCAAGGAGCGTACTCACTGATGAGTAACCTGAAAGATAAACAAGTTCTCAAATATATTACTTACAACGGAATACCTAGCACAAGTATCTACAACTTCGATCATCTCGAAGAATCCTGATACTTGCAACATATGGTTCTCTACTTTATTCTTATACCTATAACTTCTCAAAATTTGGACCTTGTGTTTCAACAAAATACTTGTCTAAAACCAGAGAAGTCATAAGTAAACGGAATATAGTACGAGTACCAACCCCTTTGTCCTTGAGGACATCGGACAACATACAATACTTCGTATAAGTCTGCTGAGTTCAATAACTCAAACTATGTGCGTCGTAGGTTGAAAACTGTGTTATGATTAAGAAGAATTACACCGTTGTTGAATGTACCTTATCTAACCATCAACTGATATAGGTAAATGTCATAAACATAATTTCAAAAGGTTATATCTCACTTTATAAAATAAACGTACAGATATATCAGTTTGAAATTGGTGCATAACGAATATTAAAAACCAAATATTTGTCGTTAGGCAAAACCCAGTGATTTTCTCAAATATCACCAATTACAAAGAAATCCGATATATTGAGGATCTAATCACCCAATTCCCAATATTTTACTCTCACTCAGCATCTGTAACACCATACAGATATGAGAATCAAGTCTGGTAAATACATACCCTGGAGTCAGAATCTAATTGAGAAAACAGTTTTCAATCAACACCGCACGGTAAAACTGAAACATGAAAATGTTTCGAAGGGATGGCCGGATATTCCTAGTAATGTCTCTTCCACTATCCAGATTCATGACAGTAACCGTATATTTCCTTTCCCTCACTCCAATCCCTTTATATGTCTTTACTTCTTACCTTCTGTACACCATACTTAGGCTAATTGATTTTCTTCCTTCCTTACCCTTCGGCACCAGCCTAAGGTTTGGAAGAAGACTATCCAATAAATGTAATAGGTGTACTCTCTTAATACTAGGATCTCTCGCAACCTAAGAAAAGGTAAAGAGAAAAGACAATCGAATAATCTTATTCAATTTCTCCAGAACCGGAAACCATCCTCGAGCTGAAACAAGTTTCTTCGAGTTCGTATGTAACTATACAATGGATCTTCGTAGTGATACGGAGTGTCCTGAAGAAATGCAAAGGAAAAGTAGGAGCGGCAGGGCTATATGCGACTAAATGACAATCCAAAAGCCAAAGTGTTTTAGAAACCTTCGGTTAACTTGGTTCATGAGTTTTAGTTAAGGGCCAGGTCATGGTCGCTGCCAAAGAAAGAGAGAGAAACACTCAGCGTGTACTCTAATCTAGATCAGATTGGTTAATCACTTTATCTAATCAGGATGGCTCCCACTATTTCCTCGAATTCTCCCTCAAACCTTAAAATGAGAATTAGTCGGGATCATCTGAAAATCACCCAAGGAGTAACACCTACTCATCAGTGGGAATCGGGGCCCAACTATCATCATATGATAACTTGATGGAAGCCACTCAAATCACCACACTCCAGAAGGTATTCGCATGCCTGGCAAGTTTCCTACATATTTGAAACTCCCCATGTGGTTTTTGCCCCTAGGACCAAAATGACCTTGACACGGTCAACAAATCAAAAGGCCCTATTCAAGTTCAACCCGTCATTATCTTGATTGCATTAAACCCACCCGTACGAGCCCTTGACACAGTCAACAAAGCCGCATGACTGTCCTAATCAATCGCATCGCATGCTACAAATAAGCACCATTTAGCTATCGCACACTACGCCTTAACACAGTCAACAAACGCAGCACGAATACTACATACTACTCGAAGGAAATGACGGAGGGCTACGGCTGGTTTTTAGCGAAAAACCTTTAACGTAATGAACTTGATATCGTTGAACGAACCCAAGTAGTTTTACAAATATATATAATGGCGTAAACTTTTGCTATAGAGATCACTCCCTGTGAAGAGATCTATACTCTTTCCTTGTCGAGTGAGGTGCAGGATATTCCTAACTAAATACCACAATGCAAAACAAAAGAATCGACTATAGTGAAGTTATTACAATAACGCAAACTATTACCCAAGAGGTCACTCCCCATGAAGGGATCTCAGCTCGTGCCTCGTCGAATGAGATGCTGGATATTCATAACCGAATACTGCAGTGCAAAGCAAAAAGAAACGTCTGTAATAACAGTTTTCAAAAATTGGTTCCAACATCATTTAGGTTTATTTTTTCTTGCATTAATCAAAATTAACGCAGTCCCATTAATTAATCCACATCACACCAGAAAAGAACGAAAATACATTGTATGTATATGCCATTCGCATTCGCCACGGGGCCTCGTAATACACCGTTAGGCTACTTAACTAACGGCAGAGCGGGAGCTGGAATAACGCGGATGCAAAACATATACATCTACTAGTATATATAAATATATATATATATAACATTCGTCCCAGGCATGATATAAGCAACATCACAGAAAAGCGATAAGCAACACAGAATAACGGATAATCTACGAGCCCCAGGTTTCCTTTGAGCCGCAAATGAAACCCGACGTTCCCCGGTCGTGTGGATAGCCTGTGCAATAAAAAACCAACACCCCTACGAGTGCGGCAAGTTACCCACCAATCCCAGATGTGAGGCAACCCCAATCAACAAAGTGAATGGTCCATCCAGCACTTTACGGAATCCGGTAACTTGAGCACCCCACCATGGGTCATCCTATACCCTCTACAAGTGCGACGCATAGCCCGCCAATTCTAGAGTAAGGCCCCCTCCATCTCAACGCCATGAGATGTGGGCCCGTTGCTTTCTAGAACCTGGCTACTCGAGCACCCCACCGCGGGGCAAACCTAGTACAGAAAAGAAAAGTATATATACAATAGCGATATCGACCTCAACCCGGTCGTGCCTCAATAAAAGAATATACAATCTGGCAGAGACGGTTGTCCACATGTCGGACGCTCACCCCGTAATAACGAATATACAAATGAATCTGAACTGTACTACTACCATTGCACTATAGTCTATCCACCACAACAATCCAACCACAATATCAGCACAACACAGAACATCAACGTGAATATCATGTTCGCAAACCCGTCTAGTTGAACATATAGCAACTAGTCAGGTTGTACCCCTCAATGATATTCACGGTCGCAGATACTAACACATGCACTCATAAACACGTATTCAAAATTTCGATCAACTAAAACTTTTCCACATTGGCCCCAAATGCAAACCAGCACTCAAACAAATCTGGGCCAAAAACATGCATCCCAAAAATCTCATTTCCACATTATGGAGTGCCAGAAGAAATTTGGCACACAATGGCCACACATCGACCGCGGCCATATGGTTGTACTACTACCATTGCACTATAGGCATGTTATGCGGCGGTTCCACGGCCATATAGTTGGCTCACGTACCCAAATTTCTTGAGGTGCTCTAAAAATGCCTGCACGTATTTTTAAGACAGTCTGAATAATTTTTTGAACAAATTTTAAAAACGACAGCAAGCATATCAAAATGGAATTGTGATTCGGAAAATTTGGTCAATCGATATTTTAACCTTGTGTAAACTAGCTAGTAAAGGTTTATGAAGTGGCTCTGATACCATGTTTGGGTTTGCTAACGCCCTGACCATCTAACGTGGCCGATGCGGAACAAAAATGGTGTTTAAAAATTTTGGCGCTAAAAACATGTCCTAGAATCAAACCATAAACTTAAACTAACTACAAGAAGCTTATCTACTATGATAGAAGCGTTATACCGAATGATCCGTGTCCTTCGGTCTTCTATCCTCTTCTTTGGCTCCTTGGGGTCTCCTCGATCGAGCTTGGTCGCCGGTCCTTCTCCGTCGAAGATGATCCACCCGAGAGATGTAGCTCATGGCTCTAGTTCCACACTAAGAATTTAGTGAAGCAACTAGGGACTTTAAAGACTCGTCAATACGCTGGCAGTGGGTTTAACCACAAGTACGTCAGCAGCACTTGCTGTACGTAACGACTACCCAGTTATTGAGCGAAAGGAAGACCGGCGAGCAAACACATCCGAACCCCTACTGACCCTACTGAGTCTGTCTGTGACAATCTCCATACAGTCCAGTCTGTTCGTCTAAGAGTATTGCATATAAGGTTTAGGGGGTGGATAAAGTCAGACCCCTAATAACGCGATATTTCGTGTCGGTATGAAGCTCATCACCCACTGAGAAACTACTGATCCAAATCAGTAATTCTCGTCCACCTTGGCCAAAGATTTCTGGTGATGGCCGCCTGTGCACAGCGCGACATCAACCCCCGATACCGGGAGAGACGAATTCCCAACGATCCGCTTACTGCCTCCATGTGGCTCGGGACTGTACCCAACTAAAACCTATTTGCATGACTCTTTTGAGCCGTGGTAGGGTAGTAATCAAAGAACAATAGGAACTCATACGAGACAAATGACGATCTCAGATCGACAGACTAACATGTACTCATGTCACCTAAGAACTGCTATCTGACAATAGATATAATATCATCTAGAATGTTTCCGGCGAGTCCGTTCAGTGTAACTCATAATCCAATGAGCACATGTATACTATCTTAGGTGACTAACCGACACCAATGGTTTATGAGACCGGCCACCGTCTCTCGTCGGGGTCTCGAAAAGTATACACCAGTCTACTACGGAGTATCGATACCCAGTCTCGATACTCTCTCGACTAGGGACATTTAAGGATGTGCTATACAAACCACCCAACTCCCACGTATATGATCGCCATCATAATGCTGGTGGTCAAGCAAGAATTCTATGGGCTCTATCAACATATATAATGATCTGTAATATCACATAATACATATACATGATGATAAAGACAGATCAGATAGCATACTATCATTTTGAGTAAAATTGTTCTACCCGTATAGATCCTCCCGTAATTGCCATAATCGTCTGTCTGCGATTACAATAATTGCCTTGAGAGCACTATAGCCAACAATATTGAGGACTGGGGAATTTTTAAATTCCAAGATTACTTTAAATTCAGAGGATTTTATCTGGAAAACCGGGCATAGAAGACGAAATCAAGTTTCTCTCGCTAAAAGATCTGGTTTAAGGGTTCATCAAACCCTAAAAAATTCTTTGATGATTGGTAAATGTTTAACATTTGTTTTTGGAATGTTAAGAGAATAACTAATCTCCAAACACAGCAAACGATTGGTATGCTAAGGAAAAATCAAAAATCGCAAGTGATTTCTGTAAAGGAACCTCTGGTTGAGTTTTCCAAGGCTAAAAACATAGCCTCCTCAACTGGCTTTACTCATGTACGGGGCAATATATCTAACAAAATATGGATTTTTGTTGTTTCTTCAATTCAAGCTGCTATTACTCGTAATTCAGATCGAAGTCTCACAGTACAGTTAATATGCAATGGAACAGAAGAATTATATATAACTGCAGTTTATGGTATATGCAACGACCGTGTACTCTAAATACGTAATAAAAATCGTTTTATAATTTTTCCCGATGTCAAAACAATTATTTTACTGCTTTTATTAGTAGAAAACACTTTTAAAATACTTTTCCATGATTAAAATTAATTAATATGATTTTTAGAAAGTTTTATGAAATATTGGGAATTTTTATGAATTTAAATGGATTTTTTATCGAAGGAAAAATATTTTAAAACCGACAAGAGCAGCTATTTTGGACCAAATTTGGTTGCAAAGGATAGAAAACATCAAAATACATTTTCTATAATTTTCCTAAATTTTTATAATATTTTTAACTATTTTAAAATAATTTTTAGAAGCCAAAAACAATTTTTAAAACAATTTTTAAAAATTAAAAAATTATTTAATTTTAAGAGCGGGAATGAATATGGACCGTCGGGTCTGAAAACCAATGGCCCAGATTCTGCAGACAGTTTAAATAAAAGAAAAACTAAAATAATATATATATATATATATATATATATATATATATATATATATATATATATATATATTCGCCTTCGATCTGGACCGTTGCATCAACGATCAAGGATCGTTAGCACCAGCTCGAGCAGGGGCACACACCAGCTCACTGGCGATGGGATATGGTCGTTGGATCTGGTCAAGTGACGGTCCGGATCTTGTCGGCTCATGGGGCCGACTCCTGTAGCGGCCGGGGAAAATAATAAGGATTTTTAATCCCAGAAAATCCCTATAAATAGCCCTGAGATTCTAAAATCCCAAAAAAAATATTTATTTGACACAAAAATTTTAAAATATTTCCAGAACTTTCTCTTTGAGTATTCCACACTCTAGACCAAGTCCCATTGGCAAAAAAATTCTCTGCTTCAAGATACATTTTCTCGTATAACCCGACGCTCACCGACTTTCATTTTCCTAACTCATTTCAGGTAGGATCACTCAACACTTGCCCCATGTTATCTTCATTATAAAAATATCTATCTGTGAAAAAAATTCCATGACCCTAATCATGATGTTTTGACTACATTATCTATTTTACAGGCTCTGATGATTAAAAACGATATTAAACCCTAATAAAATAACGAACTTTTAGCAGTTATCCTTCACGATAAAATTATGGGATAACGGACAACCCCAGATTCATGCTTAGACATATGGAACTAAGTTTTAAAGCGACTATCATAACCGGGACAACTTTTACAGGAATAAATGTAATTATTCTACGGTATTAAATAAAGATTATCGATAATTAGTTCTTTAATTATTAAAACATCGAAAAATTATAATAATTTTATATATTGGTTATTTTAAAATAAAATTGATGGTAAACATGCAAAACCTTATTTTCACTAAAATGGATATTTCACAAAAATACCATCAACCCCTAAGAATTTATATTTTCAGTAAAATACCACGAAATTTGGAAAAATAGTATTTTCATTCAAATACCCTAAACCTTTCCAAGCGATATTTTTATTAAAATACCATGAACTTTTCTGAATCATAACTTTTACGAAAATACCATAAACTTGGTGGATTAATTAGTTTTATTAAAATACCCTGAACTTTTAAAAACTAGGGTTTTCTTGTAAAAATCAATAATAATTTTTAAACTAGATTATTACTAAATACCTTTAAGAAGTGAAATCTTACCAAAAATACCCCTAATTTCGAAAGTTAAGTTTTTAGAATTTCACTAAAATACTCTTATCTTTTTATAAAGGAGGTTCTTTTATTAAAATACCACAACCTCTATAATAAAAGATAATTTATGTTAATATACCATATAAATACCATACTCTTTTATAAAGGTTTATTCTTATTAAAGCATCACAATATTTACCCTGAAATACCATGGCACTTCATAAATCAATATTTTGCCCTAAAAATACCATTGGTTTTATATAAACAATAATTACGATAAAATACCATAGTCCATTATAAATTGAGATTTCTATAAAATTTCTATAATGGAACGAGATATAACCCACGACTGTGGAAGTCTATATCAACTGAGATATTTATTTAAATCCAATTTTTGATGCATCACACAACATGAGCCACAATGCGGTTAGGGTTAGAATGCGCGAATCTAGATATGGAATATTATTACAAATGAAAATCTCTGCAGGCAGGATGAACAGCCCCAACATGGACGACTATTACGAATGAATTAAACAATCCTAACATAGATGACTACTGCGAATGAATTGAACCGTCCCAACATGGACAAATGACATTTCATGCCTAGATGATATACGCACTAACTCTAATTCGCAAAACCTTCATACTAAATAAAACGGGGCTAAGTAGTTTGAATTGACAAGGTAATATAAGGACTCAGATTCCCCTATTACTCGATCAGATCCGGGAAAGTAGAACAATACATTTCATCTTCTCCAACCGTGTTCCGTGGTTAGAACGGAATAATCTCGAGAACCCGCTACTCTTGTCTAACAAACGAAATAAATATATTATCTGTAGTTGCCATATGCGGTACACCTTAATTTACCAAATACCTACAATACATACATCATATCTCTACACATATGATATCATATATTACACAAACTTGTTCTCTTTACCATCATTTTGTGTTGAGAAAATCATATCCGAGTGTAACTCGCTGATGGACTTCTTTTCTCTTTCTCTACTTTAGGAACATCCGTTAGATGAGGACAAGGTTGATAAAGAAGGAGACAATAGAATGGAGCCCACCAATGAAGACTACGCGGAGTTGACGCAAAATTATTAGGATAGCTCTTCTATTGTCCACCTGTTTGGGGCTTGCTTTCTTTTAATCAATGTAATCAAACTATTTAGTTTGCTTTCACTATTTTGGAATGTAATAATTTTAGTTAATGGAAATAAATACTTCTGCTTTTATTATCAATTTTGGTACATTGTCTGTATGATTTATTTATACGCTTAACGTAACTGTATCGAGAAAAGACCACCCTCGACATAGTTAGATTGCGAACCTTGGCACGTCACTGTTCTCGTGCTTTTGGTAAGCGGGACGACAACAACAACTGAGTCTTTTATCCCAAGCATATGGGGTAGGCTACATGAACCAACATGAGAATCATGCCGGGTCCAGCACATGAATTCTCCGCCTCCACTCACTCCTATCAAACAATATACTTTCATCGAGTCTTTTGGCACCCATATCGTTTCGTATCACCTCCATCCATGTTTTCTTCGGTCTTCCTTTTGCCTTTTTGCCATTGCCCATATCTAGAGTATCTATTCGTCGAACCGGTGCTTCCATAGGTCTGCGTCGTACATGACCAAACCATCTTAGCCGGTTTTCCCGCATCTTCTTATCCACAGGTGCTACACCAACTTTTGCACGAATATCCTCATTTCGCACCTTATCTTTTCTAGTGTTACCGCATATCCAACGAAGCATGCGCATCTCCGCTACGTGCATCTTCTGTGTATGATGCTTCTTAGGAGCCCAGTATTCTGTACCATATAATAAGGCAGGCCGAATAGCGCTCTGATAAAACTTCCCTTTCAATTTTAACGGAAAGTTACGATCACACAAAATTCCTGTTGCACTCCTCCATTTCAACCAACCAGCTTGGATCCTTTGATTAACATCACTATCGATCTTCCCATTCTTTTGGATGATGGAACCTAGATATCTAAACTGGTCGCTCGGTGATATCTCTTGCCCTTCCAATATTATACCAATATGGTTTTTACTTCTCTGGTTACTAAATTTGCAATGCATATATGCTGTCTTGGACCTGCTCAATCTGAATCCCCGAGATTCCAATGTTTGCCTCCATAATTCCAATTTGGCATTAACCCCTGCTTTCGTCTCATTTACTAGAATAATATCATCAGCGAATAGCATACACCAAGGTACCTCATCTTGGATAATTCTAGTAAGTTCATCCATCACGATGGTAAACAGGAATGGACTTAATGCAGATCCTTGATGTAAACCAATTGTAATCGAAAAATCACTCGTTAAGCCGCCGCAGGTTCTGATATTTGCCACTACTCCATCGTACATATCCTTGATTATGTCAATATACTTGACGGGGACCCCCTTCTTCATCATTGTCCCCCATAATACCTCTCTAGGTACCTTGTCGTACGCTTTTTCTAACTCAATAAATAGCATATGCAAATCTTTTCTCCTCTCTCGAAAACGCTCGACAAGTTGACGAAGCAAATGAATAGCCTCTGTCGTCGATCGTCCAGGCATGAACCCAAACTGGTTCTCTGTTATCTTAATATCCTTTCTCAGCCTGTGTTCAATCACTCTCTCCCAAAGTTTCATGGTGTGACACATAAGTTTTATTCTACGCTAGTTTGAGCAACTTTGAATGTCACCCTTGTTCTTGTAGATAGGTACAAGGATACTTTTTCTCCATTCATTTGGCATCTTTTTTGTCTGCCAAATCTTATTAAACAGATCTGTCAGCCATTTAACGTCTATTTCTCCTAAGCATCTCCAAATCTCGATAGGAATCCCGTCTGGACCAACCGCTTTTCTTAACCTCATTCTGTTCAAAACTTCTTTAACCTCAGGTAGTCTTATTTTACGCATGAAATCACGGTTTATATCTTGAGATTGAATGACAAGTCCATCCAAATTCTTAGTAATGCTCTCATTGAACAATTTGTCAAAATAATCTCTCCATCTTTCCTTGATATCCTCATCTCGAACTAAAACCTTCTGATTTTCATTTTTGACACATTTCACCGCACATAAGTCTCTAGCCTTCCTTTCCCGCATTCGAGCAATCTGGTATATCTCATTTTCAGCCTCTTTAGTGTCTAATTTCTCGTACACCTCCTTGTAGACCTTAGATTTAGCTTCCCGAACAGCTTTCTCAACTTCCTTTTTAGCCATTTTATACTTCTCAAATCTCTCCACATCTCTACTTTTTTTCAAATCTTTATAAGAATCCCTTTTAATTTTAATAGCAGTATTTACTTCTTCATTCCACCATGATGTGTCCTTAGATGGTGGAGCACCACCTCTCGACTCACCAAGTAGATCTCTAGCTACCTTCTTGATACAACTAGCCATTTTGTTCCATATTCTGTTTGAATCATCTTCCGACTGCCAATCCGCTTCTTGGACTACACGATCTATAAAGGCCTTTTGGTTACCTTCTTTCAATCGCCACTATTTAATTTTAGGCTCTACCTTACGTCTAATCTTCCTAAGTCATCTTCTAAATCGAAAGTCTAGAACTAAAAGTCTATGTTGAGTGGTTACACTCTCACCTGGCACTACCTTACAGTCGATACAACAACCTCTATCTATTCTTCTCGTCAGAAAAAAGTCTATTTGACTAGCACTTGATCCGCTCCTAAAAGTGATAAGGTGGGACTCTCTTTTCCTAAACCAGGTGTTTGCTAAGATCAAGTCATAAGATAAGGCAAAATCTAGAATCGAGTCACCTACTTCATTCTTTTGTCCAAAACCAAAACCTCCATGGATAGTATCAAACCCACTACGACTAGTACCTACATGTCCATTAAGATCACCACCAATAAATAACTTCTCTCCACTAGGTATACTTTGCACCATCTCGTCTAAATCCTCCCAGAATAGACGCTTACTAGCGTCATCAAGACCTATCTGTGGTGCATAAGCACTAATAACATTGAGGATCTCTCCATCTAGAATAAGCTTAACCAGTAAAATTCTATCACCTTCTCTCCTAATCTCAACTACATCCTCAAGCGACCGTCTATCTATGATTATGCCTACGCCATTACGATTTTTATCTCTACCCGTATACCAAAACTTATAACCCCAAGACTCTATGACTCTACTCTTTTCACCTACCCACTTAGTTTCTTGCAAACACATAATACCAACTCTCCTCCTAATCATCACCTCCACTAATTCTATTAGTCTACCCGTAAATGAATCTATGTTCCAGGAAGTTAGACGGATCCTATGAAACCCTTGCTTATTTGTCACTACACCCGGGGTCCGATGTAGCGCGCCGTTTCTGGACGACGACTCTTGCTTATTTGTCACTACACCCGGGGTCCGATGTAGCGCGCCGTTTCTGGACTTGGTAAGCGGGACGTGACAATAAATGTTCTCATCTGTAGAGAAATGATCTCAGGGAACATCAAATTGGCATTAGTCAAGGTCTTTCTGCTCCTTGGATGGTTGGGGTGACTACAATGCTATTTCTTCTGAAAGGAAAGGTAAAGTTAAAAATAATTTGCAAAGCATCAGGAATTCAATGACATGATAGTGGTCTGATTGATTGTGGCTTTCCTGAATCACCATTCACTTACTGTAATGCACATGAAGAGTTTAGACGAGAATGGTCAAGAATAGACAGATGTTTACTCAACCAAACTTGGATAGCAAATTACCCAAGCGGTCAAATAAACCATCTTCCAGCAGAATGCTCTGATCATGTACTTATATTTACCCAGAAATGAAGTCATTTCCTAAGCCATTTCGATTCCAGAACATGTGGAGTACTCATAAAAAATTTCTGGTAACAGTAAAAGAGTGTTGGAACAAAGAGGTTACAGTTCATATGGATCCTATTCACAAATTTGCATATAAGCTTAAAAGGCCCAAGCATACATTAAAAGCGTGGAATAAAAATTCATTTTGGCAACTTGTATAAAAAGCTGATAAAAGCAGAGAAAATTGTAGATCAGACGCAGCAAATTTTTTATGATCAGCATTCAGAAGATAGTTTTTCAGATCTTTGGACGCAAGCAGATTTTGAAAATATATTGCAACAGGAGGAAATTTTCTGGAAGCAAAAGTCTAAAATTAAATGTTTGAAAGAAGTGATAGAAATACCAAATTTTTTCATGCTTGAAAATTTGTGCAGGGAAAATATCAAAATTGCAGAATAATGATGGCACCTGGATTGAAGACCAACAGGAGCTTGTTGATATGGCTGTTAATCATTTTCAGACTGCATTTACTACTCAGAAAAAGGATTTTAATACTGATCTGTCTGATATTATTCCACATATACCTACAAGCTCAGATAATAGTATGCTGACTGCTATTCCATGCATGGAAGACATTAAAGATGCTGTGCAAAATATGGACCAGGATAGTTCTCCTGGCCCAAATGGGTCTCATGGCAAATTTGACATCTGTGCTTGGGATATCATCCAACATGTACTGTATGAAGCCGTGACTCATTTCTTCAATAATGGTGTGGTGCCTAAAGAAGTGAATTCAACAGTAATATGCATTATTCCTAAATAGAAAAGCTGCCCCAAGATTACATATTTCAGGCCGATCAGTCTTTGTGACATTCTTTATAAAATCTTTACTAAAATTTTATCTAATAGGTTAGCTGTTATTCTACCAAAAATTATATCTCGAGCTCGGGGGGCTTTTGTTAAAGACGAAAATTTCTGAGAACATAGCTTTGGCTCAAGAGGTTACTCAAGATACTTGTAAAAAGTCAAGGGGCACAATATTATCCTTAAACTGGACATGAAGAAGGCATTTGACAGCTTAGAATGAAGCTATATATTTCGTGCGCCCTCCATAAAAAACAAAGGAATCCTAAAAATCCAAATGCTCCAACCAAACACAAAATTATGGAATTCTAGGATTCCACAATCCAAATCCAAAATAAACCTGCAACCAAACAGGCCCTTAGGGGTTTCTCTCGCTTTATCTTTTTTAATTCAAGTGCGATTAATGCATGTAGTTATAAGTTAATCATGCATATGGATCAAGAAATGATATTGTGCCATGTCCTCCTCCAATGTAGGAATTTCCTACGGTGGTATTTTATACTCCGTTTACTCATATAAATATCCCTAAGGTTTTTTCTTCCTCCTTTTATTTTGTTCCACGTAAACAACAGCTCGATTATTTTATTACATAGCACTTGCAAGTTTTTATGATCCCTTGCAACATTTACAACAGGTATTTTGCCATCTTAAAAAATTGAAAATATTGACATTAAACCACGTTTTTTGTGCTCAATTGATATCTTATTGATATTTTTTTGTTAGCTATTGAGCGTTTGGTATGGAAACCCTAACCATTTTTGCAATGGTTGGACCTTTTATTTGAAAGTTCTAACCTTTATTTTCTTTTATTCTTAATTGCAAGAATTTTAATTTGACATGAAATACCAATATTTTTTTGATAATAAAATTACTAATAATTCTCTGTTTATTAGTATTTACTTAAAGTGAGCAATAAATCTTCTGTGATAAAGTAATGAAATGTATGTATTAAAAAAATTATCGGATTGGTTTTGATCCACGCGTTACATATAGGGTTGATGCTAGTATCATAGATAGTATAGTCGCAAAATTTTTGGAATTTTTTTTTGACTATCCCTCAAGTTCTGTCAATTAAGATTTCCAATACGCAATCAAATATCCAACAATTTTCATTTTTCAAATTTTTAGCAGCATTCCAAAATTCTGTTGATATATAAAGAAATTATATTTCATGGGTTCAATTTTTGACATCAAAAGATACGAATTTAATATCAAGGTTTGAGAGTTAATCCTTAATCCATTTCATATAATCAAGAGCACTGTCTCCTTTCATTCGCTTTGGAGACCTTTCATATATATGGTCTGACGGTGCAACAATTGCCCTGTTTATTTCAATTTCTTTCGATTCTTTTGAATCTTCTTTCGTTCGTTTGGAGACCTTTCATATATATGGTCTAACAGAGCGATAGTTATCCCGTTTATTTCAATTTCTTTCGGTTCTTTTGAATTCTGTGGAAAGCCGTATTCGATGAAAGCAAGAAAACTATATTGAAGAAGACTACAACAACAAAGAGCGTGCCAAACTATTGGATGAGAATATGTTTATAATTTAAAAATATTAAGTCTTGATAATAAGCAGCTATGCATTAGTTTTATGCCTGTGTGCACGATGAGATCTTGAAACACCACCTCTTTAGATCTCCAATATGTTTTTCTATATTAAAATGATTGTAAAGATTTCGATCATCCAACGTTGTTATATACTATAAAAACATTTTGAGTTTAGTTATCTCAAATGTCTCATTGATTTTTTATTAATTTCCATGAACTTCAATGATTGTCTAAATATTCATAAGATATATATACTAGAAACTCATGCCAAACTCACTTTTCCTTTCCCACTTATTTTGTTCACAAAGAAAGTCAGGTGTCCAATAAGTAATGTGCCCAATGTTTAAACTAGAAAAATGTCATTGGTATGGTTTTTGGTTTTTATTTTCATGATGATAAAATCGCAAACCCTTATAATACTGGAGAGTATATGCATCCAATTTCTTGCCGAGCCAGTTTACAAGTTTCAAGTGGATCATACTTGAAATATTTATCTAAATTTGCATGAAGGGAGAGGCAAAAAATTAAGGATTTCATGTCTAAACCACTAGAATCATGGATCATCTTAATCTCTTTTTTGACAATGAATTCAGTGCCAGAGCTCCAACCAGAAAATTCATTTTTGGGGGAAAAAAAAGTAATATGAAAAACACAGCCCTACATAAAATTTATTACTTTATTCAAATTCTAAACTCGTAAACATCAGCTAACAAGTGAAAAATGGTTTATCGATAAAAGATATTGCACGCAAATAAACTTTAAAACGCTAAACTTAGGAAAGAAGGAGAGAGCGATTCAACAAAATTTCTACACTGTAATGAGCGAGATTTGCCTCAATGGGAGACCAAATCACTCACTCACTTCACACTCATTTCTCTTGTTTCACTCCTATGTTCTTTCTTCTCTATAATAGTTCTCTTTTTTTTTCTCAACTCAAATATTAAAATCAAGGGTGGTGATGTTACCATCTACAACTCCAACAAATCAGTTGCTTTTTTGAGAATCCGAAAATAAATAATCCCAATGCATATAAACAAAAGTACAACCCTAAACCCTATAAAAACGAATCAATGTAGCTCGACCATATTCCTTTTTCATGAGATTGTTTCCGTTGCCGGGCTAGGATTCGGGTCTAGGGGAAAAAGTCCTAGATCCGATCCGCACCAAAACCGATGAGGACACTCCGAGCTCAGCACGGACAGTAAACGAAAAAATATCACAACAGATTAGCATGTTGAGGGTCTTGTTACAATCTCCCTCCCTCGCTTTTGCATCTTTATTCCATGTCCTCTGTACTGCACTCTTCGATCACTCTAAAGTTGAGGAGGTCCTTCATTGCCCAAAAAGCACTCTTGTATCACCTCATTTTTCACATTGGTTTCTCTTTACTGAAGTTGAGGAGGTCCTTTATTGCCCAAAAAGCACTCTTGTATCACCTCATTTTTCACATTGGTTTCTCTTTACTGAAGTTGAGGAGGTCCTTTATTGCCCAAAAAGCACTCTTGTATCACCTCATTTTTCACATTGGTTTCTCTTTACTTTTGTGCTTCCTCCTCCTTTCAATATTCATCCTCATTTCCTCCAGTGGCCTACAGAATCATACACCCTTATTTTAAAAGCAGAAACAAAACAATCAGTCCCTTTTGAATTACATTCTCTGCTCTCTGCATAGAATCATATACCATTTCCAACAAAAACATCAAATTCTTCAAGCAAAAGTTCTCCACTGCCAGCTCACTTTGAGCCCGAAAAGACCCTTTCTTTAAAAGATTTGATTCCTCCCCCCCTCCCTCTCCCCCCCCCCCCTCCCTCCCTCTCCTTCTTCCTCTTCTTCTACCTTCAAGAATTCCAAAAACTAACTCAAATATCATTTCACTTTCAGCTCTACACCAAACCTTTCATTCCTTAAACCAAAAGCCAAATTCTCAGAGTTCAATGCAAACCAAAATTGAAGGTTCAGTTCCAGTCACATTTCAGCTCAAATACCTACTTTTCTTCTGTACTCCAGTTCTCCAAAAATTCTGAAACTGAATTCATAACTAAAGTATACTGACCATATAGTAAGAACCAATAGCTATCAAGGGAAATAGCCAACATTATCCGCTGCTGCCTTCTTACTCGTACTCCTCAGCTCCGAGTGCTAAGGTCCCTTTTACAACTGTTACAAAAAAAACACCGAATATTGAAATCTATTCATTGATTGCAATCAAATATTGATCTTCATCATTTATCATTAATCAAATATTGGTTAGTTAAAAAGGGTTGTATGGGTTTTTATCTGGACTGTTTATATGTTTGCCACATAAAAAAATAGATGATTCTCTTCAGCCGATAAGCATCAAATCTCCAGACTGCACCCTTTAAACAATAATCAAATAGTTGCATTTCATATTATTTTGCGTGGAGTAACAGGGTATTCGTGTTCACCTTTTCCTTGATCTTATAATATAAGTGAAAATTAACTACGATTGTTAAGAGTGAAAAGAGAATTTTAAGTATTTTATGTAGTAATAAACCCTAGTTAATGTTATAATTTATAAATAGAGATAATCTATTCTATTCTCGAGTTGTTTGTCTCTCATTTTGTGTTTTACATGATATCGGAGAACCAGAATCTCAAATCTAAATCAATTCCAAATTTCCACGACTGTGTTCTAATATCATCATCTTCATCCTTCTTCAAACCTCAGTCGTCTCTTTACCTCAAGCCACAAGCCGCCACCTACATGTCCAACTCCACAACCCCTGCTTACCATCCCCACCTCAGATTTGTTCAACCAAACCGTAGTCTTCACAATTCAAAGTCGCCGCAGCCTCCAAAATCCACCAGAATTCACTGCCGCCACAAGACAAGTCGCTAGAAAACCCATCAACTCCATCGGCTGATCTATAGTGCCAACAATTCCGTCTTTCATGAGAGAACGAAGCAGAAATCAACTGTCACTTTAATGACTAGAAAGTTTTAGAGAAGTCATCAAGACAGTCAGATGAAGCCATAAGTTCAATTGGCTAAAGTTTTTGCAAAAGCTCTTGGGGGTCTTAGAGTGAAATTCATATGTAATAAACTAGGCGCATATGATATATGTGCTCAAAGCTTGATCAGGAATTTTAAAAGAGAAAAGGGTATTTTGGGTATTTTAGGTATTTCATGTAATAAACTGAAAAAATCATAAGCTAATCATTGCTATGTTTATGAAAAAAGAACAGACTCAAAAATATTTAACGAGAAAATATTATCATACAATAAGTTTAATATTGAGTTTCTTTTCAATTCGTGGCCATGTTCGCCAACTGACAAAATGGAGGGGTTGAGAAAAGCGCACAACCATTTCGGTTTTGAAACTTTTGATTGAGATAAAAGATGTATTCTTTGTCTTGAGTCGTTTGTATGTTTTATAGCTATGTATCAAAAAGTGTCATTTAGTTTATTGAATCATGATATAATTGTATTACAATATTAAATTAAAACTCATTAGTGGATTACTCATGATCGATCATTATCAATCAAAAAATGAAAGAAATTGTAAATCAACATTACGATAACAAATATTTTAGAATTACAAATTGAATAATATCAAAAGAAATTAAAGAAACATCAAACTATATCATACTAGGCAGTTTTGAATCTTTTGGGATGTTGACTTATTGTACTTTAGATTTACTTTTCTCCCATGTCACATTAAATTTAGATGTTTGTCATCGTTAATAATTGTCTCTATACTATGGAAATATGTACAGCAGTACTACAGCAGTAACTTATATAATATATACACTCACTCCAAATATCCAAAAAAGAAAAAGAAAAAAAAATCCTACAAATTTCTGCTTGAGAAACCGCACTTTTGTAAATTACAGACACTAAATCTATGGCACCGGAGAAGAATGGTAGATTTCTATATCTGCAATGGGATAATAATAATTTCTATAGCTTCTTGTTCCCATGAATATGATGTTAGCATACTCCAGTATGTAATATATTACTTCTTGCTTGAGTTCATGCAATTAGCACTTTTTTGCGATCCTTCTATCAAAGCAGTGGTATTTGCCAGCATAAAGATGCTTCATTTTTTTATGAAATCAAAATTCTAATTGGAAATTTACATATAACACCTTGTATTTATGAGGTTTCAGAACTCATGTCATCTCATTCTTGTTCGCTAGGACTTAACACCAGTCGTAGAATTTTGTTAACATTACGTCCAGAAAAAAAATTGTGCCAGATATGTGATCCTGCACTAACACTAATTTAACTAAGTGCAATTTTTCGACCCGTATTAATAACTTTCCTACTTCAAGATCTATGCAAAAATCTTTTTCTCTATTCCTTATTTTTATTGCAAGCAAGAGTTTCATTTAAAACTGCACGAAAGGAGTAAAAATAACATGGATTTCATTTCTAACACCTTGGGATAATTTCCAATTTCAGTTACTTCGCAGTTAATTTCATGTCTAACACCTCTTATAGCAATACTTCATACTCGCGGATGCATGTACATTCGTGGCTGAGGCTGACATTGTAACATCAAAAGTGAGATGCAGCTAGGAGATCATAGCATGTTAGCTGATTCTCTCGCTTGTGAGTGCTGGCATCATGGAGTAGTCCAATGGTCAATGCGTCGAGTCAAAATTGAATGTCAGAAAATATAGTTCTCATGGCTATAGCGACGGTATGACCCAAATCAAAAACAGATCATAGTGTGTGGGTAACATTTTCTAAGATTTTTCCAAGAGAAGTGTATTGTTGACTTGAAAAGACTTTTGCTTAGAAAACTCGACGCTCCTCTGCGGGTTGTTTATCCTTACAGGCCAGAATAGTGAATTTACAATCAAATCCATGTAAAAGTCTCGCATGCGACTAAGAAAATGACGCTCTTCGTCTCAACACGAGCAAAAGCTTCAGCCGGAGCAATAATATCAAAGGGTTAACAGGATAAGGCCCTCTAATATTCCAAATCTTATCCTTCTCTTTCTATCTATATCTCTCCCTCTATCCTTTATCCAACTTTGAAATCTTATATCTAAACTTGTGGTCACCCAATATCACATTGGTTTTCTCCACTGTTTTTGATTCATCTCAGCTTCTTCCTCATTGGATACCAAAGGTTTAATTAGACAAAGATTTGAAGCAGAGGTGTAGCCTTGACTTTTCAATTTTCATCCCCTTTTCCTCAAGTGGCCTACAGAATCACACCCTTTTTTTGCTCAGAAAGCAGAAATAAAAACAATCAGTCCCTTTGGATCCCGTTCTTTGTTTTCTGCATAGAATCAGATACCAGCAAAAAGGTTCAAATTCCACCACCAAAGATCTCATTCCTACTTGAACCTGAGAAGCCCAAAGACCTTTAGTTCCACTCTCTCTTCTTACATCTTCAAGCATTCCAAATTCTAACTTCATTGTCGGCCCACTTTGAGCTCGACACCAAATTTATCCATTCTCAGGTTCCCTACAAACCCAAATTGCAATTCCAGTTCCAGTCAACTTTCAGTTCAGAAACCAAACTTTCCTCTCAAACCAAATACTTCTGATCACTGCAGATTTCAGGTCAACAATCTCCTTTCCGCAAAAACTGAATGTATCCCTACAATAAACCAGTCAGATAGACAAAATCAAAAGTACCATCGCTATTGCCATCACCGTTTTCCCGACAAAAAAATACTGCCAATTATTCTCAATTATCCAATGTCCAATTCCTGTCAGATTTCAGTTCAACAATAATTCTCAAGCAAAATTTAATAGTTCTATTGCAATCACCATTTTTCCTAGAAAAAAAGGAAATTCTCCATGGAAAATAGCCAACAGCCGCCGCCTCCACCGCCTGAATCCTACTCCTCTGCCCCCTTCCACCACCTGCTCCAGCAACAGCACCAACAGCTCCAGATGTTCTGGACCTACCAACGCCAAGAGATTGAGCACGCCAACGACTTCAAGAACCACCAGCTCCCCCTGGCCCGCATCAAGAAGATCATGAAGGCCGACGAGGACGTCCGCATGATCTCGGCCGAGGCCCCCATCCTGTTCGCCAAGGCCTGTGAGCTCTTCATCCTAGAGCTCACCATACGCTCATGGCTCCACGCCGAAGAGAATAAAAGACGTACTCTGCAAAAGAATGATATTGCTGCAGCGATTACCAGGACTGATATTTTTGATTTTTTGGTGGATATTGTTCCCAGGGAGGAGATAAAGGAGGAAGGGGGAGGTGGGGTGGGGGTGGGGGCAGCGGCAGGGGTGCCATACTATTACCCGCCGGCAGGCCCGGGAGTTATGATGGGGCAGCCGGCGATGGATCCAGGGATGTACATGCAGCAGCCGTGGCAGAATATGTGGGCCCCAGGAATGGCGGATGAGCAGCAGGGGTATGCTGCTCACCTGCCTCCACAACCGCCACAGCAACCGCCATCAGGTTCTTAGTGTTTTACAACATATGGTGACTGATACTGATGTGGTAGCAACCCATTAGGTGATGCTAGTTAGAAAAACCAATGCATGCATCTTCATTTAGATAATGGGTTCCGACTATGCCACATCAGCTTCACTGTAGGCAGGGCATCTAGCTCCCTATGATGACAATGTACACTTCCCCTCCTGAAATTTCAAAGCTTATGTTTTGGCTTTCTATGGTACAATCAACAGGAATGTATTTTTTATGGCTACATTTGACATCATAAATTATATTTAGCTCCTAAGCTCTCATTTTGTATGAGTTTGGCATCAGAATTGCTTTTTGTTGACATTTGATTCACATAGGTGAATGAATTTTAATTTTTTTAACAATTGTGGGACCTGTCAAGTTAGATTAGCTTCTGGTTTAGGTTTTTAACTAATAAGAAGCATGTACAAACTGAGCTGAGAGCAACAATACTGCTCAGACCAAAATCAAGAAATTTAGAATAAGCCTCTATCATCACTAATTGAGTTTGTAAAAGAAGCTGTTGAGAGTTTTCTATATTTTATATTAAAAATGTCCCATGTTCAACTTAAATAATTCGTTGGTAACTTAAATGGTTACTTCAAAGAAACTCATGAAGCTCCGATAGCTATAGATGTAGAACGATTTGGGAATTTGTTCGGTATGAGAAATAAAATGGCATAGGCACCTATCAGTTATAATGTTCATGGCGCCACTTCCTAAGGCCACCAAAATCTAAGTTCAGATAACAAAATCTCAATCCAGATCCTACATAAATCAATCTATACCACATAAATCTTAAGTCTTGCTCAACCTTTTTGCCCCTGCTTATCCTGAAAAAACATAGCAATACGTAGAAATCCAAAGAAGTACCATCAAATGCCCCCACTTGGCCAACCTTATGCGCAAGTTGAACAGACATTTCCCAATCCACTAAAATATTGGAATTCACAAATATCACAATGACTAAATTGTTCCCATATTCAACGAAAAGATAAAGCCCTCACCTTTATTCAACTCTTTATTGACCTGCTATGGTCTAAATCCAAACCGGAGCAAATTCTGTTCCTCTGTAGCAATCAATTTTTCGGTCCATGTTAGGAAGCCAATTTCCCTGAAATGGTTTCAAAATAGAATTTTAAGAATACAGTAACAATCTACTTAAATTTCATCATCGATCCCACCAAATAATGAATTTGAAATACCATTCTAAACACAACGAACATATCTAACGGTATGCTCGCTTGATGGTATGAATCAATAAATGTTTTTTTAATTCTCATAGGTTCTTATTCAGTTCTAATTTTGGAGTGAAACATTCTCCCATGGTCCTCTTTCCCGTTAGATATGAAGCACGTAAAACTTGAATAGTGTAATAAACCTAAATAACATGTTTCACCAAGTGGAATGTGAAGCGTGTACCCTAAAAGTCTAAAACACATACAATCGAACACAGTGTGTTGAAAAACAAATCAAAAGCATATGAATGTTAACTAGAATAAAGACTCCAATTGATATGCTCCACTTAACAAGTTCCAATTAAATAATAGAAGGTTTTATTGTGTAGTTATCCATCAACATACTCGATACGAAAATTTCTCATTTAGAAGAACTAAAAATCGATCATCTTTCTTTCTTCCTTTTTTTGGGGTGTGTGTGTGGGGGGGGGGGGGGTTATTTGCCCATTGCTTATAGTTAATTTTAAAAGTTATAAATTACATGCAACCCGAAAAAATTTATCAGAAAGTTTTTATACACCAGCTCGATTTCCGCAATTGAAATGCCCATAGGATACATATGTATATTGCATGCTCAGGGTGTCTATCGGGCCGGGCCGGCCCCGGTTGACCGGGCTTAGGCCCGGCCCGAATCCCCCCAACCCGAACCCGGCCCGGCCCGTGGCCTGGCTTGGGCCAGGCTCTGGCCATCGGACTGGCCCGTTTAAATATTTTGATTTTTAAAAAAAAATTTGAAGTAAAATTTTATTTTTATTAAAAAATTTTGGAAATTTTTTAAACCGGAACTTCGTATAGGTTCCGGGACAGACCGACATATTATTTTGAGGGGGGACATAAGTTGATAAACCTTACCCCTCATACAATTGCCAAAAAAATTTAAAATACAATTCAATGGAAAAAAACTAACTGATTAATTTCTATCGGTCTTTACTCTTCATCGGTATCGGAGTCTTCAATACTTTTAACGTATTGTTGTCTAACTTCTGCATCGAACCAATATTTTTGGCACACTGCGATCTCCAATGCGTCATCCGACAGCCTCACTCTCTTATTGCTCAGAACTCTGTTACATGCACTAAAAGCAGACTTCGAAGCTACTGTAGACACCGAAATTTTTAGTAAATCACGAGCCATGGCAGAAAGCACAGGATACATGTATCCATGTGTTTTCCACCAATCCAAAATATCAAGATTATGTATTTGATCCGTGGTAAGAAAATTACTGAAATCAGTTTGCAAATACATTGTAAGCTCATTATAAATAGAAATAGAAACGGTTGTTCTTTATTTTTTCTGCTGCAAAAACTGAAATATTCCTTTTTTGGAATTTTACTGTGAAAAGGAAGATAAAGAAGAAGTTCTGTTTTGACCGTAATGTACATCATATATGGCATACAATTCTTGCAAATAAGAATCCAAAACATTTTTATAATCTCATATACCAGTACCTAAGTTTTCATGGTATCCATCTAATAAAAAAATAAATTATCTTTTTTAAATCTAGGATCAAAAACTGATGCTAAACAAAACAATACAGAAACTTTTCGCCAATATTTATTCAATTTCGTAGGCATGCTATGTAACATTCCAGCAAATGCACTTTCAGGATCAATTATATGCTCATTAATAATCTTACTAATATAAAATAACGGTTCTACTGCTAAACATGTAGTACGATAATAAACACCAGATAAACATTTAGTAGTATTGTAAAATATTTCTAAAAATTTCAAAACATATTCACAAACAAACCAATCATAATTCTCTAAATTATTATTGGGCATTTGTTTCTCATAAAATAAAGTAATTGGCTCCCGATATTTTAAAACACATTTCAACATCTTATAAGTGGAATTCCATTTAGTTAGAATGTTGAATTTGAAAGATCTAAATTTTAAATTTAATTGGATACAGGTTTGATTAAAAATCTGTCTTCGGGGTCCAGAGGTTTCAATAAACATCATTGCATTTTTAAGTTTCGTTAAATAATGATCAATTATAGTAAGACCATCATGCACAATTAAATTTAATACATGGCATGCATATTTTTTATGAAATAATGCTTCATTCAAAATAGGATTTAAATTATTTTTTAAAATTGCTATAGCAGAATTATTATTAGCAGCATTATCAAAACTAACAGAAAATATTTTATTTTGAATATTATATTCACGTACAGTAGTCAAAATACAATTACTTATATTATTTTCGTTATGTGGTTGCTCCATTTTTGAAAAACCAATAATTCTTTTATGTAAAAATCAATCATAATGAATGAAATGTGCAGTAACACAAATATAACTCATATCCCGTTTTGTAGTCCAAAGATCAGAAGTTAATGCAATTTTACTCTTAAGATTTGCAAAAATATCAATCAAATTGACTTTACCATCATGAAATTTTTTAAAACATCACTTCTAAATATTGTTCTGGGTACTCTTTGAAATGCTGGATTATATGCATTTTTTTACCAATCTATCAAATTTTTCGTTTTCTGTGAAACAAAATGGTTGTTCATATGTATGACATATCTTGCAAGTTCTCTTATATTAATATCTTGCGAATAAGAAAAACTAGTTAAAAAGTTAGACGGCATATTTAGAGTCGTCTGCCGAGAATCAGCTTTTTCGTGTTTGATTAAGTGTCTTTTTAGATGGGTAGTTCCACCTGAAGTGGCACAAGTAAAATCTGCTTGGCAATGAGTGCAAACTGCCCGCTCGCCTTTAGCTGCAACTGTTTGTACTACAAAATATTTCCAAACACCAAAAGTTTTAGCTCTTTTATCTTTAGGGGCAGAGGTTCTTACTTCAAGAACGGTAGCAGCAGGAACTTCTTCAGGAATATTACTTTGTGAAGCAGCAGAGATCTCATAATTAGAAGATTCATAGTTAGGAGAATAAAAATTAAAATTAGTTTGCAGCATATTGGTTAATCTCTGTTTCTCTTATGAATCCATATCGATTTGAAATGAACGTCTCCGTGAAGATGAAGCACCCCTGTTAACTTCTGAAGATGAGTCTGACATTCTTAATTAAAAATATTAGTAACAGAGAAAGAGATAATAAAAAATATATGATAGAAATATATAATCAATAAAAAAAAAACCGATTCCAAATAGCAGAATCAAATTAGTGAAACTGAAGTGAAAATTGAGACTGCGGAAATGAAGATTGCGCGATTCCGATTTTAACAGTAAACTTCTCGGAAATTAAAGAGAGTGATTGGGAGATTAAAAATTTTGTTGTTGTAGATTGTGAGAAGAATGAGAAGTGTAGATAGGTATTTATAGAGTTTTGGATTAGGGGTATAGAAATGTATAATTTTGAGTTAGGGGATTTTAGATAAGTTTACAAACCTCGCTTTAGTTCAAATTTCCCCATTTATTAAAAAACCCACCCCCATTCAAAAAAAAAAACCATCCCAAGAATTTGAAACCCCCCCCCCAAAAAAACCCTCCCAAGGCCAAATTTGAATTTGAATTTGCCCGGGCCATGGCCTTGGCCGGGCCCGGCCGGCCCGAGCCCACCATTTTTCGGGCCAGGCCATTTTTCGGGCCCGGCCGGGGGGCCCGGCCCGTTAGACACCTTGACTGCATGCCTTCACTTAACTTATCGATCAATAAACATATTCATATAGGATTCGGTTGAAGCACTATTCAGGAATTTGTCAATCTATTCAAACAGGATATACATGCATCCAAACAATTTCCAAATTGTGATTCAAATTGATTCCCCACAGAAGATCACATCTGCCATATGCCAGTCTTTAACAAAAACTAAATCATTTCAGCTCCATCGATATTTTTCTTTTGGCTCATTTTAACATTCAAAAGACCTTTTCTCCGTAGAATCTATGACTCCAGCAATTCGCAAATGAGTTACTAATAACCATGGGAACAGGAAGTAGGAAAATACTAAATATCTAATTCAAATGTTCCATAAACATCACTTATAAAGATGAACATCAGAGGAACTTTTTCCAGGAAATAATGAAAACTTAAGAAGCTGTGTAATCTTTCACTGGGGGTACCAATCAGAATCATGAACATTTCATAAATTATATTGATATAAGTAACTAAGAGTATCATAACAAGTGGTAAGCAGACATCATAATCTATGAATTGGTATGCACCAACCTACATTTCATCAAAAAATAATTAAGCAGAAATCATAATCAATATGAATTTGTATGCGCCAACTTACATTTCATCCAAAAATAAATAAAAATAAAGCTATAAATGAAAATATCACAGGATCATTAAAAGTAGCTGCTATGCCAACTATAGGTTCAAGTTCATTACATCTTGCATATTTTGGCCTCGATTGGCAGGTTTCGATGCTAAACTCAAAAAATTGAAAACTCACTTGACAACTAAAATAGAGTTTCCCAAACCGCGGTTTCAGAAAGTTTATATGGCTTGAAACCCTCATCTTTCAAAACTCCAAAAAGAGTGGAGTTTCGGAAAGTTTGGTCTCTTATTCTCTCTCTGATGCATTTTAAAACATGTGATGTTAAACGAAATCTTGGTTTCTTAAACAATGTTCGAAACAACCATAAATTTTGTGAAACTCCAATTTTACGAAACCACGGTTTGCGCAAACTGTGGTTTCGTTTTAACTTTATCAAAACGATAGTTTCGGGAACATGAGATTTTGTCAAAATAATATGCCGTAATTTAAATAAAACTAAGTAAATGAGTTTGGTTATGAATCGATTTACCTTGACGATCGTGCTTCGAAGAACTAGGCCGCTGATGGCGATTAGGGTTAGGATTAGGGTCGGCGGCGAAGGAGGTAGTTCGTGGTAGTAGAGGAATTAAGGTTAGGGTTAAGGCGCCTCAGTGGTAGGTGACGACGGTGGTGGCGCCGGCGGGCTCTAGGGCTTTTCGCGCCATTTCGCAGCTCGTTGGGAGCGAAGCGGCATCCAATTGTCATTCCAATGAGCCTAGTGGGCTGATGATTTCTCCTCTTAAGGTCCACGCTGATCGGCCCGATAAGCACTTCATATGGGCTGTGCACGTATCCGTTTTAGAATCCACGCTTCACCATCACTTGTAAAATAATGATGAGGTAACGATTTACCCGTGATCCAACCCTTGGATGTGCGACACATCCCAAGTCAACCCGCAGCAATGGGGCTGAGCACAGCGTCTGGCTCTATTATTACAGGAAAAAATATGTAGGTCATTTAATTTTGAAATTGATTGGTGATGCAGCTTCTTACTTTTTCAAATAAATCAAACACAAAAACACCATTGATTTATTGCATTGCATGTAATTAAATACCATATCATTATTATTTTACAAGTGTGATGCGTAAATAAATTGCCGTGTCATTATCATCTAACAAATGAAGTGCCAAACCGTACTTCGTTGATTTTGGAAAAATAAAAGCTGCATTTGGGAACGACCATTCACGATCTGCATTATAATAACGGATAAAAAGGATACTATTAAGAGCAAGATGGCTCTGCGGTTCGACGCAGACAACAATGCACAAAAGGTGGATGATGGATGCCTGAATCCCCCTCAAATGTTATCCTCCGTGGTTCGTACTGCTAACGGGATGAACGGTTGAGATGAGGGTCAATGGGTTGTTGGTTGTTGTTAACGCCGTGCTACCTGCAAGGAAAGTCCCGGGATGATAAACCACCGTAGGACCCTCCGAAGATCAAGTAAGTACCGAGAAATATTAGGGCAGAGTAGCGGCGTATTGAAATGAGTTCGAATTACCTGAATCGTCTGTAGGAGGATTTATATAGTAGTCTCATTGGAGCGAGCCGATACGAGATTCTCACCATCCGTGTCGCCCCCGCGTCACGTCCGCGTTGATGGCGGGATACGTCCATTACCGGCGGGATACGCTCATTAATGGCGAAATACGCTAGCGTGGGATGCGAGACGTAGAGCGGCGGAGATCTCGTCGTAGAGAGATACTCGGAGCTGTTATGGGGACGCCCATGCTCCATGCTCTTGACCAGACGAGGAAGTTCGGCTCGGTGACAGCTCGGAAATGAGCGATGAGGCTAAGAAAGCTTAGCTCTATAATAGCTCAGAAACGAGCGTGGAGGATGATGAAGCTCGGTTGTAATAGCTTGGAAATGAACGTGGAGGCCGAGGAAGCTTAGTTGTAGGATAGCTCGGAGGCGAGCCGTTGGTTGGTTGCTAGATGAATAAGGAATGTACTCAGAAGAAGCTTCCAAAAGGTTGGGTGCAACCTCGGAGTCTAGGCGCCGAGAAATGCCCCTAATGCATCATACCTATTCCAGCTGCATAGCCCCCAGGAATCATGTGGGCTTACGTGGGCGACACATCATCTGCTATGTGTCGGGATCTGAGAAATTCTCACTTACGAGTATCATCATTAGCCCCCCACTCTCATTCCGGCTTATTTATGGGTCAGATCGAGAGCGGTCTGTTCGGTCTTACGTTTGGCTTGGTCCGAAAAATCTTCATGGTAAGTTGTCCTGGAATGACATGGCGTTTAGCGGTTGTATTTCTTTGATCTCCGAGTCCACATGGCGTATCGACGGGCAAGAAGCTATCTGTCGGCCTCGTAGCGAGCGCTTAGGATCCATATCGTTGTTGGACAGGAAGCTGCCCACTGCGGATGAGCCGAGTAAGAAGCTGCTCGGCGGCCTCGTGATGAGGGCTTTAGATCCATGATGTTGTTGGACAGGAAGCTACCCACGGTGGATGGGCCAAGCAGGAAGCTTTCCGGCGGCCTCATGATGAGAGCTTTACATCCACGGCGTTGTTGAGCAAGAAGCTACCCGCGGTTGATGGGACGAGCAGGAAGTTGCCTGGCCGCCTTGTGATGAGGACTTTAGATCCACGGCGTTATTGGGCAGGAAGCTACCTACTACGGATGGGCCGAGCAGGAAGCCGCCCTGCCGCCTCGTGATGAGGGTTTTAGATCCACAGCGTTGTTGGATATGAAGCAACCCGCTCCGGATGGGCCGAGCATGAAGCTGTCCGACGGTCTCGTGATGAGGGCTTTAGATCCACGACGTTGTTGGGCAGGAAGCTACCCAGTGGATGGACCGGACAGGAAGCTACCCGGTAACCTCGTGATGAGTACATTGGATCCATAGCGTTGTCAGGAAAAAAGCTACCCGCTGTGGATGGGCCACACAGGAAGCTGCTGCCCGGCAACCTCGTGATGAGGGCTTTAGATCCACGTCTTCGGTGGGCAGGAAGCTACCCATTGTGGATGGGCCAAGCAGAAAACTACTCGGCCGCCTCTTGATGAGGGCTTTAGATCTACAGCGCTGTTGGACAGGAAGTTACCGCGGTGGACGGGCCGAGCAGGAATCTACCCGGGCGCCTCGTGATGAGGACTTTGGATCCACGGCGCCGTTGGGCAGGAAGCTACCCGCGGTAGATAGGCCGAGCAGGAAGCCATCCGGCCGCCTCGTGATGAGGGCTTTGGATCTATGGCGCCGTTAGGCAGGAAGCTACCCGCGGTAGATGGGCCGAGCAGGAACCTACTTGACCGCCTCGTGATGAGGGCTTTAGATCCACGACGTTGTTGGGCAGGAAGCTACCCGTTGTGGATGGGCAAGGCAGGAAGCCACCCGGCGGTCTCATGGTGAAGGCTTTAGATCCACGACGATGTTGGGTAGGAAGCTACCCGCTGTGGATGGGCCGAGCAGGAGGCTACCCAGCCGCCTCGTAATGAGGGCTTTGGATCTAAGGCGCTGTTGGGCAGGAAGCAACCCGCGGTGGACAGGCCGAGCAGGCCGCCTCGTAATGCACGCTTTAGATTCACGATATTGTTGGGGGAAGCTACCCGCGGTGAATGTGTAGGGTTTCTTTAGCACCATGCCTAGCGTTTGGAAGCATCACACATGCCACATTAAAAATTTAGGGAGGTGCTAAGCAAACTAACCATGAATCGAAACTAGAATTTTAGGTAACAACAAACTTGTATCACATACTAGAGGTAATTGTTTCCCCCAATCAGAGAGCAAAAGCTCTATTCAAAATTTGAAATTTGAACTAAGGCAGAGCCTCATAAGAGCGCTAGCGACAGCGCTAAGAGAGTCAAAGACTCCGAGACAGCGCCTCACGTGCAAAGCACGAGAGTGCTCATGCCAAGAGCGCCAGCGCTAAGTGTCAAAAGACTCTGAGGTAGCACCTTACGTGCAAAGCACGAGAGCGCCAACGCCAGAACTAAAAGTTCTTTGCCATTGGATCAAAAATCCAATGGTGATTAGAAATCATCAAATTACCAGAATAAAATTCTGTTGAGGAAATACTCCTCAAATCTTTCCAAACAAGAAAAATCGTGCTCTGTAAATCAGAGCACCATTGGATCAAAGATCCAATGGTGATTAAAAATCACCAAGATACAGAATAAGTTCTGTATGGGAAAATATTTTCCCAATCTTGTTAAAAACAAGAAAAATGTCTTCTGTAAAACAGAAGCCCTTGGATCAAAGATCCAATGGTGGGAAACATCCCCCAAATCAATTAGAAATCTCTCAATGAGAGATTTCCTTAACTGATTCAACAAATCAGCCTCCCCTATATAAAGGACCCAAGACTTCAAGTCTTGTAGAGAGAAACCCCCTATAAGTTTCAAGTTCTCAGAAAAGAAAAAGAGAAGAGCAAGCTCTAAGAAGAAGAACCTTCTTCAAGGTAAATAAAAAGAAGAGAGATCATAACATCTCCTCCATATTTGAGAGTTTAACTCTTACATAAGAAGAACTTAGTTCTTTTCCTAGATCACAGATCTATAAGACAAAATATTTCACAAAAACAGAAAAGATTATGGCATCTTCTCATAAAAGAAGAACTTAATTCTTAGATCTACGAGACTTCCAAGCTAAGCTTTTGTCGAAAAGGCTACGAGAACTTAATTCTCAGAGCACAGAATTGATCAGAACTGCCAAAGAAGCGCTTTAGCGCTCCAAGTCTGGCGCTCAGCGCCAAGCGTTCCATGTGCTCCTCACGTAGGCGCTATTTTAAAAGAAGCGCTTTAGCGCCCCAAATCAATGCTCAGCGCAAAGCGCTCCACGTGCTCCTCACGTGGGCGCTATTCTAAAAGAAGAGCTTTAGCGCTCCGCGCCCAGCGCTCCTCACGTGGACGCTATTTTATAAGAAGCGCCTTAGTGCTCCAAGTTTGGCGCTCAGCGCCAAGCGCTCCACGTGCTCCTCACGTGGGCGCTAAGGAATTACAGAGTGCTCTGAAAATAAAACCCCAGCGCCATAAAAAGTGTTCAATACTCAATAAAAGACAAAAAGAAAAAGGGGTGTCAGAACCCAAATCAATACTCAGCATTGTTGAATAAAAAGAGCCTGAGCCCAAACAAATGTTCAACATTTTATTTAAAACTGAGTGGGCTGAGCCCAAGTTGGCCATAAGTCCTTAATTCAGATTAACCGAGCCCATGTGCTCACAATCTTGTTAATTGGTCTTAGTCCTAAACCTGACTATAGATCTCCTAACCAACATTGGTTCAATGGTACATCTCTTCACACATCTGATACATGTCGTTGTAATTCTTCAATGTCTTCAGGGAGGTGGCAGGTCCCGACAACCAGGAACCTTACAGACTATGATGTCTTTAAATCAGACTATGATATCTTTAAACCTTACAGACTATGATATCTTTAAACCAGACTATGATGTCTTTAAACCTTACAGACTATGATATCTTTAAACATGGACTACGAGGTCCTTAAACTCATGGACTATGATGTCCTTAAACCCTATGGACCACAAAGTCCCTAAACTAAACTCTATGGACTATGATGTCCCTAAACCCAACGGAACGCAACGTCCCTAAACTAAGACGATAGAGCCTAAATACTCTTTCGTTGGATCTAAATGATCCCAAAATCCCGTTGAGTAAATCTTAGTCTAAAATTAGACTAACGTATCCTCAACAAACATTTAAGTTGATCTTAATCTCAAACGAGGTTAACGATTCTTAAATCAACCAAACCCAAATCTAAGAAAATACGGATTTGGACTAATCCACGCCCTACGGGCGACAACATAAATTAGTCTCCGTATACAATCCACGGGCAACCTAAAACAAAACAAACATACACGACATGAAGTGAACATCTGGAGAAGAAGAAAGTGGTTATTGCTACGCGGTAACATAATTAACTGCAGGGGCTTAGCCTGCAGGGAAGAGCGTCCCCACAATCAAAAACCCTTCGCAAGCGAGGGGGAATCTGACGAAATCTGCTACAACGGCCGCATCTGTCCAAGCCTCCGATACACGGTGCCATAAATCAACTTGGCATTTTCGGAGAGGTGGACAGATAAAACCAAATAGCATCTGCCCCCCAGAATTCAGGCCGGACGTCCCAACGTCCCGGTCATGTCTTTTGGCGGTGAACATATTCTGGCACGCTCGGTGGGACTTTTTCTCTTTCCACTACACACTACGTGTGTCGTGTTCGCGAACAAATCGCGGTTTAATATGGTTACCCCCGGATTCGAGGTACTACGATTTGGTGTCTTGCTCCCGTGCAGAGAAAAGAAGAGCAATGGCCTCCAACTGCACCAACTGCAACAACAACTCCCACTCCGTCCTCGCTGAAGGAGTGATCTATGGGCCCCAAGTGGCCCCCATCTTTGCCATGCCAGTGGAACAGGTGACTCAGGCCACCACTGGACTGTTCTTTGGGACCATGATCCCACCGGCAAGCTCCAGCATCCTAATACCGTCGCAGGAAGCTCCAAAGAAGTCGGTCTTTGATCGGCTTACCACTACCACGGCCCTTCTCAACGGGTTGTCCAATTCCAAGTCTACGGCATCAGTTTTCGATAGGCTGAGCCTGAGTTCTAGTGGGCCTACGAAAAGTCCGCAATACCTGAAGGGGTCATCCCGAAGCGGATAGCCATTCCAACTCCGACGGACGAAGTCGTCAAAGGGGATTCTCTTGCTAAGGGATCGGTCTTCGCAAGACTGGACATTCTAACTCCTACTGTAGGTGGGGTCATTAAAAACGCTTCCCCTACCCGAAAGTCAGTCTTCGATAGGTTGGACGTTTCTTCTCAGCGGACGTCAGTCTTTGAAAAGCTGGCACCAACAGCAACCCTTCACCAGAACAGGGAGCATGATGAAGCCACCCCCGTAACTGAGTCAGTACCATCTGCAAGACATGCTCGACGTCGCCACTGGCACCGAGTGAGGAAAACTGGAGCAGCTCTCCCTCTGGACTGACTCCACCAGCTCCAATGGTGGAAATTGATGCTGCTGTTCCACCTGGGAACAGCTTCGGGCCGCTCAGGAGGGTGCGCAAGAACTCTCCAACCGCCCTGTTGAAAAAGTCTCCTTCACCCGCTGAAAATGTTATTAAGGCGAAGCCGGAGCAGCCTCCTCAGCGGCTGTCCTCCAAAATCCACAGAGTCTGGCGAAGAGTCCAAGACTCTGTAATCAACAAAGACTACTCCCGCCGACAGAAGAAAATGAAGGTTCGGCAAGAGGAGGACCATCTCACCGTCGTCGTACCACGGAAAGTATCGGCTGCAACAGCCCCTCAACTTCGACCGCCCATAAAAGAAGAAGGCCGGAGAAGATCCCTGTGTCTGCAACAAATCTCAAGGGCACTGAATCCAAACGCCCCAAGTCTGGGGGCATGGTAGTGCACACCATTTACATGGCATCCGGAAAAGAGGATAGCCGTACCTCCACGGGTCATCGACCACTTACGCGATCAGTAACTAAGGCTCAGGAGCAGCAGCAGCAACAGCAAAAGCTCCAGGAGATGCTGACAAAGATGGCCGCACTCACCGGGCCAAAAGAAAGCCCGGAGACATCGTCGGAACAGCGCCAGGAGCAGGAAACCGATGCCGAATTCCTTCGAAGAATGTTCAAGAAGAAAGACAAAGAGGCCGTGGAACAAGCGGCCAACATAAAACAAATGGCACTCTTGTTCCAAGATATGGTCGGGATAATGATACAGCCAGATCCCCCAGCTGAAGACCGTCCGATTGTCCTTGAAGACGACAGAGGGGAGACATCAAACCCTCTTCCTGCTTTTTCAGCAGCCAAAGAGGAGACAATCTCGAAAGCTGCCCTTGACTTCTATATAGCTCAATAGATACGAGCTCATCAGGCGAGTGAAGCGGCTGGCCAAATCGTCAAAACTGGACGAGCCTATCCGGGTTGGTACGATCAAATAAAGTACCTGCCGGGATATACGATCCCTAAATTCCACGTGTATAAGGGGACGGGTAATCCACACCAGCACGTTGCTCAATTCAGAGCCTTGTGCGGTAATACTGGGGGTGACGACAAACTACTGCTTCACCAGTTTGTTGGCAGCTTGTCGGAGACAGCATTCGAATGGTACTCCGAGCTCCCGAATGACTCTGTCAAGACATTTGCAGAAATGGAGCTACTGTTTACACAAAGATTCACGAGCTCCAGCGAACGTACCCCGATCATGGCATTGATCAACGCCAGAGTGAAGCCGGGAGAAACCTGGGTTCAATACGCCATTCGGTGGCGGAACCTATGGTCGAGACGCGAACAACGCATAGAAGAAGCTCCTGATGTGGGCATGTTCGTAGGGACCCTGGATCCGCAAGCAACTATATCTCGGTTTATGATGTTTTTCAAGCCGACCACCTTCCAAGTCTTGATTGACAAGCTGGCCCAAATGGACCAGATGGGCCATAGACCGTTCTCCTAAAAAACGGAGCCACGAAATGAAAAGGGCAAAGGGAAAGCAACCTTTATCGCCAATGCTCAACAACAACCTAGTGGCCCGAGACCGGTTGTTCGCCAAAGCAACAAGCGGCGATCCCTCGATGAGAAGTTAGGACGTCCTTACTCGTTTCCCCGGGATAAAACAAGAAGACTGTTCGAACTGGCAGTGCGCAACGGGCTCATCACTCTACCGGAGCCGAGACACCCACTGCAACCGAACGACGTCAACAATCCCAATTACTGCCCCTACCACTGAATATTGGGCCATCAGATCGAAGACTGCTACGTCTTCAAAAACTGGGTTGAAGACCAGTACCAACAGGGAAAGCTCGCGCTGTCCAAAAACCGGAAGGTAAATCCGCCACAACAGCACACTCCTAAAAGGATAGACACGCCGGGGGCATCATGCTCATTCATAGAGAAAGCTCCATGGGAAGTAGTTCTTTCGGCAAAAACGAAAAGAATTCTGAAGGATCTTCAAGCATGCCCCGCAATCAGGTGGAAAAGTCCGCTAGAGCCCGAGATCATTGAGGGAATGCTGAAACCGCGCCCGACACTGAGAGTTGGTAGCAATGGGCCAAATACCCAGGTCCAGCCGTCAAAGTCTTCGAAGAAGAAGAAGAAGACTAAGAAGCCCGCGCAGCCTGATGACAAGTGCACGGACCTACAAAACTATATTGATGCGCTGGAGGAATATGACCAGAAGGCGCGGACCCCAGTCACACTCTATGAGTTTCTCAACCATATCTTTGAGAACAGAGGCAATGACAATGATGAGGGAGACGATGCGTCAGAAGAACCTGAGGATTACGTGGCAAGTTATCACATGATCTCTCATTCGTCACTGAATGATGAAGAAGCTCACTCGGCATTAGAAGATAACATAGAGGAGCTGGGGGAAGGATCGGCACCAAAATCCTTGGAACCGTCCGATGAGCCGATTGCCTGTCAGAATAGCAAAGCTGATCGAAAACTTAAAATGGCCATATTCGAAAAGGTCAGGCATCGGCGTCAAGTTGAAAAAGTCGCGATAAGGATGGATCACAAAACACCCCAACCAAATCAAATCACCCCCTAAATGGATGTATCCCACTTTATCGTTATGTATCCCGTCACATAACAAATACACGTGCATGCAGGATGAACAACGGACCGAAACGTCCTGAAACTAGCTATGGACCGAAACGTCCCTAAACTAACAACGGACCGCAATGTCCTGAAACTAGCTACGGACCGAAACGTCTTTAAACTACTACAAACCGCAACATCCTAAGGCGGATGCAAAAAAAACAAAAACGGTACGTCCATAAGCAAGATGGGCACGGATGAAAACCCGAAAGGGCTCCACGAGTAAAAACAGCAGGGCTACCGGCGAGTTTGTGAAAACCCGAAAGGGCGCAGACTCGTAAAAAAAATTCATGCACACTTGCAAGGTCTTCTCGACCTTGTAAGGAGAAAATACCTGCGTTAGATCCTTACGACTCACAAGAGAGCAACACACTTAGGAATCCCCACGATTCCTGAGGAGAACATACACTTACGAGATCCCCACGACTCGTGAGGAGAACCCTCTTATGAGACCCTCGCGGCTCATAAGATTCAAAAGCCTTAAGCTACAGGGATCTGAACCTGTTCTTAAGTCATCACATTTCCCAAACTGCCCTACAAACGGTTCAATATTGACCCTTGTATACAATCCACGGGCACAAATAAACGTCTCCCCCACCAAGTTCCGCCAATGGCGTGAAATCCTCACTTGGTGAACAACACTTGTAAGTCCCCTCTATTTATAAGGAGAAAATACTCTTATGAGATCCTTACGACTCATAAGGAGAAAACACTCTTGTAAGATCCTTACGAGTTATGAGAGACCATGCACTTAAGAATCCTCACGATTCTTAAGGAGAAAACGCATCTATGAGATCCTCACGACCCATAAGGAGAAATGCCTTTATGAGACCCTTACGGCTAATGAAATCAAAAGTCTTAGTCAACAGGATCCTAACCCTGTTTGCTAAGCCACCTTTGTTCGAATCGACAGAGGCAAATGATGATTCGCTCCTGGCAATGTCCCAGTGGTAGCGATGCTGATTCCTAAATCGGTATCAAATTCCAAGTCCTTTCACGGCAAATGATGATTCGCTCCTGACAATATTCCAGTCGCAGCAATCCTGATGCTAAGATTGGCATCAAATTCCAAGCTCCATACTCGCAACAAAAAGTCAGCGAGCTATAAATGCATATGAAATAGCCGAAATGATAGGGCAACTTGCAACAAAATCAGCAAGTAAAAGATATACATACAAAAATAGCCGAAATGATTGGACAACTCGCAATAAAAAGCAGCGAGTAAATTAAAAAAATAGCCGAAATTATTGGGCACCGCGAAAAATAGCCGAAATGATTAGGCAATCGCGACTTTCGCGATATGAAAAGCTGAAATGATAGAGCATCGCAGAAAGAAATAAAAAAATGAAACTTTTGCCCTACAGATGAGTCCATACTGACCCCTGTATACAATCCATAGGCATAAACGAAAGGGAACTACATTTTCCCACCGGGCTCTTTCAAATGGAGAGTCAAATCTCGATGGCCACATCTACAGCCTAAAGATCACCACGATGTTTCTTCTCACTCCAACCGAATGCAGACGTAACGTCAACAACCGACCTCAGGGTCGCGAAGAAGCGGAGCCAGAGCAAAGACCCTATTTCCAAATCTCGACGGCAACATCTACAGCCTAGAGATCCACAACGGTGTTCCTCCTCATTCCAGTAGGATACGGACGTGACATCACCAATCGGAACCAAGGCAAAGTCCCCAGTTTCAAGACTCTATGGTTCATAGACAACCTAAAGTCAACAAATGACCTCCCCACCGGTACAACGCTCCGTCTCGAAAACAAGTCAACCAAGAACCCCTCGATTCGTGTCGACCCGCAAGGAAATCAGTGTCTTTGCAGGAATCTATCAATTCATCTCGACCTCAGGGAAATCAGTGTCCTTGGCAAAACCTCTCGATTCGCGTCGACCCGCAAGGAAATCAGTGTCTTTGCAGGAATCTCTCGATTCGTCTCGACCTCAAGGAAATCGGTGTCCTTGGCAAAACCTCTCGATTCAGGGAAATCAGCGTCCTTGGCGAGAAACCCTCGATTCGCGTCGACCCGTAAGGAAATCGGTGTCTTTGCAGGAATCTCTCAATCCATCCCGACCTCAGGGAAATCAGTGTCCTTGGCAAAACCTCTCGATTCAGGGAAATCAGCGTCCTTGGCAAGAACCCCCCGATTCGTGTCGGCCCGTAAGGAAATCAGTATCTTTGCAGGAATCTCTCGATTCGTCTCGACCCCAGGAAATCGGTGTCCTTGGCAAAACCTCTCGATTCGCGTCGACCAGTAAAGAAATCAGTGTCTTTACAGGAATCTCTTGATTCGTCTCGACCTCAGGGAAATCAGTGTCCGTGGCAAAACCTCTCGATTCAGGGAAATCAGCGTCCTTGGCGAGAACCCCTCGATTCGCGTCGACCCGCAAGAAAATCAGTGTCTTTGCAGGAATCTCTCGATTCGTCTCGACCCCAGGAAATCAGTGTCCTTGGAAAAACCTCTCGATTCGTGTCGACCCACAAGGAAATCAATGTCTTTGCAGGACTCTCTCGATTCATCTTGACCCCAGGGAAATCGGTGTCCTTGGCAAAACCTCGCGATTCAGGAAATCAGCGTCCTTGGTGAGAACCCCTCGATTCGCATCGACCCGCAGGGAAATCAGTGTCTATGAAGGAATCTCTCAATTCGTCTCGACCTCAGGGAAATCAGTGTCCTTGGCAAAACCTCTCGATTCAGGGAAATCAGTGTCCTTGGCGAGAACCCCTCGATTCGTTTCGATCCGCAAGAAAACCAGTGTCTTTGCGAGAATCTCTCGATTCGTCTCTACCGGCGGGGAAATTAGTGTCCCTGCACATAAAAGAAAATTCTCTTGTGAGATCCTTACGACCCTCAAGAGAAAACGCACTTAGGAGTCCTCACGACCCCTGAGGAGAAATTACACCTACGAGATCCTCTCGACTCGTAGGGAGAAAAGCCTTTATGAGACCCTCACGGCTCATAAAGTTGAAAAGCCTTAGGCAATGGGGATAAGGACCTGTTTCCTAAGCATTGGGACCCTGCAAGTCGGCCCAAGATGGGCCATTGTATACCATTCACGGGTCACACTCTCTAAAGTTGAATCTCGATAAGGAGGGAAACAACCACTTACGAGTCCTCTCGACTTGTAAAAGGGAAAAATACTCTTGTGAGATCCTTACGACTCTCGAGAGAAAATGCACTTAGGAGTCCCCACGACCCCTAAGGAGAAATTACACCTACGAGATCCTCTCGACTCGTAGGGAGAAAAGTCTTCATGAGACCCTCATGGCTCATAAAGTTGAAAAGTCTTAGGCAGCAGACCTGAACCTGTTTTCTAAGCCATCGCTACCCTACAAAGAGTTCAAGATGAATTGTTATCTATCATCTACGGGCTACACTTGCTAGAGTAATATGCCAACAACACAGCAGAGAAAAGAAAGCGATAATAGGAGACAAAAAAACGTGTCTTTTATTCATGAATTCAATTGAATACAAGATACATCATATAAAAGAATGAAAAATGAATGAATGCATGTTATTCATAGATTACAAATTTTCAGTCAATACAAAGGCGGCTAATAAGAAGGAGGCGTCTTCAGTAAGTCAGCAAGCCGCTCGCGCACTCCTCTCAACTCCTTTTCACGGTCAGCCGCCGCGGCCAGCTCTGCTTCAATTCGAGCCCGTTGCTGCAAACAGGTTGAAAGTTTCTCATCGATTTTCCGCTGAGCAACTTCCTGACTCTGCGTAACCTGTTCAGTGAAGTCAAGCTTTTTCCTCAGCACCAGCCCGTCAGAAATACATCGTTGGAGGTTTTCAAAAATAGCTTTCAGCTGTGCAGCGTTCGCTTCGACCTGGACACGCAATTAGACATACTCGGTGGTAGTCTCCTTACGTTCCTTTCGCCTTAGGGTTGCCTCTTGTTCAAAATGGCGAAGGAAAGGAACACTCTGCTCAACCCATGCAGCCCGCTGGGAGTTCAAAGCTAATACTTCAGGAGCGAGACACTTGAGCTTAACCTCATGCAGGCAGGCCTCGATCTTCCTGCAGTAATTAACCCAAGACTCGACGACGCCATCATCATGAAAGTTCATGAGCATCGCCAGCATGGGATTAACCTCAGCAGCAAAGTCTGCAGAAGATGCAAGGGCCTCGGCGTCAAGATCCTCGACGAACTCGCTCAACATTCGCAGGCTCGTCGCAGCACCCCTGGAAGATGGCCGTTTAGCAAAGGGCCTGCCGGCATTAGGATTCGAGACTCTAAGGGAGCTGGAGTCGGTGTGATTGCTGCAAAACAAATTATGGTCAGATGTCGACTCGGGTGGTAAAAAAATACACGAGCGATGGAGTCTACTATACCGGCTGCGACAGGTGGCAAAGTTGGGAGTACCGGAGGCGCGGCTATTCTCTCGCCCCCTCCTCCAATCTGTAATGCTGCAATCAATTCAAATAAGAATTAGCAATGACATAGTTGCCCATAAAAGAAAGGAAAGTATGTTGGTTAGAAACTATACTCACCAACACCAGTGGGCGGAGTAACCCCCGACTGGAAGGAGAAATGCGGGCTCAGCACCTGATACAGATGGTCGAAAAGGACTCCTACAGAATTGCGACAATATACTGTCGATACAAGGAAGATGGTATCCACAATTTAAATTAAATAAATCGCAAACCCATACCTTCCAGCATTTGAGAGGACACGAGAGAAGGCGAAAGGATGGCAACCGTCAGAGCAGCAACTGGTGATGCTTCTTCGGGTGGCACAACCTCAGCGTTCACCACACCTACACTCAAAATGAATAAAATGTCATCAGAGGGGACTGAAGGGATTGCGAAATAAAAAGTAAACAACGACCCAAGACCTACCTGATGGGTCATCAGCCAAAACCGTGACAGAAGCATCACCAGGCGCAGCAGCTTCTTCGCTCTCCTTCAAAGGAGTAGTCTCTGCGCCTATGGCTTTATCCCCTGATTCGACGAGGGCCGTCGTGACATTCGCGATGCCCGTCGATAGCAGGGAACCACAAAGGGAAAGAGTGACGGTTTGGGTTGTCCCAGACTCCGGAGAGAGAGTAGCCGCTTCGGGCTCTGTGGTCGCCGTCATCTCACCTGCCATCTCATCGCCAGGACTTGGCCCTGCAGGATATGGTATATAAGAATTTGAAGATCAAGTTCTAATAAAAGACTCAGCGTTACGTTACCTTCGGGCAGCTTTTCGGTTTCTTCCTGAGCCGCGCGCGCAACTTGTCTATGGGTGGTAGACAGGGCAGTTGGAGCATCCTCTGGAGGAATAGTGACAGATGAGGTAGTGCTTGAACCTGCACCCACAGCCAAGCTGGCATCGCGTTCCCTCGCCACACGCTTCCTACGCTTCTTTTCGGTCTGAGCGGTAAGAAGTGATCTCCTTAAGACTTCCGTCAAAGGGACATCATCGTCCGATCCATGCTCTGCCTCTGGAGCCGTTACGGCGTCTGTCATCGGCTGCTTAAGTGAAGCCTCCTGCGGTACTGTCAGGAGAGCTGTGGCCACAATAGCCAGCTCTGGAAGCGTCGCTGCATCGCCGCTCGGGATCGGTACCGCACTTGGAATAACCCGAGTCAAGGTAGTCCTTGCAACAAAATAAAAGAGAGGGTCAAACCATGAATAAAGAAAAAGAGAATGAAGGCACAATGAGCCGAAGTATACCAAGGCTCAAAGAAGCACGGAGCCTCTCTTCCTCTTCAAATGTTTTGAGGGAAGCCGCGAGAGCCTCTTCGGTAGAAATACCTGTTGAAGAAGAAAGCGTCAGTAAAAGCATAATTAGAAAAAGATAACCGCGGAAAGATACGACTGAAGTCTGCCTGACTATGCGATAGTGATCAGTGCTGTTTCATCGCGAGCCAGTCGCTCGGAGGCCACAAGGGCAGCCTGGAGATCAGTTGATGGAATCATCTATCAAAACCCTAAAAAGCAAAGCTTTTACCGAGTTAAAAACTCCGAGATCTTTAAGATCTGCAAAACGAACTCTAAGAGTTCCTCATTAACGGGTTAAGAAACCCTAAAAAGAAGTTTTTTTGATCAATGATCTGAGAAGAGCAAAACTCTGTTTTCATTTAACGGGTTAAGAAACCCTAAAACACATCTTTAAGATCTGCGATCTGAGAAGAGCAAAGCTCTGTTTAATGGATCGAACATGATTCTTACCAAAAAAATTTGAACAAAGTTCTAACTTAAAGGAAGTTCCTTAGGCAGAGATCTATGCTCTGAAGAGAGAATTCAATTCTCAGAAAAGCAAGAAAGGGAGAAGATGAACAGAAGTCATCTCAAGGGCCAAAGGCCCTATTTATAGGCGCTGGAAGTCGATCCAACTTCCAAGTTGATCCAACGGTGGAAAGGCTGCCACCGCTGCGCTCACGTGTAAGCCACATGAGCGCAATGGTGGGGGGCATTTGTTTCCCCCAATCAGAGAGCAAAAGCTCTATTCAAAATTTGAAATTTGAACTGAGGCAGCGCCTCATGAGAACGCTCGCGCCAAGAGCGCCAGCGCTAAGAGTCAAAGACTTTGAGGCAGCGCCTCACGTGCAAAGTGTTAGTTGTATGTATGCCCTAGAGGCCAGTATTGTACAGATGATGTATATTATATTGGATGCTTGGACATATATAGAGAGGACTTTCTTACTCGACATGATAGTATGCTATCTGGTTGCTCTTTATCTTAACATGTATACTTGTCTCTTTATACTGTCTAATAGTTACATGTTGGTAAAGCCCTTAGGATGTGTACTTGACTACCTGGACTATGATGCGGATCATACTAGTGGGGACATGGTAGTCCATAAGTATATCCTTCAAGGTCCCTAGTCATGGGTGTATCGAGACGGGGCATCGATATACCAGTGTAGACTAGCGTATACGCTTCTCGACCCATGAGATAGGCGATGGATGATCCCATTGGGCAAAGTTGGGAACTCGATTGAACTATCCATTGGTGTTTGACATCAGAGATGGTATACGGGTGCTCAGTGGAGACTGGGTACACTGGACGGACTCGCCGAGAACTCCCAGATGGTATTATACCTTACGTCAGATGGCAGTTCTCTGGTGACACTTGTGCAGGTTAGTCTGTAGACCCGAGATCGTCATAGAGTCTTGTGTGATTCCCACTGTGCTTTGATTTCCACCTTACCACGTCCATGAGGGCGTGCAAAACGGTGGTTTTTGGGTACAGTCCCGAGTCACATGGAGGCAATGAGCGATAGGAGGGGTTTCGTCTCTCCCGGTATTGGGGGTTGATGTTGCGCTGTGCTCGATTGGAAATAACAGGGAAGTCCCTGGCCAGGGCTGATTTAGAGATTTACTGGTAAGTGTTACCAGTAGTTTCTCGACCCGTTATGAGCCTCACATCGGCACGACTTATCGGTTATTGGGGTCTAACGTTTACCGCCCTTAGACTTGATATGCGACATATCAGACGAGGAGACCGGACTGTACGAGAAGTGTTACCGGCAGGCTTTTACAGGAGTTGGAGCGGGCTTGCTTGCTGATCTTCTGATCGCTCAATACTCGGGTGGCCGTTACGTCCAGCTAGTACCGCTGACGGCTTGTGGGTGCTTGATGTGATCACCACCTACTGCCGGCGTATTGACGAGTCTTTAGAGTCCTACACAGAGGTTTTACTAGCTCAGGCAAAATGAAATAGGAGCACGTATGTGATATGTGCGGGACCGAGAATAATGCGTGTATGTGATACCGTATTCTATTCTCACGACTTTTTGTATCGGTCGGTTATATATGATATAGCTGGGTTATCGAATCAAGTGTTGATTCGATAAGCCGATACATTGGAGGTTAGTCGGTTATATGAGATATGACCGGATTATTAGGTCAAGTAATGATTTAATAATTTATTGTATAATTGTATATTAGATATACTAGTTTACATTAACTAACACTTGTTCACTTATGGATTTTTCTCACATGTACACAACTTCAATATTTATATGATATATATTAAAATGTGTTTTCTTTTTGTATCATGGTTGATGATACACATGACTTGGGTGTATGAGACTTACACCATGCTATTTATTATGTTGGGTTTTAATATTTAAAGTAATTACAAAATTAGTAGAGGATTAGAGAAAATGCATGAAGCTTGTGGAAGCTTGTGGATGCATTGACTAATTCCACTAAATTTGTTTTTACTATGGATATTTCTTAACCTAACCATAAGTATTAGCCATGATTATGTCCCTACATGAGTTAGTATATGATATTCACTCACCATGGTTAGCTTTCAAAATTGATCATTATCCTCATCTCTTTCTTTTGTTCATCTTCTTCTTTGTTCAAAAGAAAAGCTTGCTAGGGTTTGATCCAAAGTGAGAAAGATTGTGAGAAATAAAATTCTAAAGTGAACCCACATCCTATTTCTCCATCCTCTACTAGAATAGCACTTTAGTTTAGGGTGTTTGCTTCACTAATTCTCTAGTTAGTGAAGTAGAAGCTTGAGTTGGCATCCCCTCGACGTAGATCATCTTCGGCCTTGAAGACTTTAAGCAAGGACGCACCTTTAGCCTCGTGAAGCTATGCAAGGGTCCGGGAGAACCACGATCGCAGCGAAGGGACTTCAACAAGGAGCTTTAGAAGTGAAGGACCGATCTATAAAGGTTGTATTTCGTATTCACTTAGTAGTAAATGTCTTTTACTAGCAAGCGAAACCCTAATTTTCTAGCAACGATCTTATTTAGGGTTATTCGGCACGACTAAAATTTGAAACGGGCATGGTTGATGCGTTGTAGAACCTTATTAGAGTGCCTAGTAACCCTACACAAAGCATGAGAGCACTCGCGCTAAGAGCGCCAGTGCTAAGAGAGTCAAAGACTCTGAGGCAGCGCCGCACGTGGAAAGCACAAGAGCCATAGCGCCAAGAGCGTCAACGCTGAGAGAGTCAAAGACTCTGAGGCAGCGCCTTACGTGTAAAGCACGAGAGCGCTCGCGCCAAGAGCGCCAGCGCTAAGAGTCAAAAGACTCTGAAGTAGCGCCTCACGTGCAAAGCACGAGAGCGCCATCGCCAAAACTAAAAGTTCTCTGCCATTGGATCAAAAATCCAATGGTGATTAGAAATCATCAAATTACCAGAATAAAATTCTGTTGAGGAAATACTCCTCAAATCTTTCCAAACAAGAAAGATTGTGCTCTGTAAATCAGAGCACCATTGGTTCAAAAATCCAATGGTGATTACAAATCACCAAGATACAGAATAAATTCTGTATGGGAAAATATTTTCCCATTCTTGTTAAAAACAATAAAAATGCTTTCTGTAAAACAGAAGTCCTTGGATAAAAAATCCAATGATGGGAAACATCCCCAAATCAATTAGAAATCTCTCAATAAGAGATTTCCTTAACTGATTCAACAAATCAGCCTCCCCTATATAAAGGACCCAAGACTTCAAGTCTTACAGAGAGAAACTTCCCTATAAGTTTCAAGTTCTCAGAAAAGAAAAAGAGAAGAGCAGGCTCTAAGAAGAAGAACCTTCTTCAAGGTAAACAAAAAGAAGAGAGATCATAATATCTCCTCCATATTTGAGAGTTTAACTATCACATCAAAAGAACTTAGTTTTTTTTCTAGATCACAGATCTATAAGACAAAATCTTTCACAAAAACAGAAGAGATCATGGTATCTTCTCATAAAGGAAGAACTTAGTTCTTAGATCTACGAGACAAAGTCTCTTATAAATGAAAACTTAATTCTCAGAGCACAGAATTGATCAGAACTGCCAAAGATGCGCTTTAGCACTCCAAGTCTGGCGCTCAGCGCCAAGCGCTCCATGTGCTCCTCACGTGGGCGTTATTTTAACAGAAGCGCTTTAGCGCCCCAAATTAATGCTCAGCGCCAAGCGCTCCACGTGCTCCTCACGTGGGCGCTATTTTAAAAGAAGCGCTTTAGCGCTCCAACTCTGGCGCCCAGAGCTCCACGCGCTCCTCACGTGGGCGCTATTTTATAAGAAGCGCTTTAGTGCTCTAAGTTTTGCGCTCAGCGCTTTAGCGCTCCAAGTTTGGCACTCAGCGCCAAGCGCTCCACGTGCTCCTCACGTGGGCGCTAAGGAATTACAGAGCGCTATGAAAATAAAGCCCCAGCGCCATAAAAAGTGTTCAACACTCAATAAAAGACAAAAAGAAAAAGGGGTGTCAGAACCCAAATCAATGCTCAGTATTGTTGAATAAAAAGGGACTGAGCCCAAACAAATGTTCAACATTTTATTCAAAACTGTGTGGGTTGAGCCCAAGTTGGCCATAAGTCCCTAATTCAGATTGGGCTGTGCTCACAATCTTTTTAATTGGTTTTAGTCCTAAACCTGACTATAGATCTCCCAACCAACATTGGTTCAAGGGTACATCTCTTCACATCTCTGATACACGTCGTTGTAATTCTTCAACGTCTTCAGGGAGGTGGCGGGTCCCGACAACCAGGAACCTTATAGACTATGATGTCTTTAAACCATACTATGATGTCTTTAAACCTTACAGACTATGATGTCTTTAAACATGGACTATGAGGTCCTTAAACTCATGGACTATGATGTCCTTAAACCATATGGACCGCAAGGTCCCTAAACTAAACTCTATGGACTATGATGTCCTTAAACTCTATGGACTATGATGTCCCTAAACCCAACGGACCGCAACGTCCCTAAACTAAGACGATAGAGCCCAAATACTCTTTCGTTGGATCTAAATGATCCTAAAATCCCGTTGAGTAGATCTTAGTCTAAAATTAGACTAACGTATCCTCAACAAATATTTAAGTTGATCTTAATCTCAAACGAGATTAACGATCTTTAAATCGACCAAACCCAAATCTAAGAAAATACGGATCTAGACTAATCCACGTCCTACGGGCGACAACATAAATTAGTCTCCGTATACAATCCACGGGCAACCTAAGACAAAACAAACATACATGACACGAAGTGAACATCCGAAGGAGGAGAAAATGGTTATCGCTACGCGGTAACGTAATTAACTGCAGGGGCTTGCGCCTGCAGGGAAGAGTGTCCCCACAATCAAAAACCCCTCGCAAGCGAGGGGGAATCTGACGAAGTCTGCAACAACGGCCGAATCTGTCCAAACCTTCGATACACGGTGCCATAAATCAACTTGGCATCCTCGGAGAGGTGGACAGATAAAACCAAATAGCATCTGCCCCCCCCAGAATTCAGGCCGGACGTCCCAACGTCCCGGTCGCGTCTTTCGGTGGTGAACAGTAATCTACACTAAGAGCTAAGTAATACAACCTTTTTAGACTTCTCTCCTTGAATTCTTGGATCTCCTAGAGTTTGAACCGGCTTGCTTAAGCTCCTTCCAAGTCCACGAAGATTCACCCGAAGTCCCTTTGCTCAAAGCTCCTTGCTTCACTTGATCTATGAGGAAGTGGAGCAAACACTCTAAACTAGTAGGCTATACTAAAGTAGAATGGTAATGTGGGTTATGTTCTCACTTAAAAACCTTTCCTTTCTTTTTACTTCACTCACTTCAGAAACTCAAGAGAGCTTGAGAGAGGAAGAAGATGAAGATGGCTAAAACTAGAGCTTAAGTTTTTTCTTATCTCTTAAAATAAAAAGAGAAATAAAAAAAGATATATATGAGAGTCACACTTTCATCCAACCATGGTAAATAAATATCTAGATATTTTGAAGTTGAGTTAAAGACCAAATGAAATTGAAACCGTGGTTCAAAGTTAGGTCAAAAGTGAAGACTGTAGAATAATAGCCATGATTTTAATTCCATTTTCTTTATACTCAATATATATATATATATATATATATATATATATAAATGAACCATGTGAGTCTTGCATTGCCATCTCCCATGTATCAACAACCATGACACTATGTATGCATGTATGTGTGCATTCATATCAACATATGCACATACACCCATTCATGCATACATCCATATAAAGAAAAGGTTTTATTTAAATGAGCTAAAAGTCAATACCAAATCAACACTTGATTTAATAACCCGGTCATATCACATACGACCCGACCAATAGAAAATGCTTGATTAAAATACGGTATCAAATACACGCATTTAATCGAGCTCCCGCACATATCTCATATGCACACCACATCGTTTCGCCTGAGCTAGGAAACTCCTATGTGGAACTCTAAGACTCGTCAATACGCCAGCAGTAGGTGATGATCACATCAAACACTCACAAGCCGTAAGCGGTCAGCTAAACGTAACGGCTACCCGGGTATTGAGCGATCAGAAGAAAAACAAGCGAACATGTCAAAACTCTCGTCGAGCCAACTGGCAACACTTACCGTACAGTCCGGTCTCTTCGTCAGATATGCTGCATATCGAGTTTAGGGATGGTATCGCCGACCCCAATAACTCAATAGGTCATGTCGGTGTATGGCTCATAACAGATCGAGAAACTACTGATAATACTTATCAGTAAATCTCAGCAGCCCTGTCCAGGGACTTCCTGTTATAGCCAATCGAGTATAGCGCAATATCAACCCTCAATACCGGGAGAGACGAAATCCCTCCTATCGCTCATTACCTCCATACGCCTCGGGACTGTACCCAAAGTCCACCTGTTTGCACGACTCAGTAGATCCGTGGTAGGGAGGAGATCAAAGTACAGTGGGAGGACACACAAGACTCTATGACGATCTCGGGTCTACAGACTAACCTGTACCAGTGTCACCTGAGAACTTCTATCCGACGATAGATATAATACCGCATAGGAGTTCTCGGCGAGTCCGTTCAGTGTACACAGTCTCCACTGAGCACCCGTATACAATCTTTGGTGTCATCACACCAGATGGATATGGGATCATCCATCGCCCATCATATGGGACAATAATGGTATACGCTAGTCTACTCTGGAATATCGATGCCCCGTCTTGATACACCTACGACTAGGAACGTTTAAGGGATATGCTTATAAACTACGCGCGTCCCACTAGTATGATCTGCATCATAGTCGCAGTAGTCAAGCAAATATCCTGAGGGCTTTATCAACATGTACCAAATGAGTAAGATGCATGATCAAATGAACATGTCAAGATAAAGTAAACCAGATAGCATACTATCATGTCGAGCAAGAATGTCCTCTGAATATATATATACACATACCGATACATCCACTATCATATAATGGCCTCTAGGGCATACATATATCCAACAATCCCCCACTTGCACTAAGGCCAATTATTGGCGTATCTCACACCCAACATCTCAAAAAGTCGCTCATGTTGCGGCTGAGGGAGGGCCTTGGTGAGTGGATTCGCGGTGTTATTCTTTATATCTACTCTCCTAATCTCGATCTCGTGGCGATCAACTATCTCCCGGATCAAATGATATCGCCTCAGGATGTGTCTGGACTTCTGATGGGACCTGGGCTCTTTGGCCAACGCCACAGCCCCATTATTATTACAATACAATGGTATTGGATCAATAATGGTTGGAACTACTCCTAGCTCTGAGATGAACTTCCTCATCCATACGGCTTCTTTGGCAGCATCATCTGCAGCAATGTACTCAGCTCCATCGTAGAGTTTGCAACGGTATCCTGTTTGGAACTCTTCCAACTCACCGCCCCTCCGTTGAGGGTAAATGCAAACCCTGAGATAGACTTGCTTTCATCCTTATCACTCTGAAAGCTCGAATCGGTAAAGGCCTCCATTTGGAGATCCCCGTTACCATACACCAAGAATAATTCTTTAGTCCTTCGCAAGTACTTAAGAACGTTCTTCACAGCAGCCTAGTGATTCCCCTGGGTTTGACTGATACCTGCTTACTACACTCAGTGCATAAGCTACATCAGGGCGTATGCACAACATCGCATACATTATTGATCCTACGGCTGAAGCGTAGGGAATAATGCTCATGCGAGCTCTCTCTTCATCAGACTTTGGGCAAAAGTCCTTGGAAAGAGTGACTCTATGGTAAGCGGGTAAGGCACCCCGCTTAGAGTCTTCCATACTAAATCTCTTTAGGATGGTGTTGATGTACTTGGTTTGGGACAATCCCAATAACCATTTAGATCTATCCCTAGAGATCCGTATGCCCAATATGTATGTGGCATCACCCAGGTCTTTTATGGAGAACCTTTGTGATAAGAATGATTTGACCGACTGTAGCATAGGAATGGCATTTCCTATCAGAAGAATGTCATCCACGTACAATACGAGGAATGCGACAGTTCTCCCTACAGTCTTCTTGTAAACACAGGTTCATCTGGATTTTTGACGAAATCAAACTCTTTGATAACATCATCAAAACAGATGTTCCAACTCCGTGATGCCTGCTTTAATCCATAAATGGATTTAAGCAACCTACATGCTTTCCCGCTACTCCCACTATCAATGAAGCCCTCTGGTTGATCCATATAAATGCATTCTTCTAAATCGCCATTTAGAAATGCAGTTTTAACGTCCATCTGCCAGTTTCATAGTCGTAGTGAGCAGCAATAGCAAGTAGGATCCGAATGTATTTAAGTATGGCTACCGGAGAGAAAGTCTCGTCATAGTCCAGTCCTGGTCTTTGACGAAAACCTTTCGCTACTAACCTTGCCTTATAGGTCTCCACCTGCCCATCTACACCGATCTTTCTTTTAAAGATCCATTTGCACCCTACGGGTTTTACCCCAGAGAGTACAACCTCCAAAGTCCATACTTTGTTGGGGTACATAGACTCCATTTCAGATCTCATGGCATCCAGCCACTTCACAGAGTCACCACTCATGATAGCTTGCTGAAAACTGGCAGGGTCATCATTATCCATGATGCAATCTTCTCTATCACCATCAATGAGAAAACCGTAGTATCTCTCCGGTGGGCGATAAGTCCTACCAGACCTATGGAGTGGCTGAGGTTCATAAGATTCTGTTGCAACATCAGGTATAACCAAGTCGTCATTTGTAACTTGTGTCTTTAGAACCTCTTCTAGATCTACCACATTGGCAACAGTATCATTTGGAAAAATCTCATTTTCTAAAAATGTGGCATACTGAGAAACAAACACCTTTTGTTCCTCCTTGTGGTAGAAAAGATACCCAAACAAATGTTTCGGATATCCGACAAATATACAGTTGACCGATCGTATCTCGAGTTTATTTGGATTCTGTTTTTTGACAAAAACCGGACAACCCCAAATCTTAACTCGTTTAAGAGATGGTCTCTTCTCATACCATATCTCATATGGAGTGGTAAACACGTTTTTTTCCCCCAATCAGAGAAAAGCTCTGTTTAAAATTCAAATTTTCAAATGAAGCAATGTTTCAGAAGCAGCGCCAAGTGCGCTGCGCTCTAAGCAGCGCGCCACGTGCAAAGCACGGGTGCGCTAGCGCCAAGTGCGCTGCGCTCTAAGCAGCGCGCCACGTGCAAAGCACGGGTGCGCTAGCGCCAAGTGCGCTGCGCTCTAAGCAGCGCGCCACGTGCAAAGCACGGGTGCACTAGCGCCAAGTGCGCTGCGCTCTAAGCAGCGCACCACGTGCAAAGCACGGGTGCGCTAGCGCTGGAACTAAAAGCTCCCCACCGTCAGATCAAAAATCCAATAATAATAATAAATCATTAATTACTTAGAATTAAATTCTGTTAAGAAAAGATTCCTCAAAATCTTTCCAAACAACAAGATTGTGCTTTGTAAATCAGAGCACCGTTGGATCTATAATCCAAGGGTGATTAAAGATCACCAAAATACAGAATAAATTCTGTATGGAAAGATTTCCCAATCTGGTTAAAAACAAGAAGATTGCCTTCTGTAAATCAGAAACCCTTGGATCAAAGATCCAATGGTAGGGAATCCCCAAATCAATTAGAGAGAAGATCTCCTTAACTGATTGAACAAATCAGCTCACCTTATATAAAGGCCTCAAGACTTCAAGTCTCAAATATACAGAAGTATAGAGAGGAACCCCCCCAGAAGTTTTGAGAAACTTAGAAAGAAGAGCCAAGCTCTCGATAGAAGAACTTCTTTTCTTCAAGGTAAAAGAACAGAGAGATGAAATCATCTCATAATTAAAAAGAAGAATTCACTTCTTTCTTTAAGATCATATATCTACCAGACCAAAGTCTTTTAAAAAGAGATCAAAAGATCTCATCATAAAATAAAAGAAGAATTTACTTCTTTCTCACAGATTATAGATCTATAAGACTAAAGTCTTTCTCAAAGAGATCATGAACATCTCATTATAAAAAAGGGGGGAGAATAATTCAATTCTCTTAAGGATCACAGATCCATAAAGGCAAAACCTTTCATCAATATAAGAGATTAAGATATCTCCTGTGAAGCTAAGAACTTTATTCTTAGATCTATGAGACAAAGTCTCTTAAAAGAGGATTTAATTCTCAGTGCATAGCGCTACATAAAGGAGCCTTAGCGCTCCGTATTAAAAAGCGCTTCAGCGCACCGGAACTAGCGCACAGCGCTGCATAAAAAGAGCCTTAGCGCTCCATATTAAAAAGAAGTATCTCAACGCTCCTGATCTGGCGCAAAGCGCCGGGCGCACCACGTGCTCCTCACATGTGCGCCACTCAACAGTTAGCGCTTTGTGCTCTTGAACTAGCGCTTTGCGCTCATGGACTGGCGCTCAGCGCCAAGAGCACCACGTGCTCCTCACGTGTGCGCCATTGAACAAATAGCGCTATGCGCTCATAAATCAGCGCAACGCGCTCATGGACTGGCGCAAAGCGCCAAGCGCGCCACGTATCCCTCACGTGTGCGCTACTCGGCAGAAGTGCACTGCGCTCTTTGATTGGTGCAAAGCGCCAAGCGCACCATATGCTGCGCTGATAGAACATAAATTGTTCTTTAATAAAACCCAGAGCTATGATGAATGATCAGCATTCAGTAAAAGACAAAAACATTAGCAGAATCCAAATCAATGCTCGGCATTGTTAAAAAGGCCAAGCCCAAATGAATGTTCAACAACCCAAATAAATGTTAAACATTTTAACTTGACTGGACTTAGCCCAAGATTGGCCATAAGTCCTCAATTCAGATTAATTGAGCCCATATGCTCACAAATCTTTTGATCTTAGTATCAAATTGGACTACAAATCTCTCAACCAAAATTGGTTCAAGGGTACATCTCTTTACTCCTCTAATATTTATCGTTGTAATCCTTCAACGTCTTCAGAGAGGTGACGGGTCTCGACAATCATAAATTTCATAGACTATAACGTCTTTAAACTGGACTGTGGGGTCCTTAAACCCACGGACTATGATATCCTTAACCTCGGACTGTGGGGTCCTTAAACCCACGGACTATGATGTCCTTAACCTCGGACTGTGGGGTCCTTAAGCCCATGGACTATGATGTCCTTAACCTTGGACCACCATGTCCTTAAACTGGTAATGGACCGCAATGTCCCTAAACTAAACAATAGAGCCCAACTGCTCTCTTGTTGGATCTAAACGATCCCGTTGAGTTGATCTTAGTCTAAAATTAGACTAACGTATCCTCAACGAACGTTTAAGTTGATCTTAGTCCCAAATGAGACTAGCGTATCCTTAAACCCAACCCAAAACCCAAATCTAAGAAAATACGGATTTGGACTAATCCACGCCCTACGGGCGACAACATAAATTAGTCTCCATATACAATCCACGGGCAACCAAAAACAAAACAAACACCCACGACACGAAGTGACCATCTGGAGAAGGAGAAAGTGGTTACCGCGATGCGGTAGCGTAATTAACTGTAGGGGCTTGCGCCTGCAGGGAAGAGCGTCCCTACAATCAAAAACCCCTTAATGAGGGGGAATCTGACGAAGTCTGCTATATCGGCCGCATCCGTTTAAACCTTCGATATACGATGCCATAAATCAACTTGGCATCTTCGGAGAGGTGGACAGATAGCACCAATTAGCATCTGCTCTCGAATTTCAGGTAAGACGGACCTACGCGGTCTCGTCTCTGTGTTTCGGCGGGGGAACAAATTCTGGCACGCCCGGTGGGACCTTTTCCTCTTTCCACTCCACACTTCGTGTGTCATGTTTCGTGAACGAATCACGGTTTGACATGGTTGCCCTTGTATTCGAGGTACTAAGATTTGGCGTCTTGCTCCGTGCAGAAAATAGAAGATCAATGGCTTCAAACTGCTCCAGCTGCAACTGCAACTCCCGTTCCACCTCATCTGGAGGTGTAACCTACGGGCCCCAAGCGGCCTTCCTGTTCAAGATGCCAGTGGAGCAAGTAACTCAGGCCCCCACTGGACTGTTCTTTGGGACCATGATCCCACCGATGAGCTTCAATTCCCCGCTGCTGTCGCAAGAAGCCCTAAAGAAGTCGGTCTTTGATCGACTTACCACTACTGCGGCCCCTCTCAACGGCTCGCCTAAATCCAATGCCTCAGTTTTCGACAGACTAGGCCAGAACGCCAACAAGCCCGCGATACCTGAAGCAGCCATCCCAAAGCGGATAGCCATCCCGGCTCAAGCGGACGAAATCATCGGAGAGGCTTCTTCTGCCAAGAAGTCAGTCTTCACAAGGCTGGCCATTCCGGTTCCCGCTCCAGGCAAAACCCTCAAAGCTGCTTCCCTTGTCCAGAGGTCTATCTTTAACAGATTGGACATTACTTCTCAACGGATATCGGTTTTTAAGAGGTTGACGCCGGCGAAAACCCTTCGCTAAAACAGGGGGCATGATGAAGTCACCCATATAGCTGAACCAACTCCATTTGCCCGACATGCTCGCCGTCGTCACTGGCGCCGAGTAAGGAAGGCTGGGGGCAGCTCCCCTTCTGGACTAATTCCGCCAGCTCCCATGGTGGAAATCGATGCTACTGTTCCGACTGGGAACAGCTTCGAACCGCTTAGGTGTCACGACCCAAAAGTAGCACGTGACCGGCACTTAAAACACGTGACATCTAAAGACATCGACGTAATCTAAGTAAGCCGAAATCCGGAATCTAAACCCTTTTTGAAGATATTGGAGGTGAGGTTTAAATAATCATCCGACAAAATCAAGTTAAAATAATATCTAATTTTAACTAAGTATGTTGAAAAGCATTTATGACGTTTTGAAACCTGTCATCACCTCCTTTGCATTTTTATAAAAACCCGGTACGACATAATAAAATAGCATCCCAACGGAAGCTAGTCTCCATGTCCAAACAATGGTGCAACCAAACAAGCTAAAGTAGAAGTCGACTCCAAAGAGTGCGACAACACAAGACACCACTCTAATCCTCGTTTCTAAGTCCATAATCTATCATTTCTAAGTTGATGGAGTTTCCGCTAGACACAAAATATATGAATAATCAAGAGTGAATGTGATACAATAATAACCCACTTACCCATCAATCCCCAAAAGAATGTGTACCCAAACCGCTGATAATCCAAGCGGTAAAACCTGCAAGAAACTGTGGCACAACGGGGATGAGTTGCCAACTCAATGAATAAAAGTACATCTAAAGGTAGAAATCGAAATGCATGACGATTCCTATGTCATAAGAATAGTAGTGTTATAAACTGTACCGATGTACTATATGATATGCATAAGTGCAATACGAACTATCATGTAATCCCAAGTATACTATCTCAATGTCATATGAGTTAAAATCATGAATCTATGATCTGTATTGGAATCTCTCTTTTTGTCTATGACTGTCTGTACAAATATATCTAGGTACTGTCCCCCGGATCAGTCCTAGTAGAATCCAATAAATAAATATCTAACGGTATACCTCATGATAATGATCGTATCAATATACAAATAGATGCCCATCATCGACATCGAAATCCGAAATCTGCATCGACACGTAAATACAGATACCGTCGACACCATCTCAACAGATGATCGTCACCCGATATCCTGGCTACGATCAGTATCCCCTGGATATCTGCCGTAACTAATCGAACCCTGGTCAGTATCCCCTGGATAGCTGCCATGCTCATCTCAATCTCTGGTCAGTATCCCGTGGATATCTGCCGTGCTCAATTCTATCCCGGTATCGAGTATCCTCGCTAGGCTCCCCCGCCTCAATGCGGCTATCCTGCCCTTCGGTCTCGACCGGGTCCACCATGTATCCAACTGTATATCTCCCCCACTCAGTCTCGATAACGTAAAAATCCGTGACCGTATATCTCCCCCACTCGGTCCGGAACAAAACCAGAAAACACAAAACTCATGGTGGACGTTTTACTCATCATCTCAAAATATCAAGTAAGGAATAAGAATAATTGCATAGTTTGTATTGATGATATACTATATATGTATGTATGTATATATATATATATATATATATATATATATATATAACAGTGTCCCATACCACTGATATATATATCATCAGGAATAAAATACTCATAAATCCCAAGAAAATCAAATACATCATCTATAGTACTACAACATGAATAGGAAACGGCAACGTAATCATATCACATAACATAATGATTTCAGTTCTAATGTGTCATGGCACTACTAATGATGTGTAGTGTAGCATATGCGTCTGTGCTCGTGCAACATGGAAATCATTAGTATTTGTGCAAGTGTTCTACGGTGTAACAATCTATATATTTACACATATATATATCAGAACGATTCTACAGTGACATGGCAGTACCAATGAGGTGTAGTGTAACATATATTTTACGTGCTTGTGCAGTATAGTACTCATTGGTATTTGTGCAGTGTTCTATCAGAGTGTGCGTAACACAGAAACATATATTATAGATAATATAATCTAAATGTACTTATTGTAATTACTTGTTATGAGCTATACCATTATCTTTAGAAATGATCGGAACGTTAAATTTGAAATAAGGAAGCTGCCTTAGGTTTAAAATAGATGTTTCTTTTAGAAGCTGGCACGCATCCTGGTAGTTTATTTAAAAGACAACGATCCATGGTTTTTAAAAGAATATAGCCCATACCAGTATTATATCCTAAAACAGAACATAATCTATCTCTACGAGTCAAAAAATAAATTGGCCGTTATTCGGCATACAAAGTTCATCATTTCCGATACGTATAAACTCTTGTCATATAGCTCATCATATCGCTATATCAATATCATCTTAAGTACGGCATAATCCCTTGTACAAACTCATCAAATCATACCCATATCATACGGATCAAATATCACGTATATCTCATTTAAAAACTACATGTGAAACTTTATGCAAATGGAGGGAATACAAGATGCAATACCATCTAAATGCTTTGACGAACAGCTAATCTTAAGTAGATATCATAATAATAGCTATAAGGTTGCAGGGGTGCTATACGCCATCCACCCGACTTCTCCCGTAGATGTAAATCTACTCACCAGAAATACGTCGTATCTACTCAGAAATCGCCAATCTTTTTCCTTTCCTCGCGGCCTCCGAAGTCCCCGTATTTGAATCTAACATTGAAAATTAACGTGTATAAGGAAATGGTTAATTCGACACGGCGAATATACAAACACACGTTTCTACGTACTAATTATATTTTATATGATTATTTCAAACTATCATACACCTAACCTTACTGGATTTTAACCCTGCTCTGCATCGCGGCAGAAAACAAATCGCGATACGTCTTAACCGTGTCGTATTTGGAGTTTTTAGGTATTTTTTCCGATATTAGCTTCCAGATTTTATATACAGTTAAAATAACTTACTTAAACAATACCAAATTAACCAAAAACCTACAGAGAGACCTCCCAAAAAGCCAAATCACCAAACTTCCCCAAAAATCCGGCGACGCCGGAATTTGTCTAATGGTCGCCGGCCCAAAACCGATCCCCTGGGCTCGTACTTCTATGGTTTGTTCTAGTTCCCACATACATCATTCTGGCACTGTTTTGTTAATTTGATTTTTATCTAAACTATAGCAGATTATAACAGAGTTCAGTTTTGTTAAAAAATACGATATTATGGACACTTTGGGTTCAAACTATGAACTAGTTATAGAATTTAAATCCCTACAGTGATTAAAGATTTTACCTATAAAAATATTGCTAGAATAACTCTCTCCAAAATGCACAAGCTCCTAGCCCTACCTTGATGATGAACTCCTTACCTAGTTCCTCTTCTCTTCTCTTCTCTTGTTCTTCTTTATTTTGTTTTGTTTTTCTTTTCTTTCTTTTGAATTTTCAGAAGTTTTAACCCGATTAATTGATCTGAACATATCATATATATGAGAAGAGGGAAGGGTGAGGTGGTAGAAGGAGGTGTCAAAGGCTAAAGGGTGCCATCCTCATGCAAGGAGGAGCTGTTTGTGTGTGTATGCATGCAAGTAGGAGGTGTCCTTGCATTATCCATCAATTTTGTTTTTAATTTGTAATAAAATTCTGAGCTAAAATGTTTTCTACCATTTTTCCACTTACACCCTCACAAATCCAAATTTGCACAAAATTCTAAACTTTATATAAATACCCTTCACAACCTATGTTATTATAAAACACCCTTTTTCTTAAAATGAAACTAAAATTCACCTTAAAACCCTCATTACTAAAATTTTAATTTAATTTGTTTTACATACATCTTATGAAATTGTCTTATTTAGTTTTAATAACTTTTTAATTTAACCTTTTATTATTTAATTAATTAATTTTATTTATTGTAACTTTTTTCAAAATGTTACAATATTCCCCTTAAGAAAATTCGGTCCCCGAATTTAAAAATTAACTAAGCGTACCCTCAGAAAGATGTGGAAATTTCTTTCGCATCGCATCCTCGGTTTCCCAAGTGATCTCTTCGCGATTCGTTTCTTGCCAAAGAACCTTTACAGATGGAAGTACCCTCAGTCTCAGTTTCTTTGCCTGTCTGCCTAAAATAGTTACAGGCAGCATTGTGTAGGATAAATCTAGCTCAAGCTGTCAGGTCGGATGCTAAATCGCGTGAGAAGAATCGTGAAGATACTTGCGAAATATCGAAACGTGAAACACCGGATGCACATCGGGAAAACTCGGTGGAAGTGCTAAACGATAAGCTACCGCACCCACTCTCTTCAGAATCTCGTAAGGTCCAACATATTCAGGGCTGAGCTTTCCCTTTTTCCCGAAACGCATCACACCTTCATCGGAGACACATGAAAGAACACATGGTCCCCCACATCGACTTGAGTTTACGAAGTCGTCGATCTGCATAAGATTTCTGTCCGCAACGGGCCGCTCTTATTCTGTCTCGTATCAGTTGAATCTTTTCCGTAGTCTCCTATACTACCTGCGGTACCAAAATGCTACTCTCGCTCAGTTCCATCCATCAAACAAGCGATCGACATTTCCTTCCATAACAAGCTTCAAAGGGAGCCATATGGATCGTCTTCCGAAAACTATTGTTGTACGAAAATTTTACCGAAGGTAAGTGACGACCCCAGCTACCACCGAAATCAAGGATGCAAGCTCGAAGCATATCCTCTAAAGTCTGAATGGTCCGCTCTGACTGACCATCTGTCTGTGGGTGAAAAGCTGTACTAAAACTCAATCGTGTACCAAGAGTTTCTTGAAGTTTCTGCCATAGCCTGTTGGTAAACTGGGTACCCCTATCTGACCCTATGCTCGTTGAAACTCCCTGTAATCGGACAATCTCGTTGATATAAATCTGAGCATACTGCGCAAACCCATACGTCGTCTTCACCGGAAGAAAGTGAGCTGCCTTTATCAATCTATCTACAATCACCTAAATGGAATCATACCCTCTGCTAGTCCTGGGTAGACCCACAAGGAAATCCATGGAAATCTGTTCCTATTTCCACTCCGGAATGGGCAAGGGCTGCAATTTTCCAGCCGGCCTCTGATGCTTTGCCTTGACTTGCTGACCAGTCAAGCATCTTGAAACTAACCCCGCAACGTCCCTCTTCATTCCTACCCACCAATAAACATCCCTCAAGTCATGATACATCTTGGTGGAATCGGGATGAATACTGTATGCTGATCTATGGACTCCTCTAAGGTCAGTCCATCCGAATCTGGCACACAATGACGAGTCCCAAAACGTAATACTCCACGGTCATCTATCATCAACTCCGACTCTCTGCCCTGCCTAATCTGATCCATAATCTCTGACATACGAACCTCTGCGGCTGTATCTCCAGAATACAATCCAATAACTGAGGACGGTGCGAACATGTGCTAACTGTCCTCCTGTCGATGCGAACTCGAACTGTATATGACTATCACATAAAATCTTCCAGTCGGTAGAAGACTGCCTCAGTAAGATGCGCAGATGAGATAAGCTACTTCCAGGCCTCCGACTCAAAGCATCTGTTACAACATTTGCTTTGCCTGGATGATACAAGATCTCACAGTCGTAATCTTTCACCAGTTCCATCCATCTACGCTGCCTTAGGTTCAGATCCCTCTGCTGAAAATATACTTTAAGCTCTTATAATCTGTGAAGATTTGACACGACTCACCGTACAAGTAATGCCTCAAAATCTTCAGTACGAATACTACAACGGCCATCTCTAAATCATGAGGGGGGTAGTTCTGCTCGTGCCTCTTCAACTGTCGAGAAGCATAAGCTATAACCCTGCCTTGCTGCATCAATACACAGCCTAAATCCACTCGACCACTCGAGAGGCATCATAATAAACCACGAACCCACCTGAACCGGAAGGTAACGATAAGACAGGTGCAGTCGTCAATCGAGTCTCTAACTGCTGGAAACTCTGTTCACATGCATCTGCCCAAAGAAATGGAACTTCCTTCCTAGCCAATCCGGTCAACGGTGCAGCGATCAGATAAAATCTTGCACAAAACGTCTGTAATAACCGGCTAGACCCAAGAAATTTCGAACCTCTATAACTGACACAAGTCTGGACCTGTACTGCTTCTATCTTCTTTGGGTCTATACGTATCCCATCTCTTACAACTACGTGACCCAAGAAATCTACACTATTCAGCCAGAAAGCACACTTGGAGAATTTAGCGAATCCGTTACTTCTGATACCCTGTAGAGAAGTCTGGTTAATCTCACCTTCGAAGACTCGTCCCAATTTGTCGGAGGAAAGCTTGCTACACAATCTCCTCCTTGAACTACTTGCACCTGGTCTGAACAAACTCTATCGGAAAATACATCAATTTCACCGATCTCGTATCGAAGCGCCACCACGGATTAAAATCCTAACCATCTCACCTCTGAACGGTTATGAATCCTGCAGATCCATCTATACTGGTAACGTCGTCAGCCATTTAACTTCATGGATTCGGGAAGCAACATCTCGATAACCTCAGCAATGATTGTTACCATTTTCTAAACAGTACGTGATACCATGATTTTCAGAGAGAAGAAAAACATCACGTCTTAAGCCTGTCTGATCTCTAACAATGACTCTACCATCTGGTGCGGATCCCGAAGAACTTGCCCCACATTAAGCTCGATCATATATGAATAAACGACGTGTCTCTATATCATCGAAAAGTCACCCCAGTCAGTCCTTGTCCCAGACAAGTCTGCTCTGACCGGATCACTAAATGTAGCCCTCTTGGCCCTCGTAACATGGTGATCGAACAACCAATCATGCACTGACGAAGATAGATCAACAGAAATAATAGAAAGAAGATCTCAAGATATAAACCCTAAGGTATCTTAGGCGGAGTATCATATCGTAAATATGCCGCGGAACATATGTACGGTACGTCACTCTACTTAGTACCTACTCCATCAACAAAGGTCATCCTATATAACGAAAGTTCGGGTATAAGACCCCCAAAGTCAAGTCTAAGTCCTATAAGGTCAAGCCCAGGTAACAAAATATATGCCCAGACTCCATATAGTCAACCTAGACTCGAACAAAGGTTAAACCAAACGCTCTGATACCAACTTTGTCACGACCCAAAAGTAGCACGTGACCGGCACTTAAAACACGTGACATCTAAAGACATCGACGTAATCTAAGTAAGCCGAAACCTGGAATCTAAACCCTTTTTGAAGATATTGGAGGTAAGGTTTAAATAATCATCCGATAACATCAAGTTAAAATAACATCTAATTTTAACTAAGTATGTTGAAAATCATTTATGACGTTTTGAAACTTGTCATCACCTCCTTTGCATTTTTATAAAAACCCGGTACAACATAATAAAATAGCATCCCAACGGAAGCTAGTCTCCATGTCCAAACAATGGTGCAACCAAACAAGCTAAATCAGAAGTCGACTCCAAAGAGTGTGACAACACAAGACACCACTCTAATCCTCGTTTCTAAGTCTATAATCTATCATTTCTAAGTTGATGGAGTTTCCGCTAGACACAAAATATATGAATAATCAAGAGTGAATATGATACAATAATAACTCACTTACCCATCAATCCCCAAAAGAATGTGTGCCCAAACCGCTGATAATCCAAGCGGTAAAACCTGCAAGAAATTGTAGCACAACGGGGATGAGTTGCCAACTCAGTGAATAAAAGTACATCTAAAGGTAGAAATCGAAATACATGACGATTCCTAGGTCATAAGAATAGTAGTGTTATAAACTGTACCGATGTACTATATGATATGCATAAGTGCAATACTAACTATCATGTAATCCCAAGTGTACTATCTCAATGTCATATGAGTCAAAATCATGAATCTATGATTTGTATTGGAATCCCTCTTTTTGTCTATGACTGTCTGTACAAATATATATAGGTACTGTCTCCCGGATCAGTCCTGGTAGAATCCAATAAATAAATATCTAACGGTGTATCTCATGATAATGATCGTATCAATATACAAATAGATGCCCAGCATCCACATCGAAATCCGAAATCTCTCGTGTCCAGCATCGACACGTAAATACAGATACCGTCGACACCATCTCAACAGATGATCGTCACCCGATATCCTGGCTATGATCAGTATCCCCTGGATATCTGCCGTACCTAATCGAACCCCGGTCAGTATCCCCTGGACAGCTGCCGTGCTCATCTCAATCTCCGGTCAGTATCCTCTGGATATCTGCGGTGCTCAATTCTATCTCCGGTATCGAGTATCCTCGCTAGGCTCCCCCGCCTCAATATGGCTATCCTGCCCTTCGGTCTCGACCGGGTCTACCATGTATCCAACTGTATATCTCCCCCACTCAGTCTCGATAACGTAAAAATCCGCGACCGTATATCTCCCCCACTCGGTCCGGAACAAAACCAGAAAACACAAAACTCATGGTGGACGTTTTACTCATCATCTCAAAATATCAAGTAAGGAATAAGAATAATTGCATAGTTTATATTGATGATATACTATATATGTATATATATATAACAGTGTCTCATACCATTGATATATATATCATCAGGAGTAAAATACTCAGAAAACCCAAGAAAATCAAATACATCATCTATAGTACTACAACATGAATAGGAAACGGCTACGTAATCATATCACATAACATAATGATTTCAGTTCTAATGTGTCATGGCACTACTAATGATGTGTAGTGTAGCATATGCGTCTGTGCTCGTACAACATGGAAATCATTAGTATTTGTACAAGTGTTCTACGGTGTAACAATCTATATATTTACACATATATATATCAGAACGATTCTACAGTGACATGGCAGTACTAATGAGGTGTAGTGTAACATATATTTTATGTGCTTGTGCAGCATAGTACTCATTGGTATTTGTGCAGTGTTCTATCAGAGTGTGCGTAACGCAGAAACATATATTATAGATAATATAATCTAAACGTACTTATTGTAATTACTTGTTATGAGCTATACCATTATCTTTAGAAATGATCGGAACGTTAAGTTTGAAATAAGGAAGCTGCCTTAGGTTTAAAATAGATGTTTGTTTTAGAAGCTGGCACGCATCCTGATAGTTTATTTAAAAGACAACGATCCGTGGTTTTTAAAAGAATATAGTTCATACCAGTATTACATCCTAAAACAGAACATAATCTATCTCTACGAGTCAAAGAATAAATTGGCCGTTATTCGGTATACAAAGTTAATCATTTCCGATACGTATAAACTCTTGTCTTATAGCTCATCATATCGCTATATCCATATCATCTTAATTACGGCATAATCCCTCGTACAAACTCATCAAATCATACCCATATCATACGGATCAAATATCACGTATATCTCATTTAAAAACTACATGTGAAACTTTATGCAAATAGAGGGAATACAGGATGCAATACCATATAAATGCTTTGACGAACAGCTAATCTTAAGTAGATATCATAATAATAGCTATAAGGTTGCGGGGGTGCTATACGCCATCCACCCGACTTCTCCCGTAGATGTAAATCTACTCACCAGAAATACGTCGTATCTACTCAGGAATTGCCAATCATTTTCCTTTCCTTGTGGCCTCCGAAGTCCCCGTATTTGAATCTAACATTGAAAATTAACGTGTATAAGGAAACGGTTAATCCGACACGGCGAATATACAAATACACGTTTCTACGTACTAGTTATATTGTATATGATTATTTCAAACTATCATACACCTAACCTTACTGGATTTTAACCCTGCTCTGCATCACGGCAGAAAACAAATCGTGATACGTCTTAACCGTGTCGTATTTGGAGTTTTTAGGTATCTTTTCCGATATTAGCTTCCAGATTTTATATACAGTTAAAAAAGCTTAAACAATTCCAAATTAACCAAAAACCTACACAGAGACCTACCTAAAAAGCCAAATCACCAAACTTCCCTAAAAATCCGGCGACGCCGGAATTTGTCTAATGGTCGCCGGCCCAAAACCGATCCCCTGGGCTCGTGCTTCTATGGTTTGTTCTAGGTCCCACATACATCATTTTGGCATTGTTTTGTTAATTTGATTTTTATCTAAACTAAAGCAGATTATAACAGAGTTCAGTTTTGCTAAAAAATACGATATTATGGACACTTTGGGTTCAAACTATGAACTAGTTATAGAATTTAAATCTCTACTGTGATTAAGGATTTTACCTACAAAAATATTGTTGGAATAACTCTCCCCAAGATGCACAAGCTCCTAGCCCTAGCTTGATGATGAACTCCTTACCTAGTTCCTCTTCTCTTCTCTTCTCTTGTTCTTCTTTATTTTGTTTTGTTTTTCTTTTCTTTCTTTTGAATTTTCAGAAGTTTTAACCTGATTAATTGATCTGAACATATCATATATATGAGAAGAGGGAAGGGTGAGGTGGTAGAAGGAGGTGTTAAAGGCTAAAGAGTGTCATCCTCATGCAAGGAGGAGGTGTTTGTGTATGTGCGCATGCAAGTAGGAGGTGTCCTTGCATTATCCATCAATTTTGTTTTTAATTTGTAATAAAATTCTGAGCTAAAATGTTTTCTACCCTTTTTCCACTTACGCCCTCACAAATCCAAATTTGCACAAAATCCTAAACTTTATATAAATACCCTTCACAACCTATGTTATTATAAAACACCCTTTTTCTTAAAATGAAGCTAAAATTCACCTTAAAACCCATATAATTTATTTATGTTGCATACTAAAATTTTAATTTAATTTGTTTTACATAAATCTTATGAAATTGTCTTATTTGGTTTTAACAACTTTTTAATTTAACCTTTTATTATTTAATTAATTAATTTTATCTATTCTAACTTTTTTCAAAATGTTACATTAGGAGGGTCCACAAGAACTCTCTAACTGCCATGCTGAAAAGATCTCCTCCACCTGTGGAGAATGCTACAGAAAAGAAGCCGGGGCAGCCCCCTCAGCGGCTGTCCTCCAAAATTTACAAAGTCTGGCAACAGGTCCAGGAATCGGTGAATGACCAGGACTACTCCCGCCGACCAAAGAAGATTAAAGCTCGGCAAGAAAAGAGCCATCCCGTGGTACCACAGAAGATATCATCCGTCTGGGTGCCTGCTGCAACGGCTCCCTCAACTTCAACCGCTCATAAGAGAAGGAGGCTGGAGAAAGCCCCTGTGACCGCGGCGAGCGGCAAGGACGCTGAATCTAAATACCCCAAGTCTGGGGGCATGGTAATGATTGTTCTGTCAAAAACTATTTCTATAACCGCAATCAAGAACGGCGTCGCATGAAGCTAGCCAGTGAGTACGGGTCGGTCCATAGGGATGTTGTGAATCTCCTAATCGCGCTAACGAGTTAATTCCGAAGGGTGTTCGGATTGATTATTAAAATCTAAAATCCTAATTATTCTATACTACGATTATCTAGATCTAGTCTTGCTAGGGTTAGGTTTAGGGATGGTTTGGAAATACAGGTAAATCTCAACGCTTTCTATACCCGAATGAAGATCTATGAGGAGTTATGGTAATTATCAATAAAGGGGATTAGATCCATTCGGGAAGGTGTTCCTTCCTCTAGGTTCTTGTCCTTCCTTTAGAGATCCTTACCCTAACCTCCATGGAAAACGCGCGCAACCGGGCCTTTATACTACGGTTTCACCGCTACCTCGAGGGATAAGGTGCCGTAGGGCGCGGTGTGTGCATGTATGCATGGAGTCCTATTGAAAATATATTATGGGTAAGAAAGGGATGAGAGATCTTATCTCTCAAAATCCTTTCCCAAAGCTAACGCTAAGCAATTTATCTACGGCAAGAATTTAAATCTACCTAGGGCAAAGAATTGAAATCTAAACTAGAGCGAGGAATTAAATCTACTTACAGATGCATTTCTCCAATCATCAATGCAGGGTTGTCAGATCTGAATTTCTGAATTAAAGAGAGGCACCGATGCTCTCCACAAGAATTCTGAATTTATTATTAAAAGGAGGCATAAGAAAATACAATCTTTAGAGTTTCTATTTATAAAGAATAGGAAACCCTAAGGTTACATTTGTTTCGCATGTCTGAAATTACAAAAATAGCCCTTAGGAAATCTTTTCAGAGCCGCCAAAGTATTTTGGTAAAAATTTCTTTGAGTACGGGCACCAGACGGCCGCGGAACCGCGGCAATGGCAGGCTTGGGCCGCGGTTCCCCGGCCCTTTGACAAGATTGAGTGCTGAAACTTTTGGGCTATGTTCTGGGTTTCTTGGGGCTTCTGGTTCTTTGGTTCTTTTATCAATTGGGCTTCTACATTAGTTCCAGATCTTCAGTGAAAACTTGTAGTGATCTTTTAACCGTTTGCCTTAACATTTTGGACCTTGCGTTGCCTTGTTGATTGTGAACCGTTCTTCGTCTAGGCTTGACTAAGATCCTCTTATTTGTTGGTCAAAAGTCCTTCTTTGGTGTCGTCTTTTGTCTTTTTCACTGTTTTCGCTCCAAGAACCTGTAACCTGTAACATGTAGCAGACATGCGTCAAAATCACCTGTTTATTTATAAAAAGAATAAGAATGAAGAATATAATAATACAATATTATGGTGTGAACAAATACCCCCAAACTTATCTTTTGCTCGTCCTCGAGCAAACTTATTTTTATTCACTAAAATCCTAACCACACTTTCACAGGGAAACGCGATTGCACTGAGCTCGTGCAACAAGCCGTTAAACCTCTAGGTGTCCCTAGCAGGAGGAGTGTTGTCTCCTGAGGGTTTTCAGCGGATACTACCCACAAAATCTTATCAATTCGGCTTTTCGATTTTTGTTCTCCAATTAGGTTTTCTAACAAGGAATTCTATTATCGTCGACTTGCAAATTATCCACCCACATTCTTCACACTTCCTCATTATTTAACTTAAGATTATATATGTTCTATAGACTTACTTAGCTTTCGGTATTTCTTAAGTTTTCCTTCTAGGGTTCCATCTTCACTCGGGAATTTTTATCACTCTATTAAAGATACAAGTTTTATTCTTCACTCCTTTCTCTCATCTAAATCCCAATCACATACCCTTACGTATGTGTATAAATCACCCCTACACTTGGAAATTCAAATCAAGCAATCATGTCCTTGTCCGTTGTCCAAAGTACTTATTAGTAGGTGAATTTTAATGAATGTTGCTTACACATCCTTCATGCGACCGTTAATACTTCTTGAGATACCAACAACCGATTACAAGATGCGTTTGCACTTTAAAGCGTACTTCCTAGTCTTGCAACACCCAAGGCTTTAGCAGTGACTCCCAAACCAGTTGGTCTAAGGCACTAGGTGATGAAGCACCCTCGCTAAATATTTTTCTATTTTTACAGCCTTAAATAATCACAAAAACCAGTGTTCATTTTTTTTCTTTTCTTTATTCACTCTTTTTTCTTTTATTTTCTTCATACTAAGGACTTTAGACAAGAGCATTTCAAGGTCTCCTCTACTATTCCAAGTTTCAAGGTGCGTGATTGTGCAAATTGTAGGGTATACATTTTCAGAATCTAGACTTAAGTTAGGAACTATTTTTCAAACTTATACTCTAATAAGAACATCAATACTTTTCCTTTGTTTCGACTTAGCCCAAGAAGTGAACTCAAAATTTGCCTATTTCTAAATAAACTACAAAGGCATATACTTTCTACCGTTAAACTTTAAAGAAGGTTATCTTTAAGGTTTTTAATTTACTAAGTCTAAGATCTAGTTGTTACTAGTTAGTTAACCTATCTGTCAAACTCTAGTCAAATAAGACAAAATTGAATACAATAATTTTTATAATTTTTAAAAAATTTCAATTTTTATGGGTTTTCAAATAAGTATGCAAATGCAAAAATATGTACAAATAAATGCGAAGGAAGAAGACGTACCGAGCATACCCCCAAACTTGAACTTAACAGTGTCCTCACTGTCATGCTAAACCAAGAGGGTCAAAAATATCGGTACTCCCCTGTTTATTTATTTATAATTTTTTTTATTTAATGTTTTGAATTTTTTATTTTTATTTTTTAATTTATAGAAAAAGAAAACAAAAAATATATATACATATATACAAAGGTTCCCCCCAAACTTAAGCTTGGCGTTACATAAGCCAAAGGTTAGCACCAACCATTCAAAAATCTTATCGTGGTAATGGTATAGTTGGTGCAATAATGGGGTGTAGAAGAAAGAAATGAGAAACACGCGAGACCATGTAGGAAGAAGAGTGGAATATGGTCTCGGTGGAGGAGAAGAATTGCGGAAACGAGAAAGAAGTGGAGTACGATCTTGAGGGTGTAAAGCGAGTGAATAAATTAGCGCAATTAGTGATGACCGATGTGTTAAAAGCGATTGCGCTAACCTATCAACCCGTCGAGAAATGGGGTCAAATCCCTCAAGATTCGCAAGAAAACATGGGTACGCCGAACTTGGTATTGGAGATGAAAGCGGAACGGTCTCTTGTATGGTCGGATCAATAGGAATGACGATAGGGAGTGAATTAGGGATAGTCTCTTTCTCACCGTAGTAAACTGTTTCGAACTTGAAAGTTTCCATCAGTGGTTCGAAACTACTGTAAGCCACCGAGTCTGATGGTTCAACTAACTCATCTGAAAATGTAAAGGACTCAAACTCGGGCGGGGAGACATCAACATCGTCCGAAAAAGTGAAACACTCGTCTGTGAGAACTGTGTCAGATTCAAAGGAAAATTTTTCAAGCTCACAGTCTTCAAGCGTGATATTAGGCGTGGTCGGAACGATGGAAAGGAGGGAGGAGGATATAACAGTCAAAGGTTCAGGAGGCTGAATTGGAAAATCAGACATATCAAACAAAAATAGTTCAACCTCAATATGATCCTCAAAACTCTCCTCAATACTATCCTTATAATTCTCCTCAAGATTCAATTCATCCATGCCATTATCATCAAAGTCAAGACGCATATGAGATTCGGGAGAAACATTTAATAACTCGGGATGATGATTTGAACATAAAATGTCAATTAAATCGACAGGTTCATCATCCGAAATATTCCCGGCGTCTATATCCTTAATCAAGTGAAAATCAATTTTCTTAGACACCTCATCAAAAGCATGGATATCTATCAATTTAGGTTCTAGATGGGAGGTGTAAAGATCGAAAGGATTAGGTGCGGTTTCACTCGAAAGGGGTTCCTCACAATTTGGCAAATCAAACACTACAAAATCACACAACTCGTTTTTATTTTGAACTTGTGAATCATTTAGGACATTCGATGGAAAACTGGAGTTGTGGGCTTCAATTGGGTAAGGGTAGGTTTGATTTGGCACTCCTCTCTCATTCTCACTCTGTCCAACCGCCTCCTTATACATTGAAAAATTTGGAGCTAGCGGGAAACTAACTACCGGTTCACTAGGTTGCATAAGGGCGGCCAAGAACGCTTCCACATTCCTAGTCATTTTATTTGTTGCTGCGATATATGCCTCCAACGACTCTTCCAAACTAGACTTGGGTGGTAAGGGGGTTTCGGTAAAAGATTCGAAATCGTGTGGATATGCAAAATTCCCTAATGGCTGTGTGGAAACAGTGTCTAGTGAGGGTGGTAAGGTCGGGTAGGACTGGTAGGAAGTGGGTGGTTGGGCAGGGGTAGGGTCAACATGTGGATAAAAAGGTGAATGATCGTGCGGATCCCTAGAGCTAGATGAGTGGAGAGGGGTGAAAGATCGACTGCGAGATTGAGCAATATGCTCAGCAATGGACATCGGCTTAGGAGTGACATAGGACTTGAAAAAGTGGTGTCAACATATGGAGGTGGTAAAGGTTGACTTGGTTGACACAAAGTAGGGTGAAAAGTCGAACTGTTTCTCCTAGACGCCTCTATTTGATCTTTCAAAGATTTTTTAGGCAAGGAAGGATCGTCTTTAAATTGACCGAACAAATTGACGTACGACGTAAAATTAGGTTCGGGATAGCAAAGTTCGGCAAGTGATTTATTATGTCGGGTACCCATGTTAGAAGAAGGGGAAAAGAAAGAAGGTTGGTTGGTGCAAGGATTTATTTGCGGCAAAAGTTTGCAAGTTTTCTACTACTAATTTTCCTTTTTCTTTTTATTTATTTGAAAATTATTGCAAAAAGATTTTTAATTAAAGATATGCAACCGAAAAATATTACTTGCAATCAGTTATTATTTTAAGCATATCACAAGAATCTTTATTTGGAAAAAATTGTTGCAAAAAGATATTCGAGAAAAGATATGCAACAAAAAAAAGATTACTTGCAATCAATTTCTATTTTGAGCGGGGCCCAAAAATCCTGCACAAGATTGTTATTTAGAAAGAGAAAGATTTTTAAAGCACATAAAATCTTGCAGGAATTTTTCAGAAAATATATGGAAATTTTTGCAGAGGAGGAACAGAGAAGCTTACAGAACTTTTTTTCACGAGCTGAAGACACAAGAAAACCGCGTTTCCGCGGCCTTATGTGGGTTCCCACGGCGGAATGGCGGCGGTCTAAGCGGCGCGGATCCCCAAATTTTTTTCCAAGCGACGACTCGACAAGTAGGCCGCGGTTCCGCGGCCTAAACCAGGTTATGGCCGCGGAAAGGCGGCGCTTTGGGGGGTTCACTGCTCCAAAATTTTTGTGCTGTTCTGTTGTTTAAAATCTCTTCTGTTCCGATATCCCGTTTTCTTTTTCGCTTTCTGGAAATCTCCAGATCTGTCTCGATTGTTCCTGCAAGATTCACACAACAAAGTACCCTTTCCAAAAAAAATAACAATTGATATATTTTTATAAGTTTTGGATTTTTTAGATTTTTATGATTTTTTATTTTATTAAGATTAACCCGAAATTGCAAAAAGGAAATTTCTACGCCATCCCCGGCAACGGCGCCATTTGATTGTTCTGTCAAAAACTATTTCTATAACCGCAATCAAGAACGGCGTCGCATGAAGCTAGCCGGTGAGTACGGGTCGGTCCACAGGGATGTTGTGAATCTTCTAATCGCGCTAACGAGTTAATTCCGAAGGATGTTCGGATTGATTATTAAAATCTAAAATCCTAATTATTCTATACTACGATTATCTAGATCTAGTCTTGCTAGGGTTAGGTTTAGGAATGGTTTGGAAATGCAGGTAAATTTCAACGCTTTCTATACCCGAATGAAGATCTATGAGGAGTTATGGTAATTATCAATAAAGGGGATTAGATCCATTCGGGAAGGTGTTCCTTCCTCTAGGTTCTTGTCCTTCCTTTAGAGATCCTTACCCTAACCTCCATGGAAAACGCGTGCAACCGGGCCTTTATACTACGGTTTCACCGCTACCTCGAGGGATAGGGTGCCGTAGGGCGCGGTGTGTGCATGTATGCATGGAGTCCTATTGAAAATATATTATGGGTAAGAAAGGGATGAGAGATCTCATCTCTCAAAATCCTTCCCTAAAGTTAACGCTAAGCAATTTATCTACGGCAAGAATTTAAATCTACCTAGGGCAAAGAATTGAAATCTAAACTAGAGCGAGGAATTAAATCTACTTACAGATGCATTTCTCCAATCATCAATGCAGGGTTGTCAGATCTGAATTTCTGAATTGAAGAGAGGCACCGATGCTCTCCACAAGAATTCTGAATTTATTATTAAAAGGAGGCATAAGAAAATATAATCTTTAGAGTTCCTATTTATAAAGAATAGGAAACCCTAAGGTTACATTTGTTTCGCATGTCTGAAATTACAAAAATAGCCCTTAGGAAATCTTTTCAGAGCCGCCAAAGTATTTTGGTAAAAATTTCTTCGAGTACGGGCACCAGACGGCCGCAGAACCGCGGCAATGGCAGGCTTGGGCCGCGGTTCCGCGGCCCTTTGACAAGATTGAGTGCTGAAACTTTTGGGCTATGTTCTGGTTTCTTGGGGCTTCTAGTTCTTTGGTTCTTTTATCAATTGGGCTTCTACATTAGTTCCAGATCTTCAGTGAAAACTTGTAGTGATCTTTTAACCGTTTGCCTTAACATTTTGGACCTTGCGTTGCCTTGTTGATTGTGAACTGTTCTTCGTCTAGGCTTGACTAAGATCCTCCTATTTGTTGGTCAAAAGTCCTTCTTTGGTGTCGTCTTTTGTCTTTTTCACTGTTTTCGCTCCAAGAACCTGTAACCTGTAACATGTAGCAGACATGCGTCAAAAACACCTGTTTATTTATAAAAAGAATAAGAATGGAGAATATAATAATATAATATTATGGTGTGAACAGGTAACACATACCGTTTATATGGCTTCCGGAAAAGAGGAAAGCCGGGCTTCTACGGGTCATCGACAGCTTACCCGATCGATAACAAAGACTCAGGAGCAACAGTAGCAAAAACTTCAGGAGATGCTGACTGCAATGGCCGCACTCACTGGGCCAAAAGAAAATCCAGAAACCTCAGAGCAGCGTCGGGAACAAGAAACTGATACTGAATTCCTCCGAAGAATGCTCGAGAGGAAAGAAAAAGAGGCCGCGGAACAAGCGGCCAACATAAAACGAATGGCTCTTTTGTTTCAAGACATGGCCGGGATGATGTTACAGCCGGAACCTCCAGCTGAAGACCCCCCGATTATCATTGAAGATGACAGAGGAGAGACAACGAACCCTCCTCCAGCTCTTTCAGCAGCCAAGGAGGAGACCATCTCCAAGGCCGTTCTAGATGATTACATTGCTCAGCAAATACGAGCTCACCAGGCGAATGAGGCGGCTGGGCAAATCGTTAAGACCGGACGACCCTATCCGGGCTGGTATGACCAAATAAGGTACCCGCCGGGATATACGATCCCTAAATTCCATGTATATAAAGGGACAGGAAATCCGCATCAACACGTTGCTCAATTCAGAGCCTTGTGTGGCAACATAGGAGGCGACGACAAACTGTTGCTTCGCCAATTCGTTGGTAGCTTGTCGGAGACAGCATTTGAGTGGTATTCAGAGCTTCCCAATGACTCCGTCAAAACTTTTGCAGAGATGGAGCTACTATTTACCCAGCGTTTCGCGAGTGCTAGTGAACGCACCCCAATAACGGTCTTGATCAATGCCAGGGTGAAGCCTGGAGAAACATGGGTTCAATACGCAATACGATGGCGGAATTTATGGTCGAAGTGCGAGCAGCGCATCGAAGAAGCGCCTGCGGTGGGTATATTCGTGGGCACTCTTGACCATCAAGCGACCATCTCTCAATTCATGATATTTTTCAAGCCAACCACTTTCCAGTCCTTGATTAATAAGCTGGCTCAAATGGAACAGATGGGTCACATGCCTTTCTCTTTGAAGCCGGAGCCGCGGAATGAAAAAGGGAAAAGGAAAGCGACCTTCGTCGCCAATGCTCAACAGCAGCCTAGTGGTCCAAAATTAACTGATCGCCTAGACAAGAGACGGAGATTTTATAATGAGAAAATGAAGCGCCCTTACTCGTTTGCCCGGGACAAAACGAGGAGATTATTTGAACTATCGGTGCGCAACAGGCTCATCAATCTGCCGAATCCGAAACGCCCATTGCAACCCGGTGAGGCTAATAATCCCAACTTTGTCCCTATCATCAAGTGATAGGCCATCCAATTGAGAATTACTTCGTCTTCAAGGGCTAGATTGAGGACCAGTGCCAATAGGGCAAATTCGCACAGGCCGAGAATTAGAAAGTAAACCCGCCTCAGCCACACGCTCCTAAAAGGGGGGACACACCGAGGACATCGTGCTCTTTTGTCGAAGAAGCTCCATGGGAGGTCGCTCTTTCAGCCAAAACGAAAAGGATGCTGAAGGATCTCCAAACATGCCCGGCAATCAGGTGGAAAAATCCACTGGAGACCGAGATCGTCGAGGGAATGCTGAAACCGCGCCCAACTCCAAAATTGGTGGTGATAGTCAAAGTTCTCACACCCAGCCTTCAAAGTCTTCGAAGAAGAAAAAGAAGACCAAAAAGCCCATGAAGCCTGGTAACAAGCGCACAGACCTGCAAAAATATATCGACACGCTAGAAGAATATAACCAGAAAGCGTGGACCCCGGTCACACTTCAGGAGTTTCTCAGCCACGTTCTTGAGGACGGAGATGAAGACAATGGAGAAGACTCATCGGATGAATCTGAGGATTATGTAGCAAGTTGCCATGTGATCTCTTACTCGTCGATAAATGATGAAGAAGCTCCTGACGTAGAGAAACTGGGGGCAGATCTTGAGCCGGAACATCTAGGACCATCAGATGAAATGATTGACGCACTGAACGAAGCTCTTTTGAAAAGCAAAGCTGATCGAGAGCGCGAGATGGCCATATTTGAAAAGGCCAAACGTCGGCGACTGGACGAATAGGTTGAAACACTACTACCAGATCAAAGCACATCTACCGCCAGCAAAAGCAGGTTCAAGACGAGGAAAAGGTTCGCCAAAGCCATGTCGATGGGAATGAAGCTGCCCTCGTTCAAAGGAAATTATCCTGGCAATATACATCTTGATGAAGCAGACATACATCCTAACTTTTGCTTATAGTATCATAGGATTGCACACCCTATCGAAGAATGCATGGACTTTAAAACCTGGTGGCAAGGATATGTTGCCCACCGACAACACGTTTAGCGAATGAAGTGCAAGGCTCGTCGGGAATAGAGAAGCACGACTGATGAGCATAAAACGGCTGTCGGCAACTGTCACATGGTTGATAGCAGGGGATCGCAAGTTCTCACCTTCGGGAGCGATTCTGAAGAAGAAATGACTCTGGGCCCTTTTTTCAAAGAATCCACCTCAGGAAAAGAGTAAGAACCGAAGAGCTGCGAGAACATTCAGCTGCGCAATCGCACGCTACCTGAAAAGAATCTCGAACCTACAAATAAGGGATCCAATAAAAAGGATAAGGGGAAAGAAAAGATCCCTGAGGATATCGCTCACGATGATCGAGTCGTCGAAGAGCTGGCAGCTAAGGACCCACCCAAGAAAAACAAGGTGGATTACAACGTTCTGGCACACCTAAGAAAGATCCCCTCACAGCTGAATATTCTCGACGCCCTTCTGCTATCTAAGGAGGCGAGGGATTCTTTGATCAAGGCATTATAAGAGCCTGACCAATTTCAAGATTTCCTAGCCGAAGAAAAGATGAAGGATGAGCTGGAAGAAGTGCATATGGCCGATATCACTTTCGGCGATGAAGATCTCCTCCTCGGGACGTGCGAGCATAACCGTCCCCTTTATGTCTCCGGATACTGTCATGATATCAAGATAGGCAAAATCCTTGTTGACAATGGGTCCTCCGTTAACCTCCTCAATGTAAGGGTATTGAAGGAGATATGCATGAGCGTTCAACACCTCACTCGTGATAAAATCACCATCTCCGGGTTCGACTCCCAGTCATCACGAACGCTCGGGTCTGTGATCCTGACGTTACGCTTTGGGTTGCTCATCACGGACATTAAATTTAATGTCATTGACGCCAAGACATGCTACAATGCTTTGCTCGGCAGGCCTTGGTTACACGAATACAATATTATCCCTTCTACACAACATCAGTGTATGAAGTACTTCAAAAATGGTCTCGAGTACACTGTAACGGGGGAACTAAACCCATTCTCCATGACCGAAGTCCGCAAATATAAGGATGCCAAGTACTTCCTGCCAGATTTCGAAGACACAGAAAAATATCGCAAACCGAAGAACAAGAACAAAGCTATCACCACTATTCCGGTCTTCGGGAGTGATACCGAAGAGGAAGAAGAGATAGTCTATTCGGGACCGCCCCAAAACAACAAACCGGGACCGTCAACTCTTATTCTGGTCTTTGGTAATGACTCTGAAGACGAGATCAACGCAGTATTCTCGGCTCGTCCATCAGTGCAAGCCTTCGTCGGAGATGATCAGAGTTTGCAGATCGCCATGGTTCCGCAAGAACATTACAAAGAGCTCGATGCACTTGAAACTTATAGTGTGCAAAAACTGCAGACATTCTATGTCCCCCCAGGCGAAAGGGTGAAAAGGCGATCCTATTCTACCGATCCGGGGAAACTAAGGTGGAGAAAGAAATTTGGCATGGTGCGGATTCTACACTTGACAGGCTCCAGCCCATCCGTTTGCCCAGATACTACACAGACGGATTAAAAAGACTGTTGAGGCACCAAGGCGTACCCTTCAAACAGACTGCTCGACAAGCCCATTTCTATAACAGGGTCTGGAACGTCCTCGGAACTCAACGGAAGTTGCCTAACGGGAGAATGGAAACGATCGGGCTTGGATATGTTCAATCCCAGAAACGGGAGCGATTTCGCGGCTGCTATGTCATACATGACTTTGATGAAGAAGGGGATGCTCTGTGGGAAGATGCTAACCCTGAACCAAAACGAGCTCCCGTCGTGAAAATGCCAAGCCCGTCGTTCGAAGAACAAATGGACAAGCTTATAAGGGAAGCGGGTCAAAACGTTCGAGACGACCATAATCGCGAAATGGCCATCTATGAGAAAGCCAGAACGCAACGCCTCCTTCAGCAAGATGCAGAGAATGACGATGCTCTTTGTCGCCAGCCCTGCATACAAAAGACCCGACGTAGGGGTAAAAATAAACCCAAGAACGGAAAAAGCGTTCGACAGCGACAAAGCGGGACCAAGAAGCCACGCGATCGAGAATCGAGCAACCAGGATTCGTCTCTTATAAAGAAGATGGGTCGAGGGTATTCTTTTTCCCAAGACAAGAAAAGGAAGATACTCGATCTTGTCATAAAACATCAGATGATGACACTCCCGGAGTCTAAGCACCCCAAGCAAGCAGGTGAGGTTCATCATCCAGACTATTACTCTTATCACCGAGCGATAGGACATCCTCTTAAAGACTGCTTCACATTCAAAGACTGGGTAGAAGACCAGTATCAACAAGGCAAGTTCGCTTTATCCAGCAGTTGGAGGGTAACCCCATCGCAGAAGCATAAACCGAAAGCCACGAGGGTAGAATCAGACCAACATCAGTCTTGGAAGCGATCTCGTACCTGTCACGTAATAACGATGTCAGGAGAAGGAATATGCGAAGATATGGCTGATCTCCCATGGTGCTTCAAAAACGATGATGCTGAAGTGATCTCCGAGTTTCCACCGGCGCCAAAAGAGCTGGAAGATGGGATACATACTACTTCAGATAACCTCAGAAAAATCGACTTAGGAACGGCAAACGACCCACGGCCGACGTTCGTCAGTGATATGTTGTCTGAAGAAAGAGTGGCTATGCTCAAAGACGTGCTCATGCAGATAAAGATTGCTTCACATGGAACTATTCCGAAATGCCAGGACTAGATCCAGAGATTGTTGTGCACAAATTGGCGATATCTCCGGACGTCAAGCCGATCAAACAGGCGCCGAGAAGAATGCGGCTTGAGCTTGAGATGAACATCAACGCTGAAGTCAAGAAGCTAATCGACTCTGGCTTCATCCAAGAGGTTCAATATCCTGACTGGATCGCCAACATTGTCCCAGTAATGAAGAAAAACGGGGCGGTGCGCATCTGCGTGGACTTTCGGGATCTCAACAAAGCTTGCCCGAAGGACGACTTTCCAGTACCGGTCACCGAGCTGATGATAGATAATACGTCCACTCACGAAATTTTCTCATTCATGGACGGCTCATCAGGATACAATCAGATAAAAATGCATCCCGAAGACCAGAAGCATACCGCTTTCCGGACTCCTCTGGGCATATTCTGCTATAAGGTGATGCCTTTCGGTCTAAAGAACGCTGGTGCCACCTATCAGAGGGCCATGATGAAGATTTTTGATGACCTCATACATGAAATCGTCGAATGCTATATTGACGACCTCGTAGTTAAAAGCAAATCATACGAGGAACATTTAGAGCATCTGAAGATCGTATTTCAGCGCCTTCGGAAATACAACTTGAAGATGAACCCTCTCAAATGCGCGTTCGGAGTTTCCTCTGGCAAATTCCTAGGATTCATCGTACGGCACCGGGGCATCGAGATAGACCTGTCAAAAATCAAGGCGATTATGGAAATGCCTCCGCCAAGGACTCTCGAGCAACTTCGGTCTCTCCAAGGAAAGCTCGCGTATATCTGGCGATTCATAGCCAATCTTTCCGGCAAGTGCCGTCCTTACAGTCACCTAATAAAGAAAGGGACTCCTTTCGTTTAGGATCGCAAATGTCAAAGCGCGCTAGACAAATCAAGCAATACCTGCAGAATCCGCCAGTATTGGCCGCTCCAATCAAGGGAAAACCCCTCATTCTGTATACAACTGCCCTTGAAGGTTCCTTAGGCGCGCTGTGGGCACAAGAGAATGATCAAGGGAAGGAGAGAGCCCTCTACTATTTGAGTCGAGTTCTCCTGGGGGCAGAAAACAACTACTCCCCCATTGAAAAACACTGCCTGGCGTTGATCTTCACGATAACGAAGCCCAGACACTATGCGTTGGCACCTGAGGTCCATCTCATATCAAAGGTGGATCCTCTTAAATATTTGATGTCAAAGGCTATATTAATAGGGCAGCTCGCTAAATGGGCCCTTCTCTTGATGGAGTTCTCGATAACTTATCGTCCTCTCAAGGCAGTGAAAGGCCAGGCCATCGCTGACTTCCTCGCTGAGCATCCGATACCTGCCGACTCTCCCTTAAACTGCGAATTGCCAGACGAACACGCATTTGACACGATCGACAGGGAGAGAAGAGAGAATGATACCTAGTAGGAACTTTACTTCGATGGAGCATCTTCCATGAAGAAGCGCAAACAAAGCATCCCCATAATCAAATCCGGAGTGGACCTCATCTTCGTGACTCCGCAAGGAGGGATAATGCGCTTTGCCTTCTCCTTAACAGAGCCGAGGATGAACAACGAAGCCGAATATGAAGCTTTAATAGCAGGTCTTAAGATCGCTGTCGACATGGGAATTGAATACCTCCTTATATACGGAGACTCCTAGCTGGTCGTTAGTCAAGTAAACGGTGACTATCGGACGTGCAAACCAGAGTTGGTAAAATACGGCGAGAGAGTGCAGCAACTGCTGACTCAAATCCTTGCCTATGTCCTGGAAAGCATACCGCATGCGGAAAATAGTAAGGCGGATGCATTAGCCAAGCTCGCTAAAGAGCTGGCCGACGAGAACCTCGATGACGTGAGGATCGTTGTGCAAAGTCATCGATTCTTGCACCGACAAAAATATTTATGGAATCTTCCGAAGAAAAGGGAGCGACCGAGCAAACGGCCCTACAAATAAAAGACCAGGAAAAGGCTATAGATTGGAGAGAAGTCTTTATAGACTACTTCAAATCCTGTCGAATACCTAAAGATGCGTCTTCAAGACATCAGCTCATGAAACGAGCTCTATCTTTTGCCTTTGTCAATGATACTCTGTATAAGAGATCATTTGACTCCCTGTGGCTAAGATGCCTAGGACCTGAAGAGGCAAGGAAAGTCGTCCAAGAAACTCACGACGGACTCTGCGGTTCTCACCAAGCCGGGCCGAAGATGAAGCTGAAGATCAAAAGGATGGGCTATTATTGACCCAAGATGATCCAAGACTGCCTCGAATACGCGAAGCAGTGCCACTCGTGCCAGATTCATAGGGACTTTATCCATCAACATCCAAATCCACTACATCCAATGGTGGCTAGCTGGCCGTTCGAAATGTGGGGAACCGACATAATCGGGCCCATCGAACCAGCATCGTCCCGAGGACATCGATTCATTTTGGCGACAACTGATTACTTCTCCAAATGGGCAGAAGCAGTACCGCTAAGAGAAGTGAAGACAGGAAATATCCTCCATTTCTTCAAGACACACGTCATTTATCGGTTCGACATTCCACGATGGATTATCTCCGATAACGGGCCAGCCTAAAGAAGCCATAAGATCAGCCGCTTGGCACAACAGCATAACATAAACTGGAGATATTCATCGGTCTATAATTTCCGAGCTAACAGGCTAGCTGAGGCTTTTAACAAGACCTTGACAAAGATCGTGAAAAAGACGATGTCTCGAAATAAGAGGAACTGGCACAAGAGACTGCATGAAGCTCTTTGGGCGTATCAAACTACATTCAAAACTGCCACAAACACAATGCCCTATGCGTTGGTATTCAGCACAGAAGCGGTACTCCCCTTCGAGATAGGGTTACCCTCTCTACGAGTGGCCGTTCACTACGAGTTAACAGACGAAGAAAATGCTCACCTTCGGTTTGAGGAGCTCGATGCCCTTGATGAAACCCGGCTCATGGCGCAACAAAATCTGGAGGCTTATAAAGCAAAGATGACGCGCTCATATGAGAGATTGTCTAGGACGAGAACATTCCGCCAAGGCGAACCGTGCTAGTGGTCAAAAGACCTATGATCCCCAATCGTGCCAAGCGGGGGAATTCGAGCCGAACTATGAAGGCCTGTATATCATAGATAAAGTTTACCAAGGTGGAGCCTATCTACTCATGGACATGTATGGTGAAAGACCTTTCAGGCCAATAAACGGTCGATTCCTGAAAAAATACTACGCCTGATGAGTCATGGCCTAGGTTAACGATAGATGACGACGCCTATGTCCGCTCGCTGTCTTCCTAAGCCCAAACTCTATAAGTAGTAGTCGACAACGGACCGAAATGTTCTTAAACTAACGACGGACCGAAATGTCCTAAAACTAACAACGGACCGAAATGTCCTTAAACTAACGATGGACCACTATGTCCTAAAACTGGCTGTTGGCCGAAACGTCGATAAACTAATACGGACCGCAGCATCCCAAGGCTGACACAAAAAAAATAAAATAAAATAATAATAATAAAATAATAGAAAAGAGAGAGAATGGTATGTCCATAAGCAAAATGGGCACGGATGAAAACCCAAAAGGGCTCCGTGAGTAAAAACAGCAGGGCTACCGGTGAGTTTTGTGAAAAGCCGAAAGGGCGCAATCTCGTTAAAAGACACTTGCAAGGTCCTCTCGACCTTGTAAGGAGAAAATACCAACGTGAGATCCTTACAAGTCACAAGGGAGCAACACATTTAGGAATCCGCACGATTCCTAAGGAGAAATTACACTTACGAGATCCTCACAACTCGCAAGGAGGATTCCCCTTCGAGACCCTCACGGCTCATAGGGTTCAAAAGCCTTAAGTTACAGGGATCTGAACCTGTTCTTAAGCCATCACAATCTCTAATGCTGCCCTACAACCGTCTTGACCCTTGTAGACAATCTACGGGTGCGAATAAACATTTCCCTAACAAAGTCCCACACGCGACTGGGGATATGTTTACACAGTGGACGGCCCTCATAAGTCCTCTCGACTTATGGGGAGAAAATACTCTTGTAGGATCCTTACGACTTATAAGAGAGCACACACTTAAGAATCCTCACGATTCCTAAGGAGAAAATGCACCTACGAGATCCGCATGACTCGTAGGGAGAAATACCTTTATGAGAGACCCTTACGACTCATGAATTCAAAAGCCTTAGTCGACAGGATCTTAACCCTGTTTGCTAAGCCACCCTCGTACGACCTCGACAAAAGCAAATGATGATTCGCTCCTGGCAATATCCCAGTTGTAGCGATGCTGATGCCTAAATCGGTATCAAATCCTAAAACTCGTAGTGAAAAGCCAGCGAGCCACAAATGCATATGAAATAGCTGAAATGATGGGGCAACTTGCAACAAAATCAGCAAGTAAAAATTTATGCATGCAAAATAGCCGAAATGGTTGGGCAACTCGCAATAAAAAGCGGCGAGTAAATAAAAACAAATAGCCGAAATGATTGGGCACCGCGAAAAATAGCCGAAATGATTGGGTAATCGTGACTTTCGCGATATAAAAGCTGAAATGATAGAGCATCGTGGAAAGAAAAATATACAAAATGAAACTTTTGCCCTACAGGTGAGATCACGTCGATCCCTGTATACAATCCAGGGGCACAAACAAAAAGGGAACCATACCTTCCCACCAGGCTCCATCAGAAAAAGAAGCCAGATCTCGAAGGTTCACAGACAGCCTGGAGATCATCTTAACATTCATCTCATTACAACAGACGCAACATCAGCAAAGCGGAACCGTGGCAATTCCCAGTTCCATGACTCGGCGGTGCACAGACAACCGAGAGTCAACCCCGATTCCGTGAAATACGGATAAAGGCAATAAATCCTGGTTTTGTGGAACACGGCTTATATCAATTCTGACCCCGTGGGAAGCGTCCAGAGCGGAACCCGGTCCTTACGAAATACGGCTAATGTCAATCCTGACCCCGTGGGAAGCATCTAGAGCAAATCCTGGTCTGGTGGAACACGGCTAATGTCAATCCTAACCCCGTGGGAAGCGTCCAAAGCGGAACCCGGTCCTTGCGGAACACGGCTAATGTCAATCCTGACCCTGTGGGAAGCGTCCAGAGCAAATCTTGGTCTAGTGGAACACGGCTTATGTCAATCCTGACCCCGTGGGAAGCATCCACAGCGGATCCTGGTCCTTACGGAATACGGCTTATCTCAATCCTGACCCCATGGGAAGCGTCCAGAGCGGAACCCGGTCCTTGCGAAACACGGCTAATGTCAATCCTAACCCCGTGGGAAGTATCCAGAGCAAATCCTGGTCTAGTGGAATACGGCCAATGTCAATCCTAACCCCGTTGGAAACATCCATAGCGGAACCTGGTCTTTGCGGAACACGGCTAATATCAATCCTGACCCCGTGGGAAGCATCCAGAGCAAATCCTGGTCTAGTGGATCACGGCTAATGTCAATCCTGACCCCGTGGGAAGCGTCCAGAGCGGAACCTGGTCCTTGCGGAACACGGCTAATTTCAATCCTGACCCCATGGGAAGCGTCCAGAGCGGAACCTGGTCCTTGCGGACCACGGCTAATGTCAATCCTGACCCCGTGGGAAGCATCCAGAGCAAATCCTGGTCTAGTGGAATACGGCTAATGTCAATCCTGACCCCGTAGGAAGCGTCCAGAGCAGAACCTGGTCCTTGCGGAACACGGCTAATGTCAATCCTGACCCCGTGGGAAGCGTCCAGAGCGGAATCTGGTCCTTGCGGAACACGGCCAATGTCAATCCTGACCCAATGGGAAGCATCCAGAGCAAATGCTGGTCTAGTGGAGCACGGCTAATGTCAATCCTGACCCCGTGGGAAACGTCCAGAGCGGATCCTGGTCCTTGCAGAACACGGTTAATGTCAATCTGGCCCCGTGGGAAGCATCCAGAGCAAATTCTGGTCCCGTGGAACACAGCTAAAGTCAATCTTGACCCCGTGGGAAACACCCAGAGCAACTTCTGACTCCGTGAAATGCGGATAATGTCAATCTCATCAATCGCTTACGGGTCCTCTCGACTCATAAGGAAGAAAACTCTCTTGTGGGATCCTTACGACTCCCAAGAGAAAACACACTTAGGAATCCTCACGATCCCTAAGGAGAAAATACACCTACGAGATCCTTTCGACTCGTAGGGAGAAAAGTCTTTATGAGACCCTCACGGCTCATGAAGTTGAAAAGCCTTATGCAGCAGATTTGAACCTGCTTCCTAAGCCGTCGCTACCTCTCAAAGGGTTCAAGATGGAATGCTCTCTCTATCATCTACAGGTTACACTTACTAAAAGTAACATGCCAGCAATAAAGAAAAAGAGAAGAAAGCGGCAGTTAGGAGAATATTTGATGTGCATTCAGTTAAGCATTCAAAGCGCACCCATTCATGCATGAGCGAAAAGGTTTAATGCATAAGGTAAACACATGGAAATGGAAAAGCTTGCTATTCATACTTCAGAAAATTCTTATATTGATGAAAACGGTAAACAGAAACGCCATTAAAATATTTACAAAGGCAAGACATCAAATCCAGGACATGGATTGAGAAATTCAAAATGAGGCCATCCAAAATTTTTCGGGCCTCTCAGACCATCTTCGTGTGCATCCTTTCACGATCACAAGCGTCAGGATCCCCACTGATGTCCTCCATCCTTCGATAGGCAGCGAGTATCTCCGCCTGCTGAAAAGCTTGATGCAGGATATCAACAAGGTTGTCTCGTCTTTTTTTTGAGATTAAGTCCATCAGATACACCGAGTGCACCTTATCTTCGGCGTCGTCCAATGCCTTAAGCGGCATGCCGGCATAGAATAGAGGAAGTGCTCCCCAGATCGCTCCCACAATAAGTTTCAAGAGAGAGGAACGACGAGGAAGCAGTTGACCGTTGTATGCATCAAAGCGACCCATAATTTCAGCACACTGGGCGTTTGTGAATTCCTGAATCTGAGAACGGCCGAGTGCGCAAATGTCTCCATAAGAAATAATCTCGTCAAGATCATACATATGAGCATCCATAACGTCTGAAAAGGAAAATCAGTGAGAGTTAGTGGACAGACTGACTAAGAAAAAGCTTATTGAAACAGACACGGGGTTTAAATAACTCTTGATATCCCCAAGGAGGAAATAAGTGCTAATTAAATCCCCCAAAGAATTTAATTCTGTGCAATTAAGAAAGGAATCCAAAAAAGAATTTCACATTTAATAAAAAGGTTCCTCGAGTCAAGGAGTTAAACTCCTCGAGAGCAATGCTCTGCAGACGGGAATGACACCTGTCAAATTCAATTATGAGGGGAATTAAAAAATTCTCCGGGAATTCTAAGAGCCTTGCTCTGTAAAAATGATGGAATAACCCATCAGAAAAATTGAAATAAAATTTCTTTAATGAATTAAAATTATGAGATCTTGAAGATCTATGAACAAACTCTAAGCGTTCTTTATGAGCAAAGCTCTGTTCATGGGCTAAGAAACCCCAAGAAAAGATCTTTGTAGATCTATGGGTTCAAGAGAGCAAAAGCTCCGTTGATGAAACCCTAAAAGGGTTTTCTTTAGATCAAAGATCTACGAAGAGCAAAGCTCTGTTAATGGGTGAAACCTTAGATTATTAAAAGGTCCTTTAAAAGATTTAATCTTTACCTAAGATTTTGATAGAGTTCTGTCCTTAAGGAAGTTCTTAACCCAAAGAGCTATGCTCTGCGAGAGAATGAAAATTCTCAGAAGGAAGAAAATGAATAGAAATCATCTCAAGGGCCAAGGGTCCTATTTATAGGCACCGAGTGTCGTTTCAACTTCTAAGTTGATCTAATGGTGAAGATGTTGCCACTGCTGCACTCACGTGTGAGCCACGTGAGCGCAACGGTGGGGGGGCATTTGTTTCCCCCAATCAGAGCAAAGCTCTGTTTAAAATTCAAATTTTGAAATGAAGCAATACTTTAGAAGCAGCGCCAAGTGCGCTGCGCTCTAAGTAGCGCGCTACGTGCAATGCACGGGTGCGCTGGCGCCAAGTGCGCTGCGCTCTAAGCAGCGCGCCACGTGCAAAGCACGGGTGTGCTGGCGCCAAGTGCGCTGCGCTCTAAGCAGCGCGCCACGTGCAAACCACGGGTGCGCTGGCGCCAAGTGCGCTGCCCTCTAAGCAGCGCACCACGTGCAAAGCACGGGTGTGCTAGCGCTGGAACTAAAAGCTCCCCACCATCAGATCAAAGATACAATAATAATGATAAATCATTAATTAATCAGAATTAAATTCTGTTAAGAAAAGATTCCTCAAAATCTTTCCAAAGAACAAGATTGTGCTCTGTAAATCAGAGCACCGTTGGATCAATGATCTAATGGTGATTAAAGATCACCAAAATGCAGAATAAATTCTGTATGGAAAGATTTCTCAATCTTGGTAAAAACAAGAAGATTGCTTTCTGTAAATTAGAAGCTCTTAGATCAAAGATCCAATGGTGGGGATCTCCAAATCAATTGGAGAGAAGATCTCCTTAACTGATTGAACAAATCAGCTCACCTTATATAAAGGCCTCAAGACTTCAAGTCTCAAATATGCAGAAGCATAGAGAGGAACCCCCCAGAAGCTTTGAGAAAATCTCATAAAGAAGAGCTAAGCTCTCGATAGAAGAACTTCTTTTCTTTAAGGTAAAAGAACAGGGAGATGAAATCATCTCATAATTAAAAAGAAGAATTCATTTCTTTCTTTAAGATCATAGATCTACCAGACCAAGGACTTTTAAAAAGAGATCAAAAGATCTCATCATAAAATAAAAGAAGAATTTACTCCTTTCTTACAGATCATAGATCTATAAGACTAAAGTCTTTCTCAAAGAGATCATGAACATCTCATTATAAAAAAGGGGGGAGAATAATTCAATTCTCTGAAGGATCACAGATCCATAAAGGCAAAACTTTTCATCAATATAAGAGATTAAAATATCTCCTGTGAAGCTAAGAACTTTATTCTTATATATATGAGACAAAGTCTCTTAAAAGAGAATTTAATTCTCAGTGCATAGCGCTGCATAAAAGAGCTTTAACGCTCCGTATTAAAAAGCGCTTCAGCGCACCGGAACTAGCGCACAGCGCTGCATAAAAAGAGATTTAGCGTTCCATATTAAAAAGAAGCATCTCAGCACTCCTGATCTGGTGCAAAGCGCCGGGCGCACCACGTGCTCCTCACGTGTGCGCCACTCAACAGTTAGCGCTTTGCGCTCTTGAACTAGCGCTTTGCGCTCATGGACTGGCGCTCAGCGCCAAACGCACCACGTGCTCCTCACGTGTGCGCCATTGAACAAATAGCGCCATGCGCTCATAAATCAGCGCAACGCGCTTATGGACTGGCGCAAAGCGCCAAGCGCGCCACGTGTCCCTCACGTGTGCGCTACTCGGCAGAAGCGCACTGCGCTCTTTGATTGGCACAAAGCGCCAAGCGCACCATGTACTGTGCTGATAGAACATAAATTGTTCTTTAATAAAGCCTAGAGACTATGATGAATGCTCAGCATTCAGTAAAAGACAAAAACATTGTCATAATCCAAATCAATGCTCGGCATTGTTAAAAGGGCCAAGCCCAAATGAATGCTCAACAGCCCAAAATAAATGTTAAACATTTTAACTTGACTGGACTTAGCCCAAGATTGGCCATAAGTCTTCAATTCAGATTAATTGAGCCCATATGCTCATAAATCTTTTGATCTTAGTCTCAAATTGGACTACAGATCTCTCAACCAAAATTGGTTCAAGGGTACATCTCTTTACTCTTCTGATATTTGTCGTTGTAATTCTTCAACGTCTTCAAAGAGGTGACGGGTCCTGACAACCATACATTTCATAGACTATGACGTTTTAAAACTGGACTGTGGGGTCCTTAAACCCACGGACTATGATGTCCTTAACCTCGGACTGTGGGGTCCTTAAGCCCATGGACTATGATGTCCTTAACCTCGGACTGTGGGGTCCTTAAGCCCATGGACTATGATGTCATTAACCTTGGACCACCATGTCCTTAAACTGGTAATGGACCGCAATATCCCTAAACTAAACAATAGAGCCCAAATGCTCTCTTGTTGGATCTAAACGATCCCGTTGAGTTGATCTTAGTCTAAAATTAGACTAACGTATCCTTAACGAACGTTTAAGTTGATATTAGTCCCAAATGAGACTAACGTATCCTTAAACCCAACCCAAAACCCAAATCTAAGAAAATACGGATTTGGACTAATCCACGCCCTACGGGCAACAACATAAATTAGTCTCCGTATACAATCCACGGGCAACCAAAAACAAAACAAACACCCACGACACGAAATGACCATCTGGAGAAGGAGAAAGTGGTTACCGCGATGCGGTAGCGTAATTAACTGCAGGGGCTTACGCCTGCAGGGAAGAGCGTCCCCACAATCAAAAACCCCTCAATAAGGGGGAATCTGACGAAGTCTGCTACATCGGCCGCATCCGTTTAAACCTTCGATATAAGATACCATAAATCAACTTGGCATCTTCAGAGAGGTGGACGGATAGTACCAATTAGCATCTGCCCTCGAATTTCAGGCAAGACGGACCTACGCGGTCGCGTCTCTGTGTTTCGACGGGGGAACAACGATCTTGGTTGGAACTTTGTTCAACAGAAAAACTGCAGTCTCCAATGTATGACCCTAAAAGGAGAGAGGTAACTCAGTATCACTCATCATGGATCGCACCATATCCAATAGGGTGCGATTCCGCCGCTCTGACACACCGTTGTGCTGTGGTGTGTAAGGGGGGGTGAGCTGAGAGAGAATCCTATTCTCTTTTTGGAAGTTTGAAAACCCTGTACTAAGATACTCTCCACCTTGATATGATCGAAGTATTTTGATGCTCATTCCTGTTTGTTTTTCTACTTCAAGTTTGTACTCCTTGAATTTCTCGAAAGCTTCAGACTTATGCTTTAATAAAAACACATGACCGAATCTTGAGAAATCATCAGTAAAAGTTACGAAGTAAGAAAAACCGCCTCTTGCATGTGTAGACATTGGCCCACATATATCACTATGTATGAGGCCCAAGAGCTCTGTAGCTCTTTCTCCGTGTCCAGTAAATGGAGTTTTGGTCATTTTCCCTTTGATACAAGACTGACACGTCGCATAAGATTTATACTCAAAAGGATTTAATTATCCATATTTATGAAACTTGTTTAGTCTTGTTTCATTAATATGACCAAGTCTACAATGCTAAAGAAAAGCTTCATTTATATCTGAAAATTTCCTTTTATTTGAGTGTTGTATGTTGAAAACTGTATGTTGATTAAGGACGTATATCCCGTTATTAAGTGTACCATAACCAATCAACTCTTGATTCGGTTTAATGTTCATAACATTGTGCTGCAATACAAAATGATATCCTTCATTGTCTAACAAGGAAACATATATTATATTACAAAGCATGCTTGGTACAAAATAACATGGGTTCAAAACCAATATACAACCCGACGACAACCCTAGGTGATACTCTCCCACCGAAACTGCATGTATATTGGAACCATTTCCAACTCGAAGAGTATGATCACCGGTCTTCAAAACTCTGCTATTTCTTAACGCCTGCACAAAATTGTAGATATGAGAACCCGAACCGGTATCCAATACCCAGGAAGTAGAGTTTATAGAAAAACAGTTTTCAGTTACAAACGCACCTGAAGCTGAAGCAACACCATGCTTCCTTTTCTTGAGTTCAAGGTACTTGGTACAGTTTCGCTTCCAGTGCCCCGTCTTCTTGCAATGAAAACATTCTCCCTTCCCCGACTCCGCAGCGTTGGATTTTTCCTTTCCCTTTACCTACTTGATTCCATCTCTCGGTTTGGTGGATTTCTTCTTATTCTTTCCCTTGGCCTTGGTGAGGAAGATTGTCCAACAATCAGAGAGGGGAACTTCGCCTTAAGCGTGCTCTCCGCACTTCTCAACATATTGAGAAGTTCGGGTAGTGACTTCTCCATATTATGCATGTTGAAGTTCACTATGAATTGAGCAAAGGCAGGGAGAAGAGACTGAAGAACAATATCAGTATACTGTTCGTTATCCATTGTCCATCCGAGATCCTCAAGCTCTTCTATAAGAGATATCATCTTCAACACGTGATCGCCTACTGGTGTGCCAGGAGCCATCCGCATCTGAAACAACTTTCGAGATGCTTCGTATCTCAGGGTCCGAGATTGCTCCCCATACAACTCTTTTGTATGGAGAAAGATGGATTGGACATCCATCTGCTCGTGCTGCTTTTGATGTGTATTGTTCATCGATGCAAGCGCGAGGTATTGGCAGTGGCACAGTCAATATCCCACTTTTTGTGGATTTCCCTATCCGCAATAGAAGATTCAGGGCTTGGGGTAGGTGGGGCTGAGGCAGTGAGGACATATGATATTTTATCATATGTGAGAGCAATATTAATGTTCCTCAGCCAGTCTTTATAGTTCGGTCCGGTCAGCTTGTTTTTATCTAGTAGAAGCTTAAGGCCTGTCATTGGTATCTGCCATTAAGAGAGAGAGAAAAAATACACTCAATGAAAGCTCTTGAAAAGATTAGATTGGTTATTTATCTTATCTAATCGATGTCTCCCATTGCTTTTATCAAATTTTCCTTAAAACCTTTAAAAAGAAAATTAGCCGGGATTAATTACATTCTACAACTTCACTAACCGTTCAGCCAGGTCAGTGCCGGTATTTTGAGGGAGGTTCCCTGTGCTGTCGCACGGACCAAATTAGAATAAATCTCGTTTTCCCTGAGGCTTAACCCCGTTGACATCTTTCTAAACACCTAATGGGTTAGCCAATTTTAAAGTGCAAAACTCTCCCGGGAGAAACTCTTGCTCACCGTGGGATCGGGATCCTACTATCATATAGAAGGTTTGCAATCTTATTGCAAATTTCAACTCTTGAAACTCCGGATATGGTTTTTACCCCTAGCACTGATGACCTTAACTATAGTCAACATATCATAAGTACTAGTCAAGTTCTTCCTGTCATTTCGTGATTAACCAGACTCGCCCATATGACTCTTAACTATAGTCAACATAATCATATGAATATCCTAACTAATCGCATCATATGCGATATAGGAAGACATCACTTAACTACCGTACACTGTGCCTTAACTATAGTCAAAATACGCAGTACGAATACTAAGTACTCTACTTCCTAAAATGACGGAGGGCTGCGAATAGTTTTTAAGAAAACTTTTAACGCTTTAAACTTGATATCGTTGCAGAATCAAATGGGTTTAAAAGGAGTGGCTTAAGCTCCGCACTTTGAAAACTTGCTTTTCATAAAAAGCCGAGTAGGTTTCAAATCCGATTCTACAACATCTTTTACGTTTATTTTTCTTTACATTAATCTCATTAATGTAGTCCAATCATTTAAGTTCTTAAGCCATCATAGAAAAGAAACGAAAAATAGAACGCACGCTTATGCCATTCGCATTCACCACAATGTCCCATTATGCACCGTTAGGTTACTTAACTAACGGCATAACGAGGCGGGACTGGTGTGGATGTAAAATATAAGCAACATTTATTATATATCATATATATAATACCATTTGTCTCAGCATATAAAGTGATCACATCACAGAATATCAACAGCAGAAACACATATGAAAATATAGGATATCTAGGAGGTCCGTATTTTGTATTTAGCCAGCAATAGATAATACGGATTCTACGGTCGCGATGAATAGCCAAGCCCACACCCTTAGATCCCTACGAGAGCGGCAAGTGACCCTACCAATCCTAGAATTTAGGAGACCCGGTCTCGACTCCTCGAGATGGCCTCCCACTGAACCCTAAAACTCGGTCACCTGTTCCCCCTCCTTGGGTCTATCCTAATGCGGAAAAGTAAATAATATACAACAATGGTGATGTTCCCCGCCGAAACACGGAGACGTGACCGCGCGAGTCCGTCTTGCCTGAATTTCGGGGCAGATGCTAATTGGTGCTATCCGTCCACCTCTCCGAAGATGCCAAGTTGATTTATGGCACCATGTATTAAAGGTTTAAAAGGATGCGGCCAATGTAGCAGACTTCGTCAGATTCCCCTCATTTGAGGGGTTTTTGATTGTGGGGACGCTCTTCCCTGCAGCCGCAAGCCCCTGCAGTTAATTACGCTACTGCATCGCGGTAACCACTTTCTCCTTCTCCAGATGGTCACTTCGTGTCGTGGGTGTTTATTTTGTTTTTGATTGCCCGTGGATTGTATACGGAGACTAATTTATGTTGTCGCCCGTAGGGCGTGGATTAGTCCAAATCCGTATTCTCTTAGATTTGGGTTTGGGGGTTGGGTTTAAGGATACGTTAGTCTCATTTGAGACTAAAATCAACTTAAACGTTTGTTAATGATACGTTAGTCTAATTTTAGACTAAGATCAACATAACAGGATCATTTAGATCCAACAAGAGAGCATTTGGGCTCTATTGTTTAGTTTAAGGACATTGCGGTCGATTAGTTTAAGGACATTACGGTTCAAGGTTAAGGACATCATAGTCCGTGGATTTAAAGGGACCCTACAGTCCGAGATTAAGGACATCATAGTCCATGGGTTTTAAAGGACCCCACGGTCCGAGGTTAAGGACATCATAGTCCGTGAGTTTAAAGACCTCACAGTCAAGGTTAAGGACATCATAGTCCGTGAGTTTAAAGACCTCACAGTCAAGGTTAAGGACATCATATTCCGTGAGTTTAAAGAATTCACAGTCAAGGTTAAGGACATCATAGTCCGTGAGTTTAAAGACCTCACAATCAAGGTTATGGACATCATAGTCCATGGGTTTAAGGACCCCACAGTCCAGTTTAAAGACGTCATAGTCTATAAAATGTATGGTTGTCGGAACCCGTCGCCTCTCTGAAGACGTTGAAGGATTACAACGACATATATCAGAGAGGCTCAGAGATGTACTCTTGAACCAATTTTGGTTGAAAGATCTGTAGTCCAATTTGGGGCTAAGATCTGTTAAAAGATTTATGAGCATATAGGCTCAGTTAATCTGCATTTGAGGACTTATGGCCAATCTTGGGCTAAGTCCAATCAAGTTAAAATGTTTTAACATTCATTTTGGGCTTTTGAGCTTTTATTTAGGCTTAGCCCTTTTAATAATGCTGAGCATTGATTTATATCTTGACAATGTTTTGTCTTTTATTGAATGCTGAGCATTCATCATAGCTCTGGGCTTATTAAAGAACAATTTATGTTCTGTCAGTGCAACACATGGTGCGCTTGGCGCTTTGCGCCAGTCAAAGAGCGCAGTGCGCTTCTGCCAAGTAGCGCACATGTAAGGAACACGTGTCGCGCTCGGTGCTAGGCGCCAGATGATGAGCGCATGATGCCAATTTATGAGTGCAGAACGCTAATTCATGAGCGCATTGCGCTTTTAGTTTAGTGGCGCACACGTGAGTGACACGTGGTGCGCTTGGCGCTGAGCGCCAGCTCATGAGCGCAGTGCGCTATTTCAAGAGCGCAAAGCGACACGTGTCGCGCTCGGCGCTGAGTGCCGGTCTTAGAGCGCAGAAGCGCAGTTCAAGAGCGCAAAGCGCAGTTCCAGAGCGCAAAGGCGCATATGATCAATTTTATGATCCAAAAAGAGACTTTGTCTCAAGATTCTAAGAGCAAAAGTTTCTTCAATCTCTTATGTTGATGAAAGGCTTTGCCTTTATGGATCTATGATCTGTGAGGAAGAAGTAAATTCTTCCTTCATTTTATGATGAGGTCTTTTGATCTCTTTGTAAAAGGCTTTTCGTCTTTGTAGATCTATCATCTGTGAGAAAATTTATATTCTTCTTTTATTTTATGATGAGCACTTTTGATATCTTTGTGAAAGACTTTTTGGCTTTATAGATCTATGATCTTTTTAAAGAAATGAATTCTTTTTTCTTAATCATGAGATGATTTCATCTCTGTGTTCATCATCATTCATTCTTACCTTGAAAAAAAAAATCTTGTAAGAGATTGCTCTTTTGAATTTCTCTAAGTTTTTTTTGGGGAGGTTTTTCTCTCTTTTTGTATCTATCAGACTTGATGTCTAGGGGCCTTTTTATAGGGTAGGCTGATTTGTTGAATCAGTTAAAGAGATCTTTCTCTGATTGATTTGGGGATGTTTCCCCACCATTGGATCTTTGATCCTAGGGCTTCTATTTTACAGAAGGCAATCTTCTTATTTTTAAGAAGATTGATAAATCTTCCCATACAGAATTTATTCTGTCTTTTGGTAATTTTTATTTACCATTGGATCATTGATCCAACGGTGCTCTGATTTACAGAGCACAATCTTGTTATTTGGAAAGATTTTGAGGAATCTTTCCTTAACAGAATTTAATTCTGATTAATTAATGATTTATCATTATTATTAGATCTTTGATCTAACGATGGGGAGCTTTTAGTTCCAGCGCTAGCGCACCCGTGCTTTACACGTGGTGCGCTGCTTAAAGGGCGGCGCACATTGCGCTAGCGCACCCGTGCTTGACACGTGGTGCGCTGCTTGGAGCGCAGCGCACCTAGCGCTAGTGCACACACGGTGTGCTGCTTAGAGCACAGCTCACCCAGTGCTAGCGCCCACGTGCTTTGCACGTGATGCGCTGCCTAGGGCGCGGCACACTTGGCGCTGCATCTGAAGTGTCGCTTCATTTCAAAATTTAAATTTTGAACAGAGCTTTGCTCTGATTGGGGGAAACAAATGCCCCCCCACCATTGTGCTCACGTGGCCCACATGTGAGTGCAGCGGTGGCAGTATCTGTGCCCTCGGATCAACTGAGAAGTTGAAACGGCACTCAGTGCCTATTAATAGGACCTTTGGTCCTTAGGATGATTTCTATTCATCTTCTTCTTGTTTTCTGTGAATTTTTATTCTCCCACAGAGCATAGCTCTTCATTTTAAGAAATTTCAAGAGTTAAAACTCTGCCAAAATTTAGGTAAAGATCAAATTTTTTAACGATCTAAGGTTTTACCCATTAACAGAGCCTCGCTCTTCACAGATCTTTGATCTAAAGAAAACCCTTTTAGGGTTTCATTAACAGAGCTTTGCTCTCTCGAAACCATAGATCTAAAAAGATCTTTTTCTGGGTTTCTTAACCCATGAACAGAGCTTTGCTCATAAAGAACTCTTAAAGTTTGTTCATAGATCTTGAAGATCTCAGAATTTTAATTCATATAAAAAATTGATTTCAATTTTTTTCTGATGAGTTTTTCTATCATTTTTACAGAGTCAGGCTCTTGAGGAATTTTTATTCCTTCATGATCAGAGTTTGACAAGTGTCACTCTGTCACAGAGCACTGCTCTCAAACGAAGATTTACTTCTTAGCCAGAGGAAATTCTCATTAAATGAGAATCAATTGAGGATTTTCTCATTTAATTAACAGTCTCATCAAATGCTGAGGCTGTTTTATTAATGATGAACTGTCATCTAGCTTTTGTGGGCCTCCTTTGGTCCCTCTCTACTGCATTGCAGTGCAGTACAAATTCTAAACTACCAAGTGTCGGAATTTAAATTAAATTATAGCACTGATAGTTGACTTTTGTCCCTTTTCGCGCAGGCGACGTGTCTTTCGATCCCTTTTTCCAGTTTGTTCATTCAGAGGGAGGATTCCCTGGAGCGCCTGTGGACCGGAAAGTCTTAGCATTGATCAAAGATCATGACCCGGAACATAAGAATCTTCACCTCTAGGGGACATGGTACAATCAAATTATCAAGGGTCGGCAGAGCTTTTCGTGCGCGGTACCCTCAGAGCCCATCATGGCGATCCATTACGCCGACCCACCCTCGGTGAACTATACCGTGGAAGAAGTCAACTGGACTTCGAGAGGTCTTCTTCAGCCTGCTATGGATTCGATACCCGTCGGACTTTGAATACCCTGGGGCGACGTATTTGTCAAGGCGAGGCGCGCCCGTGGGGACAACCGTATATGATTGGCCTAATTCCTCATCATCGAGCTGGCTATCTGCAATGGGCTCGTTATATTTTGTCGGCGAAGAAGTCGCAGTTATTGAGGCTTGGGTTGTATCGCACCATTTATGCTTCTCTTTTCCAGTATTCTACGCTTCCCGCCTGGTAGGTTAAAGCCTTTTTGGAGCAGTGGAATATTCCTACTCACACCTTCTTTTTGCTAGACCGAGAAGTATCAATTTCCTTAGAGGAATTTGCAGAAGTTTCTGGCTTACCGGTTATGGGGGAGCATTATGAGGAACTGCTTCCTACGAATGAATACGTTTTTGGTGCCAAGCCAGTGACGACAGGCCTTACCCCGGAGAACGCCATTCAACACCAATTTCCTAGTTTGATCAAAGTGTTGAATATTTATGAGGGCCTTTTCCTCGAATCTGGGAGCCGCGGGGTTAACTTCGAGGATTTCATCGCTCGTTTTCTCCATCCGGAAGTCTTTTCGAAAGAGGCTACTAAATTCGCCACGCTTGACGACCCTTTCGGCTTAGGTTTAAACAACCTGCCAACGGCGGAGGCAGATCAAAAGAGTTTCTTCCTACCCAACACCCCAGTCGTTTCTTTTGCGGAGGTTGCAGTCCCTGGGATTGATGAGGAAATGTTCTTTTTGGGTTTTCTTGGGCTATGGCTGAGCTGGTTTGCGCTCCCGATGCACCCATGCCGTATGAGGCCGTCTGTCTTCTACCCAGCTCACTGAATGGTTATTGGGGTGAAAGTGACTGTCGGGGTTGCCGGGTTAGCTCATTTGTATTACGGCCTCAGCCAAGCGGCGGATACTACTGAACCCGGAGTGCAGCATGTGAACTTCTCGATGCATTACTTCATGTCATGGCTCGAGCTACATGCACTTGGCGTTTTCGGTATCCATAAAAGGCCTTCCTTCTATAACAGGTGCGGCTTCCCCCGGATTATGCGATTAGTCGGCGCATCTATTGTAAATCCGTCACCGTGGAAAGCTAGAGGTTTGCTCCTTCGTCCTCGCATGGTTGGAGATGGCATGACCTTCACCGAAAAGATTCTGACCATCGGCAAAGAGTCCGCAACAACGGTGCAGCCATTGCGGGACATTTTTAAAGATGGAGCCTCTGTTTTGAAAGCTCGGGAAACCCTTCATTTATATTCCATCAGACCGGGCTTTCTAGTGTTTAGGCAAAATGATGCGGCGTTATTCATGAGATACAATCCGCATCGTTTCGTCCAGCAGCTGAGCTACAATCAGGGAGTCCCGCTTGAGGCTTTCTTGTTAGAATCTACTGTCACTAAAGAGGGAATGTGAAACACGCTGCATCATTTTATGCGCATGAACACGGGGTCCAACTTCTTTATCAGCGAACCGAGCTGTGTCCCGAAGACCCATAGTGTGTACGTGGCGTGGTATCAGCATTCAATGGGCGCTGTCATCAGGGAGGAGAAGCGACTGCTGCTCAATCGCAAAGGTGTACCCCGTGCTGGTGATCGAAACGTCCCTCTGAAGCGACGGACCATTGTCCCACCTCCCTTAAGAGAAGCTTCCGTGATCGAAGTCCCGCATGACAGGCCCGAGCTACCGATACCCCGGGCTCCTGTAGAAACAGCGACTGTAGCTTCCTCCGATTCTGGCGTGGGTTCAGATATCGGGACTCGTCGCCCCAAAATGCCCACTAAACGTAAACTTATACTTGCGGCGACCGGAGCTCACTTGCAAAAGAAGAAGAAGAAGTCGATCCTCTCTGCCGACGTTGTATTTGGTCAGGACCCTCATGCTCCTTATAATGAGGGCTTGGGCGAATATGGGACCAACGAGGGCCTATTCGTAGCGCCGGATGATACGGATCTGGAGGCTGCTATTGCAGCTTCTGTACGATCCGCAAGCCACAAAGCAGGAATGATCATCCTTGCTGAGTCAGGTAATCTTTAGTTACATCTTTTTTGCTGTTACATATTTTTCTATTATCATGCCTTGACTAACACCTCATCTTTAACAGGCATTTCCACTGAAGAGGCTCTAGCGGCTTCCCTCAAGACTTTCGAGGAGGAGGAGAGGACTCGCGCTTCGCTGGGCGTTGGTATATTTCGGCTCATTGCGCCTGCATTCGCCTTTCTTATGGACAATCTGACCCCTTCTTATCTTATCGCAGGGACTACAATGCTAATCGTGTGGAGTGATGCGGAGATGCTTTCAGGGCCAGCCATTGAAGTCCCGGCCTCCTCAGCACTGCCGAAAAAGGCTTTATTCAAACGACCGATGACGGATGCTATAACGGCTCCAGAGGTAACTATTGGCACGGACGATGACGTCCCGTTGACGGAGGTCTTTAGAAGATCTGCCCTCACGGCCCGAGCGGAAAGGAAGCGCAGAGTGCGCGCAGCAAGGGAGCGTAACGCTGTCTTGGCCGCGGGTGCAGGTTTGAGCGCTGCTACCCCTGCCCTTACTCCTTCAGAGGATGCTTCGGCTGCCTTGTCTACCGCCCACAAACATGCATCACGTACGGCTCGGGAAGCAATCGAAAAACCGACCCAAGGTAACGTGACATTGAGTTCTTTTGTCAAAGTTTTAACTTTCAGGTTCTCATATATCCTATCTTGCAGGGCCGAGTCTTGCCGAGGAAGTGGTGGGTGACGTGGTGGCAACCACCGAGCCTGAGGTAGCGGTAGGTGAGACGGCTACAATCGCCGAGCCCGAGGTAGCGGTATGTGAGATGGCTACAATCGCTGAGCCCGAGGTAGTGGTGGGTGAGACGGCTACAATCGTTGAGCCCGAGGTAGCCACTCTTTCTCAAGAGTTGGGCACTACTCCAATCGTCACTCTTTCCCTTTGTGGGTCCTTGCCGTTGGCCGGGCGCTGCGAGTGTCACGACTATTCTCATGGAGTCGGGGGATGAGGCTATGGGTGACAGGACCGTTCCGATGGAGGAGGGTGAAGCATTCGCTGCATCCAGTGACGCCCTTGTCGCGGTCTCGACCGGCGACTCACCAGGTAGATTTTGGGTCATTACTCTCCCCTTTATTCTGCAATCCCTTTCAATTTCTTTTGATAGCGTTTCTCTTATTTCTAACGCAGGTGTGATGAGCGTTGGGGTTGTGCCACCCGAGGAAGCCTCTCCAATTGCTGCTTTGACGGTGACCGCTCCATTATCTTCTCTCGTTCCCTCTTAAATGTTGGAAGGTGCTGATTTGTGACCCATCATCTTCATTGAAGACAGTATACTTTATGTACTGACATTGCATTATTACATCCTTGCAGGAGTCCTTTTTGATTACCTGTATCAGGTGCTACACCCACACTTCTCCTTTCAGTCAGAGATTGCTTCTTCTAGCGGAGCTGGTGAGTACAGCCTTTAGCTAACGTTTCTTCTTTTCTTTTACTGGCAGTCAAATCGTTTCTAATTCTTCTTTGTTTTAATTGCAGCCCTACAGATTGAAAGAGGAGACGAAAGAACAGTTGCACCACCGGTACTCCCGGTCTTGCCACCTGCTGCAGCCGGTATTCCGTTGTTCATGAACCTCCTTTATTTCTTGAACCGTTATTTGACTGGGACTTGCTTTGTAGCTGTGACACCGACTTCAGCTCCGTTCGAGTCTCAAGTTATAATGCCAGCAGGCCCCTTCTCTTGACGTCCCTCCTCCAAAGGTGCTGTGAATAGCCTGCGCATGTTAATCGATCACCTCGAGGTGCTTGTTGCGGAGACTCCTACCCTTGCTGCAGATTTCGCTGCTGAGGTTAATCCCATGCCGGCGACGCTCGTGCACTTTCATAATGAAGGCGTCGTGGAGTCCTGGGTTAACCACTGCAGAAAAATCGAGGCCTGTCTGCATGAGCTCGAGTTTAGACGTCCTGCCCCCGAGGTCTTGGCTGCGAACTCCCAGCGGGCTTCATGGGTCGAGGAGAGTACCCCTTTCTTCCGCCATCTTGAACAAGAAGCGGCTTTGAGGCGTAAGGAGCGCGAGGAGACTTTAAGCAAATCTTCTCGTTTGCATGCTCAAGTTGATGCAAACGCTGCACAGCTGAAGGTTATCTTTGAAAGCCTTCTACGATGTATTTCTGACGGGCTAACGCTAAGGCAGAAGCTCGACCTCATCGAGTGAGATGCACAGAATCGTGGGGTAGCTCAGCGGGTCGTCGAAGAGCAAGTTTCATCCTATTTGCAGCAATGAGCTCAGGTTGAAGCAGAGTTGGCCGCGGCAGCTAACCGTGAGAAGAGGCGGAGGGGAGTGCGCGAGCGGCTGATTGGTCTATTGAAAACGCTTCCCTCCCAATAGTTGTTTTTGCACCACTTGTAAGTTTTGAATAAAATGTATCCCCCTTTTTTTTATCCTTTCATATGAGGTAAATTTATTGGAGATAGTGCCCTCAAATTCAATTATTGGATCGCAGGTACGTGATTGCAATGATTGAGGCAGGACCTATACCGATATGACAGTCTTACTCGAGATTATAGTATGCTATCTGGTTTGTCTTTATCATCGTATACATGCTTTAGTTCACTACTGCATGATGATAGAGCCCATAGGATTCTTGCTTGACTACCAGCAGTATGATGGCGATCATATACGTGGGAGCTGGGGTCTGTAAGCACATCCTTAAAGTGTCCCTAGTCGTAAGAGTTTCGAGACAGGGCATCGATACTCCAGAGTAGACTAGTGTATACAGTTGAGACCCCGACGAGGGGCAATGTCCGGTCTCACAAGCCATTGGTGTTAGTTGGTTCACCTAAGATGTATACAGGTGCTCATTGGGTTATGAGTACACCGGACAGGACTCGCCGGGAACATGCTAGTTGGTATTATACATATCGTCAGATAGCAGTTCCCTGGTGACATGTGTACAGGTTAGTTCATCGACCTGGGATCGTCATTTGTCTCGTGTGAGTTTCCACTGTGCTTAGATTACTACCCTACCACGCTCAAAGGAGTTGTGCAAACAGGTTTTAGTTGGGTACAGTCCCGAGCCACATTGGAGGCAAGTGAGCGGATCGTCGGGGATTCGTCTCTCCCGGTATTGGGGGTTGATGTCGCGCAGTGCACGGGTGGCCATCACTAGGAATCCTCGGCCGAGGTAGTGGAGAATTACTGATTTGGATCAGTAGTTTCTCAGGTGGTGATGGGCTTCATGCCGACACGATTTATCGCGTTATTAGGGGTCTGACTTTATCCACCCCCCTAGACTCGATATGCGATACTCTTTAGACGAATGGACCGGACTGTATATACATTGTCACTGTCAGGCTCAGTAGGGTTTATAGATGAGTTCGCTCGTCAGCTTCCCTTCCAATCAATACATAGGAAAACGTTACGTGCAGCTTGTACCTCTGACGTGCTAGTGGTTATACCCAGTGCCAGTGTGTTGATGAGTCATTAGAGTCCTTCACAGACACTTTCCCAAGTTCGGGCGAAACGTTGTAGAGGCCGTATGGGTTTATGGCAAGGTTCGGAAAATGCACGTGCGTTTTTGCACGTGTCAGTTTTCGGGCAGATAATACTGGTAGGCTTTGGTTTAAGCCGGAACCCAGTATTATACTGTGTAGATATAATATCTTTGTCTCAGTTGCATTTGTATTCGGTCGTAATACAAATTGTTAGTTATATGTATGCCCTAGAGGCCATTACTGTACATTGGATGTATATTGTAATGGATGCTGGGACATATATTGTTAGTGTATATGCCCTAGAGGCCATTACTGTATCATACTGGTTTGTATATTACTTAATGGAAGATTGGGATATTCACCTTGTATATACAATCTTGCTCAAAATAGTAGTATGCTACTTGGTTTGTTTCTACTTCAATGTGTACATGTGTTTATTTTATCATATCACTTATACGCATTAGTGGAGCTCTTAGGATCTTTGCTTGATTACCAGCGTTGTGATGGCAGTCACACTAGTGGGGGCTGGGTAATCTATAAGCACATCCTTATACAGGTCTCCAGTCGCAGGACTATCGAGACAGGGCATCGATACTCCGGAGTAGACTGGCGCATGCGCTTCTCATCCCAGTGTGGGAGACGGTCTGTCCCACAGCCGTCAGTACGTCGTACTTGAGATAGTATGCGGGTGCTTGTTAGGTTACGAGTACATTGGACAGGACTCGTCGGGAACTGACAAGTTGGTATTATACCTATCGTCAGTTATCAGTTCCCAGGTGACATGAGTACAGCTTAGTCCGCTGACTTGACACTGGCACTTCGCCTCGAGTGTGTTCCCACTGCACTTTGATCACTACCCTACCATGGCTCAAAAGAGTCGTGCAAACAGGTAGTGGTTGGGTGCAGTCCCGAAGCACTTGGAGGCAGTGACGGTTAGACAGGATTCGTCTCTCCCGGTATTGGAGGTTGACATAGCGCTGTGTCTAGGAGAGCCATTACACGAGTAGTCCCTGGCCAGGGCAAGCGAGATATACTGGTAGGCTTCCAGTGTTATCTCAGGGTGTTTTGGGCTTCACTCCGACACGACTTGTACCGCTATTAGGGGACTGACGTTTACCGCCCCCTAGGCCCGACATGCGATGTATCAGACGAATAGACCGGACTGTACGGAGACTGTCACATTCAGACTCAGTGGGAGTTCAGATGGGGTTCACCTCATCAGTCTTCTTATCGACATCTACCTGGGGATCGTTACGCACAGCTAGTGCCGCTTGCGGTCTGTGGTTAAACCCACTGCCAGCGTAGTGTCGAGTATTTAGAGTCCCATACAGAGGGATATTCGCCTCTGGGCAAAACAGAGTAGAGGTCGCATGGTTTTGCGACAGGGTTCGTTCTCATCCGCGCACTTGTGCACGTTTGGAGTCCGGACAGATATTACTAGCTGGCTCTGGTTTGAGCCAGATACTGGTATATGTTTTGGGGTTGATTTTATCTCATTGTATTCATGTTCCTCGGAACAAGAATGCGGGTGTGTATGCACAGTTGATTGAGGTGGAGGAAGAGGATTTTCATTAGGGTTTCGGGACGGGTGCGTATGCACAGTTGACAGTCGTCTTTTTCCAAACCCTAATGAATTTATGTTATATCAATTAATAATATTAATTAAATGAAATTGTGTCATGGTTGGTTTTGTTGACTTGTTGACCAAGGTTGACTTGTTAACCATGGTTGAAAGTTTGACCATCATCATTACATATCAAAGATGCTCTTTGATTCTAGCAAAATTCATTTAATGAATGTAATGATAATGGTCATTCCAAACCTTCCATCAACTATTTCATTTTTATTATTATTGTTAATTTGATAATTCTTTTCATTTTGTTATGGTTGCAAAATGAGAAGGATATTATTAATTCTATCATAACACTTCTCTCTCCTCACTTCTTCTTCTTCCTCCTCTAGTTCAAGGAGCTCCCTTCTCATGTGTTGAGAATCCATCTCCTTGAGATAAAAACACCCCAAAGCCACTCTCTACTCACTCTAGGGTTAGAGGTTTAGCAAGCCAAAGATCCTAGTTCACTCAAAGTTCGAGAAAGAGCCCGAAGGTTGAACCCTCAGGTGGATCCATCATTGACGGAAGAAGGCGACGAGGAAAGCACCATCAAACCCTACAAAGGTTTCAAGAAGAAGGAGTTCAAGTTAGGTATAACCTTTTATCCGAGTAGCTAACTCTCTTTAGCATGATAGCTAGTTTAGTTTAGAAAAGATCCCGACTTTGATAGTCCATGTTGCCCTTTGCGCTAAAAATTTGATTTTTATACCGTTTCCGCCTCCCCGCAAGAACCGGGGATGGCAACGTGGACTTACATATATAGGGAGGACTTTCTTGCTCGACATGATAGTATGCTATCTGGTTGCTCTTTACCTTAACGTGTATACTGATTGTCTCTCTGTTACATGTTGGTAAAGCCCTTAGGATGTGTACTTGACTACCTGGACTATGATGCGGATCATACTAGTGGGGACATGGTAGTCCATAAGTACATCCTTCAAAGTCCCTAGTCGTGGGTATATCGAGACGGGGCATCGATATACCAGAGTAGACTAGCGTATACCTTCTCGACCCATACAGATGGGCGATGGATGATCCCATATCCATTGGTGTTTGACATCAGAGATGATACACGGGTGCTCAGTGGAGACTGGGTACACTGGACGGACTCGCCGAGAACTCCCAGATGGTATTATACCTTACGTCAGATGACAGTTCTCTGGTGACACTGGTACAGAGTAGTCTGTTGACCCGAGATCGTCATAGAGTCTTGTGTGGTTCCCACTGTGCTTTGATTTCCACCTTACCACGTCCAAGAGGGCGTGCAAAACGGTGGTTTTTGGGTACAGTCCCGAATCACATGGAGGCAATGAGCGATAGGAGGGGATTCGTCTCTTTCGGTATAGGGAGTTGATGTTGCGCTGTGTTTGATTGGCTATAACCGGAAATCCCTGGCCAGGGTTGCTGAGATTTACTGGTAAGTGTTACCAGTAGTTTCTCGAACTGTTATAGACCTCATATCGACACGACTTATCGAGCTATTGGGGTCTGACGTTTACCACCCCTAGGCGAGATATGCGACATATCAGACGACGAGACCGGACTGTATGGTAAGTGTTACTGGTTGGATTCACAGGAGTGTGAGCGGGCTTGCTCGTCGATCTTCTGATCGCTCAATACCCGGGTGGCCGTTACGTTTAGCAGACCTCTTGCGGCTGGTGGGTGTTTGATATGATCATCACCTGCTGCCGGCGTATTGACGAGTCTTTAGAGTCCTACACAGAGGTTTCCTGGCTCAAGCGAAACGAAATAGAAGCGCATATGAGATATGTGCGGGACCGAGAATGATACCAGTATGTGATACTGTATTCGATTCTCGCGATTTGTGACATTGATCGGTTATATGCGATATAGCCGGGTTATCGGATCAAGTGTTGATTCGATAAGTTGTTACTGTTGATACTAGTCGGTTATATGCGATATGACCGGATCATTAAATCAAGTGTTGATTTAATGATTTAATGTATAATTATATATTTGATATGTTACTTTGCATTAACTAGTATCGGTTCACTTTAAATGGATTTTCTCACTTGCATTGCACAAGTTGTATATGTGATATACTTTTGTGCACTTGTTTGTATCATGTTTGATGATACATGCTAACTTGATTAGGTGTATGATTAAACCATGGTTAGTTAATGGTTAGGGTTTCATTTGATTTATTTATGCCTTTGTTTATTTTGTTTTGACAAAAGAAAAAGAGATATGAAAACAAAAAGGTTGCTTTCAAAAATGAAGCTTGTTGAAGCTTCATGAAGGTTTGACCAAAGTGACCATTTTGTCTTCATATCTAAACCTAACCATTCACTAACCCTAGTTTATTCTCTACACCTAACCATGGTTTGCATATGATAAGAATTCATTTTTATTCTCTATTTGATTATTCTTATCATAACATACTTCATCTTCTTCTTCTTCAAGAAGAAGCTTGCCTCCATCAATGGCAACTTGAGAAAATGAGTGAGAAATCCAATTCTAAAGTGAACCCACTTACTATTTCTTCATTCTCTACCTCTTGCCAAGTAGTATAGGGTGTTTTCTTCACAAGTTTTATGACTTGGTGAAGTGGGAGCTTGAACTTGTGATGCCTCGACGTAGATCATCTTCGGCATCGTAGTCGATGACCTAGCCCGCCCATTTCTCCGATGAAGCCGACGCTAGAGCCCGGGATTTGATTTAGAGAGCAAGGGGACTTCATCATGGAGCTATGGAGGTGGAGAACCGGATCTACAAAGGTTGTATTTCCGTTCTTTTAGTTAAGTTGTTAACTATTCGCATTTGTTTCGCCTAACATCTAGTTAACGATCCGTATTAGGGTTTCTCGGCACTTGTAAAATTTGAAATTGGCATGGTTGATGCCTTGTGTGACCTCATTTGTGTGCCTAGGAACCCTACAGTGGTATCAGAGCCAGGTTAGAGCCTTAGGCGTTGCGTAGACGGAGTTTAAAGTCCGATTAAACCGAAACCCTAACACAAATTTGCTCTCTGGACTTTTTCCAAAAATTGGGTTTTTTCCAGATTAAAAATATTCAGAAAATTCAGCAGGAAATTCTAAGAATTACGGTGCAAAAATTACCTAATGATCTTTCTAAAGTGCGGCGGAACCGCGGCATTAGCGTGCTAATGCGGCTGTTCCGCGGCCATTTTGTCTCTTCTCCCATTGAATTTTGCATAGTAATTCCTATTTTGCAGTGCTGGTTTTCCTGGGATATTTTTTTTCCTGAACTCAAGAGTTGAGTTTTCTGGGTTGTATTGGGGACTCGGTGTTTCGATCGAATTGTCTAATTTTGTCTATGCGGCTTTCCGGATATTTTAGAATATGTTAAAAAGTTCGACCGTATATAAATACCCAACTTTTCCCTGTCGGGAAATTTCCAAGTGTTGGATCTTTCCGTGGTTTAATAACGTTCTAAGTAGTGCAAGTAACGCGATGGTCCCTCTAGAAGACAACAAACCTTAACTCGATTATGTGACCGTCTTGAACTGCCCTTTGAACCTTAGGGTTTGGGGCAGTACGGCGTGCCACATGTGAGGCATTGGCTTGACCCTTCTACGGCTGGACCGTTGGTACTGAGGCATGAACTGGATGTTTTTAAACTTGTTTCATGTGTTGATCTGTTTCGGGAAAACTTGGGTGTTTGACTGTTCGATCGAAAAGTTTAACATTTTCTATTTATCCGGAATGTGATACAATACTTGGAATCCACAAGTAGTTATGAGATAACTGAATGAATGTTATAAACATAGCAGTTTAGTCTCACTTGATCGGTTGACACGGAATTTTGATGTGATCAAAAGTCCGTCGCAATCACGTAGCGTACGCGGATACTCGCCGGATAAACTTAATAGACAGCTACATCCCTTAGCCCCGACCAAGTGACTGTAGGAGAACCCCGTCGCCGAAAGCATCCATCTGGGTGCTCGCGGCAGCGGTGTTCCGCCTTGGTGCACTTCGTCGACGGTATCGGGGGTGCGGCCGTCTACTGAAGTTTGCGACGAGCATTCGATCAGGATGTCGGGAATCTTGTTGAATTGCCCGACTTGATATTGAAAAGTGTTTTCGATAATGAGACTGAAATGCGGGGTTTATAATTGTTAGGCATGCGATGTCTAAGAAATTCATTTGATTAGGCATGCGATGTCTATGCAGGTTGCGGATTCCAACTGTTGTAGTTTTACACTTTCTTTTTTGTGACCGTAAGTGTAATATGTGATATCGCCGGTTTCGTTGCTATATGTCAACGACAATTGGGATGCGCATATTTACTTACGTTGCTGACATGTGATGTTATGTGTTGCTGGATATGTTATATTGGATCGTCGTGTTTGAATAGCCGGGGATTTTTATGTGAGATGAGTGTTTTTCATTTTCATTCATGTAAAAACTTGTATGTAATATTCTTTCATTGGGGCACTTCCAGGTTGCGGAAGATGTCACCTTTTGTATATTATTTACTTTTCCGCACTAGGATAGACCCAAGGAGGGGAGCACAAGTGACCGGGTTCTAGGGTCCAGTGGGAGACCAACTCGAGGAGTCGAGTCCGGGTCTCCTAACTCTAGAATTGGTAGGGTTGCTTGCCGCTCTCGTAGGGGTCTAGGGGTGTGGGTTTGGCTATTCATCACGACCGTGGAATCCGTGTTTTATACTGGCTCGTATTGAAAACACGGACGTCCTAGTATATCCAATATTTCATATGTATCTTCTGCTGCGATATCTGTGATGTGATCATGTGATATTCTGTGATAGATACTGTATATAGTATATATGATATATTATATAGACGTTACTTATGTTTTACACCCGCGCTAGCCCTGCCCCGCTCTGCCGTTAGTTACCTAACCCAACGGTGCACGAGGGGACATCGAGGTGAATGCGGATGGCATAAGTGTACGTCGTATTTATCTGTGATGTTTAGGTACATAAATGATGGTACTTCATTAATGAGATTAATGAAATAAAAGAAACCTAAAGATGTTGTGGAATCGAATTTCAAAATAAAACAGGTAGCTACAGTTCTTGCTTTGCACAGCGGTATATATGATATATCCTGCACCTTATTCGATGAGGAAAGGACCGAGATCCCTTCACCGGGAGTGACTCCTTTAGCAATAACTGGCAGATGCTACACACTCGGTTTGTCTTTTGATTGCTTTTAAGAGTTTTTGCTTTGCACAGTGATATATATGATATATCCCGTACCTCATTCGACGAGGAAAGGACCGACGATTCCTTCACCGGGAGTGACTCCTTTAGCAAAACCTGAAAAGCCTCAAAAACACTCCATTTTAAAATTCATTCGATCCTACAACGATATCAAGTTCAATACGCAATAGGTTTTCAGAAAAACCTGTCGTAGCCCTCCGTCATTTCAGATAAATCCTACTTAGTATTCGTGCTACGTTTGTTGACCTCCGTCAAGGCGTAGTGTGCGGTAGCTAACTAGTATTTATCTGCTTATGCATATGATGCAGATTGGATTAGGGTAGTCGTGCGGCCTTGTTGACCTCCGTCAAGGGTCGTGCGGGTGGGTTTAATTCGATCAAGAAATAACGGGTTGAACTTGACTAGTAGCCTATGGTTTGTTGACCTCCGTCAAGGTCATAGGACGCTAGGGGCAAAATATTATCGGGAATTTCAAGTGTTGAAATTTGCAATGAGATTGCATACCTTCTATGAGATAGTTGGATCCCGATACCCGCTGCGAGTAAGAGTTACTCCTGGGAGAGTTTTACACATTACAATTAGCCGATCAAGTAGGTGTCTAGAAAGGTGTTAACGAGGTTACGCCTCTGGGAAAACGAGGTTTAAATTAATTAGGTTCGTGCGAAAGCACGGGGGACCTCCCTCAAACTACCGACACTGGCCTGGCTGAAAGATTGGTGAACTTGTAGTGTGTAATTAATCCCGGCCAGTCTTTCCTTTTAGGGTTTGAAGGAAGATTTGATAAAAAGCAGTGGGAGCCATCCTGATTAGATAAAATAATAACCAATCTATTCTTGCAAGAGCGCACGCTGAGTGTTTTCTTCTCTCTCTCTCCAGGTAGCGACCATATCACGCCTTAATCAAGATAATAATACGGATTATTGACCGAACCCGCTTATTATACTGAGCTGGGGAACGTTGGTCCCGCTCCAACTTATAATTGTTATAAGAAAGACCAAGAAATTGGGGATTACCAGAATTCCCGTGCCGCCCAAATGAAGAAAGTGCATATGATGCATCTCCTTCGGGTGTGTTCATTATATAGAACTTTTTCTCAGTGTCCTTTACGTCCTGGGTATATGATACCAGATCAGGATCCCGCATATGTAATTTGTTACATGGGCTACAGATAGGTAAAGAACTGAGAACGGGTGATAAGTTTCATGAGGCAGAAAACGGGGCAAGTGTTGCAGCCAAGTCTGTTGGTCACTGTCACCCTGTATTACCAATACATTGATTCTGAACGAATGTTATTAGATACCGAACCTGATATACAAAATCATATCCATCTCTTTATTAGTAAAGAAAGGATATAATTTTGTATTGTTGGATAATGTTTTAAACATTTCCTATATCAAAAGTTGATCGGTTCAGGCACGTTATCTAAAAGCATTGACGTTCTAAATCAAACTACAGTTCTTAGTATACGGAACACACACAAGAGGAAGAGTTCAGAAATGAACGGATTCTTCTTGAGGTATTGTAGACTAGGTCATATCAATGCGACCTGACTAGCTGAAGTTACATTTAGATGCATATTCAAATCTGTTTGAATTTACATCTTATGAAACTTGCCAGTCATGTCACAAAGATAAGATGACCATACCTCTGTTTACTGGAAACAGAGAAAGAGTTAGTGAACTCTTGGGATGATACATGTTGATGTATAAAGGTCCCCTGTCTACAAATGCCAAGACTGGTTCTTTGTACTTCGTTACATTCTCTGATAATCTCTCAAGATTCAGACATATGTTCCTGTTGAAACACAAGTCTGAACCTTTTGAGATATTCATAGAATATGATTTAGAAGTAGAAAACCAAAACACGGGTAAAAGTATTATGTCCTTTGATAAGATCAAAGAGGAGAATACTTGAGCACGGAATTCTTGGACTATTCTAAAGGAGAATGAGATTCTCTCTCAGCATTACTCCTCCGTATACACCATAGCACGATGGTATATCGGGGCGGAGCAATCGCACCCTATGTGATATGGTGTGCTCTATGATGAGTACTACTGAGTTTCCTATTTCCTTTAGGAGTTATGCACTTGAGAAGATGCATACCTATTGAATTAGGTTCGAATCAAATCACTGCCTACCACTTCATATGTGATATGGAAAGGGAAGAGCCCATATCTTAAGTTAGTTAAAATTTGGGATTGTCCGGCCTATGTCTAAAAGCAAAATCCGGACAAGCTCGAGGCAAGATCTGTTATGTAGAACTGGAAATGTTCCAGCTATACAAACTGCAGCAGATGATTTGGTAGAACCAAAGGATTCAGTAGAGACCAACGAACCTTAGCCTCTCCGCCGATCTAGTAGGGTTCCTCACCCACCTGAGAGATACTTCGGTTTCTTTATGACAGTGGGAGCGAGGATTGCATCATGAGATGATGACCCAACTAGTTTCGAGCTGGCCATCAGGAGTAAGACTCTATAAGAATGGCTGGATGCTTAGCGATCTGAGATGGAATCCTTATACACCAACAAAGTATGGACTTTGGTTGCTATATCTGAAGGGTTAAATCCTCATCAGGAGCAAGTATATCTTGAGAAGATTACTTGGTGTAGATGGAAAAGTTGAGACTTTCAAAGCTAGACTTGTTAAAGGTTTGCATCATTGACCGGGTATGGATTTTGTTGAAACCTTTTCTAAGTAGCTATGCTTAAGTCCATCCGGATCCTACCTGCCACGGCTACATACCATGACTACGATATCTGGCTGTTGGGTGTCATGACAACTTTTCTAAATGATGTTTTAGAAGAGGGCGTCTATAAGTACACAGCCAGAGGGCTTCGTAAACAGTGGGAGCAGCGGAAACGTGTACAAGATGCTTTATAGGATAAAGCAAGCATCGCGGAGTTGGAACATCTGTTTTGATGTAGTAGTCAAATAGTTTGACTTCATCAAAATGGTAGATGAACCTTGTATATACAAAAAGGTAGTAAGGAGTATGGTGGTGATCCTCGTAGAGTACGTGGATGACATACTCTTGATAGGGAAGGAGTTTCCTATGCTACGCTCGATCAATCTCCGCTTATCACAATGATTCTCCACATAGGATCAAAGTGATACCTACTGAATCCTAAGCTTTGGATCTATGAGATAGATCTAAAAGGATGTTAGGATACTCACTAGTTGTAGTGAGATGGTATCAGTTGATCCTGGGGAAAATCACTGGAAGTGTTCCAGGGTGATAAAGACGACTGAATGTCAGTCACAGGCATTGTCTTTACCCTCTATCGAGGGACGGTATGTTGGAAGAGTTCCAAGCTAGATACCGTGACATACTAGACGATAAAGGCAGGATACATCGCTACTTAAGATGCTACCAAAGAGGCTGTTTGGGTGTATATTGGTTCATGAGATGAATTACGTTCCTACCATTGTGAGACAATGGAGTTGTGGCTTATGCCAAGGAACGCAGGTCCCATCAGTGATCCAGACATATTCTAAGGCAGTATCACCTGATCATGGAGATGGTTGATCTCCAGGGGATCGAGGTCAGGAGAGTAGACTCAGAGAACAACACGGCGGATCCACTCGCGAAGGCCTATTCCCAGAGAGAGACTATTATGGGATGGTTGAGTATGAGATACTACAACCACTGCTATCAGATGGCCCTAGTGCAAGTGGGAGATTGTTAGTTATATGTTTGCCCTAGAGGCCATTACTGTACATTGGATGTATATTGTAGTGGATGCTGGGACATATATAGGGAGGACTTTCTTGCTCGACATGATAGTATGCTATCTGGTTGCTCTTTACCTTAACGTGTATACTGATTGTCTCTCTGTTACATGTTGGTAAAGCCCTTAGGATGTGTACTTGACTACCTGGACTATGATGCGGATCATACTAGTAGGGACATGGTAGTCCATAAGTACATCCTTCAAAGTCCCTAGTCGTGGGTATATCGAGACAGGGCATCGATATACCAGAGTAGACTAGCGTATACCTTCTCGACCCATACAGATGGGCGATGGATGATCCCATATCCATTGGTGTTTGACATCAGAGATGATACACGGGTGCTCAGTGGAGACTGGGTACACTGGACGGACTCGCCGAGAACTCCCAGATGGTATTATACCTTACGTCAGATGGCAGTTCTCTGGTGACACTGGTACAGAGTAGTCTGTTGACCCGAGATCGTCATAGAGTCTTGTGTGGTTCCCACTGTGCTTTGATTTCCACCTTACCACGTCCAAGAGGGCGTGCAAAATGGTGGTTTTTGGGTACAGTCCCGAATCACATGGAGGCAATGAGCGATAGGAGGGGATTCGTCTCTTCCGGTATAGGGAGTTGATGTTGCGCTGTGTTCGATTGGCTATAACTAGAAATCCCTGGCCAGGGTTGCTGAGATTTACTGGTAAGTGTTACAAGTAGTTTCTCGAACTGTTATAGACCTCATATCGACACGACTTATCGAGCTATTGGGGTCTGACGTTTACCACCCCTAGGCGAGATATGCGACATATCAGACGACGAGACCGGACTGTACGGTAAGTGTTACTGGTTGGATTCACAGGAGTGTGAGCGGGCTTGCTTGTCGATCTTCTGATCGCTCAATACCTGGGTGGCCATTACGTTTAGCAGACCGCTTGCGGCTTGTGGGTGTTTGATATGATCATCACCTGCTGCCGGCGTATTGACGAGTCTTTAGAGTCCTACACAGAGGTTTCCTGGCTCAAGCGAAACGAAATAGGAGCGCATATGAGATATGTGCGGGACCGAGAATGATACCAGTATGTGATACTGTATTCGATTCTCGCGATTTGTGACATTGATCGGTTATATGCGATATAGCCGGGTTATCGGATCAAGTGTTGATTCGATAAGTTGTTACTGTTGATACTAGTCGGTTATATGCGATATGACCGGATCATTAAATCAAGTGTTGATTTAATGATTTAATGTATAATTATATATTTGATATGTTACTTTGCATTAACTAGTATCGGTTCACTTTAAATGGATTTTCTCACTTGCATTGCACAAGTTGTATATGTGATATACTTTTGTGCACTTGTTTGTATCATGTTTGATGATACATGCTAACTTGATTAGGTGTATGATTAAACCATGGTTAGTTAATGGTTAGGGTTTCATTTGATTTATTTATGCCTTTATTTATTTTGTTTTGAAAAATGAAAAAGAGATATGAAAACAAAAAGGTTGCTTTCAAAAATGAAGCTTGTTGAAGCTTCATGAAGGTTTGACCAAAGTGACCATTTTGTCTTCATATCTAAACCTAACCATTCACTAACCCTAGTTTATTCTCTACACCTAACCATGGTTTGCATATGATAAGAATTCATTTTTATTCTCTATTTGATTATTCTTATCATAACATACTTCATCTTCTTCTTCTTCTTCTTCAAGAAGAAGCTTGCCTCCATCAATGGCAACTTGAGAAAATGAGTGAGAAATCCAATTCTAAAGTGAACCCACTTCCTATTTCTTCATCCTCTACCTCTTGCCAAGTAGTATAGGGTGTTTTCTTCACAAGTTTTATGACTTGGTAAAGTGGGAGCTTGAACTTGTGATGCCTCGACGTAGATCATCTTCGGCATCGTAGTCGATGACCTAGCCCGCCCATTTCTCCGATGAAGCCGACGCTAGAGCCCGGGATTTGATTTGGACAGCAAGGGGACTTCATCATGGAGCTATGGAGGTGGAGAACCGGATCTACAAAGGTTGTATTTCCGTTCTTTTAGTTAAGTTGTTAACTATTCGCATTTGTTTCGCCTAACAACTAGTTAACGATCCGTATTAGGGTTTCTCGGCACTTGTAAAATTTGAAATTGGCATGGTTGATGCCTTGTGTGACCTCATTTGTGTGCCTAGGAACCCTACACAAATGCGGGTATGTTTATACTGATACGGGGTTATCCTGAAATTCGTTTCAGGATCACTTTTGGAAGTTGCCAGTTTCCAGTTTTCTATCAGCCGTATTTAACATTTGGTTAAATGCGGATTTATCTTTTCTTGATGAGGGTGGGTGATGGTTCTAGAAGGTTCTAGATATGGTGACAAGGCTTGATGACTCATTATTAGCATTAATTGTTCAATTAATGCTTGATGACTAGGTTTTGGTGATTCATAGTTTGCATTAATGTTTAAGTGAGGTGTATTATTGACTCATGCTTTTCTTTGTGTGCTTATGGTCACCCTCTCCCTTCCTACACTCACCCCCCCACCTTATAAGGCCGGCCACCTCTCTTGGAGAAAAAATATGGTTGCTAGAAAAAAGATTATGATAGTTTGGATTCATGGAAATTAGATAGCCTCATTTCTCATTTCACCCGATCCAAAAGGCAACTTCATTAACCGTTCGTCCATAGCCTTGGACGTAACAAGACAAAGTGTTCTACTCATTCTCTACTTCATCTTGGTCGTCTCTTTTGGCAAACTTGACGACCGAGTTGCCTCGGTTCAGAGGCGGGAGCCCGTTTAAAGATCCGTCGACGTGGTGCCACCTGGACGAGAAGATTGGAGATTCAGGAGATCGGAGCAGCCGCAACAAAGCGTGGGATGATGGTTGAAGACCGAAGGACTCGGATCGTTCGGTATAACATTTCTACCCTCTATGTATTTTGTTAGTTTAGCTTTAATGGCAGATCCGGGTTACGGTACGCGATAGCGCCGGTTTGTAAAAAGTTTTTGTTCCGCATTTGGCGTCTGTTAGACGGCCGGGCGCTACCGTGGACTTACAGTGGTATCAGAGCCTCACCATTAACCTATACTAACTTGTGCTAACGCGTTTAAAATATCGATCAAACCGAATTTCGAAAAACACAATTTTCAAGTGCCAATGTTTCTGTCGATTTTAAACAGTGCCTGAAAATAATTTTACATATCACAGAAAAGAGTGCAGGGTTTTCTAAGAATTATGGAAAAAAATGGGCACGTGAACCCTCATTATGACCGCGGATCCGCGGTCAAACCTAGTGTTTGACCGCGGAAGCGCGGCCGTTCTGTAGGAACAGTGCATCATTTTTTCCAGAATGCTTTATTTTGTAAATTGTGGTTTTTTGGTACTATTTGTTTGGGCCCAGATTTTGTTACTGTACAGCAGATGTACGTGGGGCCCACTTCGGGAAATTTAGTCGATCGAATTTTTAAATTTGTTAGTATGCAGTATTTACATTATATCTCCGACCGGAAATGTCATTTGATCAGTAAACCGCGTCTGATTGCTATAGTTCTTTTAGACGGGTTTGCGAACGTGACATTCGCGTTGATGTTCTGTGTTGTGCTGTGATATTGCGGATTTGTCGTGGTGGATAGCAGGGTGCAATGATAGTGCAGTTTGGATTTATTTGTACATTTGATATTGCGGGGCGAGCGTCCAACATGTGGACTGCCGTCACTGCCTGTTGTATAATATTCTTTTGGGGCACGACCGGGTCGAGGTCGATGTACCCGTTGTACATTTTTTATTTCTGTACTAGGTTTATCCCGCGAAGGAGTGCACGGATAATGATTGTCTCGAAAGAGTGTGTTTGTAGTTAACCACAATCAGAACGGTGTCGCGTGTAGCTAGACCGAGATGAGTACAGGTCGTCCTCAGGGAAACGTGGAACCTTTTACTTTTACTTTAGATGTGTTGAAAAAGAGAGGAGGGAAAAAGAATTTTATAGAATGGTTTCTAGATCTACGTTAAACAAGAATGTAAAATATAGATCTAGATTATTTTAGAGATGTAGATAATATAATAAGAGGGCTTGTAGGGTTCGTTAGGATTTAGTAGTTATGGACGATTAATTAAAAGTTACCATTTTTATCCATTAATAGATTTAAAACTAGAACGACGGTGATGCGTGTAGATTAGGGTTTCTGGAGGGAAAAGGAATCACTCTTAACCCTTATCTCGACACGGAACTCCGTTCATATCTAGCCTTTACCAAAACAATCATTAATCTAATCTCTAATCGCAGTCGGAACTAGCAAAGAATTGCTAGCGCGCCCGATTAGGATGTTAATGATTCTTTTGATAAAGTTCCTAAACTTTATAGGACTTAAAAAGGGTTTAGTTATTTTCATCATTCATTAGCCTACCCTAATCCTACGAACCCTAACAAGCGGAGAATTACTCGCGCATGTTGGGAGAAGAAGAGATGGAAAGAAATTGCATAATTAAACTACTAAGAAATACAATAAGAAGAAGAAAGCTACCTTTATTAATCAACAATATCAAATACACTTTGATTCCTTAGAAAATGATTACAAAAACCTAGTTTGCTTCTCGATCTCTTCTAAGGAGGTAGATGAACCGTTGATGATCAGCCTGGATGCGTGAGCCGTCTTGGACTTCGTGATCTCGTCGGCTTGATACCTTTTTCCAAGAGGCTCTCGGTGCCCTTTTATAGTGCAAAGCCAGAATCTTTAGGTTGAAAACTTGGTAAAATATAGCATAGATTCACCTCCTAAATTTTTATCAATTGATCTCTCTAGAATGCCGCGGATCCGCGGCCAACAGGGGGGTTTAGCCGCGGTTCCGCGGCCAATGGAGGAGATCAATTGATCATATTTTGGGTGCTCTTTACTTGTGACATTTGGCAATCCTAGGAACCTTCATAATTCAGAAATCTTCTCGTGGTTGCTGCCAGACTTGGTCTTCAAGTTTTGATTCTTAATTAGGCAAGTCTTCTTCAACAACTTGATTTCCTTGATAAATTCTGCACAACAACTTGGAAAATTCTGTACAATAATCTCAAATAATATATATTAGACCTAGTTCTACTAGGATTAGGTCAATGAATTTATTTGCATACATTTTCCTACCAAATTCTAATTAAAATATATTAACACATGGAAAATGGTGTTTTTACACATAAACCCTCATATGTATAATATATTATAATAAAGTCCTTTTTTTAATATGAAAATGGTAGGGAAAATGCAATACAAATGTGCAGTTTTATCAACTGAACAAATACCCCCAAACTTATCTTTGATCGTCCCGAGCAAACTAGTTTATTCAAGAGGAGAAAAAGAAAGGAGAAAACTAAGCACACTTTCGTAGGCAGACACGATTGCACTGAGCACGTGCAACAAGCCGTTAAACCTCTAGGTGTCCCTAATAGGAGGAGTGTTGTCTCCTGAGGGTTTTCAGCGGATTACACCCAAAAAATCCTATAACAAAAGAGAGATGGTGAAATTTACATATAAAGATAAGAACTATAAAAGAAATACTTTGAAAATTTTGAGTTTCCAACTACACTAGTTTTTCAGTTGCCATGAGCCCTATCTTAATAGTCATGAAAAATGTTAGAAATCACATTATCCCTCAATAAAACATCGTCTTTATTCTTCATTTCTATCTTTCTTCCAAATATTGATCATATAACCCCACGTGTGTGTAAAGAACATCCCTACACTCGGAGAATTCAATTCAAGCTATCATACTCTTGTCCATCTACCTTAGTACTTTTTAATTTAATGAATATTAAGATTTGCTCACACATTTTTATGCGACCGTTAATACTTCTTGAGATACTAACAGACCGATTACTTATGTGCTTGCTGATTCGGTGATAATATTTCCTCGTCTTGCACCACCTAAGGCTTAGCAGTGACTCCCAGACCAGTTGGCCTTAGGTGAAGAGGCACCCTCGCTATAATTTTTTTATTGCTGCCTTGGCGATAACAAAACCAGTGTTCATTTTTTTTCTTTTCACCATTTATATTTTCTTCATTTTTTTTATTTTTTTCATACTTTGGCTTTTAGACAATAGCATTTCAAGGTATCCTCTACTATCCCGAGTTTCAAGACGTGTGTAAGTGCATATAGTAGGGTATCAACATTCAAATATTTGGCTTCCAGAATAGAAATTATTTTTCAGACTTATTTTTATCCTCAGATTAGTGACTTCCTTCATTTTACTAACTCTTGGGACAACAGCTCATAACTACTTATTACCAGTTCGTTTAAGAAAACTTCTAATTTTCTTAAACTATTCCTATCTTTTGGATGTAATTTTTCACTTTCTACTCTTTTGTTATCAAAAAAAAAAATTTGTGCTTATATATAGTATAATGCAAAGTATGCGTAAATAAGCACAAATCTCCCCCAAACTTGTTTTCAACAGTGTCCTCACTGTTGCTATCTGCTGGATCACAAAAACCTGTAAGCTTAGGAGGACATTATTAATGGGGGCAAAAATATATAAAAGTGAAAATCTTCCCCCAAACTTATTTTTGGCTCACAAATTTGAGGACAAAAGTTATGTTCAAGAGCCAAAAATGTACCCCCCCCTCAAACATGAGTTAGACAATACGAAGCATTTTAAGAGGAGGTGAGTCTTTTGATCAAAATAAAACTTTACAAAGACCAAAAGTTAACACCAACCATTCAAAGATTTTATCAGTATATCGTATAGGTTGGTGGAAGAATGTGTTGTATCGACTCAAGAAAAAGTGGGGAAGGGATAAGAGGTGGTCTGGAAAGGGTTTGAAATTAGAGAAAAGAAAGGATGAATGTGAATGATTAGGAAGAAGGAATGGTGGCAGTTCAACCTCTATAGGTGGAGATTGATCAATCATAAAATCCGTATTGTTTAAAAATTCAAGTTCGTCAGCAAAAAGTTCTTCAAAACTTTTATCAATGGTGTGATTGAACATTTTGCTGTCAAAGAGTTTTGTGCCAGAATTTATCCAACTTGATTCATCAAAAATTATTGAGATAGAGGATTTGAAAAACTCATCTACCTTATTTTCAAAAATATCCAAATCAAGTTGAATTTCTGATATTATTGAACTTGAATTAACGGATTGTGGTTCATCAAAACTCACTGAAACTATAGGAACAGAAGAAGAACCGGAGAAAATAGAAGGTGAAATGGGTAAACAGATTGGTGTGTCGAGTGTTGCTGAACCAGATGTGGAAGATGGAGGCTGTATTTCGGTCTGATCTTCGGGTATACCATTATCATCAACTTCAAGACATATGTGGGATTCAGGAAGAATTAAAGGCTCACGATGATGACCACAAGGAAGTGAAAGGATTTGATGAATTGGTGGGACAAATTCATCCAAAAATTCGGGTTCATCAATCAAAATATCCCCAACGTCAATCACCTCATTCAAGTGAAGGTTAAAATTCTCAAACTCCTCATCAAAAGTATGGTTTTCAATCAGTTTTGGTTCAAGAGTGGAGGTGTAGAGATCACAAGGGTTGGGTATGGTTTCACTTGAAATGGACCCTTCACAGTTGGGTAAATCAAACACTACAAAGTCACACAACTTATCAGTTATTCTATTTGGTGTACTTGATGAATCTATGAAACTGGAGTTGTGGATTTCAGTTTGGAAATGGAAGGTCTGATTAGGAAGGGTGTATAATTCTGTCTCACTACCCAAATTCTCATTTTGTCCGATGCCCGTATTATATATTGAAAATTTTTGGGCTGGTTCGGAACTCGTTGCCCTTTCATATTTAGCCATGCTTTCCTTCCATTCCTCTCTAATGCGGTTCATCATCACTATACCTTCTTCTAATATCCGCTCAAGACTAGACTTTGGTTGATAAGGGGTTTCAGTATAACATTGAAATTCCTGTGGATAACTAAAACTCCCAAATGACTGATTAGAAGAACTGTCTAGAGAAGGTGGAAAAGTCGGATTGGATTGATTGGAATAGAATGGTTGCGAAAATTGGGTTGGAGCAGGATCAATATTATGATAAGAAGAATATTGATATGGGTTGGTCGGTTGGCTATCAAACTCTTCTTTGGAAAGTGGAGGTGATGGTTGATATTGGTCCGGGTTGAAACTTTGGCCTCTAGACCTAGCTATGTGCTCAGCAATGGACATTCGTCTAGGAGCTTCCTCACTCTGGGTATCAACTGAAACAGGTGTAGGATTAGGATACGGTTGATAAGACCTAGACTGAGGTGGCCAACTGTTTTTTCCTGCTTGTTCTATATGATCTCTTAAGGACATGGAAGAGCCGGATGGTATACCGAAGGGATTACGAAAACAAGAGATATCTGGTTGTGGACAGCAAAGCTCGGCAAGAGATCGTCTGTTTGGGTCACCCATTATAAGAAGAGAAGAAGGGGGAAGGGGTAAAAAGGGGAGAAAATAATTGGTTTGTTTTGAAAAATGACGGATTTAGACAAATCACACAAAAATGCACAAACAACCCTAGAACTAAGGTTACCTAGGTCCAGTCTCTAGACTGCTCCTAGACTTCCAAAGGACAAGCCGCAGGATCAATCCTGTACCGCCTCCGTACTACCCTTGTAGCCAGGCAAGTGCCAGGTAAGTGGGAAGGAACCACAGTAGTGGGCCTAATTAAAAACCACTAGCCTTTGACACACTTGCCTAGGCACTACAAAAGTAATGCGGATAAACGATAGATTACCCACAACCTTCCTCTGTCCTTAATGAGCGCGACAGTCCTTAGAGTCTGGTCTAGATATTTTTTAAATTAATGTAGGGTTGATACAGATGCTCGGTTTGTGATTTGTGGGGCTTAGGAAGGGTGATGAAATCCCCACCTAATCTTGATTTGGTCTTTGCCCCTTAAAAATCCGTATTAAAATATGCAAAAACAAACCGCAAAACAAAACTTTGCAAAAAGATTTTTGAGCGGCGCTATTTTGCAAAGAATCCTGCAGAAAATAGATTTTATTGGATTTCAGAGGAGAGAGAAGGAGTTAAGAAAGATACCAGAGAAGTGTGAAACCCTAGATCTCCTGTTTCCTCAAGTCCGTGACTCCAGATTCCCTCGCAAAATTCACACACAAATCGTTAAATATGCAATTTGCAGTTTCGTTTTAATAATGATATGAATCGTCTAAGAATTCAACACAAATAGCAAGAATAAAAAATTACGCACGTTTCCCCGGCAACGGCGCCATTTGATTGTCTCGAAAGAATGTGTTTGTAGTTAACCGCAATCAGAACGGTGTCGCGTGTAGCTAGACCGAGATGAGTACGGGTCGTCCTCAGGGAAACGTGGAACCTTTTACTTTTACTTTAGATGTGTTGAAAAAGAGAGGAGGGAAAAAGAATTTTATAGAATGGTTTCAAAATCTACGTTAAACAAGAATATAAAATATAGATCTAGATTATTTTAGAGATGTAGATAATATAATAAGAGGGCTTGTAGGGTTCGTTAGGATTTAGTAGTTATGGACGATTAATTAAAAGTTACCCTTTTTATCCATTAATAGATTTAAAACTAGAACGACGGTGATGCGTGTAGATTAGGGTTTCTGGAGGGAAAAGGAATCCCACTCTTAACCCTTATCTCGACACGGAACTCCGTTCATATCTAGCCTTTACCAAAACAATCATTAATCTAATCTCTAATCGCGGTCGGAACTAGCAAAGAATTGCTAGCGCGCCCAATTAGGATGTTAATGATTCTTTTGATAAAGTTCCTAAACTTTATAGGACTTAAAAAGGGTTTAGTTATTTTCATCATCCATTAGCCTATCCTAATCCTACGAACCCTAACAAGCGGAGAATTACTCGCGCATATTGGGAGAAGAAGAGATGGAAAGAAATTGCATAATTAAACTTCTAAGAAATACAATAAGAAGAAGAAAGCTACCTTTATTAATCAACAATATCAAATACACTTTGATTCCTTAGAAAATGATTACAAAAACCTAGTTTGCTTCTCGATCTCTTCTAAGGAGGTAGATGAACCGTTGATGATCAGCCTGGATGCGTGAGCCGTCTTGGACTTCGTGATCTCGTCGGCTTGATACCTTTTTCCAAGAGGCTCTCGGTGCCCTTTTATAGTGCAAAGCCAGAATCTTTAGGTTGAAAACTTGGTAAAATATAGCATAGATTCACCTCCTAAATTTTTATCAATTGATCTCTCTAGAATGCCGTGGATCAGCGGCCAACAGGGGGGTTTAGCCGCGGTTCCGCGGCCAATGGAGGAGATCAATTGATCATATTTTGGGTGCTCTGTACTTGTGACATTTGGCAATCCTAGGAACCTTCATAATTCAGAAATCTTCTCGTGGTTGCTGCCAGACTTGGTCTTCCAGTTTTGATTCTTAATTAGGCAAGTCTTCTTCAACAACTTGATTTCCTTGATAAATTCTGCACAACAACTTGGAAAATTCTGCACAATAATCTCAAATAATATTTAGTAGACCTAGTTCTACTAGGATTAGGTCAATGAATTTATTTGCATACATTTTCCTACCAAATTCTAATTAAAATATATTAACACATGGAAAATGGTGTTTTTACACATAAACCCTCATATGTATAATATATTATAATAAAGTCCTTTTTTTAATATGAAAATGGTAGGAAAAATGCAATACAAATGTGCAGTTTTATCAACTGAAAAGATAGCCGGGTTCTGGAGGGCAACAGGTCCGTATCTCATGGCTTTGAGAGGCAAAGGGACCTTACTCTAGAATTGGCAGACTATTCGCCGCACTCGTAGGGGGTATTGGTTGACCCAAGGAGGGGTACTCAATTTACCGGATTCCGTGAAGTGCCGGGTGTTCCATTCACTATGCTGTGGGGACCACCTCGCTTCAGGTTTTGGCGGGTAACTTGCCGCACCCGTAGGGGTCTAGGTTTCATTGCACAGGCTATCCACACGACCAGGGGAACGTCGGGTTTCAGCAACGGCTCTGTGAAACTCGGGGATCCCAGTTTATCTGTATTGTTCTGTGATGCTTATTACTTTTCTGTAATGTTGCATATTATCACGCCTGGAGCGATTATTGTATATTGGTATATATACTATAAGATGTTGTATATGTTTTACACCCACGCTAGTCCAGCCCCCGCTCTGTCGTTAGTTAAGTAAGCTAACGGGTGATGACGGGACCCAGTGGCAAATGCGGATGTCATATACGTACATTTTATTTTTCGTTCTTTTCTGGTGTGATTGATTGATGGGACTGTATTGATTCTGATCAATGCAAGGATAAAACAAACCTATATTCGATATTGTTGGAACAAATTTTAAAAGGTGTTATTACAAAGATGTTTCCAGTTGCTTTGCACAGCGATATTCAGTCAGAATATCCTGCACCTCATTCGACGAGGCAAGGGCCGAGATCCCTACACCGGGAGTGACCCCTTAGGCAGAAGTTTACGTCAGGGTAATAACTTTAATATAGTCGATTACAAGTTGCTTTGCATCGCGGTATTCAGTTGGAATATCCTGCACCTCATTCCACGAGGAAAGAGCCGAGATCCCTTCACCGGGAGTGACCTCTTTAGCAAAGGTTTTTCGCTACTATATTTTTATAAAAAGCTATCAGGTTCCTTCAGCGATATCAAGTTCGTTATGTTAAAGGTTTTTCGCTAAAAACCAGCCGTAGCCCTCCGTCATTTCTTATGGATGGTCAGTAGTATTCAAGCTATGTTTGTTGACCTTCGTCAAGGCATAGTGCTTGGTAGCTGCGGGGTATTCATTTGTTGCATAGATAGATGTGTTGGTTTGGGACAGTCGTATAGCCTTGTTGACCTTCGTCAAGGGCTTGTATGGGTGGGTTCAAATTAACTTGGACAATTACGGGTAGAACTTGACATGTGACTTATGATTTGTTGACCTTCGTCAAGGTCATAAGAGCATGAGGCAAAAATTATATCGGGAGTTTCTAAAACTTGCCAGGCATGCGCATACCTTCTGGAGTGTGATAACTTGAGTGGCTTCCATCAAGTTATCATACGATGATAGTTGGGTCCCGATTCTCACTGATGAGTTGGTTTACTCTTCGGGTGATCCCGACTAATTCTTCTTTCAGGTTTGGAGAAGAATTTGAGATTACAGTGGGAGGTTTCCTGATTAGATAAAGTGATAACCATTCTGATCTAGGTTAGAGTGCACGCAGAGTGTTTCTTTTCTCTCTCTCTCTTTGGCAGCGACCTTTGACCGACCCTAGACTATGACTCAGTGACCAAGTTGACCGAACCTTCTTAAATTACTGGCTTTTGGATTGTCCGAGTTGCATAAAGTCATTGCCGCTCCTTCTTTTACCCTTTGTATTTCTCAGAACACCCCGTATTACTACGGATATCCACTTCCATTGGATAGATCCATCGTATGGTTATATACGAACTCGAAGAGACTTCTTCGAGGATGGATCCAGGTTCAGGAGAAATAGAATTGGTTTATTCAGTTGTCTTTTATTATCACCTTCTCTCAGGTTGCGAGGACTCCTTGGTTTAGGAGAGTACACCTATTACGCTTATTGGATAGTCTTCTTCCAAACCATAGGTAGGTGCCGAAAGGTAGGTAATGAAAAAAACCAATTAGCCTAAGTAAGGTGTGCAGAAGGTAATAACTAAAGATAAAATAAAGGGATTAGAAAGAGGGCAAAGTAAATTGCGACTGTTATCATTCACAACCAAACTGCGTACTTCATCGCCACTCCTATTTCACCTTTAATAGAACAAGGTATTATTCAGTTGTCTTTTATCATCACCTTCTCTCAAGATACGAGTACTCCTTGGTTTAGGAGAGTACACCTATTATGCTTACTGGATAGTCTTCTTCCAAACCATAGGCTGGTGCCGAACGGTAGGGAAGGAAGAAAACCATTTAGCCTAACGATGGTGTGCAGAAGGTAATGACTAAAGACAAATAAAGGGATTTGGAGAGATGGCAAAGAAATATACGGTTACAGTCATGAAAAGGATTATGGAAGAGGCATTACTAGGAATACCAGGATACCCCTACGAAACATTTTTCATGTTTCAGTTACACTGTGCATTGTTAAAAAGAAAACTGATTTCCCGATTAGATACTTACTCCAGAGTATGTATTTACCAGGTTTCATTCTCATATCTGTATGGTTTTTACAGATGATGAGTGGGAGCAAGTTATTGGGAATTAGGTGATCATCCTCATTATATCGGAATTCGTTGTAATTGGTGATATTTGAGGAAATCACCTGGGTACAGTTTTCAACCTGCAATGCACAGGTTTTGAGTTATTTCAACTCAGCGGACTTATACAGAGTATTGTATGTTGTCCAGTGTCCATCAGGACAAAGGGGTAAGTCCTCATACTATGTTCTGTTTACTTATGACTTCTCTAGTTTTTTGACAAGTGTTTCGGAGAAATACAATGTCTAAGTTTTGTGAAGTTGTGGGTATAAGAATAAAGTAGAGAACCAGGTATCGCAAGTATCGGGATTCTTCAAAGAGATTGAAGATGTAGATTCTTATGATTGGTATTCAGATGATAGTAATGGTTTTGAGAAACTTGTTTCACTTTCAGGTTACTCATAATTGGATGCATTCCTAAGTTGAGTAATGCTGATTAGCCACTTTCCATTAAGTTGATATGCACTGAAGACAGCTGCATGATTTGAATCTGGTTCCAATTAAATTAGTGCATCTATTTCTACATTATATATAGAATGGTTCATATCTTAACAATATTAAGGTAAGGGGAGTTGTCCAGCATATGCTTAAAACCAGACACTGGATAACTCAAGGCACGTTTCTGTAATGGCTGTTTGTGGGTTGACCCTGGCTTTGACGAGGGTTGACATTTCTACCATCTGGAAGATCAATAGTGATATTGTTCTTGACTCGCCACAGTTTTATTAAAATGGATTTTTTTTCAGAAAAAAGTAGTGGGAGTATGGTAGAACTGGAAGTGATTTCAGAACCGCAAACGATTACGGAAAATTTAATAGGATCTATATATTCAATCAGGTTAGACATTCCAATAGCCACTCTGCAGACATGGTGGGTAACCTCAGACACCCGAGAGGTACTCCGGTAGCCTCAAGGACGGTGACAGGGAGGTTCTTGTTTACCCAGACTTGACACTACTGTTGTTCTAGACTATGAGACCCGGCAGGAGGATATGTATAGCGTCGTTCTAATCTAGTTTTAGAAGTGCACGTATATATTATTCTGCCAGAGGGTTGTTGTGGTCAGTGGAAGCAGCGGAAGCATAGTGGGCAAGTAGCTTATGTCTATTTATAGACTTGAGCAGATATAGCGGAGATAGATCATCTATTTTTGATGTGACAGTCATGGGTTTGACTTCATCAGAATAGAGGATGGATCTGTTAAGAAGGTAGTAGGGTGTGATGTCCTGGTATTTGGATGACATACACAGAGTAGGAAGTAAAATTCCTATACTACGGTCGGTTGTATTTTGGTCATCACACAGTTGTTTCTCCACAAAGGATATGGATATAATATCAGACATTCTGGTTTCTAGATCTATGGTTTTAGATCAAGATTTGGGTAGTTTCCCAATGTGGGTACTGTGACAGTATTCTAATAGTTTTTAGAATAGATGACTCCTGGCATGGTGGTGTACCTGCAGGTGATGGAGTCACCCTCTCTAAAGGTGTCTTAGAGACTAAAGGAGAGAGGGAAGTACATGATTGGCAGATCACTTGCTTAGGCAATTGAGTCGATCATGAGATGTCAAGTACCACACCAGATGTAGTTTTTGCACTTGATGCGATAAGTTTATATTAATCCAATCCTGAAGAAACGTAAGGAAGCAGTTTTAGAACATAAGGTGCATGTTCTACGGATTTGATGACGGCAGCCTCCTTCGGGAGACGGTTATCATTCCAGGCTTCAGAGGTGACATGGATGACAGAGTGATTGTCAGAGTTATAGTTTTCCCTATGATGAGGGACAGTATTATGGACAGGTGGTCCAAGAGGATACTGTGGGAGGCATGGTGCTGGATACTGATTAGGTTCAGTTATCGATACAGTCTAAGAAGTTTGGATTTGGAGTTCATTTATGAACTAGGTCCCATCATATATTCAGACATATTCTAAGACAGGTGTGACTCGATTCGGGAGATGGCTTTCTCCGCGAACTTGAGATTAAGAGAGACATAGAAAGAAACATCAGGGCGGATCCACTCACTGAGGCTATTTCTCGAACACAAGAGTTTTACAAACTAGATTTGTGAAACTGATTAGTAGAGGAGTTGGATGTTCGGTATCACACAGGCTGTGAGTATGCGACATCGCAATAATTAGCCTTGAGTGTAAGTGGGAGATTGTTGGAGATAGTGCCCTCAAAGTCAATTATTGGATCGCAGGTACGTGATTGCAATGATTGAGGCAGGACCTATACCGATATGACAGTCTTACTCGAGATGATAGTATGCTATCTGGTTTGTCTTTATCATCATATACATGCTTTAGTTCACTATTGCATGATGATAGAGCCCATAGGATTCTTGCTTGACTACCAGCAGTATGATGGCGATCATATACGTGGGAGCTGGAGTCTGTAAGCACATCCTTAAAGTGTCCCTAGTCGTGGGAGTTTCGAGACAGGGCATCGATACTCCAGAGTAGACTAGTGTATACAGTCGAGACCCCGACGAGGGGCAATGGCCGGTCTCACAAGCCATTGGTGTTAGTTGGTTCACCTAAGATGTATACATGTGCTCATTGGGTTATGAGTACACCGGACAGGACTCGCCGGGAACATGCTAGTTAGTATTATACATATCGTCAGATAGCAGTTCCCTGGTGACATGTGTACAGGTTAGTTCATCGACCTGAGATCGTCATTTGTCTCGTGTGAGTTCCCACTGTGCTTAGATTACTACCCTACCACACTCAAAGGAGTTGTGCAAACAGGTTTTAGTTGGGTACAGTCCAGAGCCACATTGGAGGCAAGTGAGCGGATCGTCGGGGATTCGTCTCTCCCGGTATTGGGGGTTGATGTCGCGCAGTGCACGGGTGGCCATCACTAGGAATCCTCGGCCGAGGTAGTGGAGAATTACTGATTTGGATCAGTAGTTTCTCAGGTGGTGATGGGCTTCATGCCGACACGATTTATCGCGTTATTAGGGGTCTGACTTTATCCACCCTCTAGACTCGATATGCGATACTCTTTAGACGAATGGACCGGACTGTATATACATTGTCACTGTCAGGCTCAGTAGGGTTTATAGATGAGTTCGCTCGTCAGCTTCCCTTCCAATCAATACATAGGCAAAACGTTACGTGCAGCTTGTACCTCTGACGTGCTAGTGGTTATACCCAGTGCCAGTGTGTTGATGAGTCATTAGAGTCCTTCACAGACACTTTCCCAAGTTTGGGCGAAACGTTGTAGAGGCCGTATGGGTTTATGGCAAGGTTCGGAAAATGCATGTGCGTTTTTGCACGTGTCAGTTTTCGGGCAGATAATACTGGTAGGCTTTGGTTTAAGCCGGAACCCAGTATTATACTGTGTAGATATAATATCTTTATCTCAGTTGCATTTGTATTCGGTCGTAATACAAATGCGGGTATGTTTATACTGATACGGGGTTATCCTGAAATTCGTTTCAGGATCACTTTTGGAAGTTGTCAGTTTCCAGTTTTCTATCAGCCGTATTTAACATTTGGTTAAATGCGGATTTATCTTTTCTTGATGAGGGTGAGTCATGGTTCTAGAATGTTCTAGATATGGTGACAAGGCTTGATGACTCATTGTTAGCATTAATTGTTCAATTAATGCTTGATGACTAGGTTTTGGTGATTCATAGTTTGCATTAATGTTTGAGTGAGGTGTATTATTGACTCATGCTTTTCTTTGTGTGCTTATGGTCACCCTCTCCCTTCCTATACTCACCCCCCCACCTTATAAGGCCGCCACCTCTCTTGGAGAAAAAATATGGTTGCTAGAAAAAAGATTATGATAGTTTGGATTCATGGAAATTAGATAGCCTCATTTCTCATTTCACCCGATCCAAAAGGCAACTTCATTAACCGTTCGTCCATAGCCTTGGACGTAACGAGACAAAGTGTTCTACTCATTCTCTACTTCATCTTGGTCGTCTCTTTTGGCAAACTTGACGACCGAGTTGCCTCGGTTCAGAGGCGGGAGCCCGTTTAAAGATCCGTCGACGTGGTGCCACCTGGACGAGAAGATTGGAGATTCAGGAGATCGGAGCAGCCGCAACAAAGCGTGGGATGATGGTTGAAGACCGAAGGACTCGGATCGTTCGGTATAACATTTCTACCCTCTATGTATTTTGTTAGTTTAGCTTTAATGGCAGATCCGGGTTACGGTACGCGATAGCGCCGGTTTGTAAAAAGTTTTTGTTCCGCATTTGGCGTCTGTTAGACAGCCGGGACGCTACCGTGGACTTACAAAATTGTACTCAATTGAATTTATGAATAAAAGATACATTTCTTTCGTACTATCTTGTGTCATTTTTTTTTTGCTTTCTTCTTTTCTTTGTTATCGGCATGTCACTTTAGTAAGCGTAGACTGCAGATGATAGAGAGAGTATTCCGTTTTGAATTCTTCGAGAGGTAGAGATGCTTAGGAAATAGGGTTAGGATCTGTTTCCTAATACTTTCCAACTTTATGAGCCGTGAGGTTTCACAAAGGCTTTTCTCCTTACGAGTCGTGAGGATCTCGTAGGTGTCTTTTCTCCTTAGGAGTCGTGAGGACTCCTAAGTGCATTTTTTCTTGAGAGTCGTAAGGATCTCACAAGAGAATTTTTCCGCCCACAAGTCGAGAGGACTCGTAAGTGGTTGTTTCCCTCTTCGTCGATGTTTGATTTCGGAGAGTGTGACCCGTGAATAGTATGCAAGAGTCCATCTTGGACCGACTTGCAGGGCCCCAGTGCTTAGGAAACAGGTTTTTTAATCCCCATTTCCTAAGGCTTTTCCTTACGAGTCGAGACGAATCGAGAAGTTCTCGCAAGGATGTCCTAACGTCACAGTTAACCTCTGCTCTTTACGACAGAGGCCCGTTAGGATCTGTGGTACTAGGGTTTTGCCTGTCGTACCGTCGCGTTGGCTGATGTATCCCTCGATATGCAATCTTTCTGTTCGAGTAGCCTTGTGACTGTCGTGTCTCTGATCCCTTCGATGTCTGGACAAGACGTCTTCAAGCAATCTTCCTAGGCAGTTTGACCGTCGGAAGAGCAAGCATTAGGAGTTTTGCCATGCCGCTTTTTACTTGAGATTAGGCTTATTTTGGGGAGCCCCGATGAGTCATAACCACTCCGCGCTGGTGTGGGATGATCTCCGATAGTCTTTTAGGTTTTATATGAGTTGCCGTCAAGACCCTGAAGCTAGGAATTTGGCCTTTGCTTCGTTTGCTGGCATTAAGTCTGCTGTATCGAGACGAATGTCGCGGTTGTCTCTAGGTTGTTGGTGAACCGTCGAGGTTTGGAACTAGGGATTTTACCGTGGCTCCGTTGTTTGATTGTCACATCTGAATCCTGCTGGAGGAAGAACGCTGTGGTGACATCTCGTCTGCTGTATCGAGACGAACGTCGAGATGGTGACCACTCCGCGCTGGCGTGGGATGATCTCCGATAGTCTTTCAGGTTTTATATGAGTTGCCGTCAAGACCCTGAAGCTAGGAATTTGGCCTTTGCTTCATTTGCTGGCATTGCGTCTGCTGTATCGAGACGAATGTCACGGTTGTCTCTAGGTTGTTGGTGAACCGTCGAGATTTGGAACTAGGGATTTTGCCGTGGCTCCATTGTTTGATTGTCGCATCTGAATCCTGCTGGAGGAAGAATGCTGTGGTGACATCTCGTCTGCTGTATCGAGACGAATGTCGAGGTGGTGACCACTCCACGCTGGTGTGGAATGATCTCCTATAGTCTTTCAGGTTTTATATGAGTTGCCGTCAAGACCCTGAAGCTAGGAATTTGGCTTTCGCTTCGTTTGCTTTGGCGTGTCCGAATCCCGTTGGAGGAAGGACGCTGTAGCGACATCTCGTCTGCTGTATCGAGACGAACGTCGAGGTGGTGACCACTCCGCGCTGGTGTGGGATGATCTCCGATAGTCTTTCAGGTTTTATATGAGTTGCCGTAAAGACCCTGAAGCTAGAAATTTGGCCTTCGCTTCATTTGCTTTAGCATGTCCGAATCCTGTTGGAGGAAGGACGCTGTAGTGATATCTCGTCTGCTGTATCGAGACGAACGTCGAGGAGGTGACCACTCTGTGCTGGTGTGGAATGATCTTCGATAGTCTTTCAGGTTTTATATGAGTTACTGTCAAGACCCTGAAGCTAGGAATTTGGCTTTCGCTTCGTTTGCTTTGGCGTGTCCGAATCCCGTTGGAGAAAGGATGCTGTAGCGACATCTCGTCTGCTGTATCGAGACGAACGTCGAGGTGGTGACCACTCCGCGCTGGTGTGGGATGATCTCCGATGGTCTTTCAGGTTTTATATGAGTTGCCGTCTAGACCCTGAAGCTAGGAATATTGCCTTTGCTTCGTTGTTTTGGCGTGTCCGAATCCCGTTGGAGGAAGGACGCTGTAGCGACATCTCGTCTGCTGTATTGAGACGAACGTCGAGGTGGTGACCACTCCGCGCTAGTGTGGGATGATCTCCGATGGTCTTTCAAGTTTTATATGAGTTGCCGTCAAGACCCTGAAGCTAGGAATATTGCCTTTGCTTCATTGTTTTGGCATGTTCGAATCCTGTTGGAGGAAGGACGTTGTAGTGACATCTCGTCTGCTGTATCGAGACGAACGTCGAGGTGGAGTTGGGATTTTGCCATCACTCCGCTTTGTTTCGATCATAAGATCTTTCGTTGACGTTGCATATGCATCCTGCTGGACTGCGAAAGAACGCCGTTGTTGATATTGCGTCTGGTGTAACAAGACGAATGCTGAGGTGGAGTTAGGATTTTGTCGTCACTTCGCTTTGTTTCGACCATGAGGTCTTTCGTTGACGTTGCATTTGCATCCTGCTGGACTCCGAAGGAACGCCGTTGTTGACATTGCGTCTGGTGTAACGAGACGAATGCTGAGGTGGAGTTGGGATTTTGCCATCACTCCGCTTTGCTGACGTTGCGTCTGCTGTAACGAGACGAATGTTGAGGTGGTCTCTAGGTTATCTGTGAACCGTCAAGACTTGGCTCTCTTTCGGATAGAGCCTGGGGGGAAGGTATGGTTCCCTCTTAATTTGTGCCCCTGGATTGTATACAGGGATCAATGTGATCTCATCTGTAGGGCAAGAGTTTCATTTCATTTCATTTTTTTATTTCTTCCCGCGATACTCTATCATTTCGGCTTTTATATCGCGAAAGTTGCGATTGCCCAATCATTTCGGCTATTTGTCGCGGTGCCCAATAATTTCGGCTATTTATTTTATTTACTTGCTGCTTTTTATTGCGAGTTGCCCAACCATTTCGGCTATTTTGTATGCATACATTTTTACTTGCCGATTTCTTTGCAAGTTGCCCCATCATTTCGGCTATTTCATATGCATTTGTGACTTGCTGACTTTTCACTGCGAGTTTGGGATTTGATACCGATTTAGGCATCAGCATCGCTACAACTGGGACATTGCCAGGAGCGAATCATCATTTGCCTCTGTCGATGTCGAACAAAGGTGGCTTAGCGAACAGAGTTAGGATCCTGTCGACTAAGGCTTTTAACTTCATGAGCCATAAGGGTCTCATAAAGGTATTTCTCCCTACGAGTCGTGAGGATCTCATAGATGCATTTTCTCCTTAAGAATCGTGAGGATTCTTAAGCGTATGGTCTCTTATAAGTCGTAAGGATTTTACAAGAGTGTTTTCTCCTTATAAGTCGAGAAGACTTACAAGGGTCATCCATTGTGTGAACATATCCCTAGTCGCGGGTGGAACTTTGTTAGGAAAATGTTTATTCGCGCCCGTGGATTGTATACAAGGGTCGATATTGAACCGCTTGTAGGGCAAAATTGGAGATTATGATGGCTTAAGAATAGGTTCAGATCCCTGTAGCTTAAGGCTTTTGAACCCTATGAGACGTGAGGGTCTCAAAGGGGAATTCTTCTTATGAGTCGTGAGGATCTCGTAAGTGTAATTTCTCCTTAGGAATCATGTAGATTCCTAAGTGTGTTTCTCCTTTGTGAGTCATAAGGATCTCACACAGGTGGTTTCTCCTTATAGGGTCGAGAGGACCTTGCATGTGTCTTTTAACGAGATTGCGCCCTTTTCGATTTTCACAAAACTCGCCGGTAGCCCTGCTGTTTTTGACTCACGGAGCCCTTTCGGGTTTTCATCCGTGCCCATCTTGCTTATGGACATACCGTTTTTTTTTGTTTTTTTGTTTTTTTTTAACACCACGTCAGCCTGGGGACGGCGCGGGTTGGTAGTAGTTTGACGACGTTTCGGTCATGGGCCAGTTTTAGGACATAGTGGTCCATTGTTAGTTTAATGACTTTCCGGTCATAGGTCCGAGATTTTTCGGGCAGCGTACGATTATGCAGCTATATTTTCTCGCAAATCTTCGCATCTTTTGTGTCGGAGGTGGATTCCTTGAAGAGAAGGCTGAGGGTGATTTCTTCGTAAGAGTCACTTCCAAAGGTGATAACTTGCGATCCCTTAGTGTCGGTTATGTGACAGTTGTCAGCGGCTCTTTTGCGCTCATCTGTCGTACTTTTTTGTTCCCGACGGGCCTTGCGCTTTACTCGTTGAACATGTTGTCGGTGGGCAACATATCCCTGCCACCAGTTTTTAAAGGCTATGCACTCCTTGGTAGGGTGTGCAATCCTCTGATGATATAAGAAAAAGTTAGGATGCATGTCCGCTTCATCAAGATGTATACTGCCAGGATAATTTCCTCTGAAAGAGGGCAATTTCATTCCCATCGATATGGCTTTGGCGAACCTTTTCCTTGTCTTAAACCTGCTTTTATCTGTCGCGGGCATGCCTCGGTCTGGTTGGGGTGTTTTAACCTTTTCGTCCAGTCACCTGTTAGTTATATGTATGCTCTAGAGGCCATTACTATATATACGATGTATATTGTAGTGGATGCTTGGACATATATAGGGAGGACTTTCTTGCTCGACATGATAGTATGCTATCTGGTTACTCTTTATCTTAACATGTACTCTGGTTGTCTCTATATCACATGTTAATAAAGCCCTTAGGATGAGTACTTGGCTACCAGGACTATGATGCAGATCATACCAGTGTGGACAGTGTAGTCGCCAAGTATATCCTTCAAATGTTCCTAGTCGTGGGAGTACCGAGACAGGGCATCGATACTCCAGAGTAGACTAGCGTATGCGCTTCTTGACCCATATGATGGGCGATGGATGATCCCATATCCATTGGTGTTTGACATCAGAGAAGGTATACAGGTGCTCAGTGGAGACTGGGTACACTGGACGGACTCGCCGAGAACTCCCAGATGGTATTATACCTCACGTCAGATGGCAGTTCTCTGGTGACACTGGTATAGGTTAGTCTGTAGACCCGAGATCGTCATAGAGTCTTGTGTGATTCCCACTGTGCTTTGATTTCCATCATACCACATCCAAGAGGGCGTGCAAAATGGTGGCTTTTGGGTACAGTCCCGAATCACATGGAGGCAATAAGCGATAAGACGGGTTTCGTCTCTCCCGGTGTAGGGAGTTGATGTTGCGCTGTGTTCGATTGACTATAACTGGAAATCCCTGGCTAGGGTTGCTGAGATTTACTGGTAAGTGTTATCAGTTGTTTCTCGAACTGTTATGGACCTCATATCGACACGACTTATCAAGCTACTGGGGTCTGACGTTTACCATCCCTAGGCGAGATATGCGACATATCAGACGAAGAGACCGGACTGTACGGGAGTGTTACTGGTTGGATTCACGGAAGAATATACAGGCTTGCTTGTTGATCTTCTGATTGCTCAATACCTGGGTGGCTGTTACATTTAGCTGACCGCTTGCAGCTTGTGGGTGTTTGATATGATCATCACCTACTGCCGGCGTATTGACGATTCTTTAGAATCCTACACAGAGGTTTCCTGGCTCAGGCAAAACGGAGTAGGAGCACATATGTGATATGTGCGGGACCGGGAATAATACGTGTATGCGATACCGTATTAGATTCTCGCGATATGAGATATCGGCCGGGTATATGTGATATAGCCGGGTCATCGGATCAAGTGTTGATTCGATGAATCGATACAGATTATATTAGTCGGTTATATGCGATATAGCCGGATTATCGGATCAAGTGTTGATTTGATAATTTAATGTATAATTATATATGTGATATATTAAGTTAATTAACTAATATAAGCTCACTAAAAGATTCTTTTTCTCACTTGGATAATACATTGATATATATGTGATATATGTTAATTGTATTATTTTATTTTGTTACAAAAATACATTATATATGTGATATATAATATTGTAACAAGTTAGGATTACAAATGCAACATGATTTGTGGAGTTTAAACAAGTTAGGGTTTGATTTGGGTTAGCTTTTGCATGAAGCTTCAAGAAGCTTCCTTTTGTTTTTTGCTAAGATATTTGTGTTGATATTTTCTAACCCAACCCAAACCCTTTACTCTAGTTAACTCTCTACATGGGTTAAGTCTTTATTCTTAACTCATGGTTGCAATTGTAACCACAACATGAATTCATTATTTATCACAAAATGAAAAATCCTTCTTCTTCTTCCTCTTGAAAAGCTTACTATCTTTTGGGTTGGTGATGATTTTGAGTGAGATAAAGAAAACAAATGAGAGCTAAATTCCTACTTCATCATCCTCATCTATTCTAACCACTTAGATTAGGGTGTTTGCTTTGCTAATACTTGATTAGTGAAGCAAGAGCTTGTACTTGAGTTTCTTCAAGGTAGATCATCTTTGTTGTTGAAGATTGGAAGCAAGCTTGCATCTTTCTCTTCATGGAGCCTTTCAAGAGTCCGGGTACTCGATGATCACAGCGAAGGGACCTCAACACGGAGCTTTAGAAGTGAAGGAACAGACTACAAAGGTTGTAATCCCTAACTTTTAGATGTAAAGTTGTTTACATGCTTGTTTATCTTAATACTCTAGTTAAGATCTTGGTTAGGGTTTGTTTAGCACCCCAAAAATTTTAAAGTAGCATGATTGATACTTGCCAAAACCTTGCTAAGGTGCTAAGCTAACCCTACAGTGGTATCAGAGACAAGCTAGAGCATTAGGCGATGTGTAGACGAAGTTAAAAGTCCGATCGAACCCCGAAATGTGATTTTGGACCCCCTTTCTGGAAATTTTTTAAAAATTTGTTTTTTCCGTATTAAAAATACTCTGAAAAATAAGCAGATGATTGTATGGATATCTGTGAAGTAAGATTCCCTAAGTCCATTAAGCCACCGCGGAACCGCGGCCAAACCTGGCTATTGGCGGTGGTTCCGTGGTCAAAGCTGAGGATTAAGGGATCGTTCTTCAACAGGTGATCCGTAGGTATTACGTTATGCTTCTGGGAATTTTTAATATTACTCAAGTGTTGAGTTTTCTGGAGATCTTTAGAATTCGTTGATTCGATCGGAAAGTTTAACATCGTTTAGTTTTTCCGGGTAATTTAGAACGTGTTAAAAGGTTCGAACGGATATCAATAACTCACTTTTTCACCTGTCGGAAAATTTCCAAGTGTTGGATTTTTCCTTAGTTAAAGAACGTTCAAAGTCGTGCAAGTAACGCGGTGGACCCTCTAGAAGAACACAAATCTTAACTCGATTATGTGACCGTCTGAACCGCCTCTAAACCTAAGGGTTTGGGGCAGTACGGCGTTGCTACATGTGAGGCGTTGGTTTGACCCTTCTACGGCTGGACCATTGATACTGTGGCATGTGATGGATGCTTTTAAACTAAGCTCAAGTGTTGAGCTATTTGGGAAATCTTGGGTGTTTGTTTATTCGATCGGAAAGTTTAACATTGTCTATTTATCTGGAATGTGATACAATATTTGGAATCCACAAGTAGTTATGAGATAACTAGATTGAATGTTATAAATCTAGCAGTTTTTAGTCTCATTTGATCGGTTGCCATAGGATTTTGATGTGATCAAAAGTCCGTCGCAATCACGTAGCGTACGTGGTGTAAGTCCATATTGCGACCCCCGGTGCTTACGGGGAGGCGGAAACGGTATAAAAAAAACAAATTTTTATCGCAAGAGGCAACATGGACTAAACAAGATCGGGATCGTGTCTAAACTAAACTAGCATAAACGCTAAAAGGAGTTAGCTACTCGGATGAAGGTTATACCTAAACTTGAACTCCTTCTTCTTGAAATCTTGTAGAGGTTGATGGTTCTCTTTTCGTCGCCTTCTCCCGTCGAAGATGGATCCACCTCGAAGGTTCGACCTTTGGGCTCTTCCTCGATCTTTGAGTGAACTAGGGTTTCCGGCTTGCTAAACCTTGAACCTAGAATGAGTAGAGAGTAACTAGGGTTTGCTTTTCTTTTTAAAGAGAAGGATTCTCAACACATGAGAAGGTTTCTCTTTGCTAGAGGAAGAAGAAGATGAAATGAGGAGAGAGAGAGGTTATGATAGAATGAGCTATATTTTTCTTTCTTGCAACCATAATGCCAAAAGAAAAGAATTATCTAAATGATAATAATTGAAAATAAGAATAGTTGATGGTAATTTTGGAATGACCACTATCATGCTTCTTTAAATGAAGTGTAAGCATGAATCAAGGAGGATCTTTCAAAGCATGATGGTGGTCAACATTCAACCATGGTCAACAAGTCAACCATGGTCAACAAGTCAACAAAATCTACCATAACAAAATTCTCATCTAATTACTATTATTAATAGATAATATATAAATCCATTAGGGTTTGGAAAAAGATAACTGTCAACTGTGCATACGCACCCGTTCCGAAACCCTAATGAAAAACCTCATTCTCCGCCTCAAGCAACTGTGCATACACACCTGCATTCTCGTTCCGAGGAACAAGAATACCAAGATATAAAAGCAACCCTAAAACATATACCAGTATCTGGCTCAAACCAGAGCCTGCCAGTATAATCCGTCCGGACTCCAAACGTGCACAAGTGCGCGGATGAGAACGAACCCTGTCGCAAAACCATGCGACCTCTACTCTGTTTTGCCCAGAGGCGAATACCCTCTGTGTGGGACTCTAAAGACTCGACACTATGCTGGCAGTGGGTTTAACCACAGACCGCAAGCGGCACTAGCTGTGCGTAACGGTCCCCAGGTAGATGTCGACAAGAAGGCTGACGAGGTGAAACCCCATCTGAACTCCTACTGAGTCTGAATGTGACATTCTCCGTACAGTCCGGTCTGTTCGTCTGATACATCGCATGTCGGGCCTAGGGGGCGGTAAAACGTCAGTCCCCCAATAGCGGTACAAGTCGTGTCGGAGTGAAGCCCAAAACACCCTGAGATAACACTGGAAACCTACCAGTATATCTCGCTTGCCCTGGCCAGGGACTACTCGTGTAATGGCTCTCCTAGACACAGCGCGATGTCAACCCCAATACCGGGAGAGACGAATCCTGTCTAACCGTCACTGCCTCCAAGTGCTTCGGGACTGCACCAAATCACCACCTGTTTGCACGACTCCTTTGAGCCATGGTAGGGTAGTGATCAAAGTGCAGTGGGAACACACTCGAGGCGAAGTGCCAGTATCAAGTCAGCGGACTAAGCTGTACTCATGTCACCTGGGAACTGATAACTGACGATAGGTATAATACCAACCTGTTAGTTCCCGACGAGTCCTGTCCAGTGTACTCGTAACCCAACGAGCACCCGTATACTATCTCCAGTACGACGTACTGATGGCTGTGGGACAGACCATCTCCCACACTGGGATGAGAAGCGCATACGCTAGTCTACTCCGGAGTATCGATGCCCTGTCTCGATAGTCCTACGACTAGGGACCTGTATAAGGATGTGCCTATAGATTACCCAGCCCCCACTAGTGTGACTGCCATCACAATGCTGGTAATCAAGCAAAGATCCTAAGGGCTCCACTAATGCGTATAAGTGATATACTGAAATAAACACAAGTACACATTGAAGTAGAAACAAACCAAGTAGCATACTACTATATTGAGCAAGATTGTTTATACAAGGTGAATATCCCAAGCTTCCATCAAGTAATATACAAACTAGTATGATACAATAATGGCCTCTAGGGCATATACACTAACAATCTCCCACTTGCACTAAGGCCATGAACTGGCGTATCGAAGACCTATCATCTCGATCAGCCGCTCGAACTGAGTCTGGGGTAGGGCCTTGGTGAATGGATCTGCAGTGTTCTCTTCTGAAGCAACCCTCCGAACCTCGATCTCCTTGCGATCCACGATCTCCCTGATCAGGTGATACCGCCTCAAGATGTGCCTGGATCTCTGATGGGACCTGGGTTCCTTTGCTAAAGCAATAGCCCCGTTGTTGTCGCAATACAGAGGTACTGGGTCAACAATGGACGGAACCACCTGAAGTTCTTTTAAGAACTTCCTTATCCAGACAGCTTCTTTTGCGGCATCAGATGCAGCGATGTATTCCGCTTCCATAGTCGAGTCTGCAACGGTTTCCTGTTTGGAACTCTTCCAACACACCGCCCCTCCATTGAGGGTAAAGACAAAACCCGACATGGACTTGGAATCATCCTTGTCACTCTGGAAGCTGGAGTCAGCAAAGGCCTCAATCTGGAGGTCTTTTCCGCCATACACCAAGAACATCTCCTTAGTCCTTCTCAGGTACTTGAGAATGTTCTTTACTGCTATCCAATGTTTCTCCCCAGGGTTTGACTGATACCGGCTTACTACACTCAGTGCATAAGCTACATCCGGTCTGGTACACAACATCGCATACATTATAGAGCCTACCGCAGAAGCGTAGGGTATAATAGACATGCGATCCCTCTCCAAATCAGTCTTGGGAGACATCTCTTTAGAGAGGGTGATCCCGTGACAAGCCGGTAGGTTACCGCGCTTGGAATCTTCCATACTGAATCTTTTCAGTACGGTGTCGATGTACCTGGACTGTGAAAGTCCTAATATCCTCTTGGATCTATCACGATGGATCCGGATCCCCAGGATGTAAGAGGCATCACCCAGGTCTTTCATGGAGAACCTGTGTGACAAGAAACCCTTGACAGATTGTAGCATAGGAATGTCATTTCCTATTAAGAGAATGTCATCCACGTATAAAACAAGGAATACTACAGTTCTCGCTACAAATCTACTATAGATGCATGGTTCATCTGGATTTTTGATAAAGTCAAATTCCTCGACCGTCTCATCAAAACAGATGTTCCAACTCCGCGATGCCTGCTTTAGTCCATAGATGGACTTAAGCAACTTGCACACCTTTCCGCTGCTCCCACTCTAAATGAAACCCTCTGGCTGATCCATATAGACACACTCCTCTAAATTTCCATTTAGAAAAGCGGTTTTTACGTCCATCTACCAAATCTCATAATCGTGGAAGGCAGCAATGGCAAGAAGGATCCGAATGGATTTCAGCATAGCCACTGGAGAAAAGGTTTCGTCATAGTCCAAGCCAGGTCTTTGACGGAAACCCTTTGCTACAAGTCTAGCTTTATAGGTCTCAACCTGTCCATCTACACCAATCTTCCTTTTGAAGATCCACTTGCATCCTACGGGTTTTACCCCGTCTGGAGCAATGTCCAACGTCCATACTTTGTTGGTGTACATGGACTCCATTTCGGTCCGCATTGCATCCAGCCATTTTACCGAGTCTACGCTCTGAACGGCCTGCGGGAAGCTAGTAGGCTCATCATAGTCTATGATGCAATCCTCTCTATCCCCGTCTATGAGAAAACCGTAGTATCTCTCGGACGGATGAGACTTCCTACTACTTCTGCGGAGCGGCATAGGAATGTCCTGTTCATTTGAACCCTCTGGTTCCATTAAGCTTTCAGTAATAGTTTGTGGTTCTGGAATTTCTTCCAGTTCTATTGCGCTCCCACTTACTTCTTTTTCTAAGAACTGATGTTCCAGAAAATGGGCATTACGAGAAACAAGGAATTTTTGTTCCTCTGCGTAATAGAAAAGATACCCCCTGGAGTTCTTTGGGTATCCCACAAACTTGCACAGTACTGAGCGCGCCTCGAGCTTGTCCGTATGCTGCTTTTTGACATAAGCTGGACATCCCCAAATCTTCAGGTACTGAAGATAGGGTTTCTTCCCACTCCATAACTCATATGGTGTGGTAGGCACAGTCTTAGTAGGAACTCGGTTCAATAGGTATGCAGCTGTTTCTAGCGCATACCCCCAGAATGATCGCGGTAACTCAGCGTTACTCATCATGGACCGTACCATATCCAATAGGGTCCGGTTCCGTCTCTCCGATACACCGTTATGTTGCGGGGTGCATGGAGGAGTAAGCTGAGAGAGAATCCCATTCTCTTTTAAATAATTCAGGAACTCGGCACTTAAGTATTCTCCACCTCGATCCGATCTTAGAATCTTGATACTTTTGCCGGTTTGTTTTTCTACTTCATTCTTAAATTCCTGGAATTTTTCAAAAGCTTCGGACTTATGTTTCATTAAGAAGACATAACCGTATCTTGAAAAATCATCCGTAAAAGTAATGAAGTAAGAATAACCGCTTCGCACTTGTGTAGACATTGGACCGCACACGTCGCTGTGTACGAGTCCCAAGAGCTCGCTTGCTCTTACTCCGTGTCCAGTGAACGGAGTCTTTGTCATCTTTCCTTTGAGACAGGATTGACAAGTGGCATATGATTGATATTCGAACGGATCCAAATATCCTTCTGTATGTAACTTAGTCAACCTTCTCTCATTGATGTGACCCAGTCTACAATGCCATAAGAAAGTCTGATTGATATCTGGAGACTTTCTTTTGTGTGTATTCTGGACATTGAAAATCTGTGGTTGGTTTAATACGTATATACCATTGCTCAATGTACCTGACCCAATCAGAACTTGATTAAGGTGAATGTTTACAACATTACTTACAAACGCAAATTCATAACCTTCTTTAGAAACCAAAGATACAGAAATGATATTACAAGTTGCGTTGGGTACAAAAAAGCAATTACGCAAAACCAAAACATGCCCATCTGACATTCCCAGGTGATAGTCCCCCACGGCTTTAGCATCCATGCTAGCTCCGTTCACAACTCTGAGGGTCATGTCACCTGCCTTCAAAAACCTACGGTTTCTCAACGCCTGCAAAGAATTACAGATATGAGATCCTGATCCGGTATCCAATACCCAGGAAGTAGAGTTTATAGAAAGACAGTTTTCAATAACATACACACCTGAAGCTGAAGCCGCAACCTGCTTCAGTTCCTGTGTCCTGGCTTTCCAAGCCCTGTAATCTTTCTTCCAGTGTCCACTTTTGTGACAATAGAAGCATTCCTCTTTACCAACAAGCTTCCCCGCAATCATTGTTGCCTTTTCCTTTCCCTTCGTACCCACTTTACTAACACCGCCTCTTGGTTTGGCGGGGGCTTTCTTCCTCTTTCCCTTGGCTTTCGCCTTGGACCTAGAGGAAGAAGATCCTCCTACAAACAAAGCGGGTGTATCCCTACCCTTCTGTAGGGTGCCCTCTGCGCTCCTCAGCAGGTTGAGGAGTTCTGAAAGTTCAACTTCCTTTTCTTGCAAGTTGAAATTCAGTATGAACTGGGCGTAAGTGGATGGAAGGGACTGGAGAATTAAATCTGTATAAAGTTCACTGTCCAACGTGGTCCCAAGTTCCGCGAGCTCCTCAGTGTAGCCAATCATCTTAAGCACGTGGTCCGCTACCGATGATCCGACGGCCAACTTTGTCGAAAACAACTTCTTCGACACTTCGTATCTTGCGATACGAGACTGCTCTCCATACAGTTCTTTTGTATGGAGAAATATGGACTCGAGGTCCATATTCTCATGCCTCCTCTGATGTTCGTTGTCCATAGAGGCAAGCACGAGGCACCTGGCCTTCGCGCAATCAATCTCCCAAGTCTTACGGATTTCCTTATCCGCGACGCTGGAGGTGGGACCTGGGACGGGGGGAGCTTTGGTGGTAAGAAGATACCCCAGCTTGTCGTAAGTGATTGCCAATTTGACATTCCTGAGCCAATCTTTGTAGTTTGGCCCTGTCAGTATGTTTTTATCTAGAAGTAACTTAAGTCCAGTCATTTCGATTTCGTCGCTGCAGGGGGAGAGAAGAAACACTTAGCACGATGCTCTTGCAAGTTTAGAATGGTTTTTAATTTGTCTAAACAGGATGGCTCCCACTGTCTCTCGAATCCCTCCTCAAACCACAAAGGAAGAATTAGTCGGGATCAATCCCACCGTACAATACTTGCTTAACCGTTCAGCCAGGCCAGTGTCGGTACTTCGAGGGAGGTTTTCCAACGCTTTCGCGAAGTTCCTTAATTTAAGAACCTCTTTTCCCTGGGGGCGTAGCCCCGCTAACACCTTTCTAGGCACCTACTAGGTTTATAGCATTGATCGTTTAGTGAGAAATTTCCCGAGGAGTAGCATATACTCACAGTAGGATCGGGATCCAAATATCATCGCGTGACGAAAATGAAGGAATCCTACCATAATCATCACACTCCAAATGGTATGCAAATCTAGCAAGTTTCAGTACTTATGAAACTCCCGATGTGGATTTTTGCCCCATGCTCTTATGACCTTGGCGTGAGGTCAAAATGTCATAAGTCACATGTCAAGTTCTTCCCATCATTATCCCGGTTGATTTGAATCCACCCGTACCTACCCTTGACGTAGGCTAAAATGGCGGTACGACTGTCTCAAAACAACGCATTCTATCTATGCAACAGATAAATATCCGGCAGCTACCAATCACTATGCCTTGGCGTGAGGTCAAAATACATAGCTTGAATACTACCGTATATTTAACTGAAATGATGGAGGGCTAAGAATGGTTTTGGCGAAACCGTGAACGTAGTGAACTTGATATAATCGATGGAACGAGATAGCTTTTAGAAGGAGTGGCTCAAGCTCCGCATTTAAAAGTTAGTTTTGAAAAGAACCGAGTGGTTTTTCGAAAGTGTTCCAACGACTTTAACTTGGTTTATTATCTTGCATTAGTTCTTTTAATGCGTGATATTCTTGCATTAGTTCTTTTAATGCGTCCCATCATTTAATCCTACCATTGCAGAAAACAACCAAAATATGACGTACGCTTATGCCATTCGCATTCGCCACGGGGTCCCGTCATCACTCGTTAGGTTACTTAACTAACGACAGAGCGGGGGCTGGGCTAGCGCGGCTGTAAAACATAAGCAACGCCTAAATAGAAAGCAATGATAGACATTACAGATCACAGATGAATATATTGGATATACTAGCAATCCGCTATCCTTTCGAGCCTGCAATGAAAAGCGGATTACACGGTCGCGGTGAATAGCCAAATACCCCACCCAAGACCCCTACGGATGCGGCAAACTACCCGCCAAGTACTCGGCAGTTTGTGCACCCCTCCATGGGTCTATCCTAGGAGCAAAAACAGTAAAAAGAATTATACAATGACGGCTACAACCCCGACCCGGTTGTGCGGCCAAACAAATAATATTATTACATCAATTTACATTTACAATGAATGAAAGAAAAACAAAAGCTCATCTCACATCCACCCCGGCTATTCACCCGCGACAGTCCAACAGATTCATATACACAATCCAATATCAAACACAGATCATGTATAACCCCAACTAATCGACTTATAGCGATTAGCCGACGTTCAATACATGCAAACATCACAGATATAACCAACATAGCCAAAGTGCAGTGAAGTTCGGAAAAAATACGGAATTATAGGACCCCAAAAGTGAATTTCTGTTCTGGAAAATCTGGGCACATATAATATATCTGAAAAATCCCAAAACCAACACAGAAGAACACTGCACGAAAAATGATGCAGAGAGGACATCAAACAGCGGCGGTTCCGCGGCCTGATGAACAGGTGAGGCCGCGGAAGGGCGGCGCTTTGAAGGAATCATGCTATCGTTTTTGGTGGGTGTTCTTAGAAAACCCTGAGCCGATTTTTGGAGTATAAAGTTTTTCATTTAGAGCAGAAAAAAATTCAACAGAAACTTAGGGTTTTGGTTTTTCCGGTTTTGTGATTTTTCGGTTTCGAACTTCCATACACTTCGCTACCAAGCTAGTTTAAGTTTAGTTAGGCTCTGATACCACTGTAAGTCCATATTGCGACCCCCGGTGCTTACGGGGAGGCGGAAACGGTATAAAAAAAACAAATTTTTATCGCAAGAGGCAACATGGACTAAACAAGATCGGGATCGTGTCTAAACTAAACTAGCATAAACGCTAAAAGGAGTTAGCTACTCGGATGAAGGTTATACCTAAACTTGAACTCCTTCTTCTTGAAATCTTGTAGAGGTTGATGGTTCTCTTTTCGTCGCCTTCTCCCGTCGAAGATGGATCCACCTCGAAGGTTCGACCTTTGGGCTCTTCCTCGATCTTTGAGTGAACTAGGGTTTCCGGCTTGCTAAACCTTGAACCTAGAATGAGTAGAGAGTAACTAGGGTTTGCTTTTCTTTTTAAAGAGAAGGATTCTCAACACATGAGAAGGTTTCTCTTTGCTAGAGGAAGAAGAAGATGAAATGAGGAGAGAGAGAGGTTATGATAGAATGAGCTATATTTTTCTTTCTTGCAACCATAATGCCAAAAGAAAAGAATTATCTAAATGATAATAATTGAAAATAAGAATAGTTGATGGTAATTTTGGAATGACCACTATCATGCTTCTTTAAATGAAGTGTAAGCATGAATCAAGGAGGATCTTTCAAAGCATGATGGTGGTCAACATTCAACCATGGTCAACAAGTCAACCATGGTCAACAAGTCAACAAAATCTACCATAACAAAATTCTCATCTAATTACTATTATTAATAGATAATATATAAATCCATTAGGGTTTGGAAAAAGATAACTGTCAACTGTGCATACGCACCCGTTCCGAAACCCTAATGAAAAACCTCATTCTCCGCCTCAAGCAACTGTGCATACACACCTGCATTCTCGTTCCGAGGAACAAGAATACCAAGATATAAAAGCAACCCTAAAACATATACCAGTATCTGGCTCAAACCAGAGCCTGCCAGTATAATCCGTCCGGACTCCAAACGTGCACAAGTGCGCGGATGAGAACGAACCCTGTCGCAAAACCATGCGACCTCTACTCTGTTTTGCCCAGAGGCGAATACCCTCTGTGTGGGACTCTAAAGACTCGACACTACGCTGGCAGTGGGTTTAACCACAGACCGCAAGCGGCACTAGCTGTGCGTAACGGTCCCTAGGTAGATGTCGACAAGAAGGCTGACGAGGTGAAACCCCATCTGAACTCCTACTGAGTCTGAATGTGACATTCTCCGTACAGTCCGGTCTGTTCGTCTGATACATCGCATGTCGGGCCTAGGGGGCGGTAAAACGTCAGTCCCCCAATAGCGGTACAAGTCGTGTCGGAGTGAAGCCCAAAACACCCTGAGATAACACTGGAAACCTACCAGTATATCTCGCTTGCCCTGGCCATGAACTACTCGTGTAATGGCTCTCCTAGACACAGCGCGATGTCAACCCCAATACCGGGAGAGACGAATCCTGTCTAACCGTCACTGCCTCCAAGTGCTTCGGGACTGCACCCAATCACCACCTGTTTGCACGACTCCTTTGAGCCGTGGTAGGGTAGTGATCAAAGTGCAGTGGGAACACACTCGAGGCGAAGTGCCAGTATCAAGTCAGCGGACTAAGCTGTACTCATGTCACCTGGGAACTGATAACTGACGATAGGTATAATACCAACCTGTCAGTTCCCGACGAGTCCTGTCCAGTGTACTCGTAACCCAACGAGCACCCGTATACTATCTCCAGTACGACGTACTGATGGCTGTGGGACAGACCATCTCCCACACTGGGATGAGAAGCGCATACGCTAGTCTACTCCGGAGTATCGATGCCCTGTCTCGATAGTCCTACGACTAGGGACCTGTATAAGGATGTGCCTATAGATTACCCAGCCCCCACTAGTGTGACTGCCATCACAACGCTGGTAATCAAGCAAAGATCCTAAGGGCTCCACTAATGCGTATAAGTGATATACTGAAATAAACACAAGTACACATTGAAGTAGAAACAAACCAAGTAGCATACTACTATATTGAGCAAGATTGTTTATACAAGGTGAATATCCCAAGCTTCCATCAAGTAATATACAAACTAGTATGATACAGTAATGGCCTCTAGGGCATATACACTAACACGTGGATACTCGCTGAGTAAACTTAATAGATTGCCACGCCCCAAAGCCTCGACCAAGTGACTGTAGGAGAACCCCGTCGCCAAAAGCATCCGTTCGGGTGCTCGCGGCAGTGGTGTTCAGCCTTAGTGCACTCCGTCGACGGCATCCGGGGTGTGGCCGTCTACTAAAGTTTCCGACGAGCATTCGATCAGGATGTCGGGAATCTTGTTGAATTGCCCGACTAGATATTGAAAAGTGTTTTCGAGATCGAGACTAAAATGCGTGGTTTATAATTGTTAGGCATGCGATGTCTAAGAAATTCATTTGGTTAGGCATGAGATGTCTAAGGAGGTTGCGGATTCCAACTATTGTAGTTTTACACTTTCTTTTCTGCGACCGTAAGTGTAATATGTGGTGTATCGCCGGTTTCGTTGCTATACATCAACGACAATTGGGATATGCATATTTACTTACGTTGATGATATGAGATATTATGTGTTGTTGTGATATGTTATATTGGATCGTCGCGTTTTGAATAGCCGGGGGTTTTATGTGAGATGAGAGTTTTTCATTTTCATTCATGTAAAATTCATTGTATGTAATATTCTTTTATTGGGGCACTTCCGGGTTGAGAATGATGTCACCATTGTATATTATTTACTTTTCCACATTAGGTAGACTCAAGACGGGGAGCACAAATAACCGGGTTCTAAGGTCTAGTGGGAGACCATCTCGAGGAGTCGAGACTGGGTCTCCTAACCCTAGAATTGGCAGTGTTGCTTGCCTCTCTCGTAGGGGTGTAGGGATGTGGGTTTAGCTATTCATCGCGACCGTGGAATCCGTGTTTTATACAGGCTCGCATAAAACACGGAAATCCTAGTATATCCAATATTTCATATGTTATCTTCTGCTGCAATGTTCTGTGATGATATCATATTACTGCCTGAGACGAATGTTTATATTATATATATGAGATATATCTTATATTGCTGATTTCGTTTCAAATGTGATACTTATGAAGCATATTAAAATAGGACTTCATTAATGAGATTAATGAAACTAAAAGAAATCTAAAGATGTTGTAGAAACTTGTTTCAAAAACTGGTACCTCTAGTTCTTGCTTTGCATAGCGGTGTTCCTTGTAGAACATCCAGCACCTTATTCGATAAGGAAAGAGCCGAGATCTCTTCACCGGGAGTGACCTTTTTAGCGAAACTAGCAGATGCTACAAACTCGGTTTGTCTTTTGATTGTTTTTATAGTTTTTGCTTTGCATAGTGATATTTGTGAAATATCCTGCACCTTATTCGATGAGAAAAGAGCCGAGATCCCTTCACCGAGAGTGACCTCTTTAGCAAAACTAGAAAAGGCCTCAAAAATATTCCATTTAAAATCACTCTATTCTACAACGATATCAAGTTCATTACGCAAAGGGTTTTCTTAAAAACCTGTCGTAGCTCTCCATCATTTCAGATAAGTAGTATTTAGTATTCGTGCTGTGTTTGTTGACTTAGTCAAGACGTAGTGTGCGGTAGCTGATTAGTGCTTATCTGCAAAGCATATGATGCGATTGGATTAGGGTAGTCGTGCGGCCTTGTTGACTTAATCAAGGATCGTGCGGGTGGGTTTAATTCAATCGGGAAATGATGGGTTGAACTTTACTTACGGTCTATGGTTTGTTGACTTAGTCAAGGTCATACATCGCTTGGAGCAAAATATTATTGGGAATTTCAAGAGTTGAAATTTGCAATGAGATTGCATACCTCCTATGAGATAATTGGATCCCGATACCCACTGCGAGTAAGAGTTACTCCTGGGAGAATTTTGCACATTACAATTAGCCGATCAAATAGGTGTCTAGAAAGGTGTCAACGGGGTTATGCCTCTGGGAAAACGAGGTTTATTTTAATTAGGCCCATGCGAAAGCACGGGGAACCTCCCTCAAAATACCAGCACTAGCCTGGCTAAAAGATTGGCAAACTTGTAGCATGTAATTAATCCCGGCTAGTCTTTCGTTTTAGGATTTGAAGGAAGATTTGGCTAAAACAGTGGGAGACATCCTGATTAGATATATTAATAACCAATCTAATCTTGCAAGAGCATACGCTGAGTGTTTTCTTCTATCTCTTTCCAGGTAGCGACCATGTCACACCTTAATCAAGATAATAATATGGATGTATTGACCGAACCTGCTTATTATACTGAGCCAGGGAACGCTGGTCCCGCTCCAACTTATAATTGTTATAAGACAGAGCAGGAAATAGGGGATTACCAGAATTCCCATGCCGTCCAAACGAAGAAAGTACATGCTGATGCATCTTCTTCAGGTGTGTTCATTACCGAAAATTGTTTCTCAGTATCCTTTACGTCCTGGGTATGAGATACCGAATCAGGATCCCGCAAATGTAATTTGTTACATGGGCTACAGAGAGGTAGAGAACTGAGAACGGGTGATAAGTTTCAAGAGTTGGAAATGATGCAAGTGTTGCAGCCAAGTCTGTTTACAGTTATCACCCTGTATTACCAGAATACATTGATTCTGAACGAATGTTATTAGATACCGAACCTGATATACAACATCATATCGGTCTCTTTATTAGTAAAGAAGGATATAATTTTGTATTGTTGGATAATATTTTGAACATTTCCTATATCAAGAGTTGATCGGTTCAGGCACGTTATCTAAAAGCATAGACGTTCTAAATCAAACCACAGTTCTTAACGTATAGAACATACACAAGAGGAAGAGTTCAGATATGAACGAATCCTTCTTGAGGTATTGTAGACTAGGTCATATCAATGCGACCCGACTAGCTGAAGTTACATAAAGATGCATATTTAAATTAGTTTGGATTTACATCTTGTAAAACTTGCCAGTCATGTCACAAAGATAAAATGACCACAGCTCCATTTATTGGAAACAGAGAAAGAGTTAGTGAACTCTTGGGATTGATACATGATGATGTATGATAGTCCCATGTCTACATATGCCAGGACAGGTTCTTTGTACTTCATTACATTCACTGATGATCTCTCAAGATTCAGACATATGTTCCTGTTGAAACACAAGTCCAAAACTTTTGAGATATTCACAGAATATAAGTTAGAAGTAGAGAACCAAAAATCGGGTATAAGTATTATGTCCTTTGATATGATCAAGGAGGAGAATACTTGAGCACGGAATTCCTGGACTATTCTAAAGGAGAATGAGATTCTCTCTAAGCATTACTCCTCCGAATACACCACAGCACATCGGTATATTGGGACGGAGCAATCACACCTTATGTGATATGGTGTGCTCTATGATGAGTACTACTGAGTAGCCTATTTTCTTTTGGGGTTATGCATTTGAGAAGTTGCATACCTATTGAATAGGGTTCCAATCAAATCAGATGCCTACCACTCCATATGTGATATGGTATGGGAAGAGCCCATCTCTTAAAGAAGTTAAGATTTGGGGTTGTCCGGCCTATGTCAAAAGCAAAATCTGGACAAGCTCGAGGCAAGGTCAGCTCTGTGGAAGTTTGTTGGATATCCCAAGCATTCGCAGGGGAATATCTTCTACCAAACTGAGGAACAAAAGATATTTTGTTTTCTCAGCATGACACCTTTGGGAAAGGGTATTTCTTGTGAAGAAATTAGTGGTCTAGAACTGGAAGGAGTTCCAGCTATACAAACTACAGCTGATGATTTGGTAGAACCGGAGGATTCAATAGATCCCAACGAACCTCAGCCTCTTCGCCAATCTAGTAGGGTTCCTTATCCACCTGAGAGATACTTCGGTTTCTCTATGACAGTGGGAGCAAGGATTGCATCATGAGATGATGACCCAACTAGTTTCGAGCAAGCCATCATGAGTGGGGACTCTGTGAGAATAGCTGGATGCTTAGCGATCTGAGATGGAATCCTTATACACCAACAAAGTATGGACTTTGGTTACTTTATCTGAAGGGTTAAATCCCCATAAGGAGCAAGTATATCTTGATAAGATTACTTAGTGTACATGGAAAAGTTGAGACTTTCAAAACTATGCTTAAGTCCATCCAGATCCTACTTGCCCCTGCTACATACCATGACTACGATATCTGGCGGTTGGGTGTCATGACTGCTTTTCTAAATAGTGATTTGGAAGAGAGCGTCTATAAGTACACAGCCAGAGGGCTTCGTAGACAGTGGGAGCAGTGGCAAAGTGTGCAAGATATTTTAAGCGATAAATCAGGCATCGCGGAGTTGGAACGTCTGTTTTGATGTGGTAGTCAAAGAGTTTGACTTCATCAAAATGGTAGATGAACCAAGTATATAAAAAAAGGTAGTAGGGAGTATGGTGGTGATCCTCGTATAGTACGTGGATGACATACTCTTGATAGGGAAGGAGTTTCCTATGCTACGTTCGGTCAATCTCCTCTTATCACAAAGATTCTCTATATAGGATCAAGGTGATACCTCATAAATCCTGAGTTATAGATCTATGAGATAGATCTAATTGGATGTTAGGATTCTCACTAGTTGTAGTAAGATGGTATCAAAGAGATCCTAGGGAGAATCACTGGAAAGGTTCCAGGGTGATAAGGACGACTGAATGTCAGTCGCAGGCATTGTCTTTGTCCTCAGTGGAGGGACGGTATGTTGGAAGAGTTCCAAGCTAGATACCGTGACTTACTAGACGATTAAAGGCAAGATACATCGTTACCAAGGATACTACCAAAGAGACAGTCTGGATATATATGAGTTCATGAGATGAATTTCGTTCCTACCATTGTGTGACAATGGAGTTGTGGTTTAGGCCTAGGAACCCCCGTCCCATCTGTGATCCAGACATATTCTTAGGCAGTATCACCTGATCATGGAGATGGTTGATCTCCAGGTAGATCGAAGTTAGGAGAGTAGACTCAGAGGACAACAGCGCGGATCCACTCACAAAGGCCTATTTCCCATTAGAGACTTTTATGGGATGGTTGAGTATGAGATACTTCAACCACAGCTGATTGTTGGGTATGCGATACCACAACAGATGGCCCTAGTGCAAGTGGGAGATTATTAGTTACATGTATGCCCTAGAGGCCATTACTATACATTCGATGTATATTGTAGTGGATGCTTGGACATATATAGGGATGACTTTCTTGCTCGACATGATAGTATACTATCCGGTTACTCTTTATCTTAACATGTACTCTGGTTGTCTCTATATCTGATAAAGCCCATAGGATGAGTACTTGACAACCAGGACTATGATGCAGATCATACTAGTGCGGACAGTGTAGTCGCCAAGTACATCCTTCAAATGTTTCTAGTCGTGGGAGTGCCGAGACAGGACATCGATACTCCAGAGTAGACTAGCGTATGCGCTTCTTGACCCATATGATGGGCGATGGATGATCCCATATCCATTGGTGTTTGACATCAGAGAAGGTATACGGGTGCTCAGTGGAGACTGGGTACATTGGGCGGACTCGCCGAGAACTCCCAGATGGTATTATACCTCACGTCAGATGGCAGTTCTCTGGTGAAACTGGTACATGTTAGTCTGTAGACCCGAGATCGTCATAGAGTCTTGTGTGATTCCTACTGTGCTTTGATTTCCATCATACCACATCCAAGAGGGCATGCAAAACGGTGGCTTTTGGGTACAGTCCCGAATCACATGGAGGCAATGAGCGATAGGAGGGGTTTCGTCTCTCCCGGTATAGGGAGTTGATGTTGCGCTGTGTTCGATTGGCTATAACTGGAAATCCCTGATCAGGGTTGCTGAGATTTACTGGTAAGTGTTATCAGTTGTTTCTCGAACTATTATGGACCTCATATCGACACGACTTATCAAGCTACTGGGGTCTGACATTTACCACCCCTAGGCGAGATATGCGACATATCAGACGAAGAGACCGGACTGTACGGGAGTGTTACTGGTTGGATTCACGGGAGAATGTATAGGCTTGCTTGTTGATCTTCTGATTGCTCAATACCTGGGTGGCTGTTACGTTTAGCTGACCGCTTGCAGCTTGTGGGTGTTTGATATGATCATCACCTACTGCCGGCGTATTGACGATTCTTTAGAGTCCTACACAAAGGTTTCCTGGCTCAGGCAAAACGGAGTAGGAGCACATATGTGATATGTGCGGGACCGGGAATAATACGTGTATGCGATACCGTATTAGATTCTCGCGATATGAGATATCGGCCGGGTATATGTGATATAGCCGGGTCATCGGATCAAGTGTTGATTCGATGAATCGATACAGATTATATTAGTCGGTTATATGCGATATAGCCGGATTATCGGATCGAGTGTTGATTCGATAATTTAATGTATAATTATATATGTGATATATTAAGTTACATTAACTAATATAAGCTCACTAAAAGATTCTTTTTCTCACTTGGATAATACATTGATATATGTGTGATATATGTTAATTGTATTATTTTATTTTGTTACAAAAATACATTATATGTGTGATATATAATATTGTAACAAGTTAGGGTTACAAATGCAACATGATTTGTGGAGTTTAAACAAGTTAGGGTTTGATTTGGGTTAGCATTTGGGTTAGCTTTTGCATGAAGATTCAAGAAGCTTCCTATTGTTTTTTGCTAAGATATTTGTGTTGATATTTTCTAACCTAATCCAAACCTTTTACTCTAGTTAACTCTCTACATGGGTTAAGTCTTTATCCTTAACTCATGGTTGCAATTGTAACCACAACATGAATTTATTATTCATCACAAAATGAAAAATCCTTCTTCTTCTTCCTCTTGAAAAGCTTACTATCTTTTGGGTTGGTGATGATTTTGAGTAAGATAAAGAAAACAAATGAGAGCTAAATTCCTACTTCATCATCCTCATCTATTCTAGCCACTTAGATTAGGGTGTTTGCTTTGCTAATACTTGATTAGTGAAGCAAGAGCTTGGGCTTGAGTTTCTTCAAGGTAGATCATCTTTGTTGTTGAAGATTGGAAGCAAGCTTGCATCTTTCTCTTCATGGAGCCTCTCAAGAATCCGGGTACTTGATGATCACAGCGAAGGAACCTTAACACGGGGCTTTAGAAGTGAAGGAACGGACTACAAAGGTTGTAATCCCTAACTCTTAGATGTAAAGTTATTTACATGCTTGTTTATCCTAATACTCTAGTTAAGATCTTGGTTAGGGTTTGTTTAGCACCCCAAAAATTTTAAAGTAGCATGATTGATGCTTGCCAAAACCTTGCTAAGGTGCTAAGCTAACCCTACATCACCGGCGTTTGGCTTTTTCAAATATGGTCATTTCACACTCTCGATCAGCTTTGCTTTTTAGAAGAGCTTTGTTCGGGAATGCATCAATCATTTCGTCTGATGGCCCTAGAAGTTTCGGCTCAGGATCTGCCCCCAATTTCTTTGCGTCAGGAGCTTCTTCACCATTTATCAACGAATGAGAGATCACATGGCCGCTTGCCACATAATCCTCAGGTTCATCCGACGAGTCTTCTCCATTACCGTCATCTTCGTTCTCAAGGACGTGGCTGAGAAATTCTTGGAGTGTGATTGGGGTCCGAGCCTTCTGGTTATATTCTTCCAGCGCGTCAATCTATTTTTGCAGGTCCGTGCGCTTGTCATCAAGCTTCATGGGCTTTTTGGTCTTCTTCTTCTTCGAAGACTTTGACGGCTGCCTGGGTGTTTTGCCCATTGCTATCAATTCTCGGTGTTGGGCGTGGTTTCAGCATCCCATCAATGACCTCGGGCTCTAGCGGACTTTTCCACCTGATGGTCGGGCATGTGTGAAGATCCTTCAGCATTCTTTTCGTCTTGGCTGAAAGAGCTACCTCCGATGGAGTTTCTTCTATAAAAGAGCATGATGCCCCCGGCATGTCTACCTTTTTAGGGGCGTGAGGTTGTGGCGGGCTCACCTTCCAATTTTTAGATAGCGCGAACTTGCCTTGTTGGTATTGGTCCTCAATCCAGCCTTTGAAAATGAAGCAATCTTCGATTGGATGGCTTACTGCTTGGTGGTAAGGACAGTAATTAGGAATGTTGAAATCGCCTGGCTGCAACGGACGTTTTAGATCTGGCAGATTAATGAGTCTGTTGCGCACTGCCAGCTCGAACAGTCTCCTCATTTTATCCTGGGGAAACGAGTAAGGACGTCCCAGTCTCTCCTCGAGGGATCGGCATGGACGCACGTTGTTTTGGCGGACAACCGACTTTAAGTTGCTCGGCTGTTGTTGAGTATTGGCGACGAAGGTCGCTTTCCCCTTCCCTTTTTCGTTTTGAGGCTCCGACTTCGAAGAGGAAGGCGTGTGGCCCATCTGGTCCGTTTGGGCCAGCTTGTCAATCAAGACCTGGAAAGTGATCGGCTTGAAAAACATCATGAATTGGGAAATGGTCGCCTGAGGGTCGAGAGTGCCTATGAACATGCCCACTGCCGGCGCTTCTTCTATGCGCTGCTCACATTTTGACCACAAATTCCGCCATCGTATTGCGTATTGAACCTATGTCTCACCAGGTTTCACCCTAGCATTGATCAATGCCATTATTGGGGTGCGTTCACTGGCACTCGCGAAGCGCTGGGTGAATCGCAGCTCCATTTCTGCAAAAGTTTTGATGGAGTCATTGGGAAGCTCCGAATACCACTCGAACGTCGTCTCCGACAAGCTACCAACAAACTGGCGGAGCAGAAGTTTATCATCACCTCCGGTGTTACCACACAAGGCTCTGAATTGAGCGACGTGCTGATGCGGATTTCCCATCCCTTTATATACATGAAATTTAGGGATCGTATATCCCGGCGGGTACCTTATTTGGTCATACCAGGCTGGATAAGGTCATCCAGTCTTAATGACCTGCCCATCCGCTTCGTTCGCCTGGTGAGCTCATATTTGCTGAGCAATGTAGTCGTCCAAGACGGCCTTAGAGATTGTCTCTTCTTTGGCTACTGAAAGAGCCGGAGGGGGGTTCGATGTCTCCCCTCTGTCGTCTTCAATGATAATCGGAGGATCTTCAGCTGGAGGATCCGGCTGTAACATCATCCCGACCATATCTTGGAATAAGAACGCCATTCGTTTCATGTTGGCAGCTTGTTCCGCTGCCTCTTTGTCCTTCTTTTCGAGAATTCTGCGAAGAAACTCGGCATCAGTTTCTTCTTCTTGACGTTGCTCTGATAACGTTTCCGGTCTTTCTTTTGGCCCTATGAGTACGGCCATCTGCGTTAACATTTCCTGGAGCTTCTGTTGTTGCTCCTAGGCCCTTGTTACAAATCGCGTAAGCGGTCGATGACCTGTGGAGATACGGCTATCCTTTTTTCCGGATGCCATATAGATGGTGTACACCACCATACCCCCAGACTTTGGGCATTTAGATTCAGTGGTCTTGCGATTCGTTGAGGACACGGGGGCTTTCTCCGGCCTCCTTCTCTTGTGAGCGGTTGACGTTGAGGGAGCCGTTGCAGCGGGCACCCAGACGGATGACATCTTCTGTGATACCACGGGATGGCTCTTTTCTTGCCGAGCTTTAATCTTCTTTGATCGGCGAGAATAGTCCTAGTCAATCACCAAGTCTTGAACCTGTCACCAGACTTTGTAAATTTTAGAGGACAGCCGTTGTGGGGGCTGCTCCGGCTTCATTTCTGTAGCATTCTCCACAGGTGGAGAGATCTTTTCAGCACGGCAGTGGGTGAATTCCTGCGCACCCTGTTAAGCAGCTCGAAGCTGTTCCCAGTTGGAACAGCAGCATTGATTTCCACCGCTGGAGCTGGTGGAGTAAGTCTAGAAGGGGAGCTACCCCCAGCCTTCCTTACTTGGCGCCAGTGACGACGGCAAGCATGTCGTGTGGATGGGATTGTCTCAGCCGTAGGGTGACTCCCTCATGCCCCCTGTGTTGGTCAGAAGTTGTCGTTGTCAGCCTATTGAAGACTGATGTCCGCTGAGTGGGGATGGCCAACCTATCGAAGGCAGACTTCCGAGTGGGGGAAGCAACCTTGGCGATTTTGCCTGGAACAGGAGCTAAAATAGTCAGTCTTTTGAAGACCGACCCTTTGGCAGGAGAAGCCGCCTTGACGACTTCAGGAGCAGGGATGGCTATCCTTTTTGGGATAACCCTTTCTGGTATCGCGGGCTTCTTCACAGGCCCATTAGAGTTTTAGCTCGATCTATCAAAGACTGAGGCTTTGGAGCTGGATGACCCGTTGAGAGGGGCCGCAGTAGTTGTAAGTCGATCAAAGACCGACTTCTTCTGAGCTTCTTGTGATGGTACAGGAGCGCTGAAGGTCGTTAGCGGGAGCATGGTCCTGAAGAACAATCCAGTGGTGGCATGAGTGACCTATTCCACTGGCATAGAGAAGATGGAGGCCGCTTGGGGCCCGTAAGTCACTCCTCTGGACTGGACGGAGCGAGAGTTGCAGTTGCAGTTAGTGCAGGTTGAAGCCATTGATCTTCTGTCTTCTGCACGGAGCAAAACACCAAATCTTAGTACCTCGAACCCAAGGGCAACCATATCAAAACCGCGATTCGTTCGCGAACACGACATATGAAGTGTGGAGTGGATAGAGAAAAAGGTCCCACCGGGCATGCCAGAATCTGTTCCCCGCCGAAACACGGAGACGCGACCGCACGGGTCCGTCTTGCCTGAATTTCGGAGCAGATGCTAATTGGTGCTATCCGTCCACCTCTCCGAAGATGCCAAGTTGATTTATGGCACCATGTATCGAAGGTTTAAACAGATACGGCCGATGTAGCAGACTTCGTCAGATTCCCTCTCATTTGAGGGGGTTTTGATTGTGGGGACGCTCTTCCCTGCAGCCGCAAGCCCCTGCAGTTAATTACGCTACCGCATCGCGGTAACCACTTTCTCCTTCTCCAGATGGTCACTTCGTGTCGTGGGTATTTGTTTTGTTTTTGGTTTCCCGAGAATTGTATACGGAGACTAATTTATGTTGACGCCCGTAGGGCGTGGATTAGTCCAAATCCATATTCTCTTAGATTTGGGTTTGGGGGTTGGGTTTAAGGATACGTTAGTCTCATTTGAGACTAAAATCAACTTAAACGTTTGTTAAGGATACGTTAGTCTAATTTTAGACTAAGATCAACTTAACGGGATCCTTTAGATCCAACAAGAGAGCATTTGGGCTCTATTGTTTAATTTAGGGACATTGCGGTCGATTAGTTTAAGGACATTACGGACCAAGGTTAAGAACATCATAGTCCGTGGGTTTAAAGGGACCCCACAGTCCGAGATTAAGGACATCATAGTCAGTGGGTTTTAAAGGACCCCACAGTCCGAGGTTAAGGACATCATAGTCCGTGAGTGTAAAGACCTCACAGTCAAGGTTAAGGACATCATAGTACGTGAGTTTAAAGACCTCACGGTCAAGGTTAAGGACATCATAGTCCGTGAGTTTAAAGACCTCACAGTCAAGATTAAGGATATCATAGTCCGTGAATTTAAAGACCTCACAGTCAAGGTTAGGACATCATAGTCCATGGGTTTAAGGACCCCACAGTCAAGTTTAAAGACGTCATAGTCTATGAAATGTATGGTTGTCGGGACCCGTCGCCTCTCTGAAGACGTTGAAGGATTACAACGACATATATCAGAGGGGCTCAGAGATGTACCCTTGAACCAATTTTGGTTGAAAGATCTGTAGTCCAATTTGGGGCTAAGATCTGTTAAAAGATTTATGAGCATATGGGCTCAGTTAATCTGAATTTGAGGACTTATGGCCAATCTTGGGCTAAGTCCAATCAAGTTAAAATGTTTTAACATTCATTTTGGGCTTTTGAGCTTTTATTTGGGCTTAGCCCTTTTAACAATATTGAGCATTGATTTATATCTTGACAATATTTTGTCTTTTATTGAATGCTGAGCATTCATCATAGCTCTGGGCTTATTAAAAAACAATTTATGTTATGTCAGCGCAACACATGGTGCGCTTGGCGCTTTGCGCCAGTCAAAGAGCGCAGTGCGCTTCTGCCAAGTAGCGCACATGTAAGGGACACGTGTCGCACTCGGCGCTAGGCGCCAGATGATGAGCGCATAATGCCAATTTATGAGCGCAGAGCGCTAATTCATGAGTGCATTGCGCTTTCAGTTTAGTAGCGCACACGTGAGTGACACGTGGTGCGCTTGGCGCTGAGTGCCAGCCCATGAGCGTAGTGCGCTATTTCAAGAGCGCAAAGCGACACGTGTCGCGCTCGGCGCTGAGCGCCAGTCTAAGAGCGCAAAGCGCAGTTCCAGAGCGCAAAGGCGCATATGATCAATTTTATGATCCAAAAAGAGACTTTGTCTCAAGATTCGCAAAAGTTTCTTCAATCTCTTATGTTGATGAAAGGCTTTGCCATTATAGATCTATGATCTGTGAGGAAGAAGTAAATTCTTCCTTCATTTTATGATGAGGTCTTTTGATCTCTTTGTAAAACATTTTTCGTCTTTGTAGATCTATGATCTGTGAGAAGATTTATATTCTTCTTTTATTTTATGATGAGCTCTTTTGATCTCTTTGTGAAAGACTTTTTGTCTTTGTAGATCTATGATCTTTTTAAAGAAATGAATTCTTCTTTCTTAATCATGAGATGATTTCATCTCTGTGTTCATCATCATTCATTCTTATCTTGAAGAAAAATCTTCTTGTAAGAGCTTGCTCTTTTGAATTTCTCTAAGTTTTTTTTGGGGAGGTTTTTCTCTTTCTTTTTGTATCTATCAGACTTGAAGTCTATGGGCCTTTTTATAGGGTAGGCTGATTTGTTGAATCAGTTAAAGAGATCTTTCTCTGATTGATTTGGGGATGTTTCCCCACCATTGGATCTTTGATCCTAGGGTTTCTGTTTTACAGAATGCAATCTTCTTGTTTTTAACAAGAATGATAAATCTTCCCATACAAAATTTATTCTGTCTTTTGGTAATTTTTATTTACCATTGGATCATTGATCCAACGGTGCTCTGATTTACAAAGCACAATCTTATTATTTGGAAAAATTTTGAGGAATCTTTCCTTAAACAGAATTTAATTCTGATTAATTAATGATTTATCATTATTATTAGATCTTTTATCTAACGGTGGAGAACTTTTAGCTCCAGCGCTAGCGCACCCGTGCTTTACACGTGGTGCGCTGCTTAAAGGGCAGCGCATATTGCGCTAGCGCACCCATACTTAACACGTGGTGTGCTGCTTGGAGCGCAGCGTACCTAGCGCTAGTGCACACATGGTGTGCTGCTTAAAGCGCAGCGCACCCAGCGCTAGCACCCACCTGCTTTGCACGTGATGCGCTGCCTAGGGCGTGGCGCACTTGGTGCTGCATCTGAAGCGTTGCTTCATTTCAAAATTTGAATTTTGAACAGAGTTTTGCTCTAATTGGGGGAAACAGGTGACATCATCCTCAACCCGGAAGTGTCCCAAATAAAAGAATATTACATACAATTTAATTTTACATGATTGAAAATAAAAACTCTCATCTCACATAAAACCCCCGGCTATTCAATCACGACGATCCTGCACATCAGATTTCAGCAACATATAACATCACATGTTATCAATGTAAGTAAGTATGCGTACCCCTATTGTTGTTGATATATAGCAACGAAACCGGCGATACACCACATACTATACTTACGGTCGCAGAAAAGAAAGTGAAAAACAACAATACTTAGAATCATCACTTTCAAATATATTAAGACGATGTTAAACATTTCGATCGAATCAACAAACACCCACAAATTACCCCGAGAGCACAACACTTGAGCAAAGTTAAAATATCCAAAAACGTGCCACAGTGTCTATGGACCAGCCGTAGAAGGGTCAACCTTTGCCTCACCTATGGCGCCACAGGACTACGGCAAACCCTAAGGTTTGGTCGCAGTTCCATGGTCATTGGATCGAGTTAAGGGTACGTTCTTCTAGAGGGTCCATAAGGATACTTGCACGATCTTCCGAATATGTTCAATTTGGGAAATTCCAACACTTGGAAAATTTCAACGGGGGTCTTGATGTGGGGTTTGAAGTTCGTTTGAACTGTTAAATATTGTCAAGGTTACCAATACAATATTAAAATATACGACTACGAAACACTACGAATTAGCCCCTAAGCAAAATAAACACCACATGAAAATTTGGGCTAAACAAACAATACCTGAAACCCCAAAAACTACAGAACAGAGCACATGTAAAAAACGAGGCACAACGGAGCAATTCTGGCCAATCTGGCTGGTTTTTAGGGTGGTCTCACCGGGTGAAATCCGGTGGATTGGCCTCGTATTTCACCTGTGTTCTATATGTATCACATACATCCTTCTGCAGTTGCTAAAATAATTTTTAGACGACCTTTTTAAAAATCAACAGAGAGCAATTTCTAGGGTTTCATAATATCGTATTTTTCGGAGTTGTTTTCGTTTTCGTAATAGTTATAATATCGTCTCTAAATTTCTAGCTTGGCTCTGATACTACTGTAGGGTTTCCTTAGCACCATGCCTAGGGTTTGGAAGCATCACACATGTCACATTAAAATTTTAATGAGGTGCTAAGCAAACTAACCATGAATCGAAACTAGAATTTTAGGGTAACAACAAACTAGTATCACATACTAGAGGTAATATACACTAAGAGTTAAGTAATACAACCTTTGTAGACTTCCCTCCTTGACTCCTTGAATCTCCTAGAGTTTGAACCGGCTTGCTTAAACTCCTTCCAAGTCTACGACGATCCACCCGAAGTCCCTTTGCTCAAAACTCCTTGTTTCACTTGATCTATGAGGAAGTGGAGCAAACACTCTAAACTAGTGGGCTAGACTAAAGTAGAATGGTGATGTGGGTTGTGTTCTCATTTAAAAACATTTCCTTTCTTTTTACTTCACTCACTTTAGAAACTCAAAAGAGCTTGAGAGAGGAAGAAGATGAAGATGGCTAAAACTAGAGCTCAAGTTTTTTCTTATCTCTTAAAATAAAAAGAGAAATGAAAAGGATATATATGAGAGTCACACTCTCATCCAACTATGGTGAACAAATATCTAGATATTTTGAAGTTGAGTTAAAGACCAAATGAAATTGAAACTATGGTTTAAAATTAAGTCAAAAGAGAAGAGTGCAGAATAATAGCCATGATTTTAATTCCATTTTCTTTATACTCAATATCAATATATATATATATATATAAATGAACCATGTGAGTCTTGTATTTCCATCTCCCATGTATCAACAACCATGACAATATGTATGCACGTATGTGTGCATTCACATCAACATATGCACATACACCCATTCATGCATACATCCATATAAAGAAAAGGTTTTATTTAAATGAGCTAAAAGTCAATACTAAATCAACACTTGATTTAATAACCCGGTCATATCACATATGCCCCGACCAATAGAAAATGCTTGATTAAAATACGGTATCAAATACACGCATTTAATCGAGCTCCCGCGCATATCTCATATGCACACCATATCGTTTCGTCTAAGCTAGGAAACTCCTGTGTGGGACTCTAAGACTCGTCAATACACCGACAGTAGGTGATGATCACATCAAACACCCACAAGCTGCAAGCGGTCAGCTAAACGTAACGGCCATCCGGGTATTGAGCGATCAGAAGAAAAACAAGCGAACTTATCAAAAATCCCGTCGAGCCAACTGGCAACACTTACCGTACAGTCCGGTCTCTTCGTCAGATATGCTGCATATAGAGTCTAGGGATGGTATCGTCGACCCCAATAACTCAATAAGTCATGCCGGTGTATGACTCATAACAGATCGAGAAACTACTGATAACACTTATCAATAAATCTCAGCGGCCCTGGCCAGGGACTTCCTGTTATAGCCAATCGAGCATAGCGCAACATCAACCCCTAATACCGGGAGAGACGAAACCCCTCCTATCGTTCATTGCCTCCATGCGCCTCGGGACTGTACCCAAAATCCACCTGTTTGCATGACTCAGTAGAGCCGTGGTAGGGAGGAGATCAAAGTACAGTGGGAGGACACACAAGACTCTATGACGATCTCGGATATACAGACTAACCTGTACCAGTGTCACCTGAGAACTGCTATCCGACGATAGATATAATACCGCATAGGAGTTCTCAGCGAGTCCGTTCAGTGTACCCAGTCTTCACTGAGCATCCGTATACAATCTTTGGTGTCATCACACCAGATGGATATGGGATCATCTATCGCCCATCATATGGGACAAGAATGGTATACGCTAGTCTACTCTGGAATATCGATGCCCCGTCTCCATACACCTACGACTAGGAACATTTCAAGGTTATGCTTATAAACTACACGTGTCCCACTAGTATGATCTGCATCATAGTCGCAGTAGTCAAGCAAATATCCTGAGGGCTTTATCAACATGTACCAAATGAGTAAGATGCATGATCAAATGAACATGTCAAGATAAAGTAAACCAGATAGAATACTATCATTTCGAGCAAGAATGTCCTATGAATACACACACACACATACCGATATATCCACTATCATATAATGTCCTCTGGGGCATACATATATCCAATAGAATGGGCCGAGCAGGAAGCTGTCCAGCGGCCTCGTGATGAGGGATTTAGATCCACAGTGTTGTTGGGTAGGAAGCTACCCGCTGTGGATGGGCCGAGCAGGAGGCTACCCGGTCGTCTCGTAATGAGGGCTTTGGATCCACGGCGCTGTTGGGAAGGAAGCTACCCGCGGTGGATGGGCCGCGCAGGAAGACACTCGGCCGCCTCGTGATGAGGACTTTAGATTCACGGTATTGTTGGGCAGGAAGCTACCCGTGGTGAATGGGCTGAGCAGGAAGCTGCCCGGCGGCCTCGTGATGAAGGCTTTGGTCGGCAACCTATAGGCACACCCGAGATTTATTCACTTGAGTGGGGGGCTGGTCTTTTCTTGACGGGCAGGAGGCTACCCGTCGGCCCTACAGGGTGTTTTAGCTTGGAAATAAAAAGAAGCAGTTCAGATTGCAGGGAAGTAAGAATCTTGATTATTAAAGAAAATCCAGATTCGATGATACAGTTTAAACTCTCCTGCATTAAATGACTGGATTCGGTGGGTGCCCTTGTTGCTCGGACTCGGATCAGTCGGTGATGACCATGATCTGCCCGATCGTCAGCTTTCCAACTTCAAGCTGGTCGGCTTGCCCCTATCTGTTTGATGTTTGTCTCACAGGTATTCTGCCAAGTGACCGGAGTGTGTTATCTACTCGATGTAATCGCGTAGCTGTTTACAATTCTCGGTCGGATGTCTTTGTGTCCGATGATAGACACAATATGGGCCGTGGAGTCGCTTGCCCGGCTTTTGTGTCATCGGTGGTAGCTTGAAGAAGCTTTCGCTCTTCGCCTTCTTTAGTAGCTCGGCCTGCGATACATTGAGAGGAGTGTGCTCATGAAACCTCGGAGTATAAGATTTCGACCGATCAGCCTTCTTCTTGTCTTCTTTCCGGTCCCTTTTCTTTTGGTCTGTCCGGTCTTCCTGGGAAAGATGAGTGTTAACCTCTGATTCGAGCTGGATTTCCCGTTCTGTCCAGACTTTTACCTCGGCCAAGGTCTCAGGTTGCGCAAATGCAAAAGAGCGGAATCACTCTTTGTGCCTAAGACCAGACCTCAGGACGGTTATGACTGCCTCATCCCAATGCTCGGATACCTCTAAGAAAGCATTGTAGAAACGGGTAATATAGTCTTTGAAAGACTCCATGTCCTCGCACTTGATGGTGAACAGATAGTCAACTGATCTCTTCTATCATCGGTTACCAACGAAATGGCTAAGCAACCGAGTAGCTAGCTCGACGAAAATGGAGATCGAGTACGGAGTCAGCCCGTGGAACCAGTCTCGTCCTGCTCGAATGAGGGTGGTAGGGAATGCTCGACACCGGACGGTGTCCAAGCTATCTTGGAAGCTCATGCCTGCCGTAAACGCGTCCAAATGGTCCTTTGGGTCAGACTTCCCATCGAAGAGGACCGTCTTGGGCAGTTTGTTCCGAGACAAGACCCGCTCATTTAGTAACTACTCTGTGAAGGGTCTTGTGAGAGAATCCACAGAGTATTTTGCCGATCCTCCGGAGGAACGGGCGGCGAGCCACATGTCTTCAATTTTCTTCTCAACGACCTCGAATCGCTGTTAGTAACCCGAGAATTCTCCATAGTCGGAGTGCCTGCTGTCTCTACTATGGGCTTGTGCGATGGAGCGGCTTCGGCTCCGCTCTATCACGTTCCTCAGATTCTCGGGATGAACCCTTCGTTGTTCGTCCCGACATGCGCCATGTGTGCGGCCCTGATGAGTATGGTGACGTCGGTCTTTTCTGGAATCAGGAGACCTGACCGACAACTCTTCGGAGGGCGAGAAAGCACGATGAGTGTTGAAGCGACCATTTGGTTAGTCTTGAGACCTCGGCGTTAGACTGTCCGGTGCCTAACGAGTCATGAAATCATTTCTCGTATGGGGGTCGCAACTGCCGGAATCAGCATGCCGATGTTCCATGGTATCGTGGTTGGCACGAGCGAAGCCAAGAACCTGAACGCGTCCTTCTGTTGTCTGGTGCACGCCGTCGTTTTAGGGAGTAGTGTCGGTGGTTTAGCGGGCGTGGTTGGCCGTTTGGACACGAGCGAGCACGTCCGCCATCGCCGTGACCCTGTCTATCCAAGCAGATAAAATTTCGACGATGTTGGGAGGTGGAATAGAACCACCCTTGCCTCCGTTGTGGAGGACAGGATGGCTTATGCTGAGATCTTTGTTGCGATGATCGCTGGCCATCGAATCGAATGCGAAAGATCAAATTTTTTTTGGTGGAAATGCTTTCCCACAGACGGCACCAATTGATAGAGGCATGAATCTCCCTCAAATGTTGTCCTTCGTCAATCTTGTTGGCATCGGGCTGAGCGGTTGAGATTTGAGATGAGGGTGGAGCGTGTGGATCTCAATAGGTTATTAGTTGTTGTTGACTGACACCGTGCTACCTGTAAGGGAAGTCCCGGGATGGGAAACCACCGTAGGACCCTCCGACGATCAAGTAAGTACCGAGAAATATTAGGGCAGAGTAGCGGTGTATTGGAATGAGTTCGAGTTACCTGAATCGTCTAGAGCAGGGTTTTATATAGAGGTCGCGTTGGAGCGAGCCGATGAGAGATTCTCGCCGTCCGTTTCGCCCCCGGGTCACGTCCACGTTGATGGAGGGATGCGTCCATTAATGGCGAGATACGCTCATTAATGGCGAGATACGCTAGCGTGGGATGCAGGACGTGGAGCGGCGGAGATCTCGTCGAGGCGAGATACTTGGAGCCGTTACGGGGACGCCTATGCTTCATGCTCCCGACCAAACGGGGAAGCCGAATAAGCTTTGCTCGATGACAGCTAGCTCGGAGACGAGCGAGAAGGCTGAGGAAGCTTATCTCTGTAATAGCTCGGAGACGAACGTGGAGACTGAGGAAGCTTAGTTATAATAGCTCGGAGACAAGCGTGAAGGCTGAGGAAGCTTAGTTGTAAGATAGCTCGGAGGCGAGCTGTTGGCTGGTTGCTAGACGAATAGGGAATGTACTCAGGGGAGGCCTCCAAAGGTCGGGTGCAAGCTCGGAAGCTGGACGCCGAGTAATGTCCAAATGCATCATACCTATTCCAGCTCCATAGCCCCTAGGAATCTTATGGGTTTACGTGGACGATACATCATTTGCTACATGTTGTGATCTGAGGAATTCCCACATATGAGATGATATACAACCATAGATATATTTTTGGGTAAATTGTCAATATGTCCCCGGTTTGTTTCAAACTTGTGTAAAAACCTCTGGGCCTTTTGCTCTTGTTATAAAACTACCGGGCCCAATTAAAACCACTTTATACTGGTTGACTGTGATATCTAAAATGCTACATGTGATATCAAAGCAGTTGTCTGTAATATATAGGAAATAAAGGCCTAATTGAAAAGCGGCGCAGGGTTTTTTCACAAAAATTTTGAACGGTAAGCCCTTACTAACAATTTTGAAAAAATCACGGGTTTTTAGGCCGCTCCCAATTGGTCCGGGGGCTTTTTGACAATTTACTCCATATATTTTTTTATCATTGATATAATGTTCATGGCATAAAACATTAGCCCTGCCTCTAAGAAATGAGGTATAACACGTCTCCTGCCATAAATATTTGATTGATCTATGGGCCTTTAAATAATGAATATAAATTGGGCATTTCACAAGCCCATCGTGGTTCTAATGCTTAAAATATTTGTAGTAATTTTTTGAATGATTATTTGGCATTTCTGGTGCATTCTTATGTCTCTCACTACAGCAAACAAAACTGTCTCTTAAGCTTCATAGATGAATATAAAGTTTTCCTACCCTGGGTAACTTTTTTCAAGTTTACACCAACCTATAAATGTAAAAATATCTCCATGTTGTAAACTGCCATAAATGATGTTGTAAAATAGGTAGGCACTTGAAAGCTGAATGTCCCCATGGCCCATGGTCTTTACGACCGACATGTGCATCTTCTGTGGCTTCACAGGCCATGGACCACCCATTCAAGTGGGCCCCTTTTGGGAATCTTCCAGCTCATTGTTGGGCCCATATGGGCCTCTTCAATGAAAACATGACGGTGTGTTCTTCCATCTGGCAATCAGCCAATTTCCCATGCTGACGTGCCACTTCTCGATTGGATGATTGTACGTGCTGGCCCCATTTATCACCGCATGACATGTCACCTTATCTTGGACAATGTGCTGGTTTTAAGGAGCCATAATGGGAGAAATATGGGTTTGAATTGTTTGGGCCCCAAGTCGAGGCCCATTCTTTTCAAAAATTTGAAGAATACATGTTTTTGGAGTTCATTTTTTATTTTTTGTTTCTGAAAGAAGCAATGCTTTTATCATCGGGTGAGATGGTATTTGTTTTTTTAATCCAAAAGACAAACATATATGGCCCTCTCTTTCCAAAAGCTGAAGGGATTGCCAGGGGAGATTCTGGCGGAATAAGGAAAGAAATAACTGACAAAGTTATTAAAGTTTTTTCAATTGGCGTTGCATATTAAAACTCATTAAAGACCGATTCACATCTTTGTGCTTGATAAAAGGAACGAGGGAAAGCTTCAATAGAAAAAAAATTGGAAAGGAAAAATCCTTCTAAAACGAATCTGTTCCCATGCAATTGTCATGGATTCTTGACGGTATCTAGCCGGAACAACATATTCTTATTGAATACCTTGATTCAAGGCCAAAGAATTTCCCGTTGCCCCAAAAATAAATCATCTGTGCCACTTTTGAACTCTCGGATATTTCAAAAATTGGACTCTCTACGGATCCCCAATAATCATTCCTTACATTAATAGCTAAGAATCCAATATCCAACATTGATCTCTCTATACATGTTAATTGGACAAATACGTGTACAGTGGCTCGAGCGAATTTCTTATATCCGAAAACTAACCGTTCTTCCGAAAATCCTACAAAAAGGCCCAAACTCAATTTTCACTCATGAACGATTTGTGTCAATGGCTTACCGGAACAAGAGCCAAATCATTTTCGACGTCTCGGTGATTTCTATTCAGGAATTATCCTTTTAATAGGCTCTTTCTTGATGTGCATATTCTGCATCAAATCAAGCTCAATCCAAATCTCGAGATAAAAGGTGTGGCCAAAATTATGGATTGCACAATTATTTTTTCTCTGGTTGGTGGAGTTCTCTCACCAAAGCAATACCTTCAAATTCTAGTATGCTTTGACAAAGAGATAATATAATATGGTTTGGTCACTAAATATAGATGCAGAGTTGCTACCTTACCCTCACTTCTTTTTCCTTGTATAAAGATGTTTGTATGCATTCCAAATGTGGAGAGAAAAGAAGCCATTTATGATGATAAATTTGATATGTTGTTGCAAATAGCGAGCTTATGAGTATCTATATATGTACACAACTATAAAGAGAATACATCTATGTGCCAACTGACAAAGTGCTAGAATACACAACCTGAGCATGCAATAATTCCCTTTCCTCTTTTCTCGTTGTCATTGCCCCCACTTGTTGCATTTCCAATGCTAGTCATTGTGTTTTACTTATTGTATTTTCACAATATATATTATATATAATGAATCTATGCTAATGTTATTTTTATTCCAAAGTTTTAGGCAGAAGAAATTATGAACCAACAAGCCGATTCCTACAAATTTGGACTTCTGTTTCCCAATTAGAGATATTTTACTACATCGCTTAAAAAGCCAAAGCTATCTCTTTGTGCTTCATGTATTGTCACGCTCCGCTTTCCAAAATACGTAAATACGGAGTGTGAGAAAACCAACCATGCTACCTATGTTGAGAAAATATCTTTCCATAGTCACATTACGGCCGTCAATCAGATATCAAGAACAGTAAATAAACATCTACCAATCACATGTCCAAACTGCCACAATAAAAAATAATGAAAGGCTACGGAAACAAATAAAGATCCAACAAAATAAATAATATCATAGCCGCGTTTCTTATGGGATTACAACAACAAATCCATAATTAGAAAATAAATTTAAAACATCACTAAACTAAATCAGCTGAAAACTCTTTACTGCTCAGTTTGCCTGTCAAAGTATTCTTGATCATCCTGCGATAAGGTTAAAAGAACCGGGCCATACAAAATCCAGACGTCAGTGCGTTATAAATATCATAATAATAATAAACCGAACGGTGTGCTATACAGGATGTCACGTGCAAGAGTGAGTTATGAATATAAACAAAATCAAACAGAGGTGTTATAACAGCAGACTATAAGTAGTCAAGCATGTCACGTGTATCTTGAGGTCTGGGTTTCTAAATTAACTATCCTACAGTTATTTGAAACCAATGAATATACTCCTCCATGTAACTCAAAAATATATATCCCGTTACCTCCAGTGACCACGGACGCAAGATATATCACGTTACCCTCCGGGATCACGGATGCAAGATGTATGAATTAAGAATGATTCTGTTCCGTTACCCCCTCGGGCCACGGATGCAAGATGTATGAATCAAGAATGATTTTGTTCCGTCCCCCCCGGAACCACGGAAACATATAATATCCTTTTAAATTACACTTCAGTTACACTTTTGATTTCCCCGTTTCCCTAGTTTTCTTTTTTCCAAGTCAGATATAAATAATCTCTACCTAATGCCAATACAGGAATAGGCAAGTACAAATTATGTCTATTTAGACAAGTCACGTCTATCTGGATGACAAGTCAGGATTGTTGTCATTGGTAAGTATTACATGCAACATGTATTAACATGATAACAAAAATAGTAATAGTCTGGCAGATTGCAAACATATCAGTGATAGTGTATTCAATTAGATAAAGTATTTATTTGTAATAATATCATGTAAACAGGTCATGATGAAATACGGTTGTAACCATCATCTAGGTGCTATAAATGATGTAATAAAAAATAACCATATTAATTCCTACACTTCGATTTATCGATTGACCAAACTAGAATAGTTTGTCATAATTATCAGGTATTATTTTTTAAATGGACTTGCATACAATGTATATTGTAAAACTGATTATATTAAATAACCACGGTATATAAATTATATAAATATAGTTGTATAATAAAAATAATAATACGATACGTATAGCTAAATTGCGTAAACTATAACATGTAGTAAGTTATAAACATATCTCGGTCTTGACGAATGCGGATACAAACATAAATGAATACGGAACGACGGAAAACACGAAGCTAAAATCCAAGCCTGTTCGTCTCAGCGATGGAGTCGACGACGATAGACTACTGCTCCTCTCGGTTGATGTGAGAACTGGAATGAGGTGGCGTCGATAAGTGTTGATCGACGTCGACAATGTGACTGATGAGGTCTCTACGAGAGGTGAAGCCGCAGGATGAAGGCGACGGCAACCGGAGTTGGTGGCTGTGATAAAGTCTCGGAGAAGAAAGGGTCGGTAACGTCGATAGGGGAACACACTCGGTTGTTTTGAGTTGGTCGACGATGGCGAGAGGATCCCAGCGAGGGTGCTGGAGAGGGTTTAAGTTAGGTTTGAGAAGGAAGATGAAGACAATGGAGTTGAAGGAAGAAGAAGACAAAGGTGATGGTCGGAGGTGGATACGGGGGAGACGATGAGGTGATGCTCGGGGCTTGGAGGTGATGACTAGGGATCAGAGGTGTGTTGAGGAAGGGGAGTAGGTAGCTGTTTCCCCCAATCAGAGCAAAACTCTGTTTGAATTTCAAAATTCAAAAATTGAAGCAACGCTTCAAATTCTTTGCGCTGCGCGCAACGCGCCATGTTTCAAAAGCTGATATGTCAGCGCAGCGCCCAAGGCAGCGCCCCCAATCAGAGCAAGGCTATATTTAAAACAAAATTAAAAGAAATAACGCTTCAGATGATCTACGCTCTGCGCTGCACGACACGTGGCAGCGCAGTTGCGCTGCGCTCTGCGCTGCGCGACACGTGTCAAGCGCTGGTGCATCTGCGCCAAACAGAATTAAAATCCCAGTAAGATCTTTCTGTTCTTGTTAAAACAAGAAGATTGTTTTCTGTAAAACAGAAGCCCTTGGATCAAAGATCCAACGGTAGGGAAAATTCCCTAAATCACTCAAAGAATGATCTCTTTAACAAATTTAACAAATTAATGGGCACTATATAAAAGCCCCTAGACCCCAATTCAATCATCATCAACATCAAGATCAAAAACAACAACACAGAGAATAGAGAGAACTCTGAAGAATTTTGAGAAGAACTCAAGAAGAGAAAAAAAGGTAAAAACCTTTATAAAAGAAGGATTTCTTCTGAATAGATCATTGATCTAAGAACAAGATCAATGATCTTCAATAAATAAAAATAATAATAACAGTGCCTTGCACTTTTTTATAAACCATTGGTTCTGGAATCTTAAATCCAAAATTGGATTAAGATATTAAAAATAGTGCCTTGCACTTGTAAAAACTGCCCTGTTGCGCTTCTGGGTTGGCGCAAGCCACCAGAGAGCACCACGTGTCAGCTCTAAGATCACTTGCTCTATGCGCTTTTAACATAGAGCATTGCTCTATGAAATTAGCGCAACTCATCAGAGCGCGCCACGTGTCAGCAGCGCAACAGCGCAGCGCACTGGCGCAGCGCACTGGCGCAGCGCACTGCGCTGTTGCGCTTGCGCTCACTAGAGTGTGACACGTGTCACCACCACAAGCGCTTGCGCTCAATAATTGGTGCAAAGCGCCTGACAAGCCACTGTCAGATAATTAATGCACTGTATTATTTACAGAAGGGCCAAGCCCAATTAAATGCTATGCATTATTTTAAAAAAAAAGGGCAGAGCCCCAACAAAAACAGATGCTCTGCATCATTTATAAAGTGACAGAGCCCAAATCAAAAAGGCCTAGCAGGCCAGAATAAAATGCAGTGCATTATTAAACAGGGGCAAAGCACTAGCACAGGCCTAATAGGCCAAAAATATAAACGTTGAATATTCTCAACTGGACTTAGCCCAATCATGGCCGTAAGTCCTCAAATTAAATTGAGTGAGCAAGATTGCTCTCTTAAATCAATTTACATCCGGTTCAAGGGTACATCTCCGAACTCCTTTGACACCTATCGTTGTAATCTTTCAACGACGTCAGAGAGGTGACGGGGCCTAACAACCACACAACAATAATATTCTCAACTGGACTTAGCCCAATCATGGCCGTAAGTCCTCAAATTAAATTGACTGAGCAAGATTGCTCTCTTAAATCAATTTACATCCGGTTCAAGGGTACATCTCTGAACTCCTCCGACACCTATCGTTGTAATCCTTCAACGATGTCAGAGAGGTGACGGGTCCCGACAACCACACATCGATACGGACTGCGGGGTCCTTAAACTCGTGGACCGAAACGTCCTTAAACTAATATTCGTCCCAAAATGGGAACGTTGGACCGAAATGTCCTTAAACTAATGTTCGTCCCCAAATGGGAATGATGGACCCCCACGTCTCTAAACTGGAACATGGACCCCCACGTCCCTAAACTGGAACATGGACCCCCATGTCCCTAAACTGAAAATGGACCACCATGTCCCTAAACTGGAAATCGACCGCAACGTTATTAAACTAAACAATAGAGCCAATTGCTCTCTTGTCGGATCCAAACGATCCCGTTAAGTTGATCTTAGTCTGGAGATTAGGCTAACGTATCCTTAACAAAAGTTTAAGTTGATCTTAGCCTTAAATATGGCTAACGTATCCTTAAACCAAAATCACAAACCCAAATCTAAGAAAATACGGATTTGGACTAATCCACGTCATACGGGCGACGACATAAATTAGTCTCTGTATACAATCCACGGGCAACCACAAACAAAACAAACACCCACGACACGAAGTAAAATTCTGGAGAAGGAGAAAGTTGCTACCGTGGTGCGGTAGTGTAATTAACTGCAGGGGCTTGCGCCTGCAGGGAAGAGCGTCCCCACAATCAAAAACCCCTTAAGCGAGGGGGAATCTGACGAAGTCTGCTACATCGGCCGCATCCGTCTAAACCTCCGATACACGGTGCCATAAATCAACCTGGCATCTTCGGAGAGGTGGACGGATAAAACCAAATAGCATCTGCCCCGAATTTCAGGCAAGACGAACCTACGCGGTCGCGTCTCTGTGTTCGGAGGGGAACAGATTCTGGCACGCCCAGTGGGACCTTTTCATCTTTCCACTCCACACTTCGTGTGTCGTCTTCGTGAACGAATCGCGGTTTGTTAATGGTTGCCTTTGGGGTTTCAAGTTACTAAGATTTGGTCTTTTGTCTGGCGCAGAAATAAAGCATCAATGGCCTCCAACTGCTCGAGCTGCTCAAAGTGCCAGTGCAACCAACGCTCCGCCTCACCTGGAGGTGTAGCCTATTGGCCTCAAGCGGCCTCCATCCTTGCCATGCCGGTGGAACAGGTGACCCAGGCCACCACCGGTCTGTTTTTCGGGACTATGCTCCCGCCTGCAAGCTTCACCATGCCAGTGCCCGCACCAGAAGCGAACAAGAAGTCGGTTTTTGATCGGCTCACTGCTACAACGGCCCCTTTCAACGGGTCGTCCAATATCAAACCGGCAGCCTCTGTCTTTACCAGGCTGAGCCAGAACCCTGATGGGCCCGCCAGGAAGCCCATGAACCCTGAAATAGCCGTCCTGAGAAAGACAGCCACCCCTGCTCCAGAAGTCGTCAAGGCGGCTTCTCCTGTTAAAGAGTCAGTCTTTTCAAGGCTGACTATTCCGGCTCCTGCTCCTGCTCGAGGATCTGTCTTTGACAGATTGAACATCGCCACTCAAAGGACAACATCGGTCTTTAAGAGGCTGACACCAGCAGCACCTCATTCGGACAGGAGGCAAGAAGAAGCTGTCTCTATCGCCGAGCCAGTCCCAATGGCTCGTCATGCTCGACGTCGCCACTGGCGCCGAGTAAGGAAGGTCGGGGGCAACTCCCCCTCAGGGCTAACTCCACCCGCTCCAATGGTGGAAGTTAATGCTGTCGTTCCAACTGGCAACATCTTTGAACCACTTAGGAGGGTATGTAAGAACTCTCCAACTGCTACGCTAAAAAGATCTCCTCCACCTGCGGAGAGGGTTACAGAAACAAAGCTGGAGCAGCCCCCTCAACGGCTGTCCTCCAAAATTTATAAAGTCTGGCGAAGAGTTCAAGACTCGGCAATCGACCAAGATCACTCTCGCCAACAGAAAAGGGCAAAAGTGCAAGAAGAAAAGAACCGTCCGGACAAACAGCAAAGGACGACCACCACCAGGGTGCCCGCTGCAACGATCCCTTCAACTTCAACGACCCACAAGAGAAGGAGGCCGGAGAAAATTCCTACGCCTGCGGCAAATGTCAAAGGCGGCGAGCCTAAACGCCCTAAGTCCGGTGGCATTGTAGTCCATACTGTATACATGGCGTCGGGAAAGGAGGACAGCCGTGCATCTACAGGTCATAGACCGCTTACACGGTCAATGACCAAAGCTCAAAAGCAACAACAGAAACTCCAGGAAATGATGAATGTGATTGGCGCACTCACTGGGCCGAAAGAAAGCCCCGAAGCGTCCTCGGATCAACGCCAGGAGCAAGAAACTGACGCTGAATTCCTTCGCAGGATATTGGAGAAGAAGGACAAAGAGACCGCGGAACAAGCAGCCAATATAAAGCGAATGGCCCTCCTGTTCCAGGACATGGTGGGAATGATGATCCAACAAGATCCTCCTGCTGAAGATCCTCCGATCGTCCTTGGAGACGACAGGGGAGAAACGTCAAATCCTCCACCGGCTCTGTCAACAGCCAAGGAGGAGACAATCCCCAAAACTGACCTGGACGAATATATAGCTCAGCAGATACGGATTCATCAGGCGACTGAGGCAGCCGGTCAGGTCGTAAAAACAGGACGGCCATATCCGAGACGGTATGATCAGATAAAGTACCCGCCGGGCTATACAATACCGAAATTCCATGTCTACAAGCGGACAGGCAATCCCCACCAGCATGTTGCCCAGTTCAGGACGCTTTGCGGCAACACCGACGCTGATGATAAATTGTTGCTTCGCCAGTTCGTCGGTAGCTTATCTGATACAACATTCGAGTAGTACTCCGAGCTCCCAAACGACTCTATCAAGACATTTGCGGAGATGGAACTGCTATTTACCCAGCGTTTCCCAAGCGCCAGCGAACGCACCCCGATAACGGGATTGATTAATGCCAGGGTGAAGCCAGGCGAAACATGGGTTCAATATGCGATACGGTGGCGGAACTTATGGTCAAAATGCGAGCAACGCATAGAAGAGGCTCCGGCAGTAGGCATGTTTGTGGGAACCCTCGATCCGCAGGCGACCATATCCCAATTTATGATGTTCTTCAAGCCGACTACCTTCCAGGCCCTGATCGACAAGCTAGCTCAAATGGACCAGATGGGCCATAGACCGCCCCCTCCAAAGCCGGACTCTCGAAATGAGAAGGGGAAGGGAAAAGCAATTGTTGTCGCTAATGCTCAACAACAGCCGAGCAACTTGAAACCGGCTGTCCGTCAAAATAATATGCGTCCACACCTGTCCCTCGAGGAGAGGCTCGGACGTCCTTACTCGTTTCCGCGAGATAAAACGAGGAGATTGTTCGAGCTGGTCTTGCGCAACCGACTCATAAATCTGCCAGATCCAAGACATCCGTCGCAGCCAAGCGACGTCAATGATCCCAATTACTGCCTTATCACCGAGTACTGGGTCATCCGATCGAGGATTGTTACGTCTTCAAAAATTGGATTGAGGACCAGTACCAACAGGGCAAGTTCGCGTTGTCCGACAGATGGAAGGTGAATCCTCCGCAGCCTCACACCCCTAAAAGGGTGAATATGCCAGGGGCAACATGCTCCCTCGTTGAAGAAGCTCCATAGGAGGTTGTGCTATCAGCCAAAACAAAGAGGATGCTGAACGATCTTCAAACATGCCCAGCGATCAGGTGGAAAAACCCGTTGGAACCTCAGATCATTGAAGGGATGTTGAAGCCGCGCCCAACTCTAAAGATCGATGGTGGTGGCCCAAGCACTCACAACCGGCCGTCAAAATCTTCAAAGAAGGAGAAGAAGAAATCCAAGAAGCCCGTGAAGCCTGACGACAAGCACACGGACTTACAAAAGCAGATTGACGCGCTGGAGGAGTATAACCAGAAAGCACGGACTCCCATCACGCGCTGGAGGAGTACACCGACATTTGTTGAATGTTGCTCGAGCACTTCGTTTTCGATCTAATGTGTCATTTCTTTTTTAGGGTGATTGTGTCTTAACCGCTGCCTATTTTATAAACCGTATGCCTACGGATCTTTTGCATGGCAAAACCCCTCATGAAATACTATTTCAAAAAAAAACATTTATAATCATCTCCGTATTTTTGGTTGCCTTTGTTAAGGCCGTAACACTCGTCAGAAGGAGTTGTTTTTCTATTTCACACCTCAAGAAACTAAGTGAAGCTCGGGTCACAAAAAATAAATTCGACCCTTGTGCCGACCCAGGAATCTTTATAGGATATCCTTTTGGGCATGTTTCTCCCAATCAGAGCAAAACTCTGTTCAAGTTTTCAAAATTTGAAATGAGCAGCGCTTTATAAGAGCGCCGGCGCTCTGAAGCAGCGCACACGTGCAAAGCACGAGTGCGCTAACGCAAAGAGCGCCAGCGCTCTGAAGAAGTGTTCACGTGCAAAGCACGAGTGCGCTAGCGCTGGAACTAAATATTCTCCACCGTCAGATCAAAGATCCAATAAAAATGATATATCATCAATTGACTAGAATGAAATTCTGTTAAGGAAAGATTTCTCAAAATCTTTCCAAACAAAAAGATTGTGCTCTGTAAATCAGAGCACCGTTAGATCAATGATCCAACGGTGATTAAAAATCACCAAAAATACAGAATAAATTCTGAGTGGGGAAAGATTTCCCAATCTTGTTAAAAAAAGAAGATTGCCTTCTATAAATCAGAAGCCCTTGGATCAAAAATCCAACGATGGGGAAATCCCCAAATCAATTGGAGAACAGATCTCCTTAACTGATTGAACAAATCAGTTTGCCCTATATAAAGGTCCCAAGACTTCAAGTCTCATATAGAGGAACCACTTATAAATTTTGAGAAATCTCAGAAAGAAGAGCAAGCTCTTGGTAGAAGAAGAACTTTTCTTAAAGGTAAAAAAAACAGAGATAAGAAAATCCTCATTAAAGAAGAAGAAAATAATTCTTCTCACAAATCATAGATCTATAAGACTAAGGTCTTTTACAAAAAGAGATCATGAACATCTCATTATAAAGGGGGGGAGGGAGAGAATAATTCAATTTTCTTAGGATCACAGATCCATAAAGGCAAAGCTTTTCACAAAAAAAAGAGATTGAAACATCTCCTATAAAATAAGAACTTTGTTCTTAGAACCTTGAGACAAAGTCTCTTATAAACGAGAATTTATTTCTCAGACCATAAAACTGATCAGAAGCGCTTCTGCGCTCTTGGACTGGCGCACAACGCCAAGCGCACCACGTGCTCCCTACGTGTGCGCCCCTTAACAAATAGCGCTTTGCGCTCATAAACCGGCGCTTTGCGCTCATAGACTGGCGCTAGCGCCAAGCGCGCCACGTGCTCCTCACGCGTGCGCTATATCACAGAAGTTCTTTGCGCTCATTAACTAGCGCTAGCGCCAAGCGCGCCACATGTACCTCACACGTGCGCTGATAGAGCATAAACTGTTTTTTAAATAAAGCCTTAAAGCTATGATGAATGCTCAAAATTCAATAAAAGACAGAAAGGCTGTCAGAACCCAAATCAATACTCAGCATTGTCAAATGTTTAACATTTTAACTGAGTGGGCCGAGCCCAAGTTGGCCATAAACCCCTCATTCAGATTAATTGAGCCCATACGCTCATAAATCTCAGATCTTAGTCCCAATTGGACTACAGATCTCCTAACCAAAATTGGTTCGAGGGTACATCTCTTCACTCCTATGATATTTGTCGTTGTAATCCTTCAACGTCTTCAGAGAGGTGACGGGTCCCGACAACCAGACATTCCATAAACTGTAGGGTCTTTAAACCCATGGACTATGATGTCCTTAAACTTTACGGACTGTGGGGTCCTTAAACCCATGGACTATGATGTCCTTAACCTCGGACTGTGGGGTCCCTAAACCCATGGACTATGATGTCCTTAATCTCGGACTGTGGGGTCCTAAACCCATGGACTATGATGTCCTTAACCTCGGACTGTAGGGTCCTTAAGCCCATGGACTATGATGTCCTTAACCTTGGACCGTAATTTCCTTAAACTAATGGACCGCAATGTCCCTAAACTAAACAATAGAGCCCAAATGGTCTTTTGTTGGATCTAAATGATCCCGTTGAGTAGATCTTAGTCTAAAATTAGACTAACGTATCCTCAACAAATGTTTAAATTGATTTTAGTCTCAAATGAGACTAACGTATCCTTAAACCCAACTCCAAACCCAAATCTAAGAAGATACAGATTTGGACTAATCCACGCCCTATGGGCAACAACATAAATTAGTCTCCGTATACAATCCACGGGCAATCAAAAACAAAACAAACACACACGACACGAAGTGACCATCTGGAGAAGGAGAAAGTGGTTACCGCGATGCTGTAGTGTAATTAACTGCAGGGGCTTGCGCCTGCAAGGAAGAGCGTCCCAACAATCAAAAAACCCATCAACGAGGGGGAATCTGACGAAGTCTGCTACATCGGCCGCATCCGTTTAAACCTTCGATACATGGTGTCATAAATCAGCTTGGCATCTTCGGAGAGGTGGACGGATAGCACCAAATAGCATCTGCCATCGAAATTTAGGTCGGACGTCCCAACGTCCCGATCGCGTCTTTCGGTGGAGAACAGATTCTGGCACGCCCGGTGGGACCTTTTCCTCTTTCCACTCTACACTTCGTGTGTCGTGTTCGCGAACGAATCGCGGTTTGATATGGTTGCCCTTGGGTTCGAGGTACTAAGATTTGGTTTTGGTCCCGTGTAGAAAAAAGAACATCAATGGCCTCTAACTGTTCCAGCTGCAACAACAACTCTCGCTCTGTCCCGTCTGGAGGAGTAACCTATGGGCCCCAAGCGGCTTCCCTTTTCATAATGCCGGTGGAACAAGTGACCCAAGCCACCACTGGGCTATTCTTCGGGACCATGATCCCATCAACGAGCTTCAGTGTTCAGATGCCGACACAGGAAGCTGCGAAGAAGTCGGTCTTTGATCGGCTTGCAACCACCACGGCCCCTCTCAGCGGGTCGTCCAACTCCAATGCCTCAGTCTTCGACAGGCTGGGTCAAAGCTCAAGTCGGCCCGCAAAGAGGCTCACAATACCAGAGAAGGACACTCCAACTCCTGCTACAGTTGAGGTCGTCCAAGCTGCTCTCCCTACTCGAAGGTCGGCTTTCGACAGGTTGACCAGTCCCTCTCAGCGGACGTCTATCTTTGACAGGCTGGCGCCAACAACAGACTCTCATCAGAACACGGGGCATGGAAAATATGATTCAACAATGGAGGTGGTCCCGGCCGCTCGCCATGTTCGCCATCGTCACTGGCACCGAGTAAGGAAGGCTGGGGGCAGCTCTCCTTCTGGACTGACTCCGCCAGCTCCAACGGTGGAAGTTGATGCTACTGTTCCAACTGGGAACAACTTTGAACTACTTAACAGGGTGCACAGGAATTCTCCAACTGCCGTGCTAAAAAATTCTCCTCCGCCTGTTGAAAAGATCACAAAGGCGAATCGGGAGCAGCCCCCTCAGTGGCTTTCCTCCAAAATTTACAAAGTCTGGTGTCAAGTCCAAGACTCGGTGATTGATCAAGACTACCTGATTGAATGTAAAATTCAAGACTGTATAAATCGAATAAAACGAATAAGTTTCTTTGTGTCGGTATTTAGAAAATTGAATAAAATTCACAATCAAAGAATTATATTTGACCGCAATCAATTACGGTGTCAGTTGTAGATCGTAAGCGAGTGCGGATCGTCCACAGGGATTGTGCGATTCGTTTCTATGTTTGATTTGTTTGAATCGAAAAGTTAATCGAAAAGAAAAGAAAACATGATTCAAGATTTTATCAAATGTTTCAAGTGTCACTATTCTAATCAAGAATCAAGAAAATGATAAACATCAAGAATCGAGTTTCGATAGAATTCCAATCACTTAGGGTTTCAAGATTTGTAATAAAGCTCGTAGGAATCGATTAGATTGTAGATGTGATGAAGATTAGAAATCAACGTTTCTTATCCATTAGCGAATTGATGCTAACACGATGTCGATTGATCGAGGTTTAAGGATCTTGCGAAGAATTAGGGTTCTTCGTCCTATCCTTTGTCCTTTCGATGAATCACATTCACTCGATAGCTTCTTGAAAATCCAATGATCGATCGTTGATTCTCTAGATCGTGCGAAAGAATCAAGAACCCATTTCACATTGATCTAGATCATCGATCATTCTATTTTCAAGAATTTACAATCGCTATAGGACTTAAGAAAACGTTTAAAGATTTATAAACATCATCATTCTACGATCATCTCGACTCCTCCACGAGCGGAGTTTATTCACACATCATCACAAAGAATGCAATTCAAGAATTGAAATGAAATCATGATGCTAGAATTAAAATGTACACAAGTTTAAAGAATCTTCACCTTTATTATATCAACAAGAAGTTACAACTCTCAAGAATTACAAGAGGAAGGAACTTTGCTCGTCGAATCTTGCATCGCTCGGCTTTTTGAGTCTTGGATCGCTTCGACCTCGTGCTCCGATGAAGTCCGGCTTTGCTTCTAAAGGGTTGTAGAAGACTTTCTTGGCTTGAACTCCATGAATCTTGAATTGGGTATTTGTAGATTGGATTAGGGTTAGGGTTTGGAGGTGGTTGTTGTTGGGTAGAAGAAGAACTAGGGTTTCTACTCAACAACAATGAATTTTCTCACAATGAATCAATGAATTGAATTGAATGAATCCCCATTTACAAGTGAGCCTAGGGTCCTATTTATAGATTTCCCAAACCCTAGGCCTTGAGTTTGAAATAGAAGTTCCCTCCAAAAGTTTGTTGAAAGACTTCTAGAAGTAGTTAGTTAGGCTTAGCTTAGGGTTTAAGCTAGGGTTTAGGGAGAAGTTTCTAGAATGATAGGCTAGTTTAGTGTAGATCCAAGTGTTTGCTGATCTGGCAGAAGGTTCTGGGGTTTTCTGGAATTTGACATGTCTTGATGAAGTGTGGGCCCTGAGAGAAGCATTGTGCACCCAAATTTTATGGCTGACGTGGCATAACTGCCGCGGTTCCGCGGCAGTTGATGGCTTAGGCAGCGGAACCGTGGCCATTTGGTGGCCTTATGGCTTTAACTTTCTTGTGTTGGCTTCGTATGTCTTCAGGTGTCTTTTGTGATATATTGAATTCCTGAATTCCCTTTATATCAATACCAGATTCCAAATCCTTGAGTTGGCGTATTCTTTTAGCAGTCTTGTCATGTAAATTTTGACCGATCTTCTGATTTTCCTGCACGGACTTCGAAACACGGGTTGCGATATATAGAAATGATGCCATGCTATGAAATGCAGTCAATTTCTCTAGAAATGCCGGTTTTAAAGTCTAACACATGTAATCTGATATTTTGCGACAGATTTGCTAATATGTGAAATATGAATACCGAACACTTCTATATGAATGCAAATGATGAGGAAATTGCCGGCTAAAAGATGCAATATTTTCGATTAATCAAATTCCCCCAAACTTAATTTCGATCGTCTTGAGCGAACTTTTTATTTTAAAAAGAGAAGGAGAAAATAAAGAAAGAGAAAAACTAACTAGCACACTTTCGTAGGCAACACGATTGCACTGAGCACGTGCAACAAGCCTTTAAACCTCTAGGTGTCCCTAGTATGAGGAGTGTTGTCTCCTGAGGGTTTTCAGCGGATTGCACCCACAAAATCCAATAATAAAAGGAAGATCATGAATATTACATTTAAAGAAAAGAATTGTAAAAGAAAAGCCTTGAAAATTAGGGTTTCCAACTAAGCTAGCTTTTCGGTTGTCATGAGCCCTATCTTAATAGTCATGAAAAGATGTTAGAAATCACGTCCTCCCTCAATAAAACATCGTCTTATTCTTCATTCCTATCTTTCTTCCAAATATCGATCATATAACCCTGCGTGTGTGTAAAGGACATCCCTACACCAGGAGAATTCAATTCAAGCTATCATACTCTTGCCCATCAGCCTCAGTACTTTTTAATTAATGAATATTTAGATGAGATTGCTCACACACTTTCATGCGACCGTTAATACTTCTTGAGGTACTAACCGACCGATTACTCCTGTGCTTGCTTACTTGGTGTATTTTCCTCGTCTTGCACCACCTTAGGCATAGCAGTAACTCCCAGACCAGTTGGCCTTAGGGTACTAGGTGAAGAAGCACCCTCGCTATATATTTTTTATTGCCTTCGGTGATAACAAAACCAGTGTCCATTTTTCTCACCACTTTATATTTTCTTTATTCATTTTTTTTTATTTCCTTCATACTTTTGGCTTTAAGACAAGAGCATTTTAAGGTATCCTCTACTATTCCAGGCTTCAAGACGTGTGTAAGTGCGAATAGCAGGGTAGCAACGTTCAAAAATTTTGGCTTCCAGAATAGAAACTATTTTTCAGACTTAGTTTTATCCTCAGATTAGTGACGTCCTTCATCTTACTAACCCTTGGGACAACGGCTCATAATTACTTATTACTAGTTCGTATAAGAAAACTTCTAATTTTCTTAGTTTTCTTAAATTTTTCTAATCTCATGGATGTAATTTTTCACTATCTAAACTTTCATTATCTTATTTATATGTAAATATTAAAATTATTTTTATACTTGAAATTTTTTTAAATTTTTATGGGTTTTGAATTTTTTTAAATTTTTTTATAGATTTTTAAAAGAAATGTTTTGTGCTTATGCAAATGATATGCAAATGATGCAAAAATAAGCGCAAACCTCCCCCAAACTTGTTTTCAACAGTGTCCTCACTGTTGCCAACCGCTATACCTACAAAAACTGTAAGCCTGGGGGGAATTATTAGTGGGGGCAAAATATATAAGTGAAGAACTTCCCCCAAACTTATTCTTTTCACTCACCTTCATTCAAAACATGATGCAGTGATATACAGGATATGAAGGTGAGACGGAGGAATTTTAATCCAAATAAACTGGCTCTTGTAAGAACAAGAGCTCCTCCGTGGGGTCAGTGGAAAAATACGGCTTTAGTCTATGTCCATTCACTTTGAAAAATGTGCCGTTTTTAACATTTTCTACTTCTACTGCCCCGTGCGGGTATACAGACCGCACAATAAAAGGTCCCTTCCACCGAGATCGAAGCTTACCCGCGTGAAGGTGTAATCGTGAATCATAAAGAAGGACTTGTTGACCAGGTGAAAATGTTTTCCTCAAAATGTTTTTATCGTGAAAAACCTTAATCCTATTCTTTACAATTACAGCGTTATCATAAGCTTCATCGCGGAGTTCGCTTAGCTCATTAAGTTGCAGCTTCCGAAAGTTGCAGGCTTGGTTTAGATCAAAATTTATTTCCTTAATAGCCCACAATGCTTTATGCTCTATCTCGACAGGTAAGTGACATGCTTTCCCAAACACTATCCTATATGGAGACATCCCTAGGTCGGTCTTATATGCAGTTCGGAATGCCCAAAGAGCATCCGTCAGTTTGGTCGACCAGTCTTTTCTATTTTTAGCAACAGTTTTCTCCAGGATAAATTTGATTTGTCTGTTTGAGATTTCAGCCTGCCCGCTTGTTTGGGGATGATAGGGTGTAGAAAGTCGGTGGTTGATTGAGTATTTCCGCATCAGAGTCTCGAAAGACCTGTTGCAGAAATGTGTCCCATTATCGCTAATAATAGCGCGTGGGTGTCCAAATCGCGAAAAGATATTCTCTTTCAAGAACTTAATGACAACTTTCCTGTCATTAGTGCGACATGGAATGGCTTCTACCCACTTTGAGACATAATCAACCGCCAGCAGTATGTACAAATTCCCAAAGGAGTTGGGAAAGGGACCCATAAAATCAATGCCCCAAACATCGAATATTTCAACAACTAAGATGGGTTGCTGAGGCATTTCATTCCTCTGGGAGATTCTACCCGTGTACTGACATTGTGTACAGGTTTTGCAATGGTCAAATGCGTCCTTGAATAAGGTTGGCCAATAAAATCCACATTGCAAAACCTTCTCCGCCGTCTTTTTAGGACCGAAGTGACCCCCACAGGCCTGATCATGACAAAAAAAAGAACACTCTTGAACTCTTCTCTTGGGACACACCGGCGGATGATCTGATCAGGACAATACTTAAACAAGTATAGATCGTCCCAGTAAAAGTGTTTTACTTGGGAAAGAAAACGGTATTTGTCCTGTTTTGACCAATCGCTCGGTATAAGTCCCGTGACAAGATAGTTCACAATATCCCTGAACCATGGTTCATTGGATACGCTCAAGAGCTGTTCGTCAGGGAACGAGTCATTGATCGGCAGGGTCACAGGGGAAGAAGAGATGCGTGAAAGATGGTCAGCTACTACGTTCTCACATCCTTTCTTATCTTTGATAACAAGATCGAATTCTTGTAACAGAAGGATCCAACGTATTAGTCGACCTTTTGCATCTTTCTTCGCCAGAAGATGTTTTAAGGCGGAATGGTCAGTATACATAACTATAGGTGAGCCAATTAAGTAAGGCCTGAATTTTTCTAATGCAAATACAACCGCTAAAAGTTCTTTTTCTATGGTTGTATAATTGATTTGAGCATCATTCAAGGTCTTACTTGCATAGTATATCACGTGTGACATCTTTTCGATGTGCTGTCCTAAGACTGCACCTACTGCAAAGTCGGATGCGTCACACATTAGCTCAAAGGGGTGGTCCCAGTTTGGTGATGATAGCACGGGGGCTGAAGTGAGTGAGTGTTTAAGTGAGTCGAAAGCTGTCTCACAATCCGAGTCAAAATGGAAGGTCGTATCCTTGGTCAGGAGAAGAGTTAAAGGTCTAGCAATTTTGCTAAAGTCCTTAATGAATCTTCTATAAAAACCCGCATGGCCAAGGAAAGATCGAATATCTTTGACGTTTTTGGGATGAGGGAGGTTTTGAATGACATCTATCTTAGCTCTGTCAACCTCAATGCCTTTCTGTGAAATGACATGTCCAAGAACAATTCCTTCTTGGACCATAAAATGGCATTTTTCCCAGTTCAAAGTTAAAGTCTTCTCTTTGCAACGAGTAAGAACAGCGTCAAAATTCGCTAGGTAATCGGAAAAAGAGTCTCCAAAAATCGAGAAATCGTCCATAAAGATCTCCAGAAAATTCTCTACCATATCAGAGAATATCCCCATCATACACCGCTGAAAGGTAGCGGGAGCATTGCATAACCCAAAGGGCATGCGACTGTAAGCAAAGGTACCAAAAGGACAAGTAAAAGTGGTTTTATCTTGATCCTTTTTGGCGATGGGGACCTGATTATAGCCTGAGTATCCGTCCATAAAACAATAATACTCTCGTCCCGCTAAGCGTTCCAGCATTTGATCAATGAATGGTAGAGGAAAGTGGTCTTTCCTCGTGGCAGCATTGAGTTTTCTATAATCAATACATACACGCCATCCAGTTTGGGTGCGTGTCTGAATCAACTCATTTGCCTCATTGGTAATAACAGTGTGTCGGATTTCTTAGGAACGACATGTATAGGACTCACACATTGGCTATCGGAGATGGGGTATATAATACCATTATCTAGGCATTTGACGATCTCTTTCATCACCGCTTCCTTCATGACGGGATTTAACCGTCTCTGTGGTTCTCGGGTTGGTCTGGCATCATCCATCACATGTATATGATGTTCAACTATCAAGGGACTAATCCCTTTGATGTCCGCCATACTCCAACCAAACGCCTCTTTGTTAGATCTCAATACCGATAAAAGTGCATTCTCTTGCTCTAATGCTAGAGAAGCGGATATTATAACCGGTAAAGACTCCTTCTCACCTAAATAAGCATATTTAAGATGAGAAGGTAAAATTTTGAGATCTAATTTAGGCGGAGAAATGATAGAAGGAGGGATCATTGAGTGATTTTTGGATTTACAAAGAAGCTCAGAGCCTGTGAAAGATACAGACTCGGGTGGAGAAAAGTCAGGAGTGCAGGACTCAAGTGTAGAAAAAGTGTCCTCACTAAGATCTTGTATGAAATCAAACAGAGATGTGGTAATGTCGTCGAGATCAGTAAAGCAAAGTTCCTCATCTCCACAACTATCGGGAGCGATCTCATGGACATAGCACACATCTAAAATATGAGCAGAGGGTTCTGATGGCTGACTTCCAACTTTGTAGATATTTAGTTCAATGGTCATATTTCCAAATGATAAGTTCATTGAACCGTTTCTACAGTTTATAACAGCGTTGGAAGTGGTAAGGAAAGGACGACCCAGAATCACCGGAATTTGGCCCCGGGGGTTTGCTACAGGCTGTGTGTCGAGCACAATGAAGTCTACAGGGAAAACAAATTCCCCGACTTTTATCAACACATCCTCTAGTTCACCCCTTGGTTTGGTGATTGAACGGTCTGCCATCTGGAGAGTGCAGTGAGCAGGTTTCAGCTCTCCAATCCCTAATTGCTCATATACCGAATATGGAAGTAGGTTAACACTTGCGCCAAGGTCTAAAAGAGCACGATTTATGTTTTTACCCCCGATAGAAATCGATATTGTAGGACATCCGGGGTCCTTTCGTTTCTTTGGTAGCTGGGGGATAAAAACAGTGCTAATATTATTAGACATAAAGACCTTCTTCGGCACTTGGGTCTTCCTCTTCCTAGTGCACAAGTCCTTAAGAATTTTCGCATAAGCGGGGACTTGTTGAATCGCATCTAGGAGAGGGATGTTGATGTTAACCTGTTTGAAAATTTCCATAATTTTCTCCATATGTGGACTCGTTTTGTTATCCCTTAACCGATTCGGGTAAGGAGCTTTCGCAATAAGCGCCGGGTCCATCATAGAAAAAGGAAGAGGGGGTAGACGAGATCCCAAAAGAGGAGTGGAGACCGTCTGTGGAGAACTAGAAGGGCTATACTGAGGTGTCGAGCCTAGTGGGAAATGGAGAATAGGCTCGCGAGAAGGCGGTGGGGTAGAAGAACAAGGATCAGAAGGAGAAGTGTGTGTGTGTGAAAAGGTCTCAGCCGGGGTGTTGATATGATTTCCAATATCATCAACTTCTTCCCCAACATGGTTGTTCAGCACTCTTCCTGATCTCAACGTTGTGATGGCATTTACATTGTAATGCCCAGGGTTCGGTAGGGGTTGAGAAGGAAGTTTCCCTTTTTCTCTCGCACTCATTTCGGCTTTAAGTCATGCGATTTCAGTTTCCATCGTTCTGATACTCTCAGCTTGGGACGCTGAGTTTTTCTTTATCTCACCGACGGAAGATCTAACCTCAGCCGAAACCTCTATGAAATTTGACAAAAGTGATTTCATGGTTTGAGTGAATTGAGAGAACTCGTCAGAACAGGTCATAGGATTAGACTGTGCAGGAGTGTTGACCTGATTTTGGAAGTTTTGTGACTGGTAGGGGTGCTGAGTGAGTTGAAGGGGTTGCTGTGGTGGAGGAAGAGCCCTTTGAAATTGATTCGTGTTTGGAACCGTGTTTTGAGATTGGTTTTGGTTCCAAGCAAAATTCGGGTGATTCCTCCAACCCTGATTGTACGTGGAAGAATATGGATCGTTTCTAGGCCTTTGAAATGTGGTATTTGTATGCTCGTGACCTTGAAACGCAGAGTTTAATGGACATTCTTCCGTTAAATGAGACGGATCAGAACAGCACCCACAAACAGTTTTGGGGAGCGACATTGGGTTTAGGGAGGCTGCTGCAAATTTGTGTTCCATAGCGTCGAGCTTCTTTTGCATTGCTGCCATCTCAGCTCGAACACCTATGGACACATCTATTTGGTGTACGCCACCCCTATTCAATGGTTGGGTTCCACTCTCCCACTGTAGTGATTTTTCAGCGAACTCTTCTAAAAACTTCCAAGCTTCCCCATCATCCTTAGTCATAAAAGTATCTTGACACATGTTTTCAAGGCTCTGTTTAGTGTTTGGGTTAATGCCCTCATATATGATTCGGCAAAGATCCCATCTCGGGATGCCGTGATGAGGACATTGAACCAATAGATCCTTGAAACGTTCAAAGCATTTAGAGAATGGTTCAGTAGGGAGCTGGGCAAATTGATTCAGTTCGCTACGGATTCGAGCTGTCTTTTGTATTGGGTAAAATTTCTTAAGGAATGCCGTGACGAATTCTTCCCAATTTGTAATAGAGTGTGCGGTAGTGTTATATAGCCACTTCTCGGCTATATCGCACAAAGTAAATGGAAGAAGTCGTAGACGCATAGCATCCACTGAAAGTTGTGACGTACCCATCATTGCGCATACGTTTTCAAATTTGGTAATGAAAACGTAAGCGTCCTCAGTCTCGAGTCCGTGAAATTTGGGTAAAAGGTTGATGTATCGGGGTTTAATTTCAAAATTATCCCCATTGGCTGGTGGTGTGGATAAGCAGGTCGAAAGAGGACCTCGCAATGGATAGCACCTCTCCTGGAGAGAGATGCGGGGTGGATTCTGCGCACCAACGGACGGCGGCAAATTAGTGGAAAATTTTTTTGATGGAGTCGGATCCATTGGTGAGGGTGTGGTGGTGGGTAAAGGAAAGGTAAATGTAGAAATATCGACTTCGGAGTCGATAAAGGATACGCGGACTAAACGAGCACTAGAATCTCGTGTCCAGCCTATCTTGTACTAAAAAGGGTTAGTACAAGTGGCAGCGTGGCTTTATAATTAGGGGTAAATGATGTATGCGGTGTTTGCTTTGAAAAGGGACGGATTTTTGAAAAAAATGATGCAACACAACAAATGCAGCAACAAAAACCCTAGAATCTAGTGGTCACCTAGGTCCGGCTCTAGACCGCTCCTAACTGCCAAAAGACAAGTCGCAGGATAGAATCATCCACTGCCTCTTTGTCCCCCTGTGGCCAGGTAAGTGCCAGGTAAGTGGGAAGGTACTCCACTACGTAAGTAGTGGGCCTAATTAATAACCACTAGCCTTCGACACACTTGCCTTAGACACCACAAGAAAACGCGGATAAGCAATAAATTACCCACGGCCTTCTCTTGTCCTAAGTGAGCGCGACAGTCCTTAGAGTCATCTCTAGATCTTTTTTAGTTAATGTGGGTCAATGCGGATGCAAGTTTTACGATTTTTGGGGCCTAGGAAGGGTAATGAACTCTCCACCTAATTTAGATTTGGCCGTGCCCCTTAATATCCGTATTTGTTATGCAAACAACCAAGAAACAAAAACACGCACAAATTTAATTTGCTTTTTAGCGAGCTGCGATTTTTGCAAAGAAGCCTGCAGAAATTTGTTAGTTGGAGCTAAAAAGAGGAGAGAGGAGAAGGTAAGAAATCACCTGAGAGAAATTTTTTACAGAGAGCCCTGTACAAGGCCGCGGTTCCGCCGCAATTGGGGCTTATTGCCGCTCTTCCGCGGTCAAACAATGGGAACACTGCACAAAATTTCAACAGCAGCTTTCTGTTGATATCTCCAGCTCTCTGGAAATCTCCAAAAATTATTTCACTTTCACAGCAAGCTCCAGATCTCCTTGCAATAAACCACAACAAATCGTTTAGGGTTTGTGCGAATTTTGATCTCAAAAATTACAATGGAATAAATCTTTCAATTCAAACTTCAATATAAAACAAATTAGCACGCGATCCCCGGCAACGGTGCCATTTGATTGAATGTAAAATTCAAGACTAGGTAAATCGAATAAAACGAATAAGTTTCTTTGTGTCGGTATTTAGAAAATTGAATAAAATTCACAATCAAAGAATTATATTTGACCGCAATCAATTACGGTGTCAGTTGTAGATCGTAAGCGAGTGCGGATCGTCCACAGGAATTGTGCGATTCGTTTCTATGTTTGATTTGTTTGAATCGAAAAGTTAATTGAAAAGAAAAGAAAACATGATTCAAGATTTTATCAAATGTTTCAAGTGTCACTATTCTAATCAAGAATCAAGAAAATGATAAACATCAAGAATCGAGTTTCGATAGAATTCCAATCACTTAGGGTTTCAAGATTTGTAATAAAGCTTGTAGGAATCGATTAGATTGTAGATGTGATGAAGATTAGAAATCAACGTTTCTTATCCATTAGCGAATTGATGCTAACACGATGTCGATTGATCGAGGTTTAAGGATCTTGCGAAGAATTAGGGTTTTTCGTCCTATCCTTTGTCCTTTCGATGAATCACATTCACTCGATAGCTTCTTGAAAATCCAATGATCGATCGTTGATTCTCTAGATCGTGCGAAAGAATCAAGAACCCATTTCACATTGATCTAGATCATCGATCATTCTATTTTCAAGAATTTACAATCGCTATAGGACTTAAGAAAACGTTTAAAGATTTATCAACATCATCATTCTACGATCATCTCGACTCCTCCACGAGCGGAGTTTATTCACACATCATCACAAAGAATGCAATTCAAGAATTGAAATGAAATCATGATGCTAGAATTAAAATGTACACAAGTTTAAAGAATCTTCACCTTTATTATATCAACAAGAAGTTACAACTCTCAAGAATTACAAGAGGAAGGAACTTTGCTCGTCGAATCTTGCATCGCTCGGCTTCTTGAGTCTTGGATCGCTTCGACCTCGTGCTCCGATGAAGTCCGGCTTTGCTTCTAAAGGATTGTAGAAGACTTGCTTGGCTTGAACTCCATGAATCTTGAATTGGGTATTTGTAGATTGGATTAGGGTTAGGGTTTGGAGGTGGTTGTTGTTGGGTAGAAGAAGAACTAGGGTTTCTACTCAACAACAATGAATTTTCTCACAATGAATCAATGAATTGAATTGAATGAATCCCCATTTACAAGTGAGCCTAGGGTCCTATTTATAGATTTCCCAAACCCTAGGCCTTGAGTTTGAAATAGAAGTTCCCTCCAAAAGTTTGTTGAAAGACTTCTAGAAGTAGTTAGTTAGGCTTAGCTTAGGGTTTAAGCTAGGGTTTAGGGAGAAGTTTCTAGAATGATAGGCTAGTTTAGTGTAGATCCAAGTGTTTGCTGATCTGGCAGAAGGTTCTGGGGTTTTCTGGAATTTGACATGTCTTGATGAAGTGTGGGCCCTGAGAGAAGCATTGTACACCCAAATTTTATGGCTGACGTGGCATAACTGCCGCGGTTCCGCGGCAATTGATGGCTTAGGCAGCGGAACCGCGGCCATTTGGTGGCCTTATGGCTTCAACTTTCTTGTGTTGGCTTCGTATGTCTTCAGGTGTCTTTTGTGATATATTGAATTCCTGAATTCCCTTTATATCAATACCAGATTCCAAATCCTTGAGTTGGCGTATTCTTTTAGCAGTCTTGTCATGTAAATTTTGACCGATCTTCTGATTTTCCTGCACGGACTTCGAAACACGGGTTGCGATATATAGAAATGATGCCATGCTATGAAATGCAGTCAATTTCTCTAGAAATGCCGGTTTTAAAGTCTAACACATGTAATCTGATATTTTGCGACAGATTTGCTAATATGTGAAATATGAATGCCGAACACTTCTATATGAATGCAAATGATGAGGAAATTGCCGGCTAAAAGATGCAATATTTTCGACTAATCACTACCCCCGCCGACAGGAAAAGATGAAAGTGCGGCGAGAAGAGGACTATCCTGTCAAGCCACAGAAGGTGTCATCTGTTTGGGTACCTGCTGCAACAGCTCCCTCAACTTCGACCGCCCACAAGAGGAGAAGACCGAAGAAAATTCCCGTGTCCGCGACAAATGTCAAGGGCACTGAGCCTAAACGCCCTAAGTCTGGGGGAATGGTGACGCATACCGTCTATATGGCATCCGGAAAAGAGGATAGCCGTATCTCCACAGGCCATTGACCGCTTACGTGAGACTAAGGCTCAGGAGCAGCAACAACAAAAGCTCCAAGAGATGCTAATAGTTATGACCGCACTCACGGGACCAAATGCAAGCCCGGAGACATCCTCGGAGCAACGTCATGAGCAGGAAACTGATGTCGAATTCCTACGGAGAATGCTTGAGAAGAAGGACAAAGCGGCTTCGGACAAGCGGCCAACATAAAACAAATGGCCCTTTTATTCCAAGATATGGTGGGCCTGGTGATCCAGCCGAAAATCCTTCGGTAATAATCGAAGATGATAGAGGAGAGACATCAAATCCTCTGCCGGCTCTGTCAGCAGTCAAGGAGGAGACCATCTTCAAATCCATGCTCGATGATTATATAGCTCAGCAAATACGGGCTCATCAGGCGAATGAAGCAACCGGCCAAGTCGTCAGAACTGGGCGACCATATCCAGGATGGTACGATCAGATAAAGTACCCGCCAGGATACACGATTCCTAAGTTTTCACGTATATATGGGGACAGGAAATCCCCATCAACATGTCGCTCAATTCAGGGCACTCTGCGGCAACACTGGAGGGGATGATAAGTTACTGCTTCGCCAGTTCGTCGGCAGCTTGGCGGAAACGGCCTTTGAGTGGTATTCGGAGCTTCCCAACGACTCCGTCAAAACTTTTACGGAGATGGAATTGCTGTTCACCCAACGTTTTGCAAGCGCTAGCGAGCGCACCCCGATCAACACGTTAATTAACGCCAGAGTGAAGCCAGGCGAAACATGGGTGCAATACGCGATACGATGGCGGAATTGTTGGATATATGTATGCCCTAGAGGCCATTATGTGATAGTGGATGTATCTATACATGTATATATATTCAGTTTGCATTCTTGCTCGACATGATAGTATGCTATCTGGTTATTCTTTATCTGACATGTTGATTTGATCATGCTTTTATTCATTCATACATGCTGATAAAGCCCCAAGGATATCTGCTTGACTACTCTGATTATGATAGAGATCATACTAGTGGGACATTTGTAGTCTATAAGCATATCCTAAAATGTCCCTAGTCGGAGGTGTATCGAGACGGGGCATCGATATACCAGAGTAGACTAGCGTATATGATACTAGACCCATGTGATGGGCGATGGATGTTCCCACATTCATCGATGTTTGACATCAAGATCATATACGGGTGCTCAGTGCTGACTGGGTACACTGGACGGACTCACCGAGAACTCCTATATGGAATTATATCTATCGTCGGATAGCAGTTCTCAGGTGACACTGGTACAGGTTAGTCTGTAGACCCGAGATCGTCATGGAGTCTTGTGTGTTCTCCCACTGTACTTTGATTGCCACCCTACCATGGCTCTACTGAGTCGTGCAAACAGGTGGCCGTTGGGTACAGTCCCGAGACACACGAAGGCAATGAGCGATAGGAGGGGTTTCGTCTCTCCCGGTATTGGGAGTTGATGCTGTGCTGTGCTCGACTGGTTATAACAGCAAGTCCCTGGCCAGGGCTGCTGAGATTTGCTGATAAGTGTTATCAGTAGTTTCTCGATCTGTTATAGACCATTCATCGACACGACTTATTGAGTTATTGGGGTCGACGTGACCATCCCTAGGCTCGATATGCAGCATATCTGACGAAGAGACCGGACTATACGGTAGTGTTGCCGGATGGCTCGACGGGAGTTGTAGCAGGTTCGCTTGTTGTCTTCTGATCGCTCAATACCCGGGTGGCCGTTACGTTTAGCTGACCGCTTGCGGCTTGAGGGTACCTGATATGATCATCACCCTCTGCCGGCGTATTGACGAGTCTTAGAGTCCCACAAAGGAGTTACCCAGTCCAGGCGAAACGTTGTGGTGCGCATATGCGATATGCGCATGCACCCGATTGAAATGTGCGTATATGATACCGAACATTGATCGGGTGAACTGCTTTTGGTGGGGTCGTATGAGATATGACCGGATTGATAAATCAAGTGTTGATTTATCATTTAACCATTAGTTTTCTCACTTAAAACCTTTTCTTTGATGATAGATGTGTGCATGCATGTGTGCTTTTCTTTCTTTCTTTCATGCTAGTTTCATGCACATGTGAATGTGCATACATGCACACATACATACACTCATCCATCATGGTTGTTAGCATATGGAAATGGTGGCAATATAAGACTCACACCATGGATTAAACAATGGATAATTATTTAATTTTGGTTTTAAAGTAAAATGAAAAAGAAAAGGATAATCATTCTTGCTTCTACATTCTTCCTTTGACCTAACCATGCTCAACTACCACTAACCTAAGGTTATCCTTCTCTTTATCATTCTAAACTAAAGTTAAATAATGTCTCCATCACTTTAACCATGGTTCATAGCATGAAGGAATAAAATATATATTGATATATTTCATTTTCTTCACAAGGGTTAACTTTTTATCTCTTGTTAAAATTGCCACCATCTTCTTCCTCTAGCTCCTTTTGCTCTCTTGATTTTCTTAGTGAGCAAATACCACTTAAAGATAGGTTTTTGAAGTGAGATTCCAAACCACAACATCATTCTACTCAAGTCTAGCCGACTTGATTAGAGTGTTTCCTTCGGTTTTCCAAAGAAGCGAGCTTGGACGGAGTACTCCGTGGTGGATCGTCGTGGACGCAAGGGAACTTCGAGAGGACCTCGATTCAACACCCAAGACACCAAGGAGTCTAGCAAAGGGGAGCTACAAAGGTTGTAGCCTTCAAACCCTAATCTTTTTTAGCCTAAAGTATCATAACCCTAATTTTCTAGGATCGATCCCTTTGCATATTAGTTTAGCACCTTAAAAATTATAACTTTGGGTCATGTGATGCTTCAAAACACTTCATAGGGTGCTATACTAACCTTTCAGGAATCTGTGGTCAAAGTGCGAGCAGCGCATCGAGGAAGCACCTACGGTAGGCATGTTCGTGGGTACTCTTGATCCGCAGTCGACCATTTCGCAATTCATGATGTTCTTCAAGCCAACTACTTTCCAGGCCTTGATTGACAAACTGGCCCAAATGGATCAGATGAGTCATAAACCCTCTTCTTCGAAGTTGGAATCTCGAAACGAGAAAGAGAAAGGGAAAGCGACCTTCATCGCCAATGCTCAGCAGCAACCCAGTGGTCCAAAGCCAGCTGATCGTCAAGATGAAAGACAACGATTCTTCAATGAGAAACTGAAGCGCCCTTATTCGTTTCCCCGGGATAAAACGAGGAGACTGTTTGAGTTGGCGGTGCGCAACAGGCTCATCAACTTGCCGGATCCAAAACGCCCATTGCAACCCGGTGAGGCTAATAATCCCAATTATTTCCTCTATCACTAAGCGATAGGCCATCCAATCGAAAATTGCTTCGTCTTCAAAGGGTGGATTGAGAACCAATACCAACAGGGCAAATTCACACTGTCCGAGAATTGGAAAGTAAACCCGCCCCAGCCGCTCTCAAAAAGGCGGACACACCGGAGGCATCATGCTCTTTTGTAGAAGAAGCTCCATGGGAGGTCGTTCTTTCAGCCAAAACGAAAAGAATGCTGAAGGATCTCCAAACATGCCCGACGATTAAATGAAAAAGTCCGCTGGAACCTGAAGTCATCAAGGGAATGCTGAAGCCGTGCCTGACGCCAAAAATTGGTGGGATGGTCAAAATGCCCATACCCATCCGTCAAAGTCTTCGAAGAGGAAGAAGAAGACCAGAAAGCCCGTGAAGCCTGGTGACAAGCGCACGGACCTGCAAAAACATATTGACGCGTTGGAGGAATATAACCAGAAGGCGCGAACTCCTGTCACACTCCAAGAGTTTCTCAACCACATCCTTGAAGATAGAGATGGCGACGAAGATAGGAGAGAAGACTCATCAGACGAACCTGAGGATTATGTGGCAAGCTGACACGTGATCTCTTACTCATTAATAAACGGTGAAGAAGCTCCGGATGCAGAGAACTGGGGGCAGATCCCGAGCCTGAACTCCTAGAACCGTTTGATGAGATTATTGACACATTCCTGAACGAAGCTCTTCTGAAAAGCAAAGCTGATCGAGAACGCGAAATTGCCATATTCGAAAAAGCCAAACGCCGGCGACTGGACGAAAGGGTAAAAACACTCCAACCAGATAGGTGCACTTCGGCCGCCAGCAAAAGCAGGTTCAAGACAAAGAAAAGGTTCGCTAAAGCCATATCGATGGGAATGAATCTGCCACCCTCCGAAGGAAACTCTTCTGATGAGATACACCTTAATGAAGAGGATGTGCATCCTAATTACTATTTATATCATCAAAGGATTGCGCACCCCACCGAAGAGTGCAACGCCTTTAAAGTTGGTGGCAAGGATATGTTGCTCACCGACAACATTTCAAGAGGATGAGCGTGAAGCTCGTCGACAGCGGAAAAATGCGACAGACGAACGAGGAGGAGCTGCCGGCAACTGTCACATGGTTGATAACAGGGGATCGCAAGTTCTTACTTTCGGGAGCGATTCTGAAGAAGAAATGACTCTCGGCCCTCTCTTCAAAGAATCCACCCCAGGAAAAGAGGAAGAACCGAAGAGCTGCGAGAACATTCAGCCGCGCAGCCGCACGTTACCTGAAAAGAATCTCGGATCCGCAAACAAGGGATCGAACAAAAAGGATAAGGGGAAAGAAAAGGTCCATGAGGATATCACCCTCGATGATCGAGTCGTCGAAGAGCTGGCAGCCAAGGACCCGCCCAAGAAAAACAAGGTGGATTACAACGTTCTGGCACACCTGAGGAAGATCCCCTTACAGCTAAGCATTCTCGACGCCCTTCTGCTATCTAAGGAGGCGAGAGATTATTTGATCAAGTCATAACAAGACCCTGACCAATTTCAAGCTTTCCTAGCCGAAGAAAAGATGAAGGTTGAGCTGGAAGAAGTGCACACGGCCGATATCACCTTCGGCGATGAATACCTCCTCCTCGGGACGTGCGAGCATAACCATCCCCTTTATGTCTCCGGATACTGTCATGATATCAAGATAGCCAAAATCCCGGTTGACAATGGGTCCTCCGTCAACCTCCTCAATATAAGACTGTTGAAGGAAATCTACATGAGCGTTCAGCATCTCGCTCGTGATAAAATCACCATCTCCGGGTTTGACTCCCAGTCATCATGGATGCTTGGGTCTGTAATACTGACGTTACGCTTTGGGCTACTCGTCACGAACATCAAATTTCACGTCATTGACGCCAAGACATGTTACAATGCCTTGCTCGGCAGGCCTTGGTTACACGAGTACAACATCATCCCTTCTACACAACATCAGTGTATGAAGTATTTCAAGGATGGTCTCGAGTATACTGTGACAGGGGAGTGTTCCCCTCCGAATGGCGGCGCACAAGACCGTGAGGTCCTGACGCTGAGATTCGGGGCAGATGCTATTTGGTTTTATCCGTCCACCTCTCCGAAGATGCCAAGTTGATTTATGGCACAGTGTATCGGAGATTTAGACGGATGCGGCCGATGTAGCAGACTTCGTCAGATTCCCCCTCGCTTGAGGGGTTTTTGATTATGGGGACACTCTTCCCTGCAGGCGTAAGCCTCTACAGTTAATTATGCTACCGCATCGCGGTAGCCACTTTCTCCTTCTCCAGAATTTCACTTCGTGTCGTGTGTGTTTGTTTTGTTTGTGATTGCCCGTGGATTGTATACGGAGACTAAGTGATGCCGTCGCCCGTAGGACGTGGATTAGTCCAAATCCGTATTTACTTAGATTTGGGTTTGGTGTTTTAGTTTAAGGATACGTTAGCCATATTTAGGCTAAGATCGACTTAAACGTTCGTTAAGGATACGTTAGTCCGATTTGAGACTAAGATCAAGTTAACGGGATCGTTTGGATCCGACGAAGAGCATTTGGGGGCTCTACTATTCTAGTTTAGGGATGTAGTGGTCCATAGGTAGTTTAAGGACATTGCGGTCCATATTCCAGTTTAGGGACATGGTGGTCCATATGTAGTTTAAGGACGCTTAAGTCCGTGAGTTTAAGGACCCCACAGTCCGTGTTTTAGTTTGAGGATGTATAAGTCCGCGGGTTTAAAGATCCCACAATCCGTCTTTTGGTTTAAGGACGCATAAGTCCGCGGGTTTAAGGATCCCACAATCCGTCTTTTGGTTTAAGGACGCTTGAGTCCATGAGTTTAAGGACCCCACAGTCCGTATTTTAGTTTAAGGACGCTTAAGTCCATGAGTTTAAGGACCCCACAGTCCGTGTTGATGTGTGGTTGTCGGGACCCGTCACCTCTCTGACGTGTTGAAGGATTACAACGATAGGAGTCAAAGGAGTTCGGAGATGTACCCTCGAACCGGTAGTAAATTGATTTAGGAGAGCAGTCTTGCTCAGTCAATTTAATTTGAGGACTTACGGCCATGATTGGGCTAAGTCCAGTTGAAAAATATTCAACGCTTTTATTTATTTTTGGTCTATTAGACCTGTGCTTTGCATTGCATTACTTTTTATTTTTATTTGGGCTCTGCCCATAATGGATGCAGAGCATCAATTTTACTTGGGCTCTGCCCTTTATAAATGATGCAGAGCATCAATTTTATTTGGGCTCTGCCCTTTTATTGCTTTGCAATTTATTTTGGCCTGTTAGGTCTTTTTGGCTTGGGCCTGGTCCTTTAGCAAAATAAATGCATTGCATTTGTCAGGCGCTTTGCGTCAACCAAAGAGCGCAAGCACTTGTGGTGATGACACGTGTCATGCAAGCGCAGTGCGCTGCGCCAGTGCGCTGCGCTTACGCTGCTGACACGTGGCGCGCTGTGGTGAGTTGCGCCAGTTTCAGAGAGCAAGGCTCTATTTCAAAAGCGCATAGCGCAAATGGTTCAGATGCTGACACGTGGCGCTCTCTGGTGGCTTGCGCCAACCCAAGAGCGCAACAGTGCAGTTTTATAAGTGCAAGGCACTGTTTTAATATCTTGATCCAATTTTGGATTCAAGAAAAGAATCTTTTTAAGATTCCAGAACCAGTGGTTCATAAAAGAAGTACAAAGCACTATTTGTTTTCTTGATCTAATTTAGATCAAAGAAAACAAGTTTCTCTTGTTTTTCTTATTTCAGGGAACCAGAGGTTCATAAAAAAGTGCAAAACACTATTTTTATTTGTTTTTTATTAAAGATCATTGATCTTGTTCTTAGATCAATGATCTATTAGAAGAAATTCTTCTATCTAAAAGGCCTTTTACCTTTTTTTTTCTTGAAATTTCTTCAGAGTTCTCTCTGTTTGAAATTTTTGATTTCTCACAAAAATGTTGATGATTTTGAATTGAGGTCTATGGGCCTTTATATAGTGCCCATAAATTTGTTAAAGAGATTTTTCTCTGAATGATTTGGGGAATTTTCCCCACCGTTGGATTTTTGATCCAAGGGCTTCTGTTTTACAGAAGGCAATCTTCTTGTTTTAACAAGAACAGAAAAATCTTACTCGAATTTAATTCTGTTTGGCGCAAACGTCCCAGCGCGTGACACGTGTCAAGCAGCGCACAGCGCAGTGCACCTGCGCTTGCGCAACTGCACTGACACGTGTCGTGCAGCGCAATTGCGCCAGCGCATCTGCGCTGACACGTGTCGAGCAGCGAAAAGCGCAGCGCAACTGCGCTAGCGCATCTGCGCTGCGCAGTGCTTGCGCAACTGAAGCGTTGCTTCCTTTAATTTTTTTTTTAAATAGAGCTTTGCTCTGATTGGGCGCGCTGTCTCGGGCGCTGCGCTGATGTATCAGCTTTTGACACGTGGCGCGTTGCGCGCAGCGCAAAGAATCTGAAGCGTTGCTTCGAGTTTTGAATTTTGAAATTCAAACAGAGCTTTGCTCTGATTGGGGGAAGCAAATGCCCCCCCCACGGTTGCGCTCACGTGGCGCGCACGTGAGTGCAGCGGTGGTAAGATCCCGACCGTTGGATCAACGGGTGAGCTGAAGGGGTGCAAGCGCCTTATAAATAGGACCTCTGGCCCTTTAGAAAACTTCACCATTTTCTAGATTTTGATTTCCAGAGCTTTGCTCTTGCTTAAGAACTTCAGAGCTTTGCTCGTTTCCAAAGTTAGAAAACTTTTAGGTAAAATTAATTTAAATTAAATTAATTCAAATCAATCTTAACCAAAAGAGTTTTGCTCTCACAGATCTTTTGATCTGAAGAAATCCCCATTAGGGTTTCATAAACAGAGCTTTGCTCTCAAGAATTTGTTTTAGGGTTTCTTAACCCATGAACAGAGCTTTGCTCATTGACAGAATATAGATCTTTGGATCTTCTGATGATGAACTCTTAAGAGTTTTCTTGGATTTTCAAGATCCCAAAATTTTTAATTTTAAATTTCTTTGAAAGTTAAAATTTTCTTTTGATGGATTTTTTTTATCACCATTACAGAGCTAAGCTCTTTTTAAGGAATTTTATTCCTTTGAGACCAGAATTTGACAAGTGTCATTCTGTGACAGAGCTTTGCTCTGAAAGAGAAGATTTTCTCCTTGTCTCTGGGGATTCCCCACTGATGAGAATATTCTTTTAGGGATCTTTTCTTTAACTGACAGTCTCACCCAATGATGGGGCTATCTTATTAAATGAGGCACTTTCATCCAGATTTTGTGGGTCCCCTACCCACTGCACTGCAGTGTGGTGTAATTAATTTTAATTTAATTAATTTTTAAATTCAGTTCATTAAAAATTTTTAAACGCCAAGCGTTGGAATTGCAGCACTAACGACTATTTTTTGTTCCCTTGCAGTAACCATGTCTCTTGATACTTCATTCCCGTTCGCTCGCTCGGAGGAAGGGATTCCTGAAGCGCCCTTGGACCGCGAGGTTCTAGCCATGATTAAGGACCACGACCCAGAATACAAGAGTCTCCACCTTTGGGGGTCGTGGTATAATCAGATTATCATGGGTTGACGGAGCTTCATGTGCGCAGTACCATCAGAACCCATCACGACGATTCATTATGCCACCCCACCCTCGGTGCAGTATGCCGTAGAGATGGTTGATTGGACCTCGAAGGGCTTTCTTCATCCCGCCATAGATGCGATTCCGGTCCAGCGTCCTATGGTTTTGGATATCCTAGGACGCCGTATCTGTCAAGGCGAGGCGCGACCTTGGGGGCAATCATATAACATCGGTCTGATCCCTCACCACCCGATCGGCTATCTGCCGTGGGCCCGGTATATCCTGTCGATGAAGAAGTCGCAGTTGATAAGGTTAGGATTATATACTGCGGTTTACGTCTCCCTCTTCCAGTATCCCACGCTTCCCACCTGGTGGTTCAAGGCTTTCTTAGAGCAGTGGAACATTCCCACCCACACTTTCCTTGCAATGGATCGGGAAGTGTCAATTTCTCTGGAGGAGTTCACAGAGGTCTCCGATTTGCCGGTTATTGGGGAGCACTATAAGGAATTGCTTCCGACAGACGAGTATGTCTTCGGTGCTAAGCCGGTGGTAAGGGGCCTCACGCCGGAAAGTGCTGTTCAACACCAATTCCCAAATTTGATCAAAGTGTTGAACATCTATGAGGCCCTTTTCATCGAACATGGGAGTCGCCGAGTTAGCTTTGAGGATTTCATCGCTCGGTTCCTTCGCCCAAGCGTCCTCTCATCAGTAGCTGCCAAGTTTGCTACCCTGGATGACCCTTTCGGTCTAGGTTTGGATAACCTGCCGGCGAAGGAAATAGAACAAAAGGGTTTTTCCTTCCGGACTTCCCGACTATGTCTTTTGCAGAAATTGCAGCCCCTGGGATGGATGAGGAGGCCTTTTTCTTAGGATTTCTTGGGCTATGGCTGAGTTGGTTTGCGATCCCAATGCATTCTCGCCATATGTGGCCCTCTGTCTTTTACCCAGCTCACCGGATGACCATTGGGGTAAAAGTGGCCGTTGGGATCGCCGGCTTGGCACACTTGTATCATGGCCTCAGTCGAGCAGCGGACGCTAATGAACCTGGGGTACTGCACGTGGTCTTCTCGATGCACTACTTCGTATCGTGGCTCGAGCTACATACGTCAGGTGTCTTCGGCATGCACAAAAGGCCCTCGTTCTACAACAAGTGCGGTTTCCCTCGCATCATACAGTTGATTGGCGCATCAATTGTGACTCCATCGCTACGGAACGCTAGGGGTTTACTCTTTCGCCCCCACACCGTTGGAGACGGGATGTCTTTCATCGATAAGGTGTTGACTATTGGAAAGGCATCTACCACTGCGATGCGGCCACTACAAGACGCTTTCAAGGATGGAGCCTCAGTTTTGACGGCCCGGGAGACCCTCCACCTATATTTTATTAGACTGGGCTTCCTATTATTCAGGCAGAACGGTGCGGCGATTTTCATGAGATACAACCCGCATCGTTTCGCCCAGCAACTGAGCTACGATCAAGGGGTACCCTTGGAAGCTTTCCTACTGGAACCCGCTGCCACTGAAGAAGGGATGAAGAACGCGCTGCATCATTTCATGTGCCTGAATACGGGTTCTCACTTTTTTATCAGTGCGCCGGCTTGCGCTCCACGACTCCTCAACGTATATAAAGAATGGTACAATCATGCAACGGGAGCCGTTATAAAGGAGGAAAGGCGATTGCTGGTCGACCGTAAGGGTGCGCCTCCAGGTAGCGACCGCAACGCTCCTTCAGTGCCTAGGACCCCAGTAGTTGCCCCTCTAAAAGATGTTAGAGCCGGGCCATCGCGTACGCAAAGTCCTCCGCACGGGTTGCCGCTCCCCGATATTGCAGATACACCTCCAGCGCCCTGTGCTCCAGTGGAGACAGTGGTTGTAGCCTCGCCGGAGTCTGGCGTGGGTGCGGACATCGGGACCCGCCGTCCCAAAGTGGCTGCTAAGCGTAAGTCGATCTCGTGTGCACCTAGGGTTGGCGGGCAGAAGAAAAAGAAGTCGCTCTTCGCTGCAGACGTCGCGTTCGTTCAGGAACCCCACGCTCCCTATGGTGAGGGCCTGAGTGAATATGGGACCAACGAGGGGTTAGTTATGCCGCCGGATGACACAGACTTGGAGGCCACCCTCGAAACTTCAGCATGGTTGGCAAGGCGTGAGGCATGGCTGGCTAAGCTCGCAGAATCAGGTAATCACTAGTCGCATTTTCTATTGCATTATATCTTTATTATTACCTTTGACTAATATTTTTCCTTCTTTTCTTCCAACAGGCATCACCACTAAAGAAGCCATTGCCGCTTCCCTCGAGACCTTCCAAGAGGAGGAACGCCTTAGAGCGTCTTTAGGCCTTAGTAAGTTTCAATTCATCAAGTTTTCATTTTCCTTGTGTTATGGTCAATCTAACCTCTCCCTTTTTATCGCAGAAACCTCAATGCCGTTCCCGCCAAGCGACACAAATGTTCTGCCAGCTGCCGATGTTCCTGCTTCCTCTGGGCCACCGCAGGAGGTTCGTCTTGAAGAGCCTATGAGAGATGCCTTAAAGGCTCTGGAGGCGTCTTTGAACGAGGACGACGACGCTTCAATGAAGGAAGCATCAAAGAGGTCCATCGCGACAGCTCGGGAGGAAAGGAAGCGGTCGAGGCGCGAAGCAAAGGCACGCAGGGCTGCCTTGGCCATTGGAGCGGGCCCCAGCACCGTTCCTCATGCCGACACTCCATCAGAAGAGTCCCCGGTTGCCCTGTCTACAGCTCATAGACAGGCGATCCGCGCCAACAGGGAGGCTAACGACAAGTCCACCTCAGGTAATACTTCTTTCAGAATTTTGTTGTAAGAATTATAAAGTCGTCGGTTCTTATACATTCTATCTTGTAGGGCCAAGCCCAACCGAGGGGGAGGCGGAGACTGTCGAACCTGAGGGGCTAAGGGAAGAGGCATTGGTCGAGCCTGAGCCGGTGGCGGATGACACAGCCGGGATTGCTGGGCCCGAAATAGTGGCTGACGAACTGGTCATGTCCACTATGCCTGAGCAAGCGGTTGTTGCTGAGCCCGAGGTAGCAGCGGGCGGAGTGCCTGAGGCCGATGACCTCGTGGTGACGGTGGACGAGGCAACCGTGACTGCTGAGCCCGAGGGAGTAGCGGGTGAGGTAGACATGATTCCTGAGGATGAGCCAATCGCTCTTTCTCAGGAATCTGGTAATGCTCCGGTCATAGCCCTCCCCGCCTATGGTCCCCCGCCGTCTCCAGGTCTCGCGAGCACGACAACGGTTCTCATTGAGTCGGGTGATGAGGCCACGGGCGGTGGCCTCATGTCGATGGAGGAGGGAGTCGCCTCCGTTTTGGCCGGCAGCTCATCAGGTAAATCCCAAGTTACTGTCCTCTTTATCTTACAATCTTTTCTGACAAGTTCACATTTGTTCGTAACGCAGGTGCAGCCAGTGCTGATGCGCCATTGCTCGAGGGAGCGCCTTCAACTACTGCCTTGGCGGTGGTCACCTCTCAGTCCTCTCTCATACCATCGAAGATGTTGGACGGTATGGGTTTGCAACTTATTAATCTTATCTTTCAGACGTATAATTTGTATACCAAAGTCATACTGTTGTGCCTTTTAGGAGTGCTTTTTGACCATCTTTATCAGGTGTTGCTCCCACACTTCTCCTTCCCATCTGAACTCGGCGCTGGTGAGTATGTTTTCCGATTGAAATCTTTCTTTTTCGTTGATGGGATTACTTCTAACTTCTTTTTTGTCCCGACTGCAGTGCTACAAATCGAAGGAGGGGATGAAAGATCGGCTGCGCCACCGACCCTTCCGGCCTTTCCATCTGCCTCAGCTGGTACAGCGATTATTACACTGATAACCCCCCTTTTTATTTCCTGAACTGTTATCTGATCACATCTTGTTTCTTTTCAGCCGTCGTTCCGGTCTCGGCGCCCTTCGAGCCTCGCATCACAATGCCGGCAGGTCCTTATCTGAGACGTCCATCTTCGAAAGGCGCCGCGAATAGTCTGCGCATGTTGAGTGACTACGTCGAGGAACTCGACGTTGAAACTCCTACATCTGCCGCAGACTTCGCTACGGCGGTTAACCCGATGCTGGTGATACTCGTGAACTTTCATGACGAGGGCATCATCGCATCTTGGGTTAACCATTGCAGGGAGATCGAGGCCCGCCTGCATCAGCTGGAGTCGATACGTCCCGCTCCCGAGACCTTAGCCGCCAGTAATCAAATAGCAGCGTGGATTGAGCAGAGCACTTCTTACTTCCTCCATCTCGAACAAGAAGTCATTTCAAGGCGTAAGGAGCGCGGTGAGACTTCGAGCAAGTCTGCCCAACTGCATGCTCGGGTGGAGGCCAATGCTGCACGGCTAAAGGTTGTCTTTGAGGGTCTTCTGCAATGCCTTTCCGAAGGGTTATCACTGAGGCAACAGCTTGACGTTGTCGAGCGGGATGCACCTAGCCAGGAAGCAGCCCAGAAGGCGGTCGAGGAGCAACTTTCATCCTTTTTGCAGCAGCGGTCCCAGGTGGAAGTGGAGGTGGCCGCGGCAGCCACTCAGGAGGAGGCGCTGAAGGAAGTGCGAGAGCAGCTTGCGGATTTGTTAAAGACACTTCCTCCTCTGTAGCTATCCCTCTTTGTATCGTTTGTACTTGTAAATAAAAAATGTATATACATATTTTTTATTCTTTAACACAATGTATCATGTACTCAATCAAGTTTATGAATAAAAGATACACATTTTTTTTGTAATGTCTTGTGTCATTTCTCTTCCTTTTCTTTCTTTTATTATCAGCATGCCACCTTAGTAAACATGGTTGACAGATAATTAGAGCAAGCATCTTGATTTCCTCAAGAAATAGCGATGGCTTAGGCCGCAGGTTCAGATCTGCCGCCTAAGACTTTTCAACTCTATGAGCCGTGAGGGTCTCATAGAGATTTTTCTCCCTACGGATCGAGAGGATTTCGTAGGTGTGTTTTCTCCTTAGGAATCGTGAGGATTCCTAAGTGCGTTTTCTCTTATAAGTCGTAAGGATCTTATAAGAGAATTTTTCCCTCTTACGAGTCGAGAGGACCCGTAAGCGGTTGTTTCCCTCCTTGTCGAAATTCGACTTTGGAGAGTGAGACCCGTGAATAGTATGCAAGAGACCGTTTTAGACCGACTTGCAGTGTCCCATTGTTCAGGAAACAAGTCTTTAATCTCTACTGCCTGAGGCTTCCTCTTGCAAGTTGAGACGAATCGGGAATTTCCCGTGGAGACACTGGTTTCTCTGCGAGCCGACGCGAATCAGGAGGCTCTCATCAAGGATATTTGTTTCCCTGAATTGAGGTATTTTCCATGGATATTTGTTTCCCTGGTGTTGAAACGGATCGAGAATTTCCCACGGAGATACTGGTTTCTCTGCGAGTCGACGCGAATCAGGAGGCTCTCATCAAGGATATTTGTTTCCCTGAATTGAGGTATTTTCCAAGGATATTTGTTTCCCTGGTGTTGAAACGGATCGAGAATTTCCCACGGAGACACTGGTTTCTCTGCGAGTCGATGCGAATCAGGAGGCTCTCATCAAGGATATTTGTTTCCCTGAATTGAGGTATTTTCCAAGGATATTTGTTTCCCTGGTATTGAAACGGATCGAGAATTTCCCATGGAGACACTGGTTTCTCTGCGAGTCGACGCGAATCAGGAGGCTCTCATCAAGGATATTTGTTTCCCTGAATTGAGGTATTTTCCAAGGATATTTGTTTCCCTGGTGTTGAAACGGATCGAGAATTTCCCACGAAGACACTGGTTTCTCTGCGAGTCGACACGAATCAGGAGGCTCTCATCAAGGATATTTGTTTCCCTGAATTGAGGTATTTTCCAAGGATATTTGTTTCCCTGGTGTTGAAACGGATCGAGAATTTTCCACGGAGACACTGGTTTCTCTGCGAGTCGACGCGAATCAGGAGGCTCTCATCAAGGATATTTGTTTCCATGAATTGAGGTATTTTCCAAGGATATTTGTTTCCCTGGTGTTGAAACGGATCGAGAATTTCCCACGGAGACATTGGTTTCTCTGCGAGTCGACGCGAATCAGGAGGCTCTCATCAAGGATATTTGTTTCCCTGAATTGAGGTATTTTCCAAGGATATTTGTTTCCTTGGTGTTGAAACGGATCGAGAATTTCCCACGGAGACACTGGTTTCTCTGCGAGGCGACGCGAATCAGGAGGCTCTCATCAAGGATATTTGTTTCCCTGAATTGAAGTATTTTCCAAGGATATTTGTTTCCCTGGTATTGAAACGGATCGAGAATTTCCCACGGAGACATTGGTTTCTCTGCGAGTCGACGCGCATCAGGAGGCTCTCATCAAGGATATTTGTTTCCCTGAATTGAGGTATTTTCCAAGGATATTTGTTTCCCTGGTGTTGAAACGGATCGAGAATTTCCCACGGAGACATTGGTTTCTCTGCGAGTCGACGCGAATCAGGAGGCTCTCATCAAGGATATTTGTTTCCCTGAATTGAGGTATTTTCCAAGGATATTTGTTTCCCTGGTGTTGAAACGGATCGAGAATTTCCCACGAAGACACTGGTTTCTCTGCGAGTCGACACGAATCAGGAGGCTCTCATCAAGGATATTTGTTTCCCTGAATTGAGGTATTTTCCAAGGATATTTGTTTCCCTGGTGTTGAAACGGATCGAGAATTTTCCACGGAGACACTGGTTTCTCTGCGAGTCGACGCGAATCAGGAGGCTCTCATCAAGGATATTTGTTTCCATGAATTGAGGTATTTTCCAAGGATATTTGTTTCCCTGGTGTTGAAACGGATCGAGAATTTCCCACGGAGACATTGGTTTCTCTGCGAGTCGACGCGAATCAGGAGGCTCTCATCAAGGATATTTGTTTCCCTGAATTGAGGTATTTTCCAAGGATATTTGTTTCCTTGGTGTTGAAACGGATCGAGAATTTCCCACGGAGACACTGGTTTCTCTGCGAGTCGACGCGAATCAGGAGGCTCTCATCAAGGATATTTGTTTCCCTGAATTGAGGTATTTTCCAAGGATATTTGTTTCCCTGGTATTGAAACGGATCGAGAATTTCCCACGGAGACATTGGTTTCTCTGCGAGTCGACGCGCATCAGGAGGCTCTCATCAAGGATATTTGTTTCCCTGAATTGAGGTATTTTCCAAGGATATTTGTTTCCCTGGTGTTGAAACGGATCGAGAATTTCCCACGGAGACACTGGTTTCTCTGTGAGTCGACGCGAATCGGGATTTTCTTCGTCAAGGATGTTTGTTTCCTCGAGTCGAAGGATTTGCCGAAAACACTGGTTTCTTCGTGGTTGGGACGAACCGTCGAGATTTGGCTTCGTTTTCTGGCGGAGCCTGTTGGGAAAGTATGGTTCCCTTTTTGTTTGCACCCTTGGATTGTATACAGGGATCGATGTGATCTCAACTGTAGGGCCAAAGTTTTATCATTTCATTTTTTTTGTTTTATTTCCACGATGCTCTATCATTTCAGCTTTTATATCACGAAGGTCGCGATTGCCCAATCATTTCGGCTATTTTTCGCGGTGCCCAATCATTTCGGCTATTTATTTTATTTTCACTCGCTGCTTTTTATTGCGAGTTGCCCAACCATTTCGGCTATTTTTGTATGCATACGTTTTTACTTGCTGCTTTTTATTGCAAGTTGCCCCATCATTTCGGCTATTTCGTATGCATGTGCGGCCCACCGGTTTTTCACCGTAAACCTGAAATTAGACACCGATTTCGGCATCAGCACCGCTACAACTGGGATATTGCCAGGACCGAATCATCATTTGCTTCCGTCGATGTCGAACAAAGGTGGCTTAGCGAACAGGGTTAAGGTCCTGTCGACTAAGGCTTTTAACTTCATGAGCCGTAAGGGTCTCACAAAGATATTTCTCCCTACAAATCGTGAGGATCGTGTAGGTGTATTTTCTCCTTAGGAATCGTTAGGATTCCTAAGTGTACGTTCCTCTATAAGTCGTAAGGATCCTACAAGAGTGTTTTCTCCTTGTAAGTCGAGAGGACTTATAAGGGTTGTTCACCATGCGTACGTATCCCCAGTCACGGATGGGACTTGGTTAGGGAAATGTTTATTCGCGCCCGTGGATTGTATACAAGGGTCAGTATTGAACCACTTGTAGGGCAATATCGGAAGTTGTGGGGGTTGCTTAAGCACAGGTTTAGGTCTCTGTAACTTAAGACTTTCAAATCTTATGAGCCGTGAGGGTCCCATAAGAGAGTTCTCCTTACGAGTCGTGAGGATCTCGCAAGTGTATTTTCTCCTTAGGCATCTGGGGATCCCTAAGTGTGTTGCTCCCTTGTGAGTCGTAAGGATCTCACGCGGGTGATTTCTCCTTACAAGGTCGAGGGGGCCCTGTAACTGTCTTTTAAGGAGGTTGCGCCCTTTCGGGTTTTCACAAACACTCGCCGGTAGTCCTGCTGTTTTTACTCAAGGAGCCCTTTCGGGTTTTTCATCCGTGCCCATTTTGCTTATGGACATAACGTTTTTTTTATTCTTTTTATTTTTATATATATTTTTTATTTATCTCGTCAGCCTAAGGATGCTGCGGTATTAGTTTAAGGACGTTTCGATCCTTCATTAGTTTAAGGACGTTTCGGTCCGGCATTAGTTTAGGGACGTTTCGGTCCGGCGTTAGTTTAAGGACGTTTCGGTCCAGTATTAGTTTAAGGACGTTTCGGTCCAGCATTAGTTTAAGGACGTTTCGGTCCATCATGAGAAGGCTGGCTACTGCTTATGAAGTTTGAGCTTAGGAAGATAGCGAGCGGACATAGTCGTCGTCATCTATCATTGACCTAGGCAGTAACTTGCTAAGCGTGGTATTTCTTTAGGAATCGGCTATTTATTGGCCGGTAAGGCCTTTCACCGTGCATATCCATGAGTACATAGGCTCCACCCTGGTAGACCTTGTCTATGACGTACGGGCCTTCATAGTTTGGCTCGAACTTTCCCCGCTTGGCGCGATTAGGGATCATAGGCCTTTTGACCACTAGCACGGTTCGCCTTGGCGGAATGTCCTCGGTCGGGTCAATCTTTCATATGAGCGCATCATTTTTGCTTTATAAGCCTCCAGATTTTGTTGCGCTATGAGCCGGGTTTCATCAAGGGCATCAAGCTCCTCAAGCCGAAGGTGAGCATTTTCTTCGTCTGTTAGCTCGTAGTGGACTGCCACTCGTAGAGAGGGTAACTCTATCTCGAGGGGGAGTACTGCTTCTGTACCGAATACCAGCGCATATGGCGTTGTGTTTATGGCTGTCTTGAACGTAGTTCGATACGCCCAAAGAGCTTCTTGCAGTCTTTCGTGCCAGTCCTTCTTATTTCGGGACACCGTTTTCTTCATGATCTTTGTCAAGGTCTTGTTGAAGGCTTCAGCTAGACCGTTAGCTCGCGGATTATAAACCGAGGAATATCACCAGTCTATATTGTGTTGTTGCGCGAAGCGACTAATCTTGTGGCTTCTGTAAGCTGGCCCGTTATCGGAGATAATCCGGCGCGGAGTTCCAAACCGATATAGGACGTGCGTCTTGAAGAAATGGAGGATATTCTCCGTCTTAACTTCCCTCAGCGGTACTGCTTCTGCCCATTTGGAGAAGTAGTCAGTCGTCGCCAAGATGAATCGATGTCCCCTGGATGATGCTGGTTCGATGGGGCCGACTATGTCAGTTCTCCACATTTCGAATGGCCAGCTAGCCACCGTTGGATGGAGAGGATTTGGGTGCTGGTGGATGAAGTCCCCGTGAATTTGGCATGAGTGGCACTGCTTCTCATATTCAAGGCAGTCCTGAATCATCGTGGGCCAGTAGTAGCCCATCCGTTTGATCTTCAACTTCATCTTTGGGCCTGCTTGGTGAGAACCGCAGAGTCCGTCATGAACTTCCTGAACGACTCTTTTCGCTTCGTCGGGTCCCAGACATCTCAACCACAAAGAATCAAATGAACTCTTGTACAGAGTATCGTTGACGAAGGCGAAAGACAGAGCTCGTTTCATAAGCTGATGTCTTGAGGACGCATCTTCGGGCGTTCGACGGTATTTGAAGTAGTCTATAAAGACTTCTCTCCAATCCTCGGTATTTTCCCGATCTTTTATTTGCATGGTCGTCTACTCAGTCGCTTCCTTCTCTTCGGGTGATTCCGGAGATATTTCCGCTGGGGCGAGCACCCGACGGCTTTGTACCACAATTCTGACGTCATCGAGGTTCTCATCAGCCAGTTCCTTAGCGAGCTTGGCCAACGCGTCCGCTTTGCTGTTTTCCGCGCGCGGTATGTTTTCTAAAGTATAGAAAGGGATTTGGGTCAACAGTTGCTGCACCTTCTCGCCGTACTTCACCAACTCTGGTTTGCACGTCTGGTAGTCGCCATTTACTTGACTAACGACTAGTTGAGAATCTCCGTATATGAGGAGGTTTTCAATTCCCATGTCGATGGCGATTTCGAGGCCGGCTATCAAAGCTTCGTATTCGGCTTCGTTATTTGTCCTCGGCTCTGTTAGGGAGAAAGCAAAGCGCATTATCCCTCCTTGTGGAGTTACAAAGATGAGTCCTACCCCCGATTTGATTATAGGGGTACTTTGTTTGCACTTTTTCACGGAAGATGCTCTATCGAAATAAATCTCCCTTCGGGTATCACCACCGTCGATTGCGTCGAACGCATGTTCGTCAGGCAGATCGCAATTCAGAGGAGAATCGGCGGGTATCAGATGCTCAGCGAGAAAGTCGGCGATGGCCTGGCCTTTCACTGCCTTGAGAGGTTGATACATTATCGAGAACTCCATCAAGAGCAGGGCCCATTTAGCGAGTCGTCCCGTCAATATGGCCTTCGACATTAAATATTTAAGGGGGTCTACCTTCGAAATGAGACGGACTTCATGTGCCAACGCATAGTGCCTGAGCTTTGTTATCGCAAAGTTCAACGCCAGGCAGTGTTTTTCAATGGGGGAGTAGTTGCTTTCTGCCCCCAGTAGAACTCGACTTAAGTAGTAGAGTGCTCTTTCTTTCCCTTGATTGTTTTCTTGTGCCCATAATGCGCCTAAGGAACCTTCGAGGGAGGTTGTATAAAGAATGAGGGGCTTTCCCTTGACCGGAGCAGCCAACACTGGCGGGTTCTGCAAGTATTGCTTGATTTCATCTAGCGCGCTTTGGCATTTTGGTCCCAGATGAACGGAGTTCCCTTCTTCATCAGGTGGTTGTAAGGACGACACTTGCCTGAAAGGTTGGCTATAAACCGTCGTATATACGCAAGCTTTCCTTGGAGAGACCGCAGCTGTTTGAGTGTTCTTGGCGGAGGCATTTCCATGATCGCCTTTATTTTTTATGGATCTATCTCGATACCCCGGTGTCGGACGATGAATCCCAGGAATTTGCCCAAGGAAACTCCGAATGCGCACTTGAGAGGGTTCATCTTCAAGTTATATTATCGAAGGCGTTGAAATACGGTCTTCAAATGTTCGAGATGTTCCTCGTATGATTTGCTTTTAACCACGAGATCGTCGATATAGCACTCAACGATTTCATGTATGAGGTCATCGAACATTTTCGTCATGGCCCTCTGATAGGTGGCACCGGCATTCTTCAAACCGAAGGGCATCACCTTGTAGCAGAATATACCCAAAGGAGTCCTGAAGGCGGTGTGTTTCTGGTCTTCGGGATGCATCTTTATCTGGTTATACCCCGATGAGCCGTCCATGAAGGAGAAAACCTTATGAGTGGACGTATTGTCTATCATCAGTTCGGTGACTGGCACTGGGAAATCGTCCTTTGGGCAGGCTTTATTGAGATCCCGAAAGTCTACGCATATGCGCACTGTCCCATTTTTCTTCATTACCGGGACGATGTTGGCGATCCATTCAGGATATTGAACCTCTTGGATAAAACCAGAGTCGATCAGCTTCTTGACCTCGGCGTTGATCCTCATTTCAAGCTCGAGCCGCATTCTTCTTGGTGCCTGCTTAACTGGCTTGACGTCTGGGGATATTGCCAATTTGTGCACAGCAATTTCTTGATCTAATCCCGGCATTTCGGAGTAGTTCCATGCGAAGCAATCTTTATGCTGCATAAGCAAGTCTTTTAACGAAGCCACCTTCTCTTCAGACAGCAGCTCACTAATGAATGTCGGTCGCGGGTCATTCGCCGTCCCCAACTCAATTTTCTTGAGGTTATCTGCAGTGGTATGGATTCCATCTTCCAGCTCTTTTGGCGCTGGTGGAAATTCTGAGATTACCTCGTCGTTGCTGTTTTAGAAGCACCAGGGAAGGTCATCCATGTTCTCGGGCTCTCCTTTAGATATCGTTATCACGTGAAAAGTACGAATTCGTTTCCAATCCCAATGTGGAACCGGTTCTTCTTTCGTGGCCTTGGGTTCGTGCTTTTGTGGCGGCGCTACCCTCCAGTTGTCGGACAGAGCGAACTTGCCAAGCTGATACTGATATTCGACCCAATTCTTGAAGGTGAAGCAGTCTTCGAAAGGATGCCCTACCACTCGGTGATAAAAGCAATAGTCTGGGTGCGAGACTTCGCCTGCTTGTTCGGGGTGTTTGGACTCCTGCAGCATAAGCATCAGATGTTTTATAGCGAGGTCGAGTATTTTCTTCGTCTTGTCTCGAGGAAAAGAGTACGCTCGACCCATTTTTCTCATGAGGGATAGATCGGAACCGCTCGATTTTCGCTCGCGTGGCCTCTTAGCCCCGCTTTGTTGCTGTTGAGCGCCTTTTTCGCGTTTCGACTTGTTTCTGCCTCTGCGTCGAGCCTTTTTTACAACAGGTTGACATGGAGCGGCATCTTCATCCTTCACAGCTTGTTAGAGGAGGCGTTGCGGTTTGGCTTTCTCGTAAATGACCATTTCGCGGTTATGGTCGTCTCGGACTTTTTGACCAGCTTCCCTTATAAGTTTGTCCATTTGTTCTTCGAACGACGGACTGGGCACTTTTTTGTCTGGAACTTTTACTGGTTCAGGATTAGCGTCCTCCCATTGAGCATCCACTTCTTCATCGAAGTCATATACGACGTAGCAACCGTGTAGTAGCTCTCGTTTCTTTGACCGGATGTACCCAAGCCGGATTGTTTCCATTCTCCCATTAGAAAACTTGCGTTGAGTTCCGGGAACGTTCCAGACTTTGTCGTAGAACTTGGCTTTTCGAACGGTCTGCTTGAATGATATCCCCTGACGTTTTAGCAGCCTCTTCAAGCCCTCTGTATAATATCTGGGGAGACGGATGGGCTGAAGCTTGTCAAGCGTAGGGTCCGCGCCATGCCAGGTTTCTTTCTCCACTCTGGTTTCTTCAGAGCGGTAGAATAGAATTGCTTTTTCGCTTTCTCGCCTGGGAGGGATATAGAACGTCTGCAGCTCTTCTACATTGTAGATATCAAGTGCATCCAGTTCTTTACGGTGTTTAAGCGGCACCATGGCGACTTGTAGATTTTGTTCTTCGTCAGCGGACGTTTGTATTGAAGGTCGAGCGGGGAATACAGCATGGACCTCATCTTCCGAGTCGCTACCAAAGATCAACATAGGAGCGGACGGTCCTGGCTTGTTGTGTCGAGACGGCCCAGAGTAAACTATCTCTTCTTCCTCCTCGGTATCACTGCCGAAGACAGGGATGGTGGCATTAGCTTTGTTCTCCGGCTTGTGACACCTCTCCGTGTCTTCGAAATCCGGTAAGAAGTATTTGGCATCTTCATATTTGCGGACCTCGTTTACGGAGAACGGGTTTAGTTCTCCCGCCACGGTATACTCGAGACCATCCTTAGCATACTTCATACACTGATGTTGCGTAGAAGGAATGATGTTATACTCATGTAACCACGGTCGGCCGAGCAGAGCATTGTAGCATGTCTTGGCATCTATGACGTGGAACTTAATGTCCGTGACGAGTAGCCCGAAGCGTAGCGTCAGTATCACAGACCCAAGAGTTCTTGATGACTGGGAGTCGAACCCGGAGAGGGTGATCTTGTCACGAGCAAGGTGCTGGATGCTCATGCAGATTTCTTTTAGCACCCGAACATTGAGGAGGTTAACGGAGGATCCATTATCGATCAGGATTTTGCCTATCTTTATATCATGGAAGAATCCTAAGACATAGAGGGGGCGATTGTGTTCACACGTCCCAAGGAGAAGGTCTTCATCCCCAAAAGTGACATCGGCCGTGTGCACTTCCTCTAACTCATCCTTCATCTTTTCTTCAGCCAGGAAAGCTTGGAATTGCTCCGGATCCTGTAATGCCTTGATTAACGAATCTCTCGCCTCCTTCGATAGCAAAAGGGCGTCAAGAATGCTGAGCTGCAAGGGTAATTTCCTCAGGTGCGCTAGAACGTTGTAATCCACCTTATTTTTCTTTGGCGGGTCTTTGGCGGCTAGCTCTTCCATGACTTGGCCATCTAGGGTAATATCCTCAGAGACCTTTTCTTTCTCTTTGTCTTTTCTGTTTGAGGGTCTGTCACGCCCCGCTTCCCAGAGTACGCTAAAATGGGCACATGACATAGCCAACCATGCTACCTGTGGGTAGGAAGTATCCATCCACAGTCACATTACGTTGTAGAGATATCAAGAACAAAATAAAACTATATAAAACATGTCCATAATCCAAGATAACATGAGTCAAGAATAAATAAATGCGGAAGCGAAAGATTCAATACAAAATAACTGGAATGTATGTCCCATAATGCGGGCTCACATCAGGAATAAAATGCAGTAAAGAAAGCTAACTACTGCTAACACTCACAGCTCAGCCTGTCGGCTGAAGTACTCCTGCTCGGGCTGCGACAGCGGTACAGAATCTGGGCCATGCAAAACCCAGACGTCAGCGCGTCAAGTCATCAAGTAATATATATGAACAGTGTAGCAGGCAGTGCAATATAAACATGAATAAAACAAGAGTACCAATAATATAAGTCAGAGCAGTGCAGGGTAATGTGCAGTGGGTAAACTAAACTGTTCTATCAGGTTTTCTGTTCTAAAGTCTTTGAAATCAAATTGATGAATCATCGATGTAACTCAATAGTATCCCGTGCATGCCCGGGACCACGGTCTAAGACTCTCGGGCTGAAACCGAGACGTGCCGCTAGGCACTACAAGGGAAAGGATAAAGACCAACGATGTCAGCAGCATCGTCACGAGGCAGGCCTGGCCTCTAAAACTGATCAGTACAGGTAGTGAACTGTTGAGTTACAAGTCAGGTTTCACCTTTGATTTCCCCATACCCCCAAGTTATATGTGTAAGTCAAGTCAGGTATCCCGAAATCAAGAAACTAATGTCAACACAGGATCAGGTAAACAGGTTTGTCTGGATAGACAACAGGGACGGTCCATGAGGACTACATGTCAGGTTTATTGGCATTAGACACAAGATCAGGTAACGGGTCAGGTCATGGTACATCATGTCAAGTCAAGCAGTATACAGTACCATGTCGGGTCAATCAATGTGTAGATAGCAAGACAGGTCAAGAAGCAAGCGATATCATAGGTGTACTCACAATCAGTTATATAATCAAGCATGGGTATCAACAACATGAGATAAGCAATGAATTAAGCAATAGGCAGATTCATTCAATTCGCAATACCGTTATCAATTGTGTCACAGAGATGATTTCAACCATATAAGAATGCAGTAAGACAATTATAGCCATTTAATCATGTTAACAAGTTTAAGACTTCATAGATGCAATGTTATACGTGTATATAGGTTCCACGAATGAAATCACAGTTTAAGCAGGTTAAATGTATACGAGTGTCCGAATGAAGTAAAACGGTAGAAAAGGTGCCATAGGCTACATCATCAGTGAAAGTGTAATCAAAACATGTAAATGTGATTATTAGGTTCCAAATTAGTAATTACAACAGGTAGGTTCCAAGTTTTGAAAGATAAATGATATTTAACAATATTGAACATGAAAAAGTAGGAAATTATAATACCAAAGTTAAATTGCGGGTTTTAGGGTGTCATTAATTATAAGTAAATATTGTTTAGCATGTAGCAAGGTGTACTTGCCTCGACGAGTCGCGGATCGGGAAAACGGAACGTAAAACGTTGGCGGGGAAAACTCACGACGGGCGCACGGTTCACAGAATGAACCCAAACGACGAACAGTGGAATCACACAGGTCATGGTACCTCGCTGGAACGTCGAGACGCGTTGTCGGCATCGTCGGATTCCGGCCAAGAAATGAACAGTAAATGATCAAGACATGCAAACAAGAAGAGAAGAGAAAAATAGAGAAAAAAGGGAGGAGGATCTGAGAAGGGGTGCTCACGATGATCCGTGGGACGGGTGGTGACGGTCGACCTCGTCGACGGAGCTCCGGCGGTCGGCCAACAGTGACCGCGAAAACTGCAGATTACCAAAAAATGAGTATAGAAAAGAAGGAAGGAGGAAGAAGACGGGTAGGTAATGCTTACAGGAGGTTGAACGAAGGCCAGGGCACGGAGGCGAGACCGCCGGCGGTGACAGATCCGGCGGCGCAGATGCGTGCAGGGTGCAGGTGGCCGCGGTAGCAGGTGCAGGGTGCACGGGGTTGATGAAGGAGGAAGGAGGGTGAAGAGGGCGAGGAGGCGAGGAGGATGGCGGGAAGCGACGAAGAGGTGATCGTCAGTAGCAGGTGCAGGAGCGGGGTGAAGCGGCTAGGCTCGCAAAAGAAGAAGGAGGAGGTGGCGAGGAGAGGGAGGCTCGGTTGAGGGCGAGGAGACAAGTCCGGTGGTGGTGGTGTCGGCGTTGGGGCTGCGGCGGCGAGGGCAAGGCGGCTGGGGGTTTGCGCGATGGTGGGTTCTGCGATCGTTCAAAAAGAAAAGGAGGAAGAAGGTAGGAATATATTTATAGAAGAGAGAGAGAGAGATGAGAGAGAGACGGGAAGAGAGAGAGACGGGGGAGAGAGAGAGAGAGACGGGGAGAGAGAGGAGAGAGGTAGAGACGGGGAGAGAGAGAGAGGATAGAGATAGAGGGAGGAGGAATGAGGTGGGGCCACGGGAATCTATGAGGGTTCGTGATTGGCTGAAGAACGATTTAAATGTTAGGAAAATATTTAAGAAGATTTAAAGATTTAAGGGAACAGTGAAATTTATATGGTTAAGAAAAATATACGATGGTTTAAAATATATTAAAATTTGGGATTTTGGCGCAAAGTAAAACATTTCCAAATCGCGCCCGGGTCGGGTCCAAAAATTTGAAATTGAAATAATAGAATTTTAAGCGGGATCCAAAAGTGAAAATGAAGTGTTTTACAATCAAAAAGCATACCCCCAAAACGAACACACGTACGTGCGCGTAGCCGTCCAAACTCGCCCGTTTCACTGAACGGGACAAGAACACGACGCACGGACGCTACAACGGGGTTAGGGGTGTCAAGCAGGCCAAGATGAATATTTTTAATTTTATTTTAGATGCCAAAAATTGTTATATGCAGAAATGAATTTGCCGGGTAAAAATTTACAGTAAGTAACAATCAAGCAAGATAAATGAAATGAGTGCCACACTACGTTCAAACGGTAACAGAAATTAGTAGCATTGGGCTCGGGTGTTACATTATACCCAACTACAAAAAGAATTTCGTCCTCGAAATTCCAAGAATACAAAGATAGATTACTACAAGAAAAGGTGAGGAAACTCCTGCCGGATTTCATCTTCTCGTTCCTAAGTGGACTCTCCATGCGGGCGATTACCCCAAGAAACAAGCACAAGAGGGATCACCTTGTTCTTAAGAACATTTTCCCTTCGATCCACGATTTCAATCGGTCGTTCCTCAAATGTCAAGTCTTCTCGTACTGTTAGCTCCGAATGATCCAATATGTGCGTTTCATCTCGAACATACCTTCGTAGTTGAGATACGTGAAACACATCGTGCACATTCGCCAAGGACCGCGGTAACGCCAAACGATATGCTACCTCACCAACACGCTCCAAGATCTCAAAGGGTCCAACGAATCGAGGACTAAGCTTTCCTCGACTTCCAAAACGAATCACCCCTCTAGTCGGTGATATCTTCAGGAATACCAAATCACCCACGGCGAACTCTAGAGGTCTTCTTGACGTATCTGCCCAACTCTTCTGTCGGTCTTGTGCTGCCTTCATATGATTTCTGATAGTGTTAACCTTCTCGACTGTGCACAACCAAATCTGGTCCCAAAAATCTTCGTTCACCGACATCGTCCCAACAAACAGGTGAACGACATTTACGACCATACAAAGCTTCAAATGGAGCCATCTGGATAGTTGCCTGAAAACTGTTATTGTAAGAAAACTCCACTAAATGTAGATGATCCTCCCAAGAACCCTTGAAGTCCAACCTGCATGCTCTCAACATATCCTCAAGAGTTTTGATCGTTCTCTCCGACTGACCATCAGTTTGAGGATGATAAGCTATGCTAAACTTCAATCGAGTCCCCAAACTTTCCTGTAAACTCCGCCAAAAGTGTGATAAGAACCGAGTGTCCCGATCGGACACGATGCTCACCGGTACTCCATGCAATCTTATAATCTCTTGCATGTACCGCTCTGCCAAAGTCTCTGTTGATTGACCAACCCGGAAAGGAATGAAGTGAGCTGCCTTGGTCAACCGATCAACAATCACCCATACAGCATTGTTGCCTTTTGGACTCCGCGGTAAATCCGTCACAAAATCCATGGTTATATGTTCCCACTCCCACTGAGGAATCAGAAGTGGTTGCAATAAACCAGCAACCCTTTGATGTTCAGCCTTAACTTGCTGACACACCAAGCACTTTGCCACAAAGCAAGCAATCACCCGTTTCATGCCTTCCCACCAGAAATGCTGTCGAACATCTCGATACATCTTTGTGCCTCCTGGATGTACAGAATAAGCTGAACTATGTGCCTCCTTCATAAGCTCTTCACGAATATCCCCCTTTGGCACACACAAACGGCTACCATACATCAACGAACCATCTTCGTGGATCAATAAATCTGTTCGTAGTCCGGCTTCAATCTGTTCTCGAAACTTTTGCAGTCTAGGGTCCTGCGATTGTGCTGCTTTAATATTCTCGATCAACGATGACTGTACTTGCAGCTGCATCAACTGTCCCGTATAATGCGGTAGCACAACCTCCAAGTCAAATCTTCCAAAATCTGCAACGATCTCCTTCTGCGTAGTTAACACCTGAATTGCTGGTAACCGACTAAGCGCATCCGGCATGACGTTAACCTTCCTCGGATGGTACTTAAGATCAAGATCGTAGTCAGCCATCAGCTCCAACCATCTACGCTGCCTCATATTAAGCTCCTTCTGTGTGAACACATACTTCAAGCTCTTATGATCAGTAAAAACTTCGACCCTTTCGCCCAAAAGGTAGTGTCTCCAAATCTTCAAAGCGAAATTCACAGCCGCAAGCTCCAAGTCATGAGTTGGGTAATTCTTCTCATGGGTCTTCAACTGTCTCGATGCGTATGCTACAACCTTACCATGCTGCATCAAAACACATCCCAATCCTTTCCCAGACGCGTCGCTGTGAATCACCAATCCTCCGGAATTGTCTGGCACGGTCAGAATAGGGGCGGTTATCAACTTCTACTTCAACGTCTCAAAAGCTAACGGACATTTGTCCGTCCATACAAAAGGCACCTCCTTGCGCGTAAGCTTGGTTAACGGCTCCGCCAGACGAGCAAAGTTCTCCACAAATCTTCTGTAATACCCGGCGAGTCCAAGAAAACTTCTTATCTCCGCAACATTCTTCGGAATCGGCCAATCACGAACTGCTGCAATCTTTTCTGGATCGACGGCAATTCCATCGCCAGACACAACATGCCCCAAAAACTTTACTTCCTCCAGCCAAAACTCGCACTTACTCATCTTCGCATACAATTTCTCTTGTCTCAACATTTGCAGTGCGATCTTCAAATGCTCAGCATGCTCTTCAAAACTCTTCGAGTAAACCAGAATGTCGTCAATGAACACCACAATAAACTGATCCAAGAATGGTGAAAAGATTCGGTTCATCAAGTCCATGAATACTGCCGGCGCATTCGTTACTCCGAAGGGCATCACTAAGTACTCGTAATGTCCATACCGAGTTCGGAACGCTGTCTTGCAAATAACTTCTTCTTTCACTCAGACCTGATGATATGGGATCGTAAATCCAGCTTCGAGAATACCCTCACGCCACTAAGCTGCTCGAAAAGTTCGCCAATGCGAGGGATCGGGTACTTGTTCTTAATAGTCACCCGGTTTAATTCTCGATAGTTGATGCACATCCTTCTTGTGCCATCCTTTTTCTTTACTAGAAGAACTGAAGCTCCCCAAGATGAGTTACTGCTTCGAATCCAACCCTTCTCAAGCAATTCAGCAACCTGTTTCTTGACTTCTTCCAACTCTACTGGTGCCATTGGATAATACGCTTTGGATACTGGCGCTGCCCCAGGAATAAGATCAATTGCGAACTCCACGTCTCGTTACGGCGGTAAATCCGATATATCTTCAAACACGTCCATCAAATCACGAACAACAGCCGGTCCTTCACTTTTATCAACTTCCATAGATGCAAGAATGTTGTTTGTCGTCCTAGCCCTAAACTTGACTGGCCCGACAGAACAGCTTCCTTACCGCAACTGCTGTCTGCTGCAAACTTCCCTTCATCCTAGATAAACTCTGCTGCTCTCGGCTGCCGCAAGTACTTGTGAGAAAGTGGTCAAACCTAAGGAGACAATCTGCCTCTGGATGTCCACGTCCAAGCTGCGCATGAACCTCCGTGCCCTGTTTGCATCGTTGGCAACTAAAGGTCCAGCGAATCTGCTGAGTCTTGTCCATTCTGCTGCATGCACATCTACCGGCGTTCCCTTCTGCTTTAGCCCGATGAATTTCTCTTCCATTTCCTCCCGTGCGGTCCGCGGGAAGAACTTCTCTAGGAACTCTTTGGAAAATCCGCCTACTTGATCGGCTTGGGCAAACGGTTCTCCTCCACAAGCCACCATTCTTGGGCGTAATCCACTAACTGAATGCGTACCACATCAACTCCTTTCTCATCTGGAATCTGTGCCGCAACCAGCAAGTTCTCTGTGTCAACTAGCCACTGCTCCGCTGGCAACGGCTCCTCCGGACCAGTAAATGTAGACGGACCCAAACGCCTGAAATCTGCTACTGTCCCTACTCGGTCAACTGGTTTAGCTCCAACATTGTTCACAGACTGCTGAACGATCTGCAAACCTTCCTGAAACGATTCCGCTTGCTGCTGGATCAGCTCGGTCTGTTTCTTTTGATTCTCCAGCATTCTTCTTATCACTCCAAGTATGGCGGCTTCGTCCACACGCCTCTGGTATGTCTTCAAATTCTTACCGGCCATATTTCTGAAATCAAAACACCCAACATTAGCATGATGATAGATTCTGAATATAGATCAAGGCTAGAACTCCAAGATACTTAAATAGAGTGCCGCATTGTAACTATGCCGCGGTATCATAGCCACAATTACATAACTCCACCCAAGTCGCCTAAGTCCTAGAGATAACAAGGAATCAGGTTTCGAGTCGATATGCAAAGGAAGTTTGCACATCGTAAAAGATATAATCAGGAAGAATGTGATTTAAGAATGGTAAACGGCAAGGTGGCAGGACATGTTTTCTAAATACGGGTATTCTGATTCGCGTATTGGGTACAATACCCAACTACAAAGAATCAACCCAACTAACCTATGTCTCTGATACCAAAAGAACCATGTCACGCCCCGCTTCCTAGAGTACGCTAAAATGGGCACGTGACATAGCCAACCATGCTACCTGTGGGTAGGAAGTATCCATCCACAGTCACATTACGTTGTAGAGATATCAAGAACAAAATAAAACTATATAAAACATGTCCATAATCCAAGATAACATGAGTCAAGAATAAATAAATGCGGAAGCGAAAGATTCAATACAAAATAACTGGAATGTATGTCCCATAATGCGGGCTCACATCAGGAATAAAATGCAGTAAAGAAAGCTAACTACTGCTAACACTCACAGCTCAGCCTGTCGGCTGAAGTACTCCTGCTCGGGCTGCGACAGCGGTACAGAATCTGGGCCATGCAAAACCCAGACGTCAGCGCGTCAAGTCATCAAGTAATATAATATGAACAGTGTAGCAGGCAATGCAATATAAACATGAATAAAACAAGAGTAACAATAATATAAGTCAGAGCAGTGCAGGGTAATGTGCAGTAGGTAAACTAAACTGTTCTATCAGGTTTTCTGTTCTAAAGTCTTTGCAATCAAATTGATGAATCATCGATATAACTCAATAGTATCCCGTGCATGCCCGGGATCACGGTCTAAGACTCTCGGGCTGAAACCGAGACGTGCCGCTAGGCACTACAAGGGAAAGGATAAAGACCAACGATGTCACCAGCATCGTCACGAGGCGGGCCTGGCCTCTAAAACTGATCAGTACAGGTAGTGAACTGTTGAGTTACAAGTCAGGTTTCACCTTTGATTTCCCCATACCCCCAAGTTATATGTGTAAGTCAAGTCAGGTATCCCGAAATCAAGAAACTAATGCCAACACAGGATCAGGTAAACAGGTTTGTCTGGATAGACAACAGGGACGGTCCATGAGGACTACATGTCAGGTTTGTTGGCATTAGACACAAGATCAGGTAATGGGTCAGGTCATGGTACATCATGTCAAGTCAAGCAGTATACGGTACCATGTCGGGTCAATCAATGTGTAGATAGAAAGACAGGTCAAGAAGCAAGCGATATCATAGGTGTACTCACAATTAGTTATATAATCAAGCATGGGTATCAACAACATGAGATAAGCAATGAATTAAGCAATAGGCAGATTCATTCAATTCGCAATACCGTTATCAATTGTGTCACAGAGATGATTTCAACCATATAAGAATGCAGTAAGACAATTATAGCCATTTAATCATGTTAACAAGTTTAAGACTTCATAGATGCAATGTTATACGTGTATATAGGTTCCACGAATGAAATCACAGTTTAAGCAGGTTAAATGTATACGAGTGTCCGAATGAAGTAAAACGGTAGAAAAGGTGCCATAGGCTACATCATCAGTGAAAGTGTAATCAAAACATGTAAATGTGATTATTAGGTTCCAAATTAGTAATTACAACAGGTAGGTTCCAAGTTTTGAAAGATAAATGATATTTAACAATATTGAACATGAAAAAGTGGGAAATTATAATACCAAAGTTAAATTGCGGGTTTTAGGGTGTCATTAATTATAAATAAATATTGTTTAGCATGTAGCAAGGGGTACTTGCCTCGACGGGTCGCGGATCGGGAAAACGGAACGCAAAACTTCGGCGGGGAAAACTTGCGACGGGCGCACGGTTCACGAAATGAACCCAAACGACGAATAGTGGAATCACACGGATCGTGGTACCTCGCTGGAATGTCGGGACGCGTCGTCGGCATCGTCGGATTCCGGCTAAGAAATGAACAGTTAATGATCAAGACATGCAAACAAGAAGAGGAGAGAAAAATAGAGAAGAAAGGGAGGAGGATCTGAGAAGGGGTGCTCACGATGATCCGTGGGACGGGTGGTGACGGTCGACCTCGTCGAAGGAGCTCCGGCGGTCGGCCAACGGTGACCGCAAAAACTGCAGATTACCAAAAAATGAGTATAGAAAAGAAGGAAGGAGGAAGGAGGAAGAAGACGGGTAGGTAATGCTTACAGGGGGTTGAACGAAAGCTGGGGCACGGAGGCGAGACCGCCGGCGGTGACAGATCCGGCGGCGTAGATGCGTGCAGGGTGCAGGTGGCCGCGGTAGCAGGTGCAGGGTGCACGGGGTTGATGAAGGAGGAAGGAGGGTGAAGAGGCCGAGGAGGCGAGGATGATGGTGGGAGGCGACGACGAGGTGATCGTCGGTAGCAGGTGCAGGAGCGGGGTGAAGCGGCTAGGGCTCGCAAAAGAAGAAGGAGGAGGTGGCGAGGAGAGGGAGGCTCGGTTGAGGGCGAGGAGACGACGAGCCCGATGGTGGTGGTGTCGGTGTTGGGGCTGCGGCGGCGAGGGCAAGGCGGCTGGGGGTTTGTGCGATGGTGGGTTCTGCGATCGTTCAAAAAGAAAAGGAGGAAGAAGGTAGGAATATATATATAGAAGAGAGAGAGAGAGATGAGAGAGAGACGGGAAGAGAGAGAGACGGGGGAGAGAGAGAGAGAGATATGAGGAGAGAGAGAGAGGAGAGAGGTAGAGACGAGGAGAGAGAGAGGAAAGAGAGGAGGAATGAGGTGGGGCCACGGGAATCTATGAGGGTTCGTGATTGGCTGAAGAACGATTTAGATTTTAGGAAAATATTTAAAAAGATTTAAAGATTTAAGGGAACAGTGAAATTTATATGGTTAAGAAAAATATACGATGGTTTAAAATATATTAAAATTTGGGATTTTGGCGCAAAGTAAAACATTTCCAAATCGCGCCCGGATCGGGTCCAAAAATTTGAAATTGAAATAATAGAATTTTAAGCGGGATCCAAAAGTGAAAATGAAGTGTTTTACATTCAAAAAGCATACCCCCAAAACGGACACTCGTACGTGCGCGTAGCCGTCCAAACTCGCCTGTTTCACTGAACGGGACGAGAACACGACGCATGGACGCTACAATGGGGTTAGGGGTGTCAAGCAGGCCAAGATGAATATTTTTAATTTTATTTTAGATACCAAAAATTGTTATATGCAGAAATGAATTTGTCGGGTAAAAATTTACAGTAAGTAACAATCAAGCAAGATAAATGAAATGAGTGCCACACTACGTTCAAACGGTAACAGAAATTAGTAGCATTGGGCTCGGGTGTTACAGGGTCCGAGATTCTTTTCAGGCAGCATCCGATTACGCAGCCGGATATTTTCGCAGACCTTCGGCTCTTCTTCTTTTCCCGAAGTGGACTCTTTAAAGAGAGGGCCAAGCTCCATCTCTTAATCAGAATCACTCCCGAATGTAAGCACTTGTGACCCGCCGGTGTTAACCATGCGACAATCGCCGGTAGTTCTTTTAAGCCCTTCGGTCGTATTTTCTCGCTCCCGACGAGTTTTACGCTTTTCCCGCTTAAAATGTTGTTGATGAGCAACATATCCTTACCACTATCTATCAAAAGCTTTGCACTCTTCGGTGGGATGCGAAATCTTCCGATGATATAAGCAATAGGAGGGGTGCATTTCCACTTCACCGGTAACGTTTCCTTCGGAGGATGGTAGCTTCATGCCCATTGATATAGCCTTAGCAAACCTCTTCCTCGTCTTGAATTTGCCTTTGTCCGTAGTGGATGTATTTTGCTCCAGCGGAAGTGTTTCAGCCCTTTCGTCAAGTCGCCGGCGCTTGGCCCTTTCAAATATAGCCGCCTCGCGTTCTAGATCAGCTTTACTTTTCAACCGTTAAGGAATGCGTCAATTACTTCATCTGATGGCCCCAGAATTTTTGATTCAGGATATGCCCCCAGCGTTTCAGTACAAGGAGTCTCCTCATTGTCCATGAACGAATGAGAAATCACATGACAGCTCGCCACATATTCTTCAGATTCATCAGATGAACTTTCTCCCTCATCTTCCCCTTGAAAGACATGATTGAGGAACTCTTGGAGTGTAATGGGAGTCCGTGCCTTTTGGTTGTATTCCTCCAGCGCGTCAATTTGTTTTTGCAAGTCCGTGCGCTTGTCGCCAGGCTTCACGGGCTTCTTTGATTTCTTTTTCTTCTTCATTGAAGATTTCGATGGCTGGTTGTGAATGCTTGGGCCACCACCATCGGTCTTTGGAGTTGGACGCGGCTTCAACATCCCCTCAATGACCTGCGGTTCCAATGGGTTTTTCCACCTAATCGCTGGGCACGTTTGAAGATCGTTTAGCATCCTCTTTGTCTTGGCTGATAATACAACCTCCCAAGGAGCTTCTTCAACGACAGAGCATGTTACCCCCGGCGTATTCATCCCCTTAGAGGTATGAGGCTGCGGGGGATTCACCTTCCATTTGTCAGATAACGCGAACTTGCCCTGTCGGTACTGGTCTTCAAGCCAATTTTTGAAGACGTAGCAATCTTCGATCGGATGACCTAGTACTCGATGATAAGGACAGTAGTTGGGCTCATTGACATCATTTGGTTGCGACAGACGTTTTGGATCCGGCAGATTTATGAGTCGGTTGCGCAACGCCAGCTCGAATAACCTTCTCGTTTTATCTCGGGGAAATGAGTAAGAACGTCCTAGCCTCTCCTCAAGGGCTACGTATGGACGCATATTATTTTGACGAACAACCGGCTTTGAGTTGCTTGGTTGTTGTTGAGCATTAGCGACAACGATCGCTTTCCCTTCCCCTTGTCATTTCGGGAGTCCGTTTTTGGAAGAGGGGGTTTATGGCCCATCTGATCCATTTGCGCTAGCTTGTCAATCAAGGCCTGGAAGGTAGTCGGCTTGAAAAACATCATAAATTGCGAGATGGTTGCTTGCGGATCAAGGGTTCCCACAAACACACCCACCACGGGAGCTTCTTCAATGCGCTGCTAGCACTTCGACCATAAGTTCCGCCACCGTATAGAATATTGAACCCATGTCTCGCCTGGCTTTACCCTGGCGTTAATCAGTGCTGTCATCGGGGTGCGTTCACTGGCGCTTGCAAAACGCTGAGTAAACAACAGCTCCATCTCCATGAAGGTTTTGATAGAGTCGTTCGGGAGCTCAGAGTACCACTCGAACACTGTATCTGATAAGCTTCCAACGAACTGGCGAAGCAACAACTTATCATCACCGCCGGTGTTGCCACAGAGTGCCCTGAACTGGGCAACATGCTGGTGAGGATTATCCGTCCCCTTGTAGACATGGAACTTGGGAATTGTGTAACCGGGCGGGTACTTGATTTGATCGTACCAACTTGGATATGGCTGCCCTGTTTTTACGACCTGGCCGGCTGCTTCAGTCGCATGATGAACCCGTATTTGCTGGGCTATGTACTCGTCCAAATCAGCTTTGGAGATTGTATCCTCCTTAGTTGTTGATAGAGCTGGCGGAGGATTTGACGTCTCTCCCCTATCGTCTTTAAGGATGATCGGGGGATCTTCAGCCGGAGGATCTTGTTGGATCATCATCCCCACCATGTCTTGGAACAGGAGGCCCATACGCTTTATGTTGGCTGCTTGTTCAGCAGCCTCTTTATCCTTCTTCTCCAATATTCGACGAAGGAATTCGGCGTCGGTTTCTTCCTCCTGGCGTTCATCCGAGGACGTTTCAGGGTTTTCTTTTGGCCCAGTAAGTCCGGCCATAGCGTTCATCATCTCTTGGAGTTTCTGCTGCTGCTCCTGCGCTTTGGTCACTGATCGCGTAAGCGGTCGATGACCTGTAGATATGCGACTGTCCTCTTTACCAGACGCCACGTAGACGGTATGAACTACAATGCCCCCTGACTTAGGGCGTTTGGGTTCACCACCCTTAATATTCATCGTCGGCATAGGGATTTTTTCTGGCCTTCTTCTCTTATGGGCCGTAGAAGTTGAGGGGGCCGTTACTTTGGGCACCCAAGCGGTCGTCGCCTTTCGTTGCTTGACCGGAGGATTTTCTTCTTCCCGACCTTTCGAATTCTTCTGTTGGCGAGAGAACTTAGGATCAATCACAGATTCTCGGACTCGTCGCCATGTCTTATAGATCTTGGAGGACAGCGATCGAGGAGACTGCTCTGGCTTTTCTGCTTCCACGACAGTCTCTACTGGTGGAGGAGATCTTTTGAGCACCGCAGTCGGCGAGTTTCTGCGTACCCTATTCAGCAGTTGAAAGTTGTTCCCGGTTGGAACAGCAGCATTGACTTCCACCGTTGGGGCTGGCGGAGTTATCCCAGAAGGGGAATTGCCCCCGGTCTTCCTTATCCGGTGCCAGTGGCGTCGGCGGGCGCGACGAGTCGTCGGTATTGGTTTAGAAACAGAAACAACTTCTTCTTGCCACCTGTTCAGGTGTGGGGCTGTTGCCGGCGTCAGCCTATCGAAGACTGATGTCTTTTGAGTAGCAGGAGCAGGAGTGGGAGTTGGGACGGTTAGTCTTGTAAAGACCGATCTCTTAGCCGGAGAAGCAATGCTGACGACTTCAGGAACAGGTTTGGCTACTCTTTTTGGAATAACCTTTCCTGGGACTGCAAGCTTCATTGTGGCCCCGCAGGAGTTTTGGCCCAGTCTGGAGAAGACCGAGGCACTGGTGTTGGGTGACCCGTTGAGAGGGGCCGCAGTAATTGAAAGTCGATCGAAGACCGACTTCTTAGGAGCTTCTTGTACGGGCATGGGGGTGCTGAAGCTTGTTGGCGGAAGCATAGTTCTGAAAAACAATTCCGTGGTGGCTTGAGTAATTTTCTCTACAGGCATGGTGAACAAAGAGGCCGCTTGGGGCCCGTAGGTTATGCCCCCAGTTGAGGCCGGACGTGAGCTGCAGCTACAGTTGGAGCACTTCGAACAAGTAGAGGCCATCGATGCTTGATTTCTTTTCTGCGCCAAGCAAGAGACCAAATCTTGGTAAACTTGAAATCCAAAGGCAACCATTAATAAACCGCGATTTGTTCGCGAAGACGACACACGAAGTGTGGAGTGGAAAGAGGAAAAGGTCCCACCGGGCGTGCCAGAATCTGTTCCCCTCCGAATGGCAGCACACAAGACCGCGAGGTCCTGACGCTGAGATTCGGGGCAGATGCTATTTGGTTTTATCCGTTCACCTCTCCGAAGATGCCAAGTTGATTTATGGCACCGTGTATCGGAGGTTTAGACGGATGCGGCCGATGTAGCAGACTTCGTCAGATTCCCCCCTCCCCCCCGCTTGAGGGGTTTTTGATTATGGGGACGCTCTTCCCTGCAGGCGCAAGCCCCTGCAGTTAATTATGCTACCGCATCGCGGTAGCCACTTTCTCCTTCTCCAGAATTTCACTTCGTGTCGTGTGTGTTTGTTTTGTTTGTGATTGCCCGTGGATTGTATACGGAGACTAAGTGATGCCGTCGCCCGTAGGATGTGGATTAGTCCAAATCCGTATTATTTGGGTTTGGTGTTTTAGTTTAAGGATACGTTAGCCATATTTAGGCTAAGATCGACTTAAACGTTCGTTAAGGATACGTTAGTCCGATTTGAGACTAAGATCAACTTAACGGGATCATTTGGATCCGACGAAGAGCATTTGGGGGCTCTACTGTTCCAGTTTAGGGACGTAGTGGTCCATAGGTAGTTTAAGGACATTGCGGTCCATATTCCAGTTTAGGGACATGGTGGTCCATATGTAGTTTAAGGACGCTTAAGTCCGTGAGTTTAAGGACCCCACAGTCCGTGTTTTAGTTTAAGGATGCATAAGTCCGCGGGTTTAAGGATCCCACAATCCGTCTTTTGGTTTAAGGACGCATAAGTCCGCGGGTTTAAGGATCCCATAATCCGTCTTTTGGTTTAAGGACGCTTGAGTCCATGAGTTTAAGGACCCCACAGTCCGTATTTTAGTTTAAGGACGCTTAAGTCCATGAGTTTAAGGACCCCACAGTCCGTGTTGATGTGTGGTTGTCGGGACCCGTCACCTCTCTGACGTCGTTGAAGGATTACAACGATAGGAGTCAAAGGAGTTCGGAGATATACCCTCGAACCGGTCGTAAATTGATTTAGGAGAGCAGTCTTGCTCAGTCGATTTAAATTGAGGACTTACGGCCATGATTGGGCTAAGTCCAGTTGAAAAATATTCAACGCTTTTATTTATTTTTGGTCTATTAGACCTGTGCTTTGCATTGCATTACTTTTTATTTTTGTTTGGGCTCTGCCCATAAAGGATACAGAGCATCAATTTTACTTGGGCTCTGCCCTTTATAAATGATGCAGAGCATCAATTTTATTTGGGCTCTGCCCTTTTATTACTTTGCAATTTATTTTGGCCTGCTAGGTCTTTTTGGCTTGGGCCTGGCCCTTTAGCAAAAGAAATGCATTGCATTTGCCAGGCGCTTTGCGCCAACCAAAGAGCGCAAGCGCTTGTGGTGATGATACGTGTCATGCAACCACAGTGCGCTGCGCCAGTACGCTGCGCTTGTGCTGCTGACACGTGGCGCGCTGTGGTGAGTTGCGCCAGTTTCAGAGAGCAAGGCTCTATTTCAAAAGCGCATAGCGTAAATGGTTCAGATGCTGACACGTGGCGCTCTCTGGTGGCTTGCGCCAACCCAAGAGCGCAACAGTGCAGTTTTACAAGTGCAAGGCACTGTTTTAATATCTTGATCCAATTTTGGATTCAAGAAAAGAATCTTTCTAAGATTCTAGAACCAGTGGTTCATAAAAGAAGTGTAAAGCACTATTTGTTTTCTTGATCTAATTTAGATCAAAGAAAACAAGTTTCTCTTGTTTTTCTTATTTCAGGGAACCAGAGGTTCATAAAAAAGTGCAAAGCACTATTTTTATTTGTTTTTTTTATTAAAGATCATTGATCTTGTTCTTAGATCAATGATCTATTAGAAGAAATTCTTCTATCTAAAAGGCCTTTTATCTTTTTTTTCTTGAAATTTCTTCAGAGTTCTCTCTGTTTGAAATTTTTGATTTCTTACAAAAATGTTGATGATTTTGAATTGAGGCCTAAGGGCCTTAATATAGTGCCCATAAATTTGTTAAAGAGATCTTTCTCTGAGTGATTTGGGGAATTTTCCCCATCGTTGGATCTTTGATCCAAGGGCTTCTGTTTTACAGAAGGCAATCTTCTTGTTTTAACAAGAACAGAAAAATCTTACTCGAATTTAATTCTGTTTGGCGCAAACACCCCAGCGCGTGACACGTGTCAAGCAGCGCACAGCGCAGCGCAACTGCGCTGACACGCGTCGCGCAGCGCAAAGCACAGCGCAACTGCACTAGCGCATCTGCGCTGACACGCGTCGCGCTGCGCATTGCTTGCGCAACTGAAGCGTTGCTTCCTTTAATTTTGTTTTAAATAGAGCTTTGCTCTCATTGGGCGCGCTGTCTCGGGCGCTGCGCTGATGTATCAGCTTTTGACACGTGGCGCGTTGCGCGCAGCGCAAAGAATCTGAAGCGTTGCTTCGAATTTTGAATTTTGAAATTCAAACAGAGCTTTGCTCTGATTGGGGGAAACAGGGAGTCGAACCCATACTCCGTGAATGAAGTTCGAAAGTACGTAGATGCAAAATATTTCTTACCAGATTTCGAAGACACGGAAAGATGCCATAAACCGAAGAACAAAACCATCACCACTATTCCGGTCTTCGGGAGTGATACCGAGGAGGAAGAAGAGATAGTCTATTCAGGGCCGCCCCAATGCAACAAACCGGGACCGTCCACCCCTATTCTGGTCTTCGGCAGCGACTCGGAAGATGAGGTCAATACCGTATTTTCTGTTCAGCCATCAATACAAGCCTTCGCTGGCGATGATCGGAGTTTGCAAATCTCCATGGTCCCGCAAGAGCATTACAAAGAGCTCGACGCACTTAATACCTATATTGTGCAAGAAATGTAGATGTTCTACGTCCCTCCCAGGAGAAAAGATGAAAATGAGATCCTCTTTTATCGATCCGCAGAAACCAAAGGGAAGAAAGAAATATGGTATGGCGCCGATTCTACGCTTGATAGGCTCCAGCCCATCCGTGTACCCAGATACTACACAGAGGGGTTAAGAAGGCAGTTGAGGCGCCAAGGCATACCCTTCAAATAGACTGCTCGAAAAGCTAAGTTCTATGTCAGGATCTGAAACGTCCCCGGAATTCAGCGAAAATTGCTCAACGGGAGAATGGAAACGATCGGTCTTGGATATGTTCAATCCAAGAAACGTGAGCAATTCTATGGCTGCTACGTCATACATGATTTTGATGAAGAAGGAGATGCTCTAGTAGAAGACGCTAACCCTGAACCAAAACGAGGTCCCGCTGTAAGAATTCCAAGTCCGTCGTTTGAAGAACAAATGGACAAGCTAGTAAGGGAAGCGGGTCAAAAGATCCGGGATGATCATAGCCGCGAAATGGCCATCTACGAGAAAGCCAGGACGCAGCGCCTCCTTCAGCAGGCTGCGGAGAATGAAAATGATCCTCGTCGTCAACCCGTCATACAAAAAACTCGACACAGAGGTAGAAACAAGTTAAAGAAAGGAAAAAAACGTTCGACGGCGGCAAAGCGGGTCCAAGAAGCCACGCGATCGAGAATTGGGCAGCCTGGATCCGTCTCTTATAAAGAAGATGGGTCGAGCATATTCATTTCCCCAAGACAAGACAAGGAAGATATTCGGTCTTGTCATAAAACATCAGATGATGACACTTCCGTAGTCCAAGCACCCTGAGCAAGCAGGTAAGGTCTCTCACCCAGACTATTGCTCCTATCACCGAGCGATATGACATCCTCTTGAAGACCGCTTCACATTCAAAGACTGGGTAGAAGACCAATATCAGCAAGGCAGGTTCGCTCTATCCAGCAGTTAGAGGGTAACCCCACCACAGAAGTATGAAACGAAAGCCACACATGCAGCGAGAGTTGAGCCGGATCAATATCGGTCTTTGGAAGCGATCTCGTACCTGTCACGTGATAACGTTGTTAGGAGAAGGGGTACACAAGGATATAGCTGACCTCCCATGGTGCTTCAAAAACGATGATAACAAGGTGATCTCAGAGTTTCCGCAGGCATCAAAAGAGCAGGAAGATGGGATACATACCACTGCAGATAACCTCAAGAAAATCGACTTGGGGACGGCAAGTGACCAATGGCCGACGTTCGTCAGTGAGCTGTTGTCTGAAGAAAGGGTGGCTACGCTTAAAGACATGCTCATACAGTGTAAAGACTACTTTGCATGGAACTATTCTGAAATGCCGGGACTAGATCCAGAGATAGCAGTGCACAGATTGGCGATATCTCCTGACGTCAAGCCGGACAAACAAGCACCGAGAAGAATGCGCTTGAGCGGCTCGAGCTTGAGATGAGCATCAACGCCGAGATCAAGAAGCTAATCGACTCCGGCTTTATCCAAGAAGTTCAATACCTTGACTGGATTGCCAACATCGTCCCAGTGATGAAGAAAAATGGGACGGTGCGCATATGCGTGGACTTTCGGGATCTCAACAAAGCTTGCCCGAAGGACGACTTTTCAGTACCAGTCACCGAGCTGATGATAGATAATACGTCCACTCATGAAGTTTTCTCCTTCATGGACGGCTCATCAAGATACAATCAAATAAAGATGCATCTCGAGGACCATCGAGCTGATGATAGATAATACGTCCACTCATGAAGTTTTATCCTTCATGGACGGCTCATCAAGATACAATCAAATAAAGATGCATCTCGAGGACCAGAAGCATATCGCTTTCCGAACTCCTTTGGGCATATTCTGCTACAAGGTGATGCCTTTCGGTCTAAAGAAAGCCGGAGCCACCTATCAGAGGGCCATGACGAAGATTTTCGATGACCTCATACATGAAATCGTCGAATTCTATATTGACGACCTCGTAGTCAAAAGCAAATCATACGAGGAACATTTAGAGCATCTAAAGACCGTGTTTCAGCACCTTCGGAAATACAACTTGAAGATGAACCCTCTCAAATACGCGTTCGGAGTTTCCCTGGACAAGTTCTTAGGATTCGTCGTCCGACATTGAGGCATTGAGATAGACCCGTTGAAGATCAAGGCGATCATGGAAATGCCTCCGCCAAGGACTCTCAAGCAACTGCGGTCTCTCCAAGGAAAGCTCGCGTATATCCGGTGATTTATAGCCAATCTCTCCGGCAAGTGTCGTCCTTACAGTCACCTAATGAAGAAGGGAACCCCATTCGTTTGGGATCACAAATGCCAAAGCGCACTGGACGAAATCAAGCAATACTTGCAGAATCCACCGGTGCTGACCGCTCCGGTCAAAGGAAAGCCTCTCATTCTGTATACAACCGCCCTTGAGGGTTCTTTAGACGCATTATGGGCATAAGAGAACGGCTAAGGGAAGGAGAGAGCCTTCTACTATTTGAGTCGAGTTCTCCTGGAGGCAGAAAGCAATTACTCCCCCATCGAAAAACACTGCCTGGCGTTGATCTTCGCGATGACGAAGCTCAGACACTATGCGTTGGCACATGAGGTCCATCTCATATCAAAGGTGGATCCTCGCAAGTATTTGATGTCAAAGGCCATTCTAATAGGACGGCTCGCTAAATGTGCCCTACTCTTAATGGAATTCTCGGTGACATACCGACCCCTCAAGGCAGTGAAAGGCCAGGCCATCGCCGACTTCCTCGCTGAACATCCTATACCAACCGACTCACCCTTAAACCGCAAATTGCCAGACGAGTACGCGTTTGACACGATCAACGGGGAAAAGGGAGGGAGTGATACCCGATAGGAACTCTACTTCGATGGAGTATCTTCCATGAAGAAGCGAAAGCACAGCTCCCCCATAATCAAGTCTGGGGTAGGCCTCATCTTCGTGACTCCACAAGGAGGGATAATGCGCTTTTCCTTCTCCTTAACAGAGCCGAGGACGAATAATGAAGCCGAATATAAAGCTTTGATAGCAAGTCTTGAGATCGCTATCGACATGGGAATTGAAAACCTCTTCATATACGAAGACTCCCGGCTGGTCGTTAGTCAAGTAAACGACGATTATCAAACGTGCAAACCAGAGTTGGTAAAGTACGGTGAGAGAGTGCAATAATTGCTGACTCAGATCCTTTCCTACGCCCTGGAAAGCATACCGCGTGCAGAAAATAACAAGGTGGATGCATTAGCCAAGCTCGCTAAAGAACTAGCCGATGAGAACCTCGATGACGTGAGGATCGTTGTGCAAAGCTGTCGGGTTCTTGCACCAGCAGAAATATCTCTGGAGTCGTTTGAAGAGAAAGAAGCGACCAAAGAAATGGCCCTACAAATAAAAGACCAGGAAAAGGTTAAGGATTGGAGAGAAGACTTTATAGACTACTTCAAATCCCGTCAAACACCTGAAGATGCATCCTCAAGACGTTAGCTAATGAAAAGAGCTTTTTCTTTCGCCTTCGTCAATGATACGCTGTATAAGAGATCGTTTGACTCTCTATGGCTAAGATGCCTGGGACCTAAAGAGGCAAAGAGAGTCATCTAAGAAACTCACGACGGACTCTGCGGTTCTCACCAAGTCGGGCCGAAGATGAAACTGAAGATTAAAAGGATGGGCTACTATTGGCCCGCGATGATCCAAGACTGCCTCGAATATGCAAAGCAGTGCCACTCGTGCCAGATTCACGGGGACTTTATCCACCAACATCCAAATCTGCTACATCCAATGGTGGCTAGCTGGCCGTTCGAAATGTGGGGAACTGACATAATCGGGCCCATTGAACTAGCATCGTCCAGAAGGCATCGATTCATATTAGCGACAACTAATTATTTCTCTAAGTAGGCGGAAGCAATACCGCTAAGAGTACTGAAGACGGAGAATATCCTCCATTCCTTCAAGACACACGTCATTTATCGGTTCGGCACTCCGCGACGGATTATCTCTGATAACGGCCCAGCCTACAGAAGCCACAAGATCAGCCGCTTCGCACAACAGTATAATATAGACTGGAGATACTCTTCGGTCTATAATCCCCGAGCTAACGGTCTAGCTGAGGTTTTCAACAAGACCTTGATGAAGATAGTGAAAAAGACGGTGTCCAAAAATAAGAAGGATTGGCACGAGAGACTGCATGAAGCTCTCTGGGCGTATCAAACTACGTTCAAAACGGCCACAAACACAACGCCGTATGCATTGGTATTCGGCACTGAAGCGGTACTCCCCTTGGAGATAGAGCTGCCTTCCCTACGAGTGGCGGTTCATTACGAGCTAACGGACGAAGAGAATGCTCATCTTCGTCTTGAGGAGCTCGACGCCCTCGATGAAACCCGGCTCACGGCGCATCAAAATTTGGAATCTTACAAAGCAAAGATGACGCGCTCATACGAGAGATTGACTAGGCCGAGAACATTCCACCAAGGCGAACTCGTGCTAGTGGTCAAAAGACCTATGATCCCCAATCGTGCCAAGCGGGGGAAATTCGAGCCGAACTATGAAGGCCCGTATATCATAGGCAAGGTCTACCAAGGTGGAGCCTATCTACTCATGGACATGCATGGCGAAAGACTTTTCAGGCCAATAAACGGTCGATTCCTGAAACAATAGTATGCTTGACGAGTCACGGCCTAGGTCAACGATAGATGACGACACCTATGTCCGCTCGCTATCTTCCTAAGCCCAAACTCTATAAGGAGTAGCCGGCAAATGGACCGAAACGTCCCTAAACTAACAACGAACCGCAATGTCCTGAAACTAGCTACTGACTGAAATGTCTGTAAACTACTACAAACCGCAACATCCCAAGGCTGACAAAAAATCAAAAATAAAAAAAAATCAAAATAAGAGAAAACGGTATGTCCATAAGCGAGATGGGCACGGATGAAAACCCGAAAGGGCTCCGTGAGTAAAAACAGCAGGGCTACCAGCGAGTTTTGTGAAAATCCGAAAGGGCGCAATCTCGTTAAAATACACTTGCAAGGTCCTCTCGACCTTGTGAGGAGAAAATACATGCGTGAGATCCTTACGACTCACAAGGGAGCAACACACTTAGGGACCCCCCACGATTCCTAAGGAGAAAACGCACTTACGAGATCATCACGACTCGTAAGGAGAATTCCCCTTTGAGACCCTCAGGGCTCATAGGATTCAAAGGTCTTAAGTTACAAGGATCTGAACTTATTCTTAAGCCATCACATTTCCCAGATTGCCCTACAAGCGTTTCAATATTGACCTTTGTATACAATCCACGGGCACGAATAAAAATTTCCCCCAACAGAGTCCCACTATTGACGAGGGATATCTTCACATGGTGAACGACCCTTGTAAGTCCTCTCGACTTATAAGGAGAAAACACTCTTGTAAGATCCTTACGACTTATAAGAGACCATACACTTAGGAATCCTCACGATTCTTAAGGAGAAAACGCACCTGCGAGATCCTCACGACTCGTAGGGAGAAATACCTTTATGAGACCCTTACGACTCATGAAGTCAAAAGCCTTAGTCGACAGGATCTTAACCCTGTTTGTTAAGCCACCTTTGTTCGAACCGACAAAGACAAATGATGATTCGCTCCTGGCAATATCCTAATCGTAGCGATGCTGATGCTTAAATCGGTATCAGATCCCAAGTCCTATACTCGCAAAAAAAAATCATCAGCGAGCCAAGAATGCATATGTAATAGCCTAAATGATGGGGTAACTTGCAACAAAGTCAGCAAGTAAAAATATATATGCATATAAAAATAGTCGAAATGGTTGGGCACCGCGAAAAATAGCCGAAATGATTGGGCAATCGCGACTTTCGCGATATAAAAAGCTGAAATGATAGAGCATCGCGGAAAGAAATAAAAAAGGAAATGAAATGAAACTTTTTACCCTACAGATGAGATCACATAGATCCCTGTATACAATCCAGGGGCACAAACAAAAAGGGAATCATATCATCCCACCAAGCTCTTTCGAACGAAGAGTCAGATTTCAACGGCGACATAGACAGCCTAGAGATCACCAACAGCATTCCTCCTCATTCCAGCAGGATTCAGACGCGACAGTCAACCTTGGAGCCATGGAAAAGTCCCTGTTCCAAATCTTGACGGTTCATAGACAACCTAGAGATCACCAACAGCATTCCTCATCATTCCAGTAGGATTCAGACGCGACAGTCAACCTTGGAGCCAAGGCAAAGTCCCTGTTCCAAATCTCGACGGTTCACAGACAGCCTAAAGATCACCAACAGCGTTCCTCCTCATTCCAGCAGGATTCAGACGCGACAATCAACCTTGGAGCCATAGCAAAGTCCCTGTTCCAAACCTCGACGGTCTACAGACAACCGAGAGAGCAAATCCTGGTAACGTTGAACACAGCCAAAGTCAATCTTGCCCCCGTGGGAAACAGCCAGACCAAATCCTGGTAACATTGAACACGGCCAAAGTCAATCCTGACCCCGTGGGAAACAGCCAGAGCAAATCCTGGTAACGTTGAACACGGCCAAAGTCAATCCTAACCCCGTGGGAAACAACCAGAGCAAATCCTGGTAACGTAGAACACGACCAAAGTCAATCTTGACCCCGTGGGAAACAACCAGAGCAAATCCTGGTCACGTAGAACACGACCAAAGTCAATTCTGACCCGTGGGAAACAGCCAGAGCAAATCCTGGTCATGTAGAACACGGCCAAAGTCAATCCTGACCCCGTGGGAAACAGCCAGAGCAAATCCTGGTCACGTAGAACACGGCCAATGTCAATCCTGACCCCGTGGGAAACAGCCAGAGCAAATCCTGGTCACGTAGAACACGGCCAAAGTCAATCCTGGCCCCGTAGGAAATAGCCAGAGCAAATCCTGGTCACGTAGAATACGGCCAAAGTCAATCCTGACCCCGTGGGAAACAGCCAGAGCAAATCCTGGTCACGTAGAACACGGCCAAAGTCAATCCTGACCCTGTGGGAAACAGCCAGAGCAAATCCTGGTCCCGTAGAACACGGCTAAAGTCAATCCTGACTCCGTGGAGAACAGCCAGAGCAAATCCTGGTACCGTAGAACACGGCTAAAGTCAATCCTGACCCCGTGGGAAACGGCCAGAGCAACCCCTGACCCCATACGGCTAAAGTCAATTCTGACTCCGTATGGCCAAAGTCAACCCCTCCTGGCCCCGTAGAACATGGCTAAATTCAATTCTGACTTCGTGGGAAACAACCAGAGTAAACCTTCGAACTCCCCGTCAAAGCAATGCTTTGACTCAGGAGCAGGTCAACTTATCAATCACTTACGCGTCCTCTCGACTTGTAAGGAAAAAATTCTCTTGTGAGATCCTTATGACTCTCAAGAGAAAATGCACCTAGGAATCCTCACGATTCCTAAGGAGAAATTATACCTACGAGATCCTCTCGACTCGTAGGGAGAAAAGTCTTTATGAGACCTTCACAGCTCGTAAAGTTGAAAAGGCTTAGGTGGCAGATCCTAACCCTGTCTCCCAAGCCATCATTGCCTCGCAGAGAGGTCAGGGCAGATTTTCTACAGGCCACACTCTCCTAAGTCAAACATCGATAAGAAAGGAAACAACCACTTATAAGCCCTCTCGACTTGTAAGGAAGAAAATTCTCTCGTGAGATCCTTACGACTCTCAAGGGAAAAGCACACATAGGAATCCTCACGATTCCTAAAGAGAAAATACACCAACGAGATCCTCTTGACTCATAGGGAGAAAAGTCTTTGTGAGACCCTCACGGCTCATAAAGTTGAAAAGTCTTAGGCAGCAGACCTGAACCTGCTTCCTAAGCCATCGCTACCCTACAAGGAGACTAAGATGAAATGTTCTCTACTATCTACAGGCCACACTTGCTAAAATCACATGGCGATGACACAACGAAGAGAAGAAAGCAACAATAAAACAAAAAAATGTGTATCTTTTATTCATGAATTCAATGGAGTACAAGTTGAATCAGATAAAAGAATAAAAAATGGATACATATTATTCAAAGGTTACAAGCGTTCAATCTATACAAAAACAGCAACTGAAGAGGAGGTGTCATCGATAAATCAGCTAGCTGCTCGCGCACTCCTTTCAACTCCTTCTCACGATCAGCTACCGCGGCCAGCTCTGCTTCAATTTGGGCCCGTTGCTGCAGACAGGATGAAAGTTTCTGATCAATTTCCTGCTGAGCAGCCTCCTGAATCTGCGCAACCTGCTCATTAAGATCAAGCTTCTTCCTCAACACCAGCCCGTCAGAGATATATTGTTGAAGGCTTTCAAAGATGGAGTTCAGCTGGGCAGCATTTGCTGCGACCTCAGCGTGCAGTTGAACAGATTCAGCAGAAGTCGCCTCACGTTCCTTTTGTTTAAGGGTTGCCTCTCGTTCGAAATGGCGAAGGAACGGAACGCTCTGCTCAACCCATGCAGCTCGCTGGGAGTTCAATGCCAACAATTCTGGAACAGGACGCCTAAGCTCAAGCTCATGCAGGCATGCCTCAATCTTCCTACAGTGATTAACCCAAGACTCAACGACGCCTTAACTATGGAAGTTCACGAGCGTCGCCAGCATGGGATTAACCTCGGCAACAAAATCTGCAGCAAATGCAGGGACCTTCGCGTTAAGCTCCTCGATGTACTCACTTAACATGCGCAGGCTGGTCGCAGCGCCCTTGGAAGATGGACGTCTGGAAAAGGGCCCTGCCGGCATTATGATCCGAGACTCGAACGGAGCAGGAATCGGTGCAACCACTATAAAACAGATCATAGTCAGATGTTGGTTCAAGAAATAAAGAAAATACACAAACAATAGAGCCTATTATTCCAGCTGCAACAGAAGGCAGAGTAGGGAGTACTGGCGGCGCGACGATTCCCTCGTCCCCTCCTTCGATTTGTAGTGCTGCAATAAATTCAAAATTAACAACAGTCGAGTCGCCCGTCTAAGAAAGGAAAGGACGTCGGTTTAAAAATTATACTCACCGGCGCCGGCAGACAGAGTAACTTCCGACTGGAAGGAAAAGTGCGGGTTCAACACTTGATATAGATGATCAAAGAGAACTCCTGCCAGGTTACGATGATACATAGTCAGTACACGAAAGATGCTGTCCCTGATTTAAATTAATCGCAAACCCATACCTTCCAGCATTTGAGAGAAGAAAAGAGGAGACAAAGGGGCAGCGACCGTCAACACAGCAGTTGGTGGTGCTTCTTCAGGCATCGCAACCTCAGCGCTTACCACACCTACATTTGAAAGGAACAAAATGTCATTAGAAGGGATTGCAAAATGAAAAGAATGCAGCGGCCCATGACCTACCAGACAGGTCATCAGCCAAAACGGTGACGGAAGTATCGCCGAGCATCACGACTTCTTCGATCTCATTCGGAGGGATGGTTTCGCCGCCCGTGGCTTCGTCCCCTGATTCCACGAGGGCCGTCGCGACACTCGCAAGGCCAGGCGACGGCAGGGAACCACAGGTGGAAAGAGTGGCAATTGGAGCAGTTCCGGACTCCTGAGAAAGAGTAGCCGCATCGGGCTGGGTAGTTGCCGTCATCTCGCCTGCCACCTCCTCACCCGAACTTGGCCCTGCAGGGTATATATATGAGAATCTGAAGATTAAACTCTAATAAAAAAGGACCCAGTGTTACGTTACCATGGGTCGGCTTTTCAATTGCTTCCCGAGCCGCGCGGGCCACCTGTCTATGAGTGGTAGACAGGGTGACCGGAGCACCCTCTGAAGAAGCAGGGACAGGGGAAGCAGCGCTCGTGCCTGCACCTACAGCCAAGGCAGCGTCACGTTCTCTTGCTGCACGCCTCCTGCGCTTCCTTTCTGCCTGGGCTGTGAGAGCTGATCTTCTTAAGACCTCCGACAAGGAGATGTTCCGAGCCAGGAGCTACCTCTGGAGCCGTTGTGGCGTCCGTCATCGGTTGATTAAGTGAAGCCTACTTTGGCAGTACTGGAGAGGCTGAGACTTCGGTAGCCGGCCTTGGAAGCGTCTCCGCACCGCCCTGCGAAGTCAGCACTGCACTCGGGATAGCCTGATTCGAGGTAGTCCATGCAATAAGAGGGAAAAGAAGTTAGTTTGCCCATAAAAATGGGAAGGAAGGCTTGGTGAGCCGAAATGTACCGATGCCTAAGGAAGCACGAAGCCTTTCCTCCTCCTCAAAAGTTTTGAGAGAAGCTGCGAGAGCCTTTTCAGTGAAGATGCCTGTTGAAGAAGAAGTGTCGGTCAAAACATGATAATAAAATAAAAACATAACAGCAAAAAGATACGACTGAAGTCTACCTGAATGCGCAAGGATGACCAGTCCTGCTTGGTAGCTAGCTAATTGCTCGGAAGCTGCAATAGCAGCCTCGAGGTCGGTATCATTCGGCGCCATGAATAAGCCTTCGTTGGTCCCATATTCGCTTAGGCCCTCGCTATAAGGAGCATGAGGCTCCTGGACGAGTACAACGTCTACAGAAAGAATCGAATTCTTCTTCTTCTGCGAGCGAGTACTGGTCGCCGGTAACACAAGCTTGCGCTTAGTGGGCAACTTCGGGCGGCGAGTCCCAATCTCCGCACCCAATCCGGATTCAGGAGACGCCACGGCTGCCACTTCAACGGGAGCACGGGGTAGCGGTAGCTCAGGCATATCATGCAGTACCACAACCGCAGCAACCTCTCTCAAAGGAGGACGAATGACGGTCCGTTGCTTCAAAAAAATAGCTGGATTACCAGCATGGGCTGCACCCTTACGATCAAGCAACAACTTCTTTTCCTCCCTGATGACAGAACCCATTGCATGCTGGTACCACACCATGTACACATTCAACACCTTTAGGACGCAGCTTGGCTCACTGATAAAAAAGTTAGAACCGGTGTTGAGCCTCATGAAATGGTGTAACGCGCTGCGGATGCTTCTTCTGTGGCAGGCGGCTCAGCTAGAAAGGCTTCAAACGGAACACCCTGATTGTAGCTAGATTGTTGGGCGAAACGATGCGGGTTGTATCTCATAAACAACGCCGCATCATTCTGCCTAAACACCAGAAAGCCCGGCCTGATCGAATATAGGTGGAGAATCTCCCGAGCTTTCAAGGTAGAGGCGCCATCTTTAAAGGTGTCCCGCAGCGGCTGCACCGCCTTCGCGGATTCTTTGCCGATACTTAAGACCTTGTCAACAAAGGTCATGCCATCCCCGACGGTACGTGGACGAAGAAGTAAGCCCCGAGCCTCTCGTGGAGTCGGTTCCAAAATAAAAGCGTCAACCAGCCGCAATAGTCGAGGAAAGTTATATCTTTCATAAAAAAGTGGCCTTTTGTGAATTCCAAAGGCGCCAAGCACATGTAATTCGAGCCACGAAGTGAAGTAATGCATTGAGAAGTTCACAAGAACCCCCGGTTGAGTAGTATCTGCCGCTAGGCTAAGGCCGTGATACAAATGGGTTAACCCAGCAACCCCGACGGCCACTTTCACTCCAATAACCATTCGATGTGCTGGGTAGAAGACGGACGACCTCATACGGGGAGGGTGCATCGGAAGCGCAAACCAGCTCAGCCATAGCCCGAGAAACCCCAAAAAGAATGTTTCTTCGTCGATCCCAGGAGCTGCAAGCTCTGCAAAAGGGACGACCGGGGTGTCGGGAAGTAAGAAACTTTTCTGATCCGCCTCCGCCGTCGGCAGGTTGCCCAAACCTAAGCCAAAAGGATCATCAAGTTTGGCGAACTTCGCTGCTTACTTTGACAGTACTTCCAGGCGGTGAAAACGAGCGATAAAATCCGTAAAACTAACCCCAAAGCTCCCAGACTCTAGAAATATGCCATCGTAGATATTTAACACCTTAATCAAACTTGGTAATTGATGTTGAATGGCGTTGTCCGGGGTAAGGCCCGTCAACACCGACTTGGCGGCAAAGACGTACTCATCATGAGGAAGTAGTTCCTCATAATGCTCCCCTCTAACAGGCAAGCCAGAAATCTCCGTGAACTCCTCTAAAGAGATGGAGACTTCCCGATCCAACAAAAAGAAGGTGTGAGTTGGAACGTTCCATTGTTCCCAAAATGCTTTTTCCCACCATGTAGGAGGTGTGGAGTACTGAAAGAGAGAAATGTAAACTGCGGGATACAACTCGAGCCTCAGCAACTGCAACCTCTTGGCGAACAGAATGTACCGGGCCCACTGCAAATATCCGGCTGGGTGACGGGGAGTCAAGCCTATGTTGTATGGCTGTCCCCAAGGGTGCGACTCATCCTGGCATATACGCCGCCCTAGGATATCCAACGCCATTGGAGGCTGTACGGGTATCATAGCTATAGAAGGCTGAAGGAGACTGAAGTCCAATTAACCTCCTCCACAGCATAGTTCACCGGGGGTGGGTCAGCGTAAGAGATCGCCAAAATGGGCTCCGAGGGTACCGCGCAAGAAAAGCTCCGCCGACCCCTGATGATTTGATTGTACCATGTTCCCCATAGATGATGATTCTTGTGCTCCGGATCATGGTCTTTGATTAGTGCAAAAACTTCTCGGTCCACTGGCCCTGCGGGGAATCCGCCTTCCGAATGGACGAACGGAAAGGAAGTGTCGAAAGACATAGTACCTGCGCGGAAAAGAATAAACTTTCAGCCGCCAATGCTACAGATTAAGTTCCATCACTAGACACTTTAAATCCGTACCGCACTGCAATGCAGTGAAGATGGACCAAAGGGGACCCACATAATCTAGATGACAATTCATCATTAATATAACAATCTCATCATTTGATGAGACTATCATTAAACGAGAAAATCCTCGAAAGATTCTCATTTAATGAGGGCCCTCGGGCCAAGGAGTAAATCTCCCATTGAGAGCAGCGCTCTATAATAGAGTGACATCTGTCAACTCTGATGATGAAAGGAATAAAAATTTCTTAAGAGTCTTGCTCTGTAAAAATGATGGAATAACCAATCAGAAAACTTAAAATAATTTTTTTTAATGAATTAAAATTCTGAGATCTTCAAGATCTATGAACAAATTCTAAGAGTTTTCATGAAAGATCAATAAATCTATATGATTTGAAAAGAGCAAAGCTCTGTTGATGGGTTAGGAAACCTAAAGAAAGATCTAAGATCTAACAAGAGCAAAGCTCTGTTGAGAAACCCTAAAAAAGGTTTTCTTGAAGATCTATGATCTAAGAAGAGCAAAAGCTCTGTTAATGTGTGAAACCCTAGTTTATTGACTAATCTCTTTAAAGATTTGATCTTTTACCTAAAAATTTGACAGAGTTCTGTCTTTAAGAGATTCTCAGAAACAGAGAGCTATGCTCTAAAAGAGAAATTGATTCTCAGAAAACAAGAAAGAAGATGAACAGAAGTCATCTTAAGGGCCAGGGGTCCTATTTATAGGCACTGAGAGCCGTTTCAACTTCAAAGTTGATCTAATGGTGGAGATGCTGCCACCGCTGCACTCACGTGTGGGCCACGTGAGTGCAACGGTAGGGGGACATTTGTTTCCCCCAATCAGAGCAAAGCTCTGTTCAATTTTTCAAAATTTGAAATGAGCAGCGCTTCATAAGAGCGCCAGCGCTCTGAAGCAGCGCACATGTGCAAGGCACGAGTGCGCCAGCGCAAAGAGCACCAGCGCTCTGAAGCAGCGCACACGTGCAAAGCATGAGTGCGCTAGCGCTGGAACTAAATGTTCCCCACCGTCAGATCAAAGATCCAATAAAGATGATAAATCATCAATTGACCAGAATGAAATTCTGTTAAGGAAAGATTCCTCAAAATCTTTCCAAATAAAAAGATTGTGCTCTGTAAATCAGAGCACCGTTGGATCAATGATCTAATGGTGATTAAAAATCACCAAAAATACAGAATAAATTCTGAGTGGGGAAAGATTTCCCAATCTTGTTAAAAACAAGAAGATTGCCTTCTGTAAATCAGAAGCCCTTAGATCAAAAATCCAACGATGGGAAATCCCCAAATCAATTGGAGAACAGATTTCCTTAACTGATTGAACAAATCAGCTTGCCCTATATAAAAGCCCCAAGACTTCATGTCTCATATAGAGGAACCCCCCTATAAAGTTTGAGAAATCTCAGAAAGAAGAGCAAGCTCTTGATAGAAGAAGAACTTTTCTTCAAGGTAAAAAAAACAGAGATAAGAAAAATCTCATTAAAGAAGAAGAACATAATTCTTCTCACAGGTCATAGATATATAAGAATAAGGTCTTTTTACAAAAAGAGATCATGAACATCTCATTATAAAAAAGGGGGAGAATAATTCAATTCTCTTAGAATCACATATCCATAAAAGCTTTGCCTTTCACAAAAAAAAGAGATTGAAATAGAGCTTTGCGCTCTTGAACTAGGATGTCCTTAACCTTGAGACAAAGTCTCTTATAAACGAGAATTGCCTTTATGGATCTGTGATCCATTAATTACGGTCCAAGGTTAAAGAGATTTCCCAACCTTTTGACAAAGTCTCTTATAAACGAGAATTTATTTCTCAGATCATAAAATTGATCAGAAGTGCTTCTGCGCTCTTGAACTGGCGCACAGCGCCAAGCGCACCACGTGTGTGCCCCTTAACAAATAGCGCTTTGCGCTCATAAACCGGCGCTTTGTGCTCAGAAATCGGCGCTTTGCGCTCATAGACTGGCGCTAGCGCCAAGCTCGCCATGTGCTCCTCACGCGTGCACTATATCACAGAAGCGCTTTGCGCTCATTAACTAGCGCTTTGCGCTCATTAACTAGCGCTAGCGCCAAGCGCGCCATGTGTACCTCACACGTGCGCTGATAGAACATAAAATGTTCTTTAAATAAAGCCTTAAAACTATGATGAATGCTCAGTATTCAATAAAAGACAAAAAGACTGTCAGAACCCAAATCAAAGCTCAGCATTGTCAAATGTTTAACATTTTAACTGAGTGGGCCGAGCCCAAGTTGGCCATAAACCCCACATTCAGATTAATTGAGCCCATACGCTCATAAATCTCATATCTTAGTCCCAATTGGACTACAGATCTCTCAACCAAAATTGGTTTGAGGGTACATCTCTTCACTCCTCTGATATTTGTCGTTGTAATCCTTTAACGTCTTCAGAGAGGTGACGGGTTCCGACAACCATACATTTCATGGACTGTGGAGTCCCTAAACCCATGGACTATGATGTCCTTAAACTCAACGGACTGTGGGGTCCTTAAGCCCATGGACAGTGGGGTCCTTAATCTCGGAAAGTGGGGTCCTTAAACCCATGGACTATGATGTCGTTAACCTCAGACTGTGGGGTCCCTAAACCCATGGACTATGATGTCCTTAACCTCAGACTGTGGGATCCTTAAACCCATGGACTATGATGTCCTTAATCTCGGACTGTGGGGTCCTTAAACCCATGGACTATGATGTCCTTAACCTCGGACTGTGGGGTCCTTAAGCCTATGGACTATGATGTCCTTAACCTTGGACCGTAATGTCCTTAAACTAATGGACCGCAATGTCCCTAAACTAAACAATAGAGCCCAAATGCTCTTTTTTTGGATCTAAATGATCCTGTTGAGTAGATCTTAGTCTGAAATTAGACAAACGTATCATCAACAAATGTTTAAGTTGATCTTAGTCTCAAATGAGACTAACGTATCCTTAAACCCAACCCCAACCCCAAATCAAAGAAGATACGGATTTGGACTAATCCACGCCCTACGGGCGACAACATAAATTAGTCTCCGTATACAATCCACGGGCAAACAAAAACAAAATAAACACACACGACATGAAGTGACCATCTGGAGAAGGAGAAAGTGGTTACCACGATGCGGTAGCGTAATTAACTGCAGGGGCTTGCGCATGCAGGGAAGAGCGTCCCCACATTCAGATTAATTGAGCCCATACGCTCATAAATCTCACATCTTAGTCCCAATTGGACTACAGATCTCCCAACCAAAATTGGTTCGAGGGTACATCTCTTCACTCCTCTGATATTTATCGTTGTAATTTTTTAACGTCTTCAGAGAGGTGACGGGTTACGACAACCAGACATTTCATGGACTGTAGGGTCCCTAAACCCATGGACTATGATGTCCTTAAACTTTACGGACTGTGGGGTCCTTAAACCCATGGACTATTGTTTCCCCCAATCACAATGATACTCTACTTCTAAAACTGAAAAGTAAAGCACTGCGTCATAAAAAAAAAGGACTGAACACCAAAGGCAATTTACCCGTGCAAGAATCACATGCACTTAATGATAGCAAATTAAATCATACGATGCACAAGCACAACGGAGAGCTAAAATAAAAAGAACACTTAACAGATAATAAAATACTTAATTAAAACATTTATTTATTTATTATTACATTCAAAAAAGATCACCAAATATGGGATCGGAAAGACAAGGGTTCGCAAAGATAAAAAGAAGATTCCCCAGCTCCCTTTCTGTCCTCTCCACCACGTCGAAGCGACGATCCTCTCGAGAGGAAGACATCCAACGATCGTCGCCACATTCATTGGAAAAGGTGGCGATGACAACCCGACGAGCCCGTATCTGGCTCAGCAAGTGGAAAGAACAGTCCCTCAGGGCTTTAGTGATCAAGAGCGCTTCGAAAAAGCTCTCGATCTTATCCTCGGCTGCATCAACCATTGCCGAGGAAATCTCCGTCGGAGGAGGGGGAATGTCGGCGAGCACCGAGGCAAGGATCATCCGAAGCCAAACGGAATGCGGAGGGAGAGGAGGCCCCACACGAGTCAAAAGTTCGTGCATTGCAGTATCGCATTGCTCGTCCGTAAGAGAAGGGTCCACCAGGCGCGCAGCAAAATGGGGAACATTGTCCCGGATCGGCACTTCCCATGGTTGACGGCGGGCGTGAGGGCGGTTGCAAGCCATGATAGAAGAAGTTCCCTGAAGGTGAGAGGAGAAAAGGCTCGGCCTTGAACTATATATAGACCCGAGTACAGAAGATTCTGTGCACAATGGACCCGGGAAATCAAGATTTTGGAAATACAAGTTTGGCTTGAAAAAAGGAGATGAAAAGATATCTCAGGTGAAGCAACGCTTACGATTCCCCCAATCAGAGCAAAGCTCTACCTTGAAAATCTAAGTTTTAATAAATGAAGCAACGCTTCAGATCCTCTGCGCTGCGCGCAAACCGCCACGTGTCAGAAGTTGATGCGTCAGCACAGCACCCGAGGCAGTGTGTCCAATCAGAGCAAGGCTCTTTAAAAATAAAAAAAGTAAAGGAAGCAACGCTTCAGCTGCGCAAGAGCTGCGCTGCGCGACGCGTGTCTGTGCAGTTGCGCAAGCACAGCTGCGCACGGCGTGCGCAAGTACAGCTGCGCAAGCACAGCTGCGCAAACGCTGCGCTGTACGACACGTGTCTGCGCAGTTGCACAAGCACAACTGCGCAAGCGCTGAGCTGCGCGACACGTGTCACGCGTTGAGGCGTTTGAGCAAAACAGAATTAAAATTCTAAAGAAATCTTTTCTGTTCTTGTTAAAACAAGAAGATTTTCTTCTGTAAAACAGAAGCCCTTGGATCAAAGATCCAACGGTGGGGAAAATTCCCCAAATCACTCAGAGAAAGATCTCTTTAACAAATTTAACTAATTTATGGGCACTATAAAAAGGACCCTAGGTCTCAATTCAAAGGCATCAACATTTTCTGAGAGAAAAAAAAGAGAACTCTGAAGAATTCCTCAAGAAAAAAAAAGGTAAAAAACCTTTAGAAAAAGAGAAAATTCTCTCATGAATAGATCATTGATCTGAGAACAAGATCAAGGACCTCTAAGGAAAAGGAAAATAAACAAATAAAAAAAACAGTGCCTTGCACTTCTTTTTATGAACCATTGGTTCTGAATCTAAAAGATTCCCAAGATAACAGTGCCTCGCACATTTTATCTGAAATTGATCCAAAAGAATAAGAACGGTGCCCAGCACTTGCCAGAAATGCACTATTGCGCAAGCCGCGCCACGTGTCAGCAGTGCAACAGCGCAGCGCACTGACGCAGCGCACTGCGCTGTTGCGCTTGCGTGACACGTGTCACCACCATACGAGTTTGCGCTCATTACTTGGCGCAAAGTGCCTGACAAGCCACGTGGGGCACTGTCAGAGTATTTAATGCTCTACATTATTAAAGAAAAGGGACAGAGCCCAATTAAAAGGCCTAACAGGCCTAATAAAAAAGTGCTATGCAGGGCAGAGCCCAAACAAAATAGATGCTCTGCATCATTTATAAAAGGGCAGAGCCCAACCAAAACAAGAATAATGCAGTGCATTACTAAAAAGGGGCAAAGCCCTAGCACAGGCCAAAGATAAAAGATGTTGAAACTGGACTTAGCTCAATCATGGCCGTAAGTCCTCAAACTAAATTGACTGAGCACAGTTGCTCTCCTAAATCAATTTACATCCGGTTCGAAGGTACATCTCTGAACTCCTCTGACACCCATCGTTGTAATCCTTCAACGACGTCAGAGAGGTGACGAGTCCCGACGACCACACATCAATATGGACTGCGGGGTCCTTAAACTCATGGACCGAAACGTCCTTAAACGAATGTTGGACCGAAACGTCCTTAAACTAATATTGGACCGAAACGTCCTTAAACTAATGTCGAACCACCACGACCCTAAACTGGAACACGGACCACCACGTCTCTAAACTGGAATACGGACCACCACGTCCCTAAACTGGAATACGGACCACCACATCTCTAAACTGGAATACGGACCACCACGTCTTTAAACTGGGATACGGACCACCACGTCTCTAAACTGGAATAGAGACCACCACGTCTTTAAACTGGGATACGGACCACCACGTCCCTAAACTGGAATATAGACCGCCACGTCCTTAAACTGGAACATGGACCACCACGTCCCTAAATTGGAACAATAGAGCCTCCAAGTGCTCTTTTACCGAATCTAAACGGTCCCGTTTAAGTCGATCTTGGCCCTAAACATGGCTAACGTATCCTTAAACATTCAAATGGACTATAAAATTCCAAATCAACTCTGGTTCGAGGGTACATCTCCGAGCTCCTCTGACACCTCTCGTTGTAATCCTTCAACGACGTCAGAGAGGTGACGAGTCCTGACGGCCATATAATAAATGGATCACCACGGCTAATGTATCCTTAAACTAAAAAACACCAAACCCAAATCTAAGTAAATACAGATTTGGACTAATCCACGTCCTACGGGCGATGGTATTACTCAGTCTCCGTATACAATCCACGGGCAACCACAAATAAAACAAACATACACGACACGAAGTGAAATTCGGGAGAAGAAGAAAGTGGTTACCGCGATGCCGTAGTGTAATTAACTGCAGGGGCTTGCGCCTGCAAGGAAGAGCGTCCCCACAATCAAAAACCCCTCACCCTGAGGGGGAATCTGACGAAGTCTGCTACATCGGCCGCATCCGTCTAAACCTCCGATACACGGTGCCATAAATCAACTTGGCATCTTCGGAGAGGTGGACGGATAAAACCATATAGCATCTGCCCCGAATCTCAGGCAAGACGTTTATCGCGTCTCCACCGCGTCATTCGGAGGGGAACAACTATGATGTCCTTAATCTCGGACAGTGGGGTCCTTAAACCCATGGACTATGATGTCGTTAACCTCAGACTGTGGGGTCCCTAAACCCATGGACTATGATGTCCTTAACCTTGGACTGTAGGATCCGTAAACCCATGGACTATGATGTCCTTAATCTCGGACTGTGGGGTCCTTAAACCCATGGACTATGATGTCCTTAACCTCGGACTGTGGTGTCCTTAAGCCCATGGATTATGATGTCCTTAACCTTGGACCGTAATTTCCTTAAACTAATGGACCGCAATGTCCCTAAACTAAACAATAGAGCCCAAATGCTCTTTTGTTGACTAAGATCAACTTAAACGTTTGTTGATGATACGTTAGTCTAATTTCAGACTAAGATCTACTCAACCCCAAACCCAAATCAAAGAAGATACGGATTTGGACTAATCCACGCCCTACGGGCGACAACATAAATTAGTCTCCGTATACAATCCATGGGCAAACAAAAACAAAACAAACACACACGACATGAAGTGACCATCTGGAGAAAGAGAAAGTGGTTACCGCGATGCGGTAGCGTAATTAACTGCAGGGGCTTGCGCATGCAGGGAAGGGCGTCCCCACAATAAAAAAAAACCCTCAATGAGGGGGAATCTGACGAAGTCTGCTACATCGGCCACATCCGTTTAAACCTTCGATACATGGTGTCATAAATCAGCTTGTTATCTTCGGAGAGGTGGACGGATAGCACCAAATATCATCTGCCCTCGAAATTCAGGCCGGACGTCCCAACGTCCCGGTCGCGTCTTTCGGCGGAGAACAGGGCAAAAGGTTACAAAGTTTATGATTTAATTTCTTGAACCACTTACGTAACTCGTGATATTGTTTTCCATGAAACATTTTTTCCTTTTTCCTTGATCCAATCCTTTTCTTTGTCAACAGGTACTCCTATATCCTATCCACTACATCACAACTTATCTTATACCAATTTCAAATCTCGACATTGTGATTTCTTTCTTCTATATCTGCTAATAATGAACCTACAAGTTTTGCCGAAACAAATAAATTTCAGGAATGGTGTCACATCCAACTTCCCAAAATACGGAATAAGAGGGGTGACAAGGCCAGCTATGCTCCTACGGTCAGGGAAATATCTCGCCGTAGTCACACTTCGGATTCTAGCATCATATGGTAATCAGTAATCATAGCACATGTAATGAGAATTGCAATCACTAATTCAATCTAAATAGATACAAAACTAACCAGATAGAAATCAAGGGAAAGACTGCGCCGGCGTCGCTGATCAAGATGTCCGCAATATCCTCGAGGCACGACAGATCCTAATCTGAGCTAAGTCCATTTCTCACTCTGAGCATGCATACTCAGATCGTCAGAGCGACACAATAGAAATATATACATATATAATGTGCAATGATGATAAACATAAAGCAGCAAGTATAGAATAATGACGCGAGCATGAAATAACCGGTATAGGTAACGATAAAGCAAGTGTATCAGATCAGTAGTCAATGCAATGTCCATGTCACTAAAACTATCAGTCTCTAAGTCTCAATGTACAAGTCACTAAATCTATCGTCAGTTCGAGTGTGAGCGTCAACCAGCGCAAGAGTATTCCCAACCCAAGGATAGGCCCCAGGGGAAAGGGAACACAGGCCCGAATCATGCTCGCTAATAATTAGAAACACCATCCATACAACTCCCGAAATCACTGTATATGCCGGCAGTGGGACTCCTGAGATTCCGTTGATCGAACTCACACTCAAACTACCCCACACCCTCGGTCTACATCAAACACCGACCATGAACCCAAATACTAGTCGCTCTATGACAAGTCTACGCGAGAACTGGAGACAGGATCTCCATCAAGCATATCTCGACTGGTATCCAAGATAAATGGACAGTACTTGATGTCTTACCTATGACACTAATATAAGTGCTTCTATAACCGTCCCATACCAATTATAGTCATACTTATATATGTCCCATAGGCGTCGACAATGCAATAACTAATTGGTTCCGCTGATTGTGTACAAGTACGTGCCACTTCACTTATTCATTCACGCTTTTACACCGACGATGTAATACCTAGTTCTTTTTGTACACCAATGTCCGTATTCTTCATAAAGTATTACTTACAAAATTTATTTATTTTTATTTATAATTATTTTATTTCTTTTAAACCCCAAACCCAAATCCCAATCCCTTTTACTTTATGTCTCAGCCCACTCCCTTCCCAATTCTTCAAAGTCTTTTCCTAATCTTTTTCCCTTCACATTTTCTTTTCCCAAACCCTTTATAACCCTAATTTATCTAAAACCATTTTTATTTTCTCCCTTTTATTTTACCCTAAAACTCGGCCCAACTTCCTATTTATTTTCCCCAAAATTCAATCCCATTCTTATTTAACTCCAAGCCAAGACAAAATAAAATATAATTTCCCTTTTTAAATCCTTTCCCAGCCTGTTTCCTTATCAAAGCCATCCCATAGCCCAACATAAATTAATTTTTATTAACATTAAATGCCCAGCCCTTTCCCTTGCCGACCTGAGCCCGCTCCCGCTTAACCAAACCCGACCCGTTTCAAACCCACTCCTTCTTCCCCAACGTAAAAGCTTTCCCGCTCTTTTTTTTCCTTTCGCGAACCCACGTCCCCCTCGCGCCCACGTCGCCCGCGCCGTGCCCCACGACCTCGACCACGATTCCTCATCCTCTCCTCGTCTCTAACCCTCTCTCCAATCAAGAACCGAGTCTCCACTTCCCTCTCTCCAAAGAAACTGAACACTACGAGTCCCTGCACCCTCCGCCGACGGCGACGACGACTACAATCCCTCATTCATCCTCCCTCGCTCTCTTCTCTCCAGAACTCACCCCCTCATCGAGCCTCCCCTACACTTTCAGCTGTCACCAAGCTCCCCTGCACACCCGAGCTCGGCCACCTACACCTCGACGCCGCGAGCCCCCACTGCACCTGAACCACCTCGTTGGCACCCTCTACATCTCCATCACCTCCTCCAAAACCCACACCCGAGCCCCACTGCTCTCTCTCTCTTTCAAACCCTAAACACCAAGCTCTGACACCCACTGTGCACATCGCCGGAGCGACACCGCCGACCATCGTCGATCCCAGCACATCCTCGGAGATCCACAGAGCATCCCCCCTCTGCTTCCAGCGAACATGAGCCACCCCCGGACAACTCCGACGACGAACCCGAACGCGAGCCGAGGCCGTGAATCCAAACCGTGCCGATTCATCACGCGTTCATGCCGTTGCCGCTGCCGTGCATCGCCAAAGCGAATCCAGGCAAGTACCCTACTTGCTACATGCTAGATTATTTCCGTTACAAACCAAAACCGTATTAATTCCATATTTGCGATTCATAAAAACTTAAACGACATAAGTGTTTGATGCAAGATCCAAATGAAAATCTTCATTTAATTTGACGGAACTCGATTTCATATTCTGGCCCGTGTGGCAATGAGCACTGTGTAGAAATTTTGCTGGAAAATACAATTGTTAATGGCTTAAACGAACACCCCCAATTACACCCGTAAAAAACTGAGAATTTCCCGCACCTGAAATTGGTTAAAATCATAATTAACTGTATATGTATTGAAACGATGCGTTCGAGGGCTCAAATCGAAGCCGACTCGACGACCTATAACCCTATGCAAGTTCTTAATTGTTTCTATACTGAAATTATGATGAGAATTGGTTCGGAGAGCGGCTCTGGACTGTAGTCCAGAGCAGCTCTGGTTGTTATTTCCTGTCTCGTAATGTCTACCTCTTCGCTGACTGAACTTGTATGTTGTAGAACCCTACACTTTATTGAAGATGAATCTGTTATCTAAATAACGCAAGTGACTTCACCCTTTTATATCGTCGTTTACTATTTAAACTGCAATTTAAAAGATCGGGACGTATAGCAGTCCCAAACAGAACCAGAACTGATACTCTAGTGTTGAACAGTACGTAACTTCTGACGTAGAGATGACATTGGGAATCCGTCTAGTGCGTTAGAAATCTCATTGAAAACCATAAATTTCATTCAACTATAGCGTCGTTAAACTCTGGTCCCAACTAGGATTAAAATGCGTTACGAAACGGACTTCTGATTCTAAAACCGGATTTCCAGCAGTGAACGCTTAAAATGAAGTGGCCATATCTAGTGATCCTAAAACCCGATTAAAGTGAAACTAATTTTTATGGATAGATAATTAGACATACTGCTTACCCCCTTTTTATTGTTTCGCTAAATTTTGCACGTAGGATTTATGATAAATTATGCAAGTGGTAGGACATCGACTTATGACTTCTTAATCATGCCTGAATTATCGTATTCTAATCACATTATATATATGTCATTGCATTGGTAACCTAGTGATTATGTGCATTACATAGTGTTAGGTATTAGTGGTGATTGTGGCAAATACGTTAGTGTTGATCATGAATGGATAAGTGAAAGTGACACGTACTTGTACACAATCAGTGAACCCTATTGATTTATTGCATTGTCGACGTCTGTGGGACGCGTATAAGTGTGACCATAATTGGTATGGGACAATTATGGAAGCACTTGTATGTGTGTCACAGGTAAGACACCAAACACTGTCCATTGATCTTGGGTATCAGTCGATACATGCTTGATGGAGACCCTGTCTTCAGTTCTCGTGTAGACTCGTCATGGACCGGCTGGTATTTGAATTTATTGTTGGCGTTTAATGTAGACCACGGGGTGTGGGGTAGTTTGAGTGTGAGTTCAACAGATTCTCGGGAGTCCCATGCCGGCACATATGGAGATATATGGAGATATATATGGATATCACTGATTATTAGCGAGCGACTCGGGCTCGTGTTCCCTTGTCCTTGGTTCCTATCCTTGGGTGGGGGATACTCACGAGTGGTTGACTCTCACACTTGGACTGACGATAGGCTTAGTGACCTGTACAGTGAGACTTAGAGACTGATAGGGATAGCGACATTGACATGCATTGCTTACTGAATCGACACACCTGACATACTATTTTACTGCTTTACTGTTCACCTGCTCTATTAGACACCCGCATTGGCTACTTCATGTTCACATCTTTACTATCTTTATTTACTGTTATATATTCATTATTACTGTACGAGTTACCAATTGCATCTATATATATATTGCTATCGCGTCGCTCTGACGACCTGAGTATGCATGCTCAGAGTGAGAAGTGGGTCTAGCTTGGACCAGGACCAGACGTACATCGCGGACATCTTGATCAGCTATCCAGAGCTATACTCTTTTGATCTCCATCAGGTTAGTTCTTTGTATTTGTTTTGTTTCAGTTACTGCATTTCTCATTACATGTGCATTGTTTACTGATTACCGCGTAAAGCTAGAATCCGAAGTGTGACTACGGAGAGATATTACCTCGACCGTAGGAGCATGGATGGCCTTGTCAACCCCTCGTATTCCGTATTTTGGGAAGCGGGGCGGCCGTACTTTCCACAATCCAATCACTAACATTTATCACTTGGTAATGTAACACGGTCACTAGGTTATCGATGCAAATGAACACTATTTACAAGGGTATGACAATCATGCAACATGATGGGGATATAGTAAATGCGCTACTGAATACATATGAGCAACCGGTGTCGGTTGGACTAGAAAAATCATATAAAATCACATGTGCATAATTAAGCAAAACAATATAAAAGGGGTAGGAAGTATATTTAATTATCTATACATAAAAATTGGTTTCGTGTCAATCGGGTTTCAGGTTTGATAGTTATGGTCATTTCATTTTAAGTGTTTTCTGCTGGAAATCGAATTTCTGAACCGGAAGTCCGTTTCGTAACACGTTTTACTCCCTGTTGGGAGCATAATTAGGAGACGCTGCTGTTAAACTAATTGTAGTACTATGAGTTAAATTTACATCACAGGAGACGGATCAACAATAGTCATCTTAGTTTGGGAGTTATGATCAGATTACTGATGAAGTGTGCAAACTGAAATGACAGAAATCTGCCGTACATGTCATCCGTTTAAAATATGATTTAAATACAAAAAGATACTGGAATTTAGTAAAATGGGTACCATGAGTAAGATAACACAATTTTCTATGCATAAGTAATTGGCTCCGCACACTTTCACAATTAAACGTTAAGGTTTCAGGGGTATAAATGCATGTCAAGGGGTAAGTTCCTGCCCTGGACTGCAGTCCAAGGTCAGGTAAGTTCCTTTTTTTCGATGTTCATAGGATATATATATATAACAGTAAAGATACATGTCGTGTTAAATACTATGCATTATCCTTCGCAACGAACCCAGGCACGCTGCGATTGGATTTTTCTGGAATTAATTATGAATTTAACGGCGTAGTATATCCGGAAAAATTCAGATTTCACAAGGTTATCGGGGTGTCGTTTTATGGGGTAACCCACTTTATTTTACAAACAAATTTGTACCCGATGTGCGTTATCAACACAGGATTTCATCGATCATGAGTTCATCCATATTAGAGTAGGTTTTCGCTTAGGATTCGTATCGAACACCTAGGTTAAGCATTCGGTATCAAAAAAAACATACGTTTCATTACTTAATCGAAACTAGTTATTATCCCTAAAATTTCTACGTGATATCAACATGGTCATAAGTCCCAGTCGGGCTTCATTAGCACAATTATCACAAACGTTCGCTATTGGGTTCGAATCACGATTCAATTACGTTTATAATTAATTGTAATAGGATTCATAGCATGATAAGCATGTTTTGAAACTTTCCTGACGACGATAAGCGCGACACGAGCACACACAAGCTAGGCACGGCGACAACGACGACCAGGACAGCGGGGATCACGACAAAATGTAAGTGTTCGATGAAATTCTTGAGGGGTTCGGCTGGACTTTGTGCTTGGCTAGACGCAGTGCAGGGCACGGTGGGCACGATGGTCTGGGCACGGAGCAGCAGCAGCAGGTGGTCCAGGGGTTCGGCGGCGGCGGTTCGGCGACGTGAGTGTGCAGGCGAGGGCTGAAGTGGTCGGGGTTTGGATTGCTGGAGTTTTGTCGTCGGGGATAAAATGGAGAGAAGGAAGAAAAGGAGGAGATGGAGGCGGTACTGGCGGCGATGTGGTGGTTGACGACGACGAGGACAGAGGCGATTGGATCGTGGGTTCTTGGGTTGGTTGTCGCCGGGTGTTTGCATGGGAGAGCAGAGAAGGACGTGAGGCTGAGGAGGAGGATACGAGGTCGGGGAGGGGGGCGAGGGTGGAGGAAGTGGTGGCGACGGCGGTAGCTCGTCGGAGGTGACCTCAGTGGTAGTTGCGGTTGCAAGCAAAGGTGGCCGGCAGGTGGGTTCGATAAGGAGCCGATGGCTTAAAAGAAGGTGGGCAGAGGGGCTTGGGCACTCGATGGGTGAGGGGAGGAGTTAGCTCGGCTGGGAGTGGAGGTGGTGATGGTTGCCGAGGCTCATGGATGTTGGGGTGCGTATTGTTGGTGGTCGACGGTGAGGTGGTGCTGGCGGTGGTAGCAGACGGTCGGTGCAGGTGAAGATGGTGGCAGGAGGCTCGGGGCTCGGAGACGGTGAAGGCGATAGGGGGTTGGAGTCGTGGGTTGGTGGATGCGAGGAGATGAGGGGTCGGGTAGGTGAAGATGTGGGGGTCGAGGAAGAAGACGGGACGAAAGGAGAGAGGAGGGCTCGGTCCTAGAGTGTTTGGGCTGGGGAGTTGGGCGTCATCGTCACGGAGCGGGCGCGGTCGTCGCGTAGCGGGCGCGAGGACATTGGGACGAGGACGGGGTCTCAGGATAGGTGCGGTGATCGTGGGGAAGAGCGGTTCACGGGGCATGGGAGCGAAGGAAGCGGGCGTTTTGGGTGAAGAAGAAGGGAACGTGGGGAGGAGGGAGAGAGAAACCGTATGGGAAAATAGTGGGGAGAAGAGAAGAAGTAGTTGTGTATCGGGTCGAGTCGAGTCGGCTGCAAGTTTTGGGTGTTGGGTTCGTGGGCTAAGGTAAAAATAAAAGAGAGGGGAAAAGAATGGGCCGTGCCGGGGTTAGAAAATAAAAGAATTTAGGGTTTAAGGTTTAGGTTAGAAAATATAAAATTAGAAATTAATATTAGAAAGTATAGGAAATTATTTATATAAAATATTCTAACAGAAAATTTTGGGAAGCTTTTATTTATAAATACAGAAATATGTTCAAAGAAAACTGGGTATTACATCATACCCCACTTTTATAAAATTTCGTCATCGAAATTAAAAAAAATGATAAGCTATAAAATGCCATGCGAAAAGCAACAAAATAATCAAATACGACTATATAGCGATTTACGCAAAAGCAATTAGATGAAAATCAAAGATATATATATATATATATATATATATTTATATATATATATATATATATATATATAAGCAGTTAAAAGGAACAGTCACACGCAAGGACATAACTATCAATAGTGATAAACTATATATATACAAATACAATTAAAATAGAACGACACTAATAAACAATAATGAAGGATTGACTGATAGGCCTTAAGAACCAAAACTACTACGAATTAGGCAATTATATAATAAGTTGGGAATACTCATACGGTAAAATATAGGAGAAAATAAAACGAAAACATAGGTGGCTAGTGAACAAACTAGATATCAACAATTTACGTAAAGACCAAGACTAAACTATATTTGCAAAAGTGCGGAGGTAATACAATACAAAAGAATTAAGGTAATACCGAGATAATGATATGTGTACAAGTAAATAAAAATAGATAACCATAATTTAGTAAAACCATAATTTAGTAAAAAGAAAATTTTAAATCGATTAGAGCACAAGAATACGTAAGTAAATGTAAATAAGAAACAAAAGATAGTTAGCATAAATATGAACAAAAGAAAAGGGAATATTATATAGAAAATCAATATGAAACTCATTTTAAAGAAAAACTCAAACCGCTAATAATATGAATTTTGAAAGTCAATCAAAAGAGCGCCAACAACCGAAATGAATAGGAATGATAACAGTATAATAAACAATAAAACACTTAAAAGAAATATAGAGTAGAAAATAACTCGAAATGACATCCTGCAACTTGGGCAGACAAAAATCAAGACAAAAGGCATGAAGAATGGAACTTCATAATAAAAGGACGATAGTATGAAAAGCATTAGTAGGAACGATTTACTAGAAATAGAATATACTGTGTAACTTTGAAATTTTGAGAGAAAAAAAAATAGTAGAGTATATCAAGACAGCGAGTAAAACTAAAATACTTACTAACACATAATGAAAATCTAAGTAACAACAAATAGGCAAAAGTCTAAATTTAATATAGTAAGCACTACTAGTTATAACTATGTTAACAGGAAAAAGAAAGAGAAAAAACACTAGTAATATATGGTAGACTGGCCAGAGAGAGTATTGCGGTATATACTTTGAAGGTTGACACCGCAAGCGAGCGCTCGAATGAAAGAAACGTAAATGGGAATTTGGGTTGTCCAGAATGACACAAAGATATAAGGATGAAATTTGGATTCAAAATCTGGGAAAGATATAAATTTACAATGAGGATAGAGTTTGACCGTTTCGGACAGGAGTATGCGGCAAGATACAACCTAATTGGGAAAAAGTCAGGGGGGTACGGTAATGAACCATGATGTCGACTATGTTTAGGATCTAAATATAGGGAGTCAAACAAAAGTAGTTAGTCGCATTTCCTAACTTTATTGTATTCAAACCAAGAAGTTCAACAGATACAAGAGTTAAACGAAAAGGAACAGCTGAAAAAATAATATCTTGGTTGAAAGCAGGGAAGGTGATAACTCCGCGCCGATGTCTGAATCTTTCTGATCTCGTAAGGCAAGTCTGAATCATGTGATGGGCCCATATCATCCTTGAAATTCAAAGTACAAAACAATTAAACAATCGAGTTTCTCAATTAGATGTGGAGGGTGTCGATGGATCTCTTCCTTGCAGCTCTTTTCTTCGAGGGCAACCGTTGCATGCTGCTCACCAGATTCCTGAACAAAACACCGTCCTTTAGCCTGGCGAAAGTTCCTCTGAAGGTGCCCCGGTCTCTTGCAATAATCACAGACTTGAGTCCTCCGTTGCTTTTTCTGCTGAGAACCAATAGGCACTTCATCTGCACACCTCCTCTTTTACTAACAGGGATTCCTTCATGATCGGGGCTCCTCCTGGTATCCGAACTAGTTGCTTCCTTAACCTCTCAACTAAAAGATCTTTCATTCTCTCCTGGGCTTCTTTCAGTCCTTGCGGTACGCCCAAAATCTCGGCGGGGCGATCCTAGAAAACAGAGGTGGAAGGAGAGTCGTGGGAAGCCATGATTCCGAAACAACAAATTTTCGGACGGCATAAGGTACAAGATATAAGAATCAGAATAAGATATAGAACGAAACAAGAATATGTGGTGAGGTGAAACTCAATCGAGCGGAAATTAATTGTAGAACTCCAAGTCACTCAAGCAGAGTGCTGCCTTGTAACTATACTGCAGTTCATAGTTACAATCACATAACTCTACTAAGTCACCCAAAACTCTAGCGGATGGAGTCAAAAGGTAGCTTGACAAACTATAAGGGTCTTGGTCAAGGACAACAAGTTTACAATCTAGACGAATGGGCGACTTAAATTGTCAAGCACCAGTCGGAAACTGTAATCTCAATATAAACCTGGCTCTGATACCAACAAAACCATGTCACGCCCCGCTTCCTAAAATACGAAATACGAGGGGTAATAAGGCCAGTCGTGCTCCTACGGTCAGGGAAATATCCCGCCGTAGTCACACTTCGACTTCTAGCATCACGTGGTAATCGATAATCATAGCACAGGTAATGAGAATTGCAGTCACTAATTCTATCAAAACAGATACAAAACTAACCAGATAGAAATCAAGGGAAAGACAGCGCCGACGCCGCTGATCTAGATGTCCGCAATATTCTTGAGGTACGACAGATCCTGATCCTAGCTAAGTCCACTTCTCACTTTGAGTATGCATACTCAGGTCGTCAGAGCAACACAATAGCAATATATACATATATAATATGCAATGATGATAAACATAAAGCAACAAGTATAGAACAATGACGCGAGCATGAAATAACCGGTACAGGTAACGATAAAGCAAGTGTATCAGATCAGTAGTCAATGTAATGTCCATGTCACTAAAATTATCAGTCTCTAAGTCTCAATATCCAAGTCACTAAATTTATCGTCGGTCTGAGTGTGGGCGTCAACCACCGCAGGAGTATCCTTAACCCAAGGGTAGGCCCCAGGGGTAAGGGAAAACGGGCCTGAATCATGCTCGCTAATAATCAGAAACACTGTAACAACCCCAACTTTCTGTACGATTTTTTTTCAAAATACAGAAAGGGACACTTAAGCCTGAGCACGAGTTATAAGTTTGTTTTGCTTTTGAACAGCAAGAAAGAGCTTGTAGCTCATTGGTAAGACCTTGCACTGCTGAGACATAGCACCCGAGTTCAAATCCCATCAGCCACATTATCTTTTTATTTAAATTTCTTTTAATCTTTTAGAAGCCCAAGGGTCTACACGTGCACAACATGTAAACTGAAGAGTTACAAATTATTTAAATATGTTCACTGAAGAATACCAAACGACCCCGACACGTGGCACCAAGACCAACCCCATCCGTCGGGAATAGGCCGGCGAAAAGCCCCATTTGGCCAGTACTACCGGGCTTGCCCGTAGGTAAAGCCCCCATCTCTTCATCCCTGCAACCTTTCAGCTACCCACTCCTCTCACACTGCTTGTTTTCTCTGCATTCATACAGAGAACATTGAATCACCCATTTAATCCAATTTTAATGCATTTCTTTCACCACCCAAACCCTATTTTTTCCTATAAATACCCTACCCCAATTCACACATCCTCACTGATAATTCCCTGCCAAAACTCTCAAAAATTTTCAAGTCTCTTTTTGTGTACAAGTGGAGTTAGCGAAGGACGAAGCTCCGACGAAATTCCGAGGAGATTCCGGCGACGAAATGACGTCCCGAAGTCTTCTTTAGGACCCCCTCTCTCTCCTCTAGTCCAAAAGCCAGTATGTCCCCGTTTCCCCTCTCATATTCTAATGTAGAAACTTTCAATTCTAAAACCCGACGGAAGCGAATTTAATCCGACTTCCGATTCGGTTTTCCTTTAAAAAAAGTTATTTTTCTTAAATAATCAATACCAAACTTCATATCATGTTCAATAAACATTAACAAACAAATTAAACAAGTTTCACTTCAAAATAATTTATATTGCAATTTTTATCGGAGTTTTACAGTAAAATACCACATACTTTAGTTTCCGACATAAACAACATATTACCTTTAGATAGTTCACAAGGTAATGACCTACCTCATCACAACACGCATCTCTAATATAGCACGATGGAAATTTTGGGAACAGAGTATGGGATAAAACGACTTTGCAAATAAATACCTTTAACTTACAAAACCATTTCTATAAAAAGATGTATTAAACAATTCCTTGCAATTACGTCTCTACAACCCACTTTTGGGGACCCCGTTTGGAATTGTGTGGATTATCGCACATCCTCGGGCCTAGTAGAGCGAGATGCAGACCTCCGAAAGGAGCATTCGATCTCGATGGAATTTTTATGCATTTTTTCTTTAGAAAATGATATTTCTACAAGAAAATAAATAAAATTACTTTCATTAAATATATATGTTCTCCGCCGAAAGCCGGAAAGAAAAACGTCTTGCCTGAATTTGGGGGCAGATGCTATTTGGTTTTATCCGTCCACCTCTCCGAAAATGCCAAGTTGATTTATGACACCGTATATCGGAGGTTTAGACGGATGCGGCCGTTGTAGCAGACTTCGTCAGATTCCCCCTCATTGAGAGGGGTTTTTGATTGTGGGGACGCTCTTCCCTGCAGGTGCAAACCCCAGCAGTTAATTACGCTACCGCATCGCGGTAACCACTTTCTCCTTCTCCAGATGGTCACTTCGTGTCGCGTATGTTGGTTTTGTTTTTGGTTGCCCGTGGATTGTATACGGAGACTAATTTATATTGTCGCCCGTAGGACGTGGATTAGTCCAAATCCGTAGTTTCTTAGATTTGGGTTTGGGGTTGGGTTTAAGGATACGTTAGTCTCATTTTAGACTAAGATCAACTTAAACGTTTGTTAAGGATACGTTAGTCAAATTTTAGACTAAGATCAACTTAACGAGATCATTTAGATCCAGCAAACGAGCATTTGGGCTCTATTATTTAGTTTAGGGATATTGCGGTCGATTACCAGTTTAAGGACATGGTAGTCCAATGTTAGTTTAAGGACATCTCGGTCCAGTGTTAGTTTAAGGACATCTCGATCCAGTGTTAGTTTAAGGAAATCTTAGTCCAAGATTAAGGACATCATAGTCCATGGGTTTAAAGGGACCCCACAGTCCGAGGTTAAGGACATCATAGTCTGTGGGTTTAAGGACCCCACAGTCCGAGGTTAAGGATATCATAGTCCATGGGCTTAAGCACCCCACAGTCCGTGGAATGATTGGTTATCGGGACCCGTCACCTCTCTGAAGACGTTGAAGGATTACAACGATAAATATCAAAGGAGTGAAGAGATGTACCCTTGAACCAAAGTTGATTTGGGAAATCTGTGGTCCAATTTGGGATTAAGATCAATTAATTAGATTATGAGCACATTGGCTCAGTTAAATCTGAATTGAGGACTTATGACTAACTTGGCTAAATCCAATTAAGTTTGAAATGTTGGCCCTTTGTTGGACTGTTGAACATTTTTCTGAGTTCAGCCCCCCATTATTTAGCAATGCTAAACAGGAGTTTGGGTTCTGACCATATCTTTATCTTTTATTGAGTGCTGAGCACTCATATGCCATATGAGATGATCAATCTTGGAAGACAAGGGTATATTTGAGGCTCAGTCAAAGGGGAGTCTTGCCTCTGGAAAATTTAGTCAATTTGGGCTAAACTTGGCTTTAGAATAGTGTTAAACACTAGAGCATATTTGGCAATCATGTGCCCCCACGTGATGTGCTGAAAATAGTGTTAAACACTAAGGACGAATAGCTTAAAGTAGTGTTAAACACTAAAGTTGAATTGGTCACGTGGGGTCACGTGAGGCGTCTGAAGATGGGGGCCAGACTTCCTTTATTTTCTTCTCAGAATATTCAAATAAGTGTTAAACACTTTTAGTCTTCGAGGCCATCACGTGTGAGCACGTGATGGGCATCCATGCACTGGATTTAAAGGGATTTGTTAGGGGTCACGTGAAGGCGCCCAAAATTGATTCTGCTCTTGGATTTGTTCCTTTTTGTTTTGAGAGTCACGTATGAGCACATGAGGCATTGCCTCCAAGTTTTTCCTTTCTCATTTTGAGGAGTCTGTTTAAGGGTTATGTGGGGGCACGCGACCTAGTCTTGTTCATTCTTTTACATTTGTTGGGATGAAGGGTCACGTGTTACCACGTGATCACGTTGGATACTTTGATCTTTATGTGCATGGAGAGTTTTAAGTCTCTTGTTTTTAAGAATTACATTCATTTATAGGGTTAAACCCTAGTTCTGTTTAGAAGAATTAAATTCCTATGTATTTGGAAGAATTAAATTCTTATATAGGGTTAAACCCTAGTTTCATTTAGAGGAATTAAATTCCTATGAATTTGGAAGAATTAAATTCTTATATAGGGTTAAACCCTAGTTTCATTTGGAGGAATTGAATTCCTATGAATTTTAGGGAATTAAATTCCTTAAACTCAATTCCCCCGCTAAGTTTTGGATCTGCATGGCAGAATCTTCCCGATGAGAATTAAATTCTCAACTTGTGGGGAGATCTGTTTTTGCAGATCTTCAACCAAAGGAAGAACTAAGTTCTTATTCAGAAGAGTTAAACTCTTAAATTGAGAATTAAATTCTTTTTTTGTTTTATGGAGCTTAGATCTCTTTCCCCTTCTCATCTAGGGTTTCTTTTTCTTCTGAGGAAAACTTTTTCTATCTTGAGAATTAAATTCTCCTCTTTTTTTTCTCTGTTGTTGTATCTCTCCAAAAAAAGTTCCGAGGATCCCCCCTCTTCTCTTCTTGGCTCCTATTTATAGGAGAAAGAAAAGAATCAATTTGTTTAGTCAATCTTTCATTGAAAGATTTTGGTTGTTTTTGTAACCAACATGATCTTTTAGATCATCCAGTGAATTTTATTCACCATTGGATTTTTAATCCAAAAGATATTTTATCTGTTATTCTTGGCAAATTTTAAGGAAATCTTTCCTTGTATAAAATCTTTCCATAAATCAGTGATTTTTAATCACTCTTGGATTTTTAATCCAACGGTGCTCCATTTTACAGAGCACCATCTTTTTTTTGTTTCGGAAAGATTTAGAGAGATATTTTTCCAGTTAGGGTTCTCGATTTTCTCTTAATTAGAATTTAATTCTATTAGTTTAGAAAGCTTAAGAGCCTATCACGTGTTGACACGTGATCCCACTGTTTGATCATTTAAATAGAATTTAATTCTATTAATTAAATAGCTTAGGAACCCATCACGTGTTGACACGTGACTCCCCTTGATTAACATTTTAACCAGAATTTAATTCTGCTGTTTTAAAGAATTAAGGATTCATCACGTGACCCTTGGTCACGTGTGAGCACGTAATGCTCCATTGGGATTTTTCCTTAGTTTTTATTATATCTTTTAATCCCTTTCAGTGGGTTTAAAGGCCCATCACGTGTGGGCACGCGACTCCTGTTGATTAGAATTCAATTCTATTATAACAGAGTCCCCAGGAAACCATCACGTGTCAGCACGTGACCCTTGGTCACGTGTGAGCACGTGATGCCACATTGGGGTTTCTTTCCCGAAATTTTATGAGGAAACAAATGCACCTACAGCGTTGTTCTCACGTGTTTACACATGAGTGCAACGCTGTTATATTTTGTGGCCGTTGGATCTGTCTAGGGAAGGGGTAGATGAACCGTTTCCTATCACATCCTATAATTGCATGGGTCTCTTTAGAAGCGCCTCCACTCTTTCATCTTCTTCCTTGTTCATTTTCCTCTGAGAATTTAATTCTCTTTCCCAGAGCTTAGTTCTCTATTTCAAAAACAATTTCCAGAGTTTAACTCTGTCAACAAAAGATCTCCTTTTTTAGGTAAGGATCTTGAACGGCCGAAGAACTTCTTGTAGAAATTTTCGTTGGATTTTAAATCCACACCAAGGATTTTTTTCCCTTTAACAAGAACCCATCTTTCCAAGTTAAAATAATGTCCAATCTTTAGATAATAAACTCCTTTTGTTAGGGCTTCTCTGCTCTCAGGGATCGATGCTGATACTTGTCTTCTCTCTGGAATTTAATAGAATTCCAAAGAGCTTTGGCTCTGAAAAATATTTTCTGGGAATTTACTTCCTCTATTCAAAAGGAATTTAATTCCTCTAAAGAACTCAGTTCTTCACAGAGAACTTCTTGGGGTTTTCTTGCCCTGAGTTGTTCTTTGCAAAAAAGTTTCCAGAGAGATCCTTCTTGATTTGCACAAAGCTTTTGTAATGGGTTTTTCTCCTTGGGGGAATGTGCAGAGTTGTTTGAAATCCACTGTTCATTTAGGCAAGTATTCTTCTTGATTGGTTTATCCATTAAATTCTCACTGATCCTTATTTCAGATACTATGGCTGCCCATTTGTATGATCTTGATGAGATCATTTCTTACGGAGACATTCGTGCACTGGGCCGCAGCCAAAACCGGGAGTTCACCAACGCTCAGTGTGTTGAGATCATGAGCCGCTTCAACGAGTACAACGGTCGGCTACTCTCTCGTCGCTCTTCTCTTTTGAAACTCATTATGAGGGCGATCTGGGAAGCACTTCCTTTATTCTATGCAGGCATGCCGCTTAAGGCTTTGGATGATGCCGAAGATAAGGTACAGTCAATGTATTTGATGGGCCTAATCTCAAAGAAAAGGAAAAACAATCTTGTTGATATCCTGCATCAAGCTTTCCAACAGGCGGCGATACTCTCTGCCTATCGGAGGATGGAGGACATCAGCGGAGATCCCGACGCTTGCGAGCGCGAGAGGAAGCACACGAGAATGGACAGAGAAGCCAGAAAAATTTTAGACGGCCTTACTTTTGAATTCCTCAATCCGTGTCCCGGATTTGATGTCTTACCATTGTAACATTTTCTCTTATTTTTGTACGAACTTCCAAAGTATGAATGATAAGTCTTTCCTTCCCCTTTTGTGTTTGCATGCCTTCTTTATGAAATTTTGTCATATTGTTGTTGTTGCTCACGTGTTTGGAATGCGAGGCATTATTGGGGATTTTGATCTCACATCAGCATCCACCCACGTGTTATTCACGCGTGACACTGTTTTAATTTTCAGTACATGCCAAGGTTGGTGCTCACGTGCCCTGCACGTGGGGCTCTATTGATGGGATTGTTTAATTTCCCATGCCATATTTTCTGTGTGCAATATTGAATGCAGAAAGGAAGCCTTGGAAACAGTTCCACCTCTTTGATTTCCAATGCCTTTCCTTTTTCTGGGCCTTGGAAATAGTTCCATCATGCAATATTTTTCGTGTACAGCATTGAGTGCTCCCCTTTATAACCTGGATCCATGCGTTTCTTTCTCTCTTCACAGAGAAATTCATTTATAACTTAGGGTAATCATCTTAAGAAAACAACTAAGTGCTATGGCTTGCAACCGCCCCCATGCCCGTCGACAACCATGGGAGGGGCCCGTTGAGGAGATGATTCCTCGCTTTGCTGCGCGACTAGTGGATCCCCTTCTCACTGATGCCGAATGTGATGCGGTGACGTACGAACTCCTGATTCACAGGGGATCTCCTCTTCCAATGGACTCCATTTGGCTTCGGACGATCTTTCTTGCCGTGCTTGCTGACATCCCTCCTCACCCGGCAGAGATAACCCTGGCGATCCTTGACGCGGCCGAAGACAAGCTCGAGTGTTTCTACGAGGCGTGCTTGATTACCCAGGCTCTGAAAGATTTCTCGGTTCATCTGTTGGTCCAGTTAAGAGCCCAGCGGGCTATTATGTCTGCTTTTGCGGATGAACATAGAGCCAATCGGTGGGAAGCAACTCCTCGTGAAAATCGTCGTTTCGACGTGCTGGAGAAGGCAGAGAGGGAGCTAGAAAATCTTGTATTTTGTTTTGTTAACCCCTGTACCACTGATCCTTTGTTTGGTGACCTTTTTCCGGTAGCGTAGTCTATTTAAATTAATGTACTGTTCTTATCATTGACTGTTGCATGATTTCTGTTGAATTTTCATGTATGTCGTATACTCGTACGTGCGTCTTGTTTGTGTGGATGGGCTTCTATATTTTCCCATCGGAATTTTCTTTAAGTGCGAACACTATTGTTATGTTGCATACTCATCAGTGTTTTAGGTATCATTTCCTTTTAAACAGATATATAGTTGGGAGTGCATGCTTGATAGGATACATATCTAAGACTCTCATTGTTGCCTCCCATATTCTGTGCTTTCTTTGGGTCGAGTATTGTCGTCGAATGGAGGCTTGTATATATAGTCTTGAGTGCTCGCGTCTTCTTCCAGAGGTTGTAGCTGCAAAGGCGAGCTTGCAGGGGCTGATCGAACGATGCGCCTCAAATATGCTGTCATGCGAGAAGAGACTCAGCCGAAAATTCTCAGAGAGGAAGCTGGCTTCAACTGCGCTAGGGGAACTTCAAGCTAATCTTACGGCCAAGTCCACTCGGGCATATGAACTTTGGCGGGTGCTTCAAGAAGCTATCAGAGAGGTGGTAGCCATTGATAAAGCCGTCATTTTCACTCGCGAATGGTCGAAGCTCATAAAGTTACTGAAAAAGAGCTTGAAAGTCGGCTTGCCTCCTATCAGGCTCAGCAATCTCAAGCGGAGGCTCGTCTCTTAGCGATAATAAATCATGAAACTGAGGCCCAGCGGAAAAATGATGAACTGTCAAACCTATTGAATCGTCCGCCGGCTTGAAGAATTGTATATTTTTTATTCTTCTTTTGTACATACTCCTGAATGGGAGTATTTTTTATTCTTTCATAAATTGTACCTTGTATTCATTTTGATTCATGAATAAAAGACATGTTTTGCTTCATGATGGTGTGTCCCTTTTAGTAAATGCATTTTGTGGATAATCTATTTTGATCTCCTTGCAGGACAGCGATGGTTTAGGAGTCAGGGTTAGGATCTGCCTCCTAAGACATTTCAACATTATGAGCCATGAGGGTCTCATAAAGATATTTCTCCTTACGAGTATTGAGGATCTCGTAAGTGTAATTTCTCCCTAAGAATCGTGAGGATTCCTAAGTGCGTTTTCTCTTGAGAATTGTAAGGATCACACAAAAGGGTTTTCTCCCTTACGAGTCGTGAGGACCCGTAAGTGATGGATGAGGTTGACATTATCCGCATTTCACGGAGTCGGGGGTTGTTCTGGCCATTTCCCACGGGGTTAAGATCGACTTTAGCCGTGTTCTATGGGACCAGGATTTGCTCTGGACGCTTCCCACAGGGTCAGGATTGACATTAGCCGTATTCCGCAAGGACCAGGATCCGCTCTGGACGCTTTCCACGGGGTCAGGATTGACATAAGCCGTGTTCCACGAAACCAGGATTTACTCTGGGTGCTTCCCACGGGGTCAGGATTGACATAGCCGTGTTCCGCAAGGACCAGGATCCGCTCTGGACACTTCCCACGGGGTCAGGATTGACATACGCCGTGTTCCAAGAAACCAGGATTTGCTCTGGATGCTTCCCACGGGGTCAGGATTGACATAGCCATGTTCCTCAAGGATCAGGATCCGCTCTGGACGCTTCCCACGGGGTCAGGATTGACATAAGCCGTGTTCCACGAAACCAGGGTTTGCTCTGGATGCTTCCCACGGGGTCAGGATTGATATAAGCCGTGTTCCACGAAACCAGGATTTGCTCTGGATGCTTCCTACGGGGTCAGGATTGACATAAGCCGTGTTCCACGGAACCAGGAGGGGTTGACTCTCGGTTGTCTGTGTATCGTCAAGTCATGGAACTGGGAATTGCCGCAGTTCCGCTTTGCTGATGTTGCGTCTATAATAATGAGTTGAATGTCGAGATAATCTCCAGGCTGTCTGTGAACCGTCGAGATTTAGAACAGGGACTTTGCCAAAGCTCCATGGTTGATTGTGTAACGTTTTAGAAATCGTTATGCGAATTTTTCCGTTTTAAGGTTAAATTGTCGGTATTTTCCGTTTTAACCCGACTGTGTTCAAACGACCATATAGACTTGCCAGCACCTAGTTTAGCTAAAATAAAGCTAGTGCGCAAGCTTTGGGGGTATATGGGACGTTTTGGTTCAATTAGAATTTTTCCCAATTTTAATATTATTTTAATACGGTATTTACATTTTGGGAAATTTCTTTTAAGTGAACTTTGCTTCAATTAAGTTTGAGTTAAACCAAAACCTTCTCACATTATCTAGATATTTGTTTGGAATTAGAATTTAGATTAAAAGAAAAGAAAAAGAAAAGAAATGAGGTGTATGCATGTGTGCATGTGTTGTGTGAATGCATTTATTGCATTTAATGCTAGAAATTTCTAGGAAATTCCACACAAAACTCTCCCCTTCCTCACTTGGCCGAATCTCTCTCTCTCTCTCTCTCTCTCTCTCTCTCTCTCTACTGCTCTTGATCATTTCCCTTCCATTTTGCATCAATCCAAGCCAATAAATCTCCAAAATTACACCAAGTCCTTGTTCTTGTTCTTTGATCACTTGGAAACTAGGAAAGCTTGGATCTTGTGAGCTAAAGTTGATAGGTATAATCCCTACACTGATAAATAGGAGTTTTTATATTGTGTAGTTCGTTGATTTTGGTTTAGAACACTTTAAATATCGATTAGTGCAATATCGGGGTTTTAGTGTCTTTTAGAGCCTCTGTGAACTGCTGTGACCTGGGATTTTTACAGAAAAATCAAACAAAATTGTAGTGATGTACTAGTGACCCTGGAGCACCACCTGAGACACGAGACCCACCCCACCGGCCTCGGCCGGCGACCCTAGGCAAAATTCCGGCGACGCCGGCGATGGAGGGAGGTGTTGGGGTTTGGCTTTTGTGGGTAGTTGTCTGCTGTTGGTTAGGGGTGTTTGGTACTGTTTACTTTTTTAGTAATTGCAGTATACAAAATCTGGGATCGTTTACCTATAATCTAGTATTTTGAATCCGCGTGTTACGTGTTGCGACACGAATCGTGATCTTGTGCAGCTGCTGTACTTGGGTAGGTTTTGTGGTATCGTTACGCACGTTAGCCACTAAACGTACACTCGCGAGTTAGTTTTGTGTTGGTGTGTTATTTAATACGTAGTTTTACGTTATATTGGTTGATTTCTGATATGTTTGCACTATTTCTTGTGTTTGTGGAAATATAGCGTCGCAAGCGGGGACTTCGGACGCTGCGAACAAGGGGAAGCAGGTGGTCGGATTTTTATAGCTGGAGACCATTGGTGAGTAGATTTAACATCTACGGGGAAATCGCCCGTATGGCGCTAAGCGTCAGGGCTGGATATGATATGATATTAGCCGTATTTTTATGTGCTCATATAGAGATATTGCATGATTTTCATTGCATATAGTTACTCGTTGTGCTTGATACTGTATCTATTGTACACTGCACTATTATTGACAGTCCATGTTGCACGAGCACCAATGATATGCTACACACACACTGTCGGTAATTGCCATGATATGCACAACACAAATATTCATTGATATACCTTGCTAGTGGTTAGTGACCTAGAGGCAGCTGTTCATGTGCGATAGCGTATATGACATATAGCATACCTGTGTACCTACATGCCTATACATATGCCATACCATATTTACATGCTTGCACATATACTTTGCTATTGTTACATGATTGGCTTGTTATAACATATATATCGGTGGAATGGGACGCTGTATATATATGTATTTTGGATTTGGATTTTGGGAACCGCGAAATATATTTAATGACTTGATGCAGTTAAATAGCGGACTTTTCCCGTGATATGCTCATACTGATGTTTTATGTTGCATATGCTGTTTTATGTGGATTTGCGCATTTGAGATATGTTTTCATGCGATATGGGAATTTCCAGTGTCGATGTTAGGCACTTATATTCCGAGAGATATATGGATTTTGAAAGATCGATACGTGGAATCACAAGTGTCGAGGTGGGATACTTGGGTTTCGAGAAACGTATGGATATCAGAAAGACCGATACGTGGAATACAAGTGTCGAAGTAGGATACTTGGGTTTCGAGGAACGTATGGATATGAGTATTTATGTGTCGATATTAGACACTGGTTTTCATGATGTTTTAGAGTGTCGATGTTTGACACTCAGGTTCCATGAGACGTACAGGATTTGAGGGCCGATCTGAGGGCCGATTTGAGTATTTTGGGATTTGGGTGTTGCTGAGTTACACTATGTTTTTCCATGCATATGATTTGTGCATGAGATTATTTATTATCCCGCACTCAGTACTCAGTTGATATGCACTTATTCATGTAGATATAGTACCTGGTGATGTACCCTAATCATGATAGTCGCATATTTATATTGTCATACTCATGCTACCAGCATACATGCTATTGATCATTGTTGTTAGTGCATATTTGCGATTTCAGTATGATGTTATTTACTATTCACGAGTTGGCAACTCACCCCCGTTGTGCCACAGTGTTTTGCAGAACTTACCCTCTGAGTAGTCATGGCAGGGCATCTTATCATCTCTACTTTTGCGGATACCACTACGTTAGGCAGTGGGGCCTTTGCTTTTAGGTGGGTTTGCGGTTATCTGTCTGTATATTGTATATCTTTTTGTTGGATCTAATATTCTCCATCTACCACTGTTTGTATATGACTTAAAGACGACTTGTGTGGATTCAATGTTGTATTATTTTGGTGACTTTGGGTGCCGTGCTTGTGAGAGCTGGTTATGTTGGAAAGTTTACTCCTTATTGCAGTCTTTCCTTTGCTATTTCTTCGCTTCGGCGTCGTATACTTGTTGTGGTGATTGTCTCCGCCGTTGGGCGTAATTTTGCCCCCATTTGGGACGCTTTTTATATTACCCGTGTTGTACCCATTTTCGGGGCTAGTTTTTACAAAGGAGGTGCTGCCGAAATTTTCAAGAAAGAAAACTAGAGTTAGAGATTTTACTTGTGATTTTTTTCAAATGTTAAAACTATGTTTTTCTCCGTTGATCCAGATTTGGGTGGTTTAGATTTCTGGGTTTTGGCTTACTTGAGTTGCGTACGCCTGTAGACGTTACGTAGTTTAAGTGCCGGTTACGGGCCAAATTTTGGGTCGTGACAGATTGTCACGACTGAACCCTGCTGGAATGAGGAGGAATGTTGTTGGTGATCTCTAGGCTGTAGATGCGGCCGTCGAGACTTGGAACAAGGGACTCTGCCGTGGCTCCTTTTTGCTGACGTCGTATATTCCTGCAGAGACACTGATTTCTCTGCGGGTCGACGCGAATCGAGAAGCTCTCGTCAAGGACGCTGATTTCGCTGAATCGAGGAGGTTTCCAAGGACACTGATTTCCCTGGAGTTGAGACGAATCGAGGTATTCCTGCAAAGACGATGATTTCTCTGCGGGTCGACACGAATCGAGAAGTTCTCACAAGAATGTCCTAACGTCACAGTTAACCTCTGCTCTTTACGACAGAGGTCCGTTAGAATTTGTGGTACTAGGGTTTTGCCTGTCGTACCGTCGCGTTGGCTGATGTATCCCCCGTTAGGCAATCTTGTTGTTCGAGTAGCTTTGTGACTGTCGTGTCTCTGATCCCTTCGGGGGCTGGACAGGACGTCTTCAAGAAACTTCCTAGGCAGTTTGACCATCGGAAGAGCAAGCGTTAGGAATTTTGCCATGCTGCTTTTAACTTGAGGTTAGGCTCAGTTTGGGGAGCCCCGATGAGTCATAACCACTCCGCGCTGGTGTGGGATGATCTCCGATAGTCTTTCAGGTTTTATATGAGTTGCCGTCAAGACCATGAAGCTAGGAATTTGGCCTTTGCTTCGTTTGCTGGCATTGTGTCTGCTGTATTGAGACGAATGTAGCGGTTGTTTCTAGGTTGTTGGTGAACCGTCGAGGTTTGGAACTATGGATTTTGCCGTGGCTCCGTTGTTCGATTGTCGCGTCTGAATCCTGCTGGAGGAAGAATGCTGTGGTGGCATCTCGTCTGCTGTATCGAGACGAACGTCGAGGTGGTGATCACTCCGTGCTGGTGTGGGATGATCTATGATAGTCTTTCAGGTTTTATATGAGTTGCCGTCAAGACCCTGAAGCTAGGAATTTGGCCTTTGCTTCATTTGCTGGCATTGTGTCTGCTGTATCGAGACGAATGTCATGGTGGTGATCACTCCGCGCTGGTGTGGGATGATATCCGATGGTCTTTCAGGCTTTATATGAGTTGCCATCAAGACCCTAAAGCTAGGAATATTGCCTTTGCTTCGTTGTTTTGGCGCGTCCGAATCCTATTAGAGAAAGAACGCTGTAGTGACATCTCATTTGCTGTAACGAGGTGAATGCTGAGGTGGAGCTGGGATTTTTCCATCACTCCGCTTTGTTTCGACCGTGAGGTCTTTTCGTTAACATTGCATCTGCATCCTGCTGGACTGCGAAGGAACGTCGTTGTTGACATTACGTCTTGTGTAATGAGACGAATGCTGAAGTGGAGCTGGAATTTTGCTGTCACTCCGTTTTGCTGACGTTGCGTCTGCTGTAACGAGACGAATGTCGAGGTTGTCTCTAGGTTATCTGTGAATCGTCGAGATTTGGAACTAGGGACTATGTCGTGGCTCCGTTTGGTGATGTTGCGTCTAAGTCCTACTGGAATGAGGAGGAACGCTGTTGTGGGTCTCCAGGCTGTAGATGTGGCCATTGAGATTTAGAACTAGGGACTTTGCCATGGCTTCGTTTCGTTGCGACTCTAAGGTCGGTTGTTGACGTCACGTCTGCATCTGGTTGGAGTGAGGAGAAACGCCGTTGGTGATCTCTAGGCTGTCTGTGAACCGTCGAGATTTGGATTCGCTTCGACGAAGCCTGGTGGGACGATATGGTTCCCTTGTTTTGACCCTGGGGTCGTTTGTTGACGTCGCATCTGCATCCTGCTGGAGTAAGGAGAAACGTCGTTGGTGATCTCTAGGCTGTCTGTGAACCGTCGAGATTTGAAACTAGGGGACTTTGCCCTGGTTCCGGGGTAGTCTCTAGGCTGTCTGTAAACTGTCGAGATTTAGAACTAGGGGACTTTGCCATGGTTCCGTTTGTTGATGTTGCGTCTGCATCCGATTGGAGGGAGGTGTTCCCCTCCGAATGGCGGCCAAGACATGGACGTCTTGCCTGAGATTCGGGGCAGATGCTATATGGTTTTATTTGTCCACCTCTCCGAAGATGCTAAGTTGATTTATGGCACCGTGTATCGGAGGTTTAGACGGATGCGACCGATGTAGCAGACTTCGTCAGATTCCCCCTCGCTCGAGGGGTTTTTTTATTGTGGGGACGCTCTTCCCTGCAGGCACATGCCCCTGCAGTTAATTACGCTACCGTATCGTGGTAACAACTTTCTCCTTTTCCATAATTTCACTTCGTGTCGTGGGTGTTTATTTTGTTTGTGGTTGCCTGTGGATTGTATACGGAGACTAATTTATGTCGTCACCCGTAGGATGTGGATTAGTCCAAATCCGTATTTTCTTAGATTTGGGTTTGGTGTTTTAGTTTAAGGATACGTTAGCCCTATTTAAGGCTAAGATCAATTTAAACTTTTGTTAAGGATACGTTAGCCTAATCTCCAGACTAAGATCAACTTAACGGGATCGTTTGGATCTGACAAGAGAGCAATTGGCTCTATTGTTTAGTTTAATGACGTTACGGTCGATTTCTAGTTTAGGGACATGGTGGTCCATAGTATGCATGACCATCGGGACCCGTCGCCTCTCTGACGTCGTTGAAGGATTACAACGATAGGTGTCAGAGGAGTTCAGAGATGTACCCTTGGACCAAAGTTGATTGGGGGTCTTATAGTCCAATTTGGGACTAAAGTCTGTTTGAATGTTTAAGAATACGTTAGCCCTATTGAGGCTAAGATCAACTTAAACGGGATCGTTTAGATCCGAAAAAAGAGCGTTTGGGGGCTCTATTGTTCCTGTTTAGGGACGTAGTGGTCCATTGCCAGTTTAGGGACGTGGTGGTCCATTTTATTTGTGGCCGTCGGGACCCGTCACCACTCTGACGTCGTTGAAGGATTACAACGATAGGTGTCAGAGGAGTTTGGAGATGTACCCTTGAACCGGATGTAAATTGATTTAAGAGAGCAGCCGTGCTCAGTCAATTTAATTTGAGGACTTACGGCCATGATTGGGCTAAGTCCAGTTGAGAATATTGTGGTTGTTGGGACCCGTCACCTCTCTGACGTCGTTGAAGGATTACAACGATAGGTGTCAGAGGAGTTCAGAGATGTGCCCTTGAACCGGATGGAAATTGATTTAAGAGAGCAGCCGTGCTCAGTCAATTTAATTTGAGGACTTATGGCCATGATTAGGCTAAGTCCAGTTGAGAATATTGTGGTTGTTGGGACCCGTCACCTCTCTGACGTCGTTGAAGAATTACAACGATAGGTGTCAGAGGAGTTCAGAGATGTACCCTTGAACCGGATGTAAATTGATTTAAGAGACCAATCTTTCTCAGTCAATTTAATTTGAGGACTTACGGCCATGATTGGGCTAAGTCCAGTTGAAGATGTTCAACGTTTTATCTTTGGCCTATTAGGCCTGTGCTAGGGCTTTGCCCTTGTTTAATAATACACTGCATTTTATTCTGGCCTGCTAGGCCTTTTTGATTTGGGCTCAGTCCCTTTGTAAATGATGCAGAGCATCTGTTTTGGGCTCTGCCTTTTTTAGAGTAATGCATTGCATTTTATTTGGCCTGTTAGGCCTTTTTTAATTGGGCTTGGCCCTTCTGTAAATAATGTAGTGCATTAATTGTCTGACGTTGGCTTGTCAGGTGCTTTGCGCCAATTATTGAGCGCAAGCGCATATGGAGGTGACACGTGTCATACTCTGGTGAGCGCAAGCGCAACAGCGCAGTGCGCTGCGCCAGTGCGCTGCTGACACGTGGCGCGCTTTAGTGCGTTGCGCCAACTTCAGAGAGCAATACTCTATCTTAAAAGCGCATAGCGCAAGTGGTTCTAGAGCTGACACGTGGCGCTCTCTGGTGGCTTGCACCAACCCAGGAGCGCAACAGTGCAGTTTTTGCAAGTGTAAGGCACTGTTTCAATAACTTGAGAATCTTTAAGATTCCAGAACCAATAGTTCATAAAAAGGTGCAAGGCACTGTTATTATTTAATTTTTATTGAAGATCATTGATCTTGTTCTTAGATCAATGATCTATTCGAAAAAAGTTCTTCTTTTTTTTATAAAGGTTTTTACCTTTTTTCTCTTCTTGAGTTCTTCTCACAATTTTTCAGAGCTCTCTTTATTCTCTGTTTTTTTTATCTTGATGTTGATGATCTTGAATTGGGGTCTAGGGGCCTTTATATAGTGCCCATTAATTTATTAAATTTGTTAAAGAGATCCTTCTCTGAGTGATTTGGGGAATTTTCCCCACCGTTGGATTTTTGATCCAAGGGCTTCTGTTTTACAGAAGACAATCTTCTTGTTTTAACAAGAACAGAAAGATCTTTCAGAATTTTAATTCTGTTTGGCGCAAACGCATCTGCGCCTGATACGTGTCGCACAGCGCAGAGCGCAGCGCAACTGCGCTGCCACGTGGCCCGCAGTGCAGAGCGCAGCGCACTCGAAGCGTTGCTTCCTTTATTATTATTTGAATTTCTTTTAAAACAGAGCCTTGCTCTGATTGGGGGAAACAGAAGCATTGCTTCATTTCCCGTCTTGGGATTTGAACAGAGCTTTGCTCTGAAAGGGAGATTTTCTCCTTTATTATGATTATTATTTATTTGTTTGTTTATTTTTTTCTTTTATTGTTATTATTTTATAAGGAGCGGATTTTGAGCCAAGATTTTGGCGGGAAGAAATGCCCCCCACTACTTTGCCCACATAAGTATGTACGTGGATGAAGTAGTGAAAAGTTATGAGTAGCCATGGAACCGAGGGCTTAGGAGACAAGTTTAGGGTCCTTATAGCCTAAGACTTTTCAACTTTATGAGCCGTGAGGGTCTCACAAAGACTTTTCTCCCTACGGATCGAGAGGATCTCGTAGGTGTATTTTCTCCTTAGGAATCGTGAGGATTCCTAAGTGTGTTTTCTCTTATAAGTCGTAAGGATCCTATAAGAGAATTTTCCCTCTTACGAGTCAAGAGGACCCGTAAGCGGTTGTTTCCCTCTTTGTCGAGATTAGACTTTGGAGAGTGAGACCCGTGGATAGTATGCAAGAGACCGTTTTGGGCCAAATTGCAGGGTCCCGGTGCTTAGGAAACAGGTTTTTTAATCCTTACTGCCTAAGGCTTTATCTTACGAGTCGAGCTGCATCGAGAAGTACTCGCAAAGTCATCAATTTCTTTACAAGTCGAGACGAATCGATCATTTCTCACAAGAATATCCTAACGTCACAGTTAACCTCTGCTCTTTACGACAGAAGTCCGTTAGGGTCTGTGGTACTTAGGGTTTTGGCCGTCGTACGGTCGCATCAGCTGATATATTCCTCGATAGGCAATCGTGCTGTTCGAGTAGCCCTGCGACTGTCGTGTCTCTGATCCCTTCGGGGGCTGGACAAGACGTCTTCAAGCAATCTTCCTAGGCAGTTTGACCGTCGGAAGAGCAAGCATTAGGAATTTGCCATGCCGCTTTTTACTTGAGGTTAGGCTCATTTTGGAGAGCCCCGATGAGTCATAACCACTCCGCGCTGGTGTAGGATGATCTCCGATAGTCTTTCAGGTTTTATGTGAGTTGCCGTCAAGACCCTGAAGCTAGGAATTTGGCCTTTGCTTCGTTTGCTGGCATCGCGTTTGCTGTATCGAGACGAATGTCGCGGTTGTCTCTAGGTTGCTGGTGAACCGTCGAGGTTTGGAACTAGGGACTTTGTCGTGGCTCCGTTTGTTTGATTGTCGCGTCTGAACCCTGCTGGAGGAAGAACGCTGGGGTGACATCTCGCCTGCTGTATCGAGACGAACGCCGCGGCTGTCTCTAGGTTGCTGGTGAACCGTCGAGGTTTGGAACTAGGGATTTTGCCGTGGCTCCATTTGTTTGATTGTCGCGTCTGAACCCTGCTGGAGGAAGAATGCTAGGGTGACATCTCGTCTGCTGTATCGAGACGAACGTCGCGGTGGAGATGGGATTTTGCCGTTACTCCGCTTGTTTGATGGTGTTGCGTCTGCTGTATCGAGACGAACATCGAGGTGGTGACCATTCCGCACTGGTGTGAGACGATCTCCGGTTGTCTTTCAGGCTTTATATGACTCGCCATTAAGACCTTGAAGCTAGGAATTTGGCCTTCGCTTTGTTCGCTTTGTCATGTCTGAATCCTGTTGGAGGAAGGGCACTGTTGTTGACATTGCGTCTGCTGTAACGAGACGAATGCTGAGGTGGATCTGGGATTTTCCCGTCATTCCGCTTTGTTCGACCATGGGGTCTTTCGCTGATGTTGCTTCTGCATCCTGTTGGACTGCGAAGGAACGATATTGTTGACATATCGTCTACTGTATCGAGACGAATGCTGAGGTCGAGCTGGGATTTTGCCGTCGCTCCGCTTTGTTTCGACCGTGAGGTCTTTTGTTGACGTTGCATCTACATCCTGCTGGACTGCGAAGGAACGCTATTGTTGACATCTCGTCTGCTGTATCGAGACGAATGCTGAGGTGGAGATGGAATTTTGCCGTCACTCCGCTTTACTGACCATGGGGTCTTCTGTTGACGTTGCATCTATATCCTGCTAGACCGCGAAGGAACGCCGTTGTTGGCATCTCGTCTACTGTATCGAGACGAATGTCGTGATGAAGCTGGGATTTTGCCGTCGCTTCGCTTTATTTCGACCGCGAGTTCTTTTGTTGGCGTTTTATCTGCATCTTGATGGACTGCGAAGGAACGCTTTTGTTGATTCTTAGGCCGTAGATATTGCCGTTAAGATTTGGGACTAGGGACTATGCCGTGGCTCCATTTCATTGGGACTCTGAGGTCAGTTGTTGACGTCAAGACCCTGAAGCTAGGGATCTTGCTTTTGCTCCGTTTGTTGACATTGTGTCTGCAATATTGTGACAAATGTCGAGGTTGTCTCTAGGTTGTCTATGAACCGTCGAGATTTGGCTTCGCTTTCTGGTGGAGCCTGTTGGGAAGGTATGGTTCCCTTTTTGTTTGTGCCCTTGGATTGTATACAGGGATCGACGTGATCTCACCTGTAGGGCAAAAGTTTCATCATATTTTTTTGTCATTGTTTTATTTCCACGATGCTCTACCATTTCAGCTTTTAGATCGCAAAGGTCGCGATTGCCCAATCATTTCGGCTATTTTTTGCGGTGCCCAATCATTTCGGCTGTTTATTTTATATTTACTCGCTGCTTTTTATTGCGAGTTGCCTAATCATTTCAGCTATTTTGTGTGCATACGTTTTTACTTGCTGCTTTTTATTGCAAGTTGCCCCATCATTTCGGCTATTTCGTATGCATGTGCGGCCTACTGGCTTTTCTCCGTAAACCTGAAATTAGACACCGATTTCGGTATCAGCACCGCTACAACTGGGATATTGCCAGGAGCGAATCATCATTTGCCTCTGTCGATATCAAACAAAGGTGGTTTAGTGAACAGGGTTAAGGTCCTGTCGACTAAGGCTTTTGACTTTATGAGCCGTAAGGGCCTCATAGAGACTTTTCTCCCTACGGATCGAGAGGATCTCGTAGGTGTATTTTCTACTTAGGAATCGTATGGATTCCTAAGTGTATGTTCCTCTGTAAGTCGTAAGGATCCTACAAGAGGGTTTTCTCTTTGTAAGTCGATAGGACTTACGAGGGTTGTTCACCATGCGAACATATCCCCGGTCACGGATGAGACTTGGTTAGGGAAATGTTTATTCGCGCCCGTGGATTGTATACAAGGGTCAGTATTGAGCCACTTGTAGGGCCATATCGAAGGTTGTTGGAGTTGCTTAAGAACAGGTTCAGGTCTCTGTAACTTAAGACTTTAAAATCTTATGAGCCGTGAGGGTCCCATAAGTGAGTTCTCCTTACGAGTCGTGAGGATCTCGCAAGTGTATTTTCTCCTTAGGAATCGTGGGGATCCCTAAGTGTGTTGCTCTCTTGTGAGTCGTAAGGATCTCACGCGGGTGGTTTCTCCTTACACGGTCGAGAGGACCCTGTAAGTATCCTTTAACGAGGTTGCGCCATTTCGGGTTTTCACAAACACTCGCCGGTAGTCCTGCTGTTTTTACTCACGGAGCCCTTTCGAGTTTTCATCCGTGCCCATTTTGCTTATGGACATACCATTTTTCTTTTTCTTTTTTTTTATATTCTTTTTATTATTTTTTTTTACGAGGTCGCGCCCTTTCGGGTTTTCACGAACACTCGCCGGTAGCCCTGCTGTTTTTACTCACGGAGCCCTTTCGGGTTTTCATCCGTGCCCATTTTGCTTATGGACATACCGTTTTCTCTTTTTGTTTTTTATTCTTTTTATTCTCTTTTTTTTTACGAGGTCGCGCCCTTTCGGGTTTTCACGAACACTCGCCGGTAGGCCTGCTGTTTTTACTCACGGAGCCCTTTCGGGTTTTCATCCGTGCCCATTTTGCTTATGGACATACCATTTATTTTTTTTTATCTTTTTTTTTATTCTTTTTATTCTCTTTTTTTTTACGAGGTCGCGCCCTTTCGGGTTATCACGAACACTCGCCGGTAGCCCTGCTGTTTTTACTCACGGAGCCCTTTCGGGTTTTCATCCGTGCCCATTTTGCTTATGGACATACCGTTTATTTTTTTTATCTTTTTTTTATATCGGCTTTGTGATGTTTCAATCCACCATAGTTTATTGACATCTCGGTCAACAGCTAGTTTTAGGACGTAGTGGTCCACCGTTAGTTTAAGGACGTTTCGGTCCGCCGTTAGTTTAAGGACGTTGCGGTCCGCTGTCGCCGTATTCGAGGCGAATCTCTAGTTTACTGACTTTTCGGTCTATAGGGCTTTCCCTATGAATGAGCACGATGCCCCCGGCGTCTCCATCTTTTCCGGTGCGTGCGGTTGTGGCGGGCTCACCTTCCAGTTTTCGGATATGACGAACTTGCCTTGTTGGTATTGATCTTCAACCCAGTTTTTGAAGACGTAGCAATCCTCGATTAGGTGACCTACCGTTCGGTGGTAAGGGCAATAATCGAGATCGTTAACATCGCCTGGCCGCAACGGACGTTTTGGACTCGACTGATTGATGAGTCTGTCGTGCACTGCCAGCTCGAACAGTCTCCTTGTTTTATCTTGAGGAAATGAGTAAGGACGTTTCAACTTTTCCTGGAGGGGTTGCCGCTTGTTGTTTCGGCAAACAACCGGTCTAGGGCCACTCGATTGCTGTTGAGTATTGGCTACGAGGGCTGTTTTTCCCTTCTCTTTATCCTTTTTGCTCGATCCTTCGTTTGCGAGGCCGAGATTTTTTCCGAGTAGCGTGCGATTGCACGGCTGAACATTCTCGCAACTCCTAAATTCTTTCATTTTTGAAATGGATTCCTTGAGGAGAGGGTTGAGGGCAGCTTCTTCGTCAGAGTCGCTTCCGAAGGTGATAATTTGCGATTCCTTGGAGTCGGCTATGTGACAGTCGGCGGCAGCTCTTTTGCGCTCATTTATCGCATTTTTCTGATGTCTACGAGCTTCACGCTTTGTCCTGTTGAAGTGTTGCTTTTGAGCGACATACCCTTGCCACCAACACTTAAAGGAGTCGCAGTCTTTGGTAGGATGTATCATCTTCTGATGATATAAGCAGAAGTTAGGATGCATCTCTACTCCACCGAGAGTATTTTCTGCAGAGGGTGGTAGCTTCATTCCCACTGATAGGGCTTTAGCGAACCTTTTCCTCGTCTTGAATTTGTTTTTATCCGCAGCGGATGACTTTTGATTTGACGGAAGTGCCTCGACTCTGTGGTCTAGTAGTCGGTGTTTGGCTCCTTCCAGTATGGCCATCTCACGCTCTTGATTGGTTTTAACTTTCAGACGAATCTCATTCAGGAAGGCATCGATCGACTCGTCTGACGGCCGCGGAATTTCTGGTTCAGGGTCCGCCCTCGGTTTCTCGGCGCAAGGAGCCTCTTTATCATCCACCAATGAGTGAGAGATCACATGACAACTCGCTACGTAGTCTTCGGATTCATCTGATGAGTCTTCTCCATCGTTTCGTCCTCAACAAAAGAACAAGCTGCCCCCATCATGTCCGTCTTCTTTGGAGTGTGCGGCTGTGGTGGGTTTACCTTCTAGTTTTCAGACAACGCGAACTTGCATTGTAGGTACTGATCCTCGATCCATCCCTAAAGACGAAACAATCCTCGATCGGGTGACTTACCGTTTGGTGGTAAGGGCAATAATTGGGATTATTGAGATCGCCTGGCTGCGACAGACGTTTTGGACTCGGCAGATTGATGAGTCTGTTGCGCACTGCCAGCTCAAACAGTCTTCTTGTTTTGTTCTGAAGAAATGAGTAAGGGCGTCCTAGTCTCTCCTCGAGGGATGGGCGTGGACGCACATTGTTTTGGCGAACGACCGGCTTTGAGTTGCTCGGCTGTTGTTGAGCATTGGCGACGACGATCGATTTTCCTTTCCCCTTCTCATTTCGAGAGTCCGGTTTTGGAGGAGATGGTCCATGGCCTATCTGGTCCATTTGGGCTAATTTGTTGATCAAGTCCTGGAAGGTGGTTGGCCTGAAGAACATCATGAATTGCGAGATGGTCACTTGCGGATCAAGAGTGCCCACGAACATGCCTACCGCAAGTGCTTCTTCGATGCGTTGTTCGCATTTCGACCATAGGTTCCGCCATCGTGTTGCATATTGGACCCACGTTTCGCCTGGCCTTATCCTGGCATTTATCAGTGCTGTTATCGGGGTACGTCCACTAGCACTCGCGAATCTTTATGTAAACAGTAGCTCCATCTCCGCAAATGTTTTGACAGAGTCGTTAGGTAGCTCCGAATACCATTCAAAGGCTGTTTCCGCTAAGCTGCCGACGAATTGGCGAAGCAGCAGCTTGTCGTCGCCTCTAGTGTTGCCGCATAAGGCCCTGAATTGAGTGACATGCTGATGTGGGTTCCCTGTCCCTTTATATACGTGGAACTTAGGGATCGTATATCCCGGCGGGTAACTGATTTGGTCATACCAACCCGGATAGGGTCGTCCAGTTCTAACAATTTGCGCAGCCGCTTCATTCACTTGATGAACCCGTATTTGATGAGCTCTATAGTCATCCAGCGCGGCCTTGGAAATGGTTTCATCTTTGGCTGTTGAAAGAGCCGGCGGAGGATTTGATGTCTCCCTTCTATCGTCTTCAACAATGATTGGAGGTTCATCAGCTGGAGGGTCCGGCTGTAACATCATCCCTACCATATCTTGGAAGAGGAGCGCCATCAGTCTTATGTTAGTCGCTTGTTCTGCGGCTTCTTTGTCCTTCTTTTCGAGGACTCTACGTAAGAAGTCAGCATCAGTTTCTTGTTCGTGACGCTGCTCTGATGATAACTCTGAGTTTTCGTTTGGCCCGGTGAGCGCGGCCATCGCAGTCATCATTTCTTGGAGCTTCTGTTGTTGCTCTTGAGCTTTAGTCACGGATCGGGTGAGCAGTCGGTGACCCGTCGCAGCGCAACTGTCCTCTTTCCCAGATGCCATATGAACAGTATACACCACTATGCCCCCAGACTTGGGGCGTTTGTGCTCAGCGCTTCTACGGTTCGCCATGTCCACAGCGGCTTTTTGCGGCCTCCTTTTCTTTTGAGTGATTGGAGATGAGGGGTCGTTGCAGTGGGCACCCAAGTAACTGTTGCTTTTTGTGGCTTGACGGAGTAATCCTTCTCCTGCCGAACCTTCATCTTTTTCTGTCGGTGGAGATAGTTTTCATCCATCACCGACTCTTGGACCTGTCGCCAGACTTTGTAAATTTTAGAGGACAGCCGTTGAGGGGGCTGCTCTAGCTTCTTCTCTAGAGTATTCTCCACAGGTGAAGGAGTTTGTTTCAACACCGCAGTGGGAGAGTTTCTGCGCACCGTGTTCAGCAATTCAAAGATGTTCCCAGTTGGAACAGCAGCATCGATCCCCACCGTTGGAGCTGGCGGAGTTATCCCAGAGGTGGAGTTGCCCCCAGCCTTCCTCACTCAGCGCCAGTGGCGACGTCGAGCGTGTCTTGCGGATGGAGTTGTTTCAGCTATAAGGGTGGCTTCGTCGTGCACCTTGACTTGAGGAGAGACTGTTATTGGTGTTAGCATGTCGTAGACTGACACCCGTTGAGAAGCAATGTCTAATCTGTCAAAGACAGACCTTTGAGCAGGGGAAGCAGCTTTGAGGACCTCGCCTGGAGCAGCAACCGGAATGGCCAGCCTTGTAAAAACTGACTTCTTGGAAGGAGGAGCCTTTCCAATGATTTCGTCCGCTTGAACCGGGATGGATATCCGCTTCGGGATGGCAGCTTCGGGTATCGCGGGCTTGTAGACGTTCTGGCCCAGTCTGTTGAAAACTGAGGTATTGAAGTTGGGCGACCCGTTGAGAGGGGCCGCGGTAGTTGTAAGTCGATTAAAGACCGACTTCTTTAGAGCTTCTTGCGACGTCATTGGGGTATTGAAGCTCATCAGAGGGAGCATGGTCCCGAAGAATAGTCCAGCGGTGGCTTGAGATACCTGCTCCACTGGGATCTTGAAAAGGGAGGCCGCTTGGGGCCCATAAGTCACTCCTCCAGCAAAGACCGAGCGAGTGTTGCAGTTGCAGGCAGTGCAATTTGAAGCCATTGATCTTCTATTTTCTGCACGGAGCAAGACCCCAAATCTAAGTACCTTGAATCCACAGACAACCACAGCAAACCGCGATTCGTTCATGAACACGACACACGAAGTGTGGAGTGGAAAGAGGAAAAGGTCCCACTGGGCATGCCAGAATCTGTTCCCCTCTGAATGGCGGCCAAGACATGGACGTCTTGCCTGAGATTCGGGGCAGATGCTATATGGTTTTATCCGTCCACCTCTCCGAAGATGCCAAGTTGATTTATGGCACCGTGTATCAGAGGTTTAGACAGATGCGGCCGATGTAGCAGACTTCGTCAGATTCCCCCTCGCTCGAGGGGTTTTTGATTGTGGGGACGCTCTTCCCTGCAGGCGTAAGCCACTGCAGTTAATTACGCTACCGCATCGCGGTAACAACTTTCTCCTTCTCCATAATTTCACTTCGTGTCGTGGGTGTTTGTTTTGTTTGTGGTTGCCCGTGGATTGTATATGGAGACTAATTTATGTCGTCGCCCATAGGACGTGGATTAGTCCAAATCCATATTTTCTTAGATTTGGGTTTGGTGTTTTAGTTTAAGGATACGTTAGCCCTATTTAAGGCTAAGATCAACTTAAACTTTTTTTAAGGATACGTTAGCCTAATCTCCAGACTAAGATCAACTTAACGGGATCGTTTGGATCCGACAAGAGAGCAATTGGCTCTATTGTTTAGTTTAATGACGTTACGGTCGATTTCCAGTTTAGGGACATGGTGGTCCATAGTATGCATGACCATCGGGACCCGTCGCCTCTCTGACGTCGTTGAAGGATTACAACGATAGGTGTCAGAGGAGTTCAGAGATGTACCCTTGGACCAAAGTGGATTGGCGGTCTTATAGTCCAATTTGGGACTAAAGTCTATTTGAAGGTTTAAGGATACGTTATCCCTATTGAGGCTAAGATCAACTTAAACGGGATCGTTTAGATCCGACAAAAGAGCGTTTGGGGGCTCTATTGTTCCAGTTTAGGGACGTAGTGATCCATTGCCAGTTTAGGGACGTGGTGGTCCATTTTATTTATGGCCGTCGGAACCCGTCACCTCTCTGATGTCGTTGAAGGATTACAACGACATGTGTCAGAGGAGTTTGGAGATGTACCCTTGAACCGGATGTAAATTGATTTAAGAGAGCAGCTGTGCTCAGTCAATTTAATTTGAGGACTTACGGACATGATTGGGCTAAGTCCAGTTGAGAATATTGTGGTTGTTGGGACCCGTCCCCTCTCTGACGTCGTTGAAGGATTACAACGATAGGTGTCAGAGGAGTTCAGAGATGTACCCTTGAACCGGATGCAAATTGATTTAAGAGAGCAGCCGTGCTCAGTCAATTTAATTTGAAGACTTATGGCCATGATTGGGCTAAGTCCAGTTGAGAATATTGTGGTTGTTGGGACTCGTCACCTCTCTGACGTCGTTGAAGGATTACAACGATAGGTGTCAGTGGAGTTCAGAGATGTACCCTTGAACCGGATGTAAATTGATTTAAGAGACCAATCTTGCTCAGTCAATTTAATTTGAGGACTTACGGCCATGATTGGGTTAAGTCCAGTTGAAGATGTTCAACGTTTTATCTTTGGCCTATTAGGCCTGTGCTAGGGATTTGCCCCTGTTTAATAATGCACTGCATTTTATTCTGGCCTGCTAGGCCTTTTTGATTTGGGCTCGGTCCCTTTGTAAATGATGCAGAGCATCTGTTTTAGGCTCTGCCCTTTTTAGAGTAATGCATTGCATTTTATTTGGCCTGTTAGGCACTTTTTAATTGGGCTTGGCCCTTCTGTAAATAATGCAGTGCATTAATTGTCTGACATTGGCTTGTCAGGTGCTTTGCGCCAATTATTGAGCGCAATCGCATATGGATGTGACACGTGTCATACTCTGGTGAGCGCAAGGGCAACAGCGCAGTGCGCTGCGCTGTTGCGCTGCTGACACGTGGCGCGCTCTAGTGCGTTGCGCCAACTTCAGAGAGCAATGCTCTATCTTAAAAGCGCATAGCGCAAGTGGTTCTGGAGCTGAGACGTGGCGCTCTCTAGTGGCTTGCGCCAACCTAGGAGCGCAACAGTGTAGTTTTTGCAAGTGCAAGGCACTGTTTCAATAACTTGAGAATCTTTAAGATTCCTGAACCAATGGTTCATAAAAAGGTGCAAGGCACTGTTATTATTTAATTTTTATTGAAGATCATTGATCTTGTTCTTAGATCAATGATCTATTCGGAAGAAGTTCTTCTTTTTTTATAAAGGTTTTTAGCTTTTTTCTCTTCTTGAGTTCTTCTCACAATTTTTCAGAGCTCTTTCTATTGTCTATGTTTTTTTTTGGATCATGATGTTGATGATCTTGAATTGGGGTCTAGGGGCCTTTGTATAGTGCCCATTAATTTGTTAAATTTGTTAAAGAGATCATTCTCTGAGTGATTTGGGGAATTTTCCCCACCGTTGGATCTTTGATCCAAGAGCTTCTGTTTTACAGAAGACAATCTTCTTGTTTTAAAAAGAACAGAAAGATCTTTCAGAATTTTAATTCTGTTTGGCGCAAACGCACCTGCGCCTGACACGTGTCGCGTAGCGCAACTGCGCTAGCGCAACTGCGCTGCCACGTGTCGCGCAGCGCAGAACGCAGCGCAACTGCGCTGCCACGTGGCGCGCAGCGCAGAGCGCAGCGCAACCGATGCGTTGCTTCCTTTATTATTATTTGAATTTCTTTTAAAACAGAGTCTTGCTCTGATTGGGGGAAACAGAAGCATTGCTTCATTTTCCGCCTTAGCATTTGAACAGAGTTTTGCTCTGAAAGAGAGATTTTCTCCTTTATTATGATTATTATTTATTTGTTTGTTTGTTTGTTTATTTTTTTCTTTTATTGTTATTATTTTATAAGGAGTGGATTTTGAGCCAAGATTTTGGCGGGAACAGGAGGAAGAACGCCGGTGTTGATATCTAAGTTGTCGATGTTGACGTCGAGACCCTGAAACTAGGGATCTTCCTTCACTTCGTTTGTTGACATTGTGTCTGCAATATTGCGACGAATGTCGAGATTGTCTTTAGGTTGTCTATGAACCGTCGAGATTTGTCTTCGCTTCGACGAAGCCTGGTGGGACGATATGATTCCTTTCTTGTTTGTGCCCATGGATTGTATGCAGGGGTCAATGTGACCTCACCTGCAGGGCCAAAAGTTTCATTCTTTCATTTTTTTAAATTCTTTTCGCAATGTTCTATCATTTCAGCTTTTTACATATACAAGGGTCAATTATTTCGGCTATTTTTTGCGGTGCCAAATCATTTCGGCTATTTGTTTTATTTTTACTCGCTGTTTTTTTATTGCGAGTTACCCAACCATTTCGGCTATTTTGCATGCATATATTTTTACTTGCTGATTTTGTTGCAAGTTGCCCCATCATTTCGGCTATTTCATATGCATTTATGGCTTGCTGACTTTTCGATGCGAGTTTGGGATTTGATACTGATTTAGGCATCAGCATCACTACAACTGGGATATCGCCAGGAGCGAATCATCATTTGCCTTTGTCGATGTCGAACAAAGGTGGCTTAGTAAACAGGGTTAGGATCCTGTTGACTAAGGCTTTTGACTTCATGAGCCGTAAGGGTCTCATAAAAATATTTCTCCCTACAAGTCGTGAGGATCTCGTAGGTGCATTTTCTCCTTAAGAATCGTGAGGAGTCTTAAGTGTATGGTCTTTTATAAGTCGTAATGATCTTACAAGAGTATTTTCTCCTTATAAGTCGAGAGGACTTACAAGTGTCTTTTGCCATATGAGCATATCCCCAGTCTCTGGTGGGACTCTTGTTAGGGAAATGTTTATTCGCGCCCGTGGATTGTATACAAGGGTCGATATCGAGACGCTTGTAGGGCAAGATTGGAGATTGTGATGGCTTAAGAACAGGTTCAAATCCCTGTAGCTTAAGGATTTTGAATCCTATAAGCCGTGAGGGTCTCAAAGGGGAATTCTCTTTATGAGTTGTGAGGATCTCGCAAGTTTAATTTCTCCTTAGGAATCGTGGGGATCCCTAAGTGTGTTGCTCCCTTGTGAGTCGTAAGGATCTCACGCGGGTATTTTCTCCTCACAAGGTCGAGAGGACCTTGCGAGTGTATTTTAACGAGATTGCGCCCTTTCGGGTTTTCACTAAACTCGCCGGTAGTCCTGCTGATTTTACTCACGGAGCCCTTTTGGGTTTTCATCCATGCCCATTTTTCTTATGGACATACCTTTTTTTTTTTATGTCAGCCTTGGGATGCTGCGATCCGTAGTAGTTTATCGACGTTTTGGTCAATAGCCAGTTTTAGGACATAGTGGTCCATCGTTAGTTTAACGATGTTTCGGTCCATTGCAAGTTTTAGGACATTGCGGTCCGCCGTTGCCGTATTTGAGGTGAATTTCTAGTTTATGGATTTTTTGGTCCATGGGGTTTTCCTCTATGAATGAGCACGATGACCCCGGCATGTCCACCTTTTTAGGGGCGTGAGGTTGTGGCGGTTTCACCTTCTAGTTTTCGGATAATGCGAACTTGCCTTATTGGTATTGGTCCTCAATCCAGCCTTTGAAGATGAAGCAATCTTCGATTAGATGGCTTACTGCTTGGTGGCAAGGGCAATAATTAGGATTGTTGATATCGCCTGGTTGCAATGGACGTTTTGGATCCGGCAGATTGATGAGTCTGTTGCGCACTGCCAGCTCGAACAGTCTCCTCGTTTTATCCTGGGGAAACGAGTAAGGACGTCCCAGTCTCTCCTCGAGGTATGGGCGTGGACGCACGTTGTTTTGGCAAACAACCGGCCTTAAGTTGCTCGGCTGTTGTTGAGTATTGGCGATGAAAGTTGCTTTTCCTTTCCCTTTTTCATTTCGAAAGTCTGCCTTTGAAGGAGATGGTCTATGACCCATCTGATCCATTTGGGCCAGCTTGTCGATCAAGGCCTGGAAAGTAGTTGGCTTGAAGAACATCATGAATTATGAAATGGTCGCCTGCGGATCAAGAGTACCCACGAACATGCCTACCGCAGGCGCTTCTTCGGTGCGTTGCTCGCATTTTGACCATAGATTCCGCCACCGTATCGCGTAATGGACCCAAGTTTCTCCCGGCTTCACCCTGGCATTGATCAATGCCGTGATTGGGGTACGTTCGCTGACGCTCGCAAAATGTTGGGTGAATAGAAACCCTATCTCCGTAAAAGTTTTGACGGAATCATTGGGAAGCTCTGAATACTATTCAAACGCTGTCTCCGCCAAGCTGCTGACGGATTGGCGAAGCAGTAACTTATCATCCCCTCCAGTGTTTCCGCAGAGAGCCCTGAACTGAGCGATATGTTGATGGGGATTGCCTGTCCCCTTATAAACATGGAATTTAGGAATCGTATATCCTGGCGGGTACTTTATTTGATCATACCAACCCGGATAGGGCCGTCTAGTTCTGACGACTTGGCCAGCCGCTTCATTCGCTTGATGGGCTCGTATTTGTTGAGCTATATAATCATCGAGCGTGGCTTTAGAGATGGTCTCCTCCTTGGCTGCTGATAGAGCCGGCAGAGGATTTGATGTCTCTCCTCTATCATCTTCAATTATTACTGGAGGATCTTCGGCTGGAGGGTCCGGCTGGATCATCATGCCCACCATATCTTGGAACAGAATGGCCATTTGTTTTATGTTGGCCGCTTGTTCCGCGGCCTCTTTGTCCTTCCTCTCAAGCATTCTCCGAAGGAATTCGACATCAGTTTCCTGCTCACGGTGCTGCTCCGAGGATGTCTCTAGGCTTGCTTTTGGCCCAGTGAGTGCGGCCATTTGCGTTAGCATTTCCTGAAGCTTCTGTTGCTGCTTCTGGGCTTTTTTTATCGATCGATTAAGCGGTCGATGACCCATAGAAGCACGGCTTTCCTCTTTTCCGGAAGCCATATAAACTGTATGTGTTACCATGCCCCCGGACTTGGGGCGTTTAGATTCAGCATCCTTGCGGTTCGCCGCGGTCACAGGGGCTTTCTATGGCCTCCTTCTCTGGTGAGCGGTTGAAGTTGAGGAAGCCGTTGCAGCGGGCACCCAGACGGATGACATCTTCTATGGTACCACGAGATGGCTCTTTTCTTTCTGAGTTTTAATCTTCTTTGGTCGGCGAGAGTAGTCCTGGTCAATCACCGATTCCTGGACCTGTCGCCAGACTTTGTAAATTTTGGAGGACAACCGCTGAGGGGGCTGCTCCGGCTTCTTTTCTGTAGCATTCTCCACAGGTGGAGGAGATATTTTTAGCACGGCAGTCGGAGAGTTCTTATGAACCCTCCTAAGCGGTTCAAAGCTATTCCCAGTTGGAATAACAGTATTGATTTCCACCATGGGAGCTGGCGGAGTCAGTCCAGACAGGGAGCTGCCCCCAGCCTTCCTTACTCGTCGCCAGTGATGATGGCGAGTATGTCGTGCGGATGGGATAGTCTCAACTGTAGGGGTGACTTCATCACGCCCCCTGTTTTGGCGAAGGGTTGTCACCGGCGTCAGCCTCTTAAAGACCGATGTCCGTTGAGAAGCAATATCCAATCTGTCAAAGACAGACCTCTGGGTAGGGGAAGCAGCTTTGAGGATTTCGCCCGGAGCGGGAGACGGAATGGCCAGCCTTGTGAAGAATGACTTCTTGGCAGAAGAAGCCTCTCCGATGATTTTGTTCGCTTGAGCCGGGATGGCTATCCGCTTCGGGATGGCTGCTTCAGGTATCGCGGGCTTGTTGACGTTCTGGCCCAGTCTGTTGAAAACTGAGGCAGTGGAGTTGGGCGACCCATTGAGATGGGCTGTGGCAGTAGTAAGTCGATCAAAAACTGACTTCTTTGGGGCTTCTTGCGACAGCAGCGGGGCATCGAAGCTCATCGGTGGGATCATGGTCCTAAAGAACAGCCCAGTGGTGGCCTGAGCTACTTGCTCCACTAGCATTTTGAACAGGGAGGCCGCTTGGGGCCCGTAGGTTACACGTCCAGATGAAGTGGAACAGGAGTTGCAGTTACAGCTGGAGCAGTTAGAGGCCATTTCTTTTTTTTCTGCACGAGAGCAAAACCAAATCTTAGTAGCTCAAACCCAAGGGAAACCATATTAAACCACGATTCGTTCGCGAACACGACACACGAAGTGTGGAGTGGAAAGAGGAAAAGGTCCCACCGGGCGTGCCAGAATCTGTTTTCCGCCGAAAGCCGGAAAGACAAACGTCTTGCCTGAATTTGGGGGCAGATGCTATTTGGTTTTATCCGTCCACCTCTCCGAAGATGCCAAGTTGATTTATGGCACTGTATATCGGAGGTTTAGACGGATGCGGCCATTATAGCAGATTTCGTCAGATTCCCCCTCATTGTGAGGGGTTTTTGATTGTGGGGACACTCTTCCCTGCAGGCGCAAGCCCCTGCAGTTAATTACGCTACCGAATCGCGGTAACCACTTTCTCCTTCTCCAGATGGTCACTTCGTGTCATGTGTGTTGGTTTTGTTTTTGGTTGCCCGTAGATTGTATACGGAGACTAATTTATGTTATCGCCCGTAGGGCATGGATTAGTCCATATCCGTATTTTCTTAGATTTGGGTTTGGGGTTGGGTTTAAGGATACGTTAGTCTCATTTTAGACTAAGATCAACTTAAATGTTTGTTAAGGATACGTTAGTCAAATTTTAGACTAAGATCAACTTAACGGGATCATTTAGATCCAGCAAAAGAGCATTTGGTTTCTATTGTTTAGTTTAGGGACATTGTGGTCGATTACTAGTTTAAGGACATGGTGGTCCAGTGTTAGTTTAAGGACATCTCGGTCCAGTGTTAGTTTAAGGACATCTCGGTCCAAGGTTAAGGACATCATAGTCCATAGGTTTAAGGACCCCACAGTCCGAGGTTAAGGACATCATAGTCCGTGGGTTTAAAGGGACCCCACAGTCCGAGGTTAAGGACATCATAGTCCGTGGGTTTAAGGACCCTACAGTCCGAGGTTAAGGATATCATAGTCTATGGGATTAAGGACCCCACAGTCCGTGGAATGATTGGTTATCGGGACCCGTCACCTCTCTGAAGACGTTGAAAGATTACAACGACAAATATCAAAGGAGTGTACCCTTGAACCAAAGTTGATTTGGGAAATCTGTAGGCCAATTTGGGACTAAGATCAATTAATTAGATTATGAGCACATTTGCTCAGTTAAATCTGAATTGAGGACTTATGTCCAACTTGGGATAAGTCCAATTAAATTTGAAATATTGGCCCTTTGTTGGACTGTTGAACATTTGTCTGGGTTCAGCCCCCCATTATTTAGCAATGCTAAACAGGGGTTTGGGTTCTGACCATATCTTTATCTTTTATTGAGTGCCGAGCACTCATATGCCATATGAGATGATCAATCTTGGAAGACAAGGGTATATTTGAGGCTTAGTCAAAGGGGAGTCTTGCCTCTGGAAAATTTAGTCAATTTGGGCTAAACTTGGCTTTAGAATAGTGTTAAACACTAGAGGATATTTGGCGATCACGTGCCCCCACGTGATGTGCTGAAAATAGTGTTAAACACTAAGGACGAAGCTCTTAAAGTAGTGTTAAACATTAAAGTTGAATTGGTCACGTGGGGTCACGTGAGGCGTCTGAAGATGGGGGCCAGTCTTTCTTTATTTTCTTCCCAGAATATTCAAATAAGTGTTAAACACTTTTAATCTTCGAGGCCATCACGTGTGAGCACGTGATGGGCATCCATGCAATGGATTTAAAGGGATTTGTTAGGGGTCACGTGGGGACACGCGAGGGTGCCCAAAATTGATTCTACTCTTGGATTTGTTCCCTTTTGTTTTGGAGAGTCACGTGTGAGCACGTGAGGCATTGCCTCCAAGTTTTTTCTTTCTCATTTTGAGGAGTCTGTTTAAGGGTCACGTGGGGGCACGTGACCTAGTCTTGTTCATTCTTTTTCATTCGTTGGGATGAAGGGTCACGTGTTACCACGTGATCACGTTGGATACTTTGATCTTTATGTGCATAGAGAGCTTTAAGTCTCTTGTTTTTAAGAATTAAATTCTTTTATAGGGTTAAACCCTAGTTCTGTTTAGAAGAATTAAATTCCTATGTATTTGGAAGAATTAAATTCTTATATAGGGTTAAACCCTAGTTTCATTTGGAGGAATTAAATTCCTATGAATTTGGAAGAATTAAATTCTTATATAGGGTTAAACCCTAGTTTCATTTGGAGGAATTAAATTCCTGTGAATTTGGAAGAATTAAATTCTTATATAGGGTTAAACCCTAGTTTCATTTGGAGGAATTAAATTCCTATGAATTTGGGGGAATTAAATTCTGTAAACTCAATTCTCCCTCTAAGTTTTGGATCTGCATGGCAGAATCTCCCCGATGAGAATTAAATTCTCAACTTGTGGGGAGATCTGCTTTTGCAGATCTTCAACCAAAGGAAAAACTAAGTTCTTATTCAGAAGAGTTAAACTCTTAAATTGAGAATTAAATTCTCTTTTTGTTTTATGGAGCTTAGATCTCTTTCCCCTTCTCACCTAGGGTTTCTTTTTCTTCTGAGGAAATCTTTTCTCTCTTGAAAATTAAATTCTCCTCTCTTTTTTTTCTCCGTTGTTGTATCTCTCCAAAAAATGTTCCGAGGATCCCCCTCTCTTCTCTTCTTGGCTCCTATTTATAGGAGAAAGAAAAGAATCAATTTGTTTAGTCAACTTTCATTGAAAGATTTTGGTTGTTTTTGTAACCAACATGATCTTTTAGACCATCCAGTGAATTTTATTCACCATTGGATTTTTAATCCAAAAGATATCTTATCTGTTATTCTTGGCAAATTTTAGGGAAATCTTTCCATGTATAAAATCTTTCCATAAATTAGTGATTTTTAATCACCCTTGGATTTTTAATCCAACGGTGCTCCATTTTACAGAGCACCATAATTTTTTTTGTTTTGGAATGATTTAGAGAGATATTTTTCCATTTAGGGTTATCGATTCCCTCTTAATTAGAATTTAATTCTATTAGTTTAGAAAGCTTAAGAGCCTATCACGTGTTGACACGTGATCCCACTGTTTGATCATTTAAATAGAATTTAATTTTATCAATTAAAAAGCTTAGGAACCCATCAAGTGTTGACACATGACCCCCCTTGATTAACATTTTAACCAGAATTTAATTCTACTGTTTTAAAGAAATAAGGAATCATCACGTGACCCTTGGTCACGTGTGAGCACGTGATACTCCATTGGGATTTTTCCTTAGTTTTTATTATATCTTTTAATCCCTTTCAGTGGGTTTAAAGGCCCATCACGTGTGGGCACGTGACTCCTGTTGATTAGAATTCAATTCTATTATAACAAAGTCCCCAGGAAACCATCACGTGTCAGCACGTGACCCTTGGTCACGTGATGCCCCATTGGGGTTTCTTTCCCGAAATTTTATGAGGGGACAATATATATATATATATATATATATATATATATATTATCAAAATATCTACTTTAATTATATTATATAAATATTCCATGTTTTCAAAAGAAATCACCATTACATGAAAATACCATCCAAATACAAAACAAAACCGATATTTAAATAAAATACCATATACTATGAAAACTAGGTTCTACTCTCTAAAAATTTCACATTTATAAAATATACATCTATGAAAACCCTAAAGACGATAATTAAATGCTTGAGGTGTATTTTAAAAATTATATCAAACTATTTTTATATAAAACCCTCTCAAGGTATACTAAATTACAATAAAGACCCTAGTAAACATAGGTTTAAGCGGGACTAGTCTCAGGGAGTCGGAGATATGGGTGCTTGCCTATTTAAGGTAGACAATCTAACAAACGGTGTTATCAACACGGTAATTGTCTTGGAAAAAGACACAAATTCTGCCGTCCATGTGCAGCAGTTACCGATAACATCAAAACTAATTCAGGATTTCGAGTTCTTTTTAAAGTCTCTGACTCAGACCGAGTCTCAATCTAATCAATCTGACTTGAATGTGATTCAAGTACAAACTACAATACAACATGAATTCATGAACCCGTCTATTCAATCTATATTAATCTATATTGACTGAACCGAACCATGGATATACTTCGTCTATATGACTCTCCATTTACATCCCATTTACTGATATTATGGTTTCGGCAAGTCTTCCATTTACTACAGACAATACAATGCAATCAGTACAATCAATACAATAATACACTACGGGGTTTATAAAGGGGTAGACTGGTACGGAATATGTTAAAGGAGGCACGGGGTGCTCACTTAAGACGTAATTACATCCATGCCGTTGTACCGTGGTATTTTCGACGGAGCCTTGTACTGCGGGTTACCAAAGTCCACGGTGTAAGTTGGACCCCTCTTGTATACACTGGCATCTTCTGTACCAAGCTACAAACAATAACGGTAACAATATAATCAAACTTTATAAGATATACTCTTTTTCTGTCTATTCTACTTCTCTTATTCTTTAGGACTTACCGAGCGATTGTTCGCTGACGACATTCCTATTTCTCTTCTTCTTTGGAATGTTGTCAGGTGGATCGGACGCACTAGAGCTCAAGACCAGCCAGGAGCATTTGGAGCAGTACTCTGAAGAACCGGAGCGTTTACATATGTTCATTTCAGTTCATGCTATTGTTTAGGCATTGCTTTCCATCTATGTATTTACATTTCCAGTTGTACCTGTAAAAGAATGTTAATAAATAAAGTTATTGTTCATTTACATTCCTGTCTCTTATGTACTTTAATTTATATTTCTTAGTTACGCTTAGCGTATTTACTTCTGAGTAAATACGTAGCAGGCCTAGTCGCGTCCCCTCACCGTACACCGGGAAGCGGGGCGTGACAAACACCATCCATACAACTCCCGAAATCACTGTATATGCCGGTAGTGGGACTCCTGAGATTACGTTGATCGAAATCACACTCAAACTACTCCACACCCGCGGTCTACATCAAACACCGACCATGAACCCAAATACTAGTCGCTCCATGACAAGTCTACGCGAGAACTGGAGACAGGATCTTCATCAAGCATATCTCGACTGGTATCCAAGATAAATGGATAACACGATGTATTACCTATGACACTAATATAAGTGCTTCCATAACCGTCCCATACCAATTATAGTCATACTTATATATGTCCCATAGGCGTCGACAATGCAATAACTAATTGATTCCGCTGATTATGTATAAGTATGTGTCACTTCACTTATTCATTCACGCTTTTACACTGACGTACTTGCCAAAATCCAATCACTAATATTTATCACTTGGTAATATAACACGGTCACTAGGTTATCGATACAAATGAACACTATTTACAAGGATATGACAATCATGCAACATGATGGGGATATAATAAATGCGCTACTGAATACATGTGAGCAAACGGTGTTGGTTGGACTAGAAAAATTATATAAAATCACACGTACATAATTAGCAAAACGATATAAAAGGGGTAGGCAGTATATTTAATTATCTATACAGAAAAATTGGTTTCGTGTCAATCGAGTTTCAGGTTTGTTAGTTATGATCATTTCATTTTAAGTGTTTACTGCTGGAAATCCAATTTCTGAACTGGAAGGCCGTTTCGTAACACGTTTTACTCCCAGTTTGGAGCATAATTAGGCAACTCTACTATTCAACTAATTGTACATATATGAGTTAACTTTACAGCACAGGAGACGGATCAACAATAGTCATCTTGGTTTGGGAGTTATGATCAGATTATTGATGAAGAGTGCAAACTGAAATGACAGAAATCTACCATACATGTCATCTGTTTAAAATATGATTTAAATACAAAAGGATACTGTAATTTAGTAAAACCGGTACCATTGTAAAGACAACACAATTTTCTACGTAGCGGTAATTGGGTCAGCACACATTCACAATTAAACATCAAGGTTTCAGGGGTATAAATGCATGTCAAGGGGTAAGTTCTTGCTCTGGACTGCAGTCCAAGGTCAGGTAAGTTCCTTGTTTTCGATATTCATAAGATATATCTAACAGTAAAGATATACGTCGTGTTAAAGACTATGCATTACCCTTCACAATGAACCCAGGCACGCTGCGATTGGATTTTTTTGGAATTAATTATGAATTTAACGGCGTAATATGTCCGGAAAAATTCAGATTTCACAAGGTGATCGGGGTGTCGTTTTATGGGGTAACCCAATTTATTTTACAAACAAATTTGTACCCGATGTGCGTTATCAACACAGGATTTATTAGAGTAGGTTTTCGCTTAGAATTCATATCGAACACCTAGGTTAAGCATTCGGTATCAAACAAAATACACGTTTTCCTTACTTAATCGAAACTAGTTATTATCCCTAAAATTTCTACGTGATATCAACTTGGTCATAAGTCCTAGTCGGGCTTCATTAGCACAATCAACACAAATATTGGGTTCGAATCACGATTCAATTACGTTTATAATTAATTGTAATAGGACATGATAAGCAAGTTTTGAAACTTGCTTGACGACGATAAGCGCGACACGGGCACACACGAGCTAGGCACGGCGACAATGACGACAGGGACAGCGGGGATCGTGATAAAATGTAAGTGTTCGATGAAATGTTTGAAGGGTTCGGCTGGTCTTTGTGCTTGGCTAGACGCAGTGCAGGGCATGGTAGGCATGATGGTTTGGGCACGGAACAACGGCAGTAGGTGGTCCAAGGGTTCGGCGGCGGCGGCTCAGCGACGTGAGTGTGCAGGCGAGGGCTGCAGTGATCGTTCGGTGATGGGTTGTATTGGTCGGGGTTTGGATTGCTGGGGTCTCATCGTCGGGGATAAAAGGGAGATGAGGAAGAAGAGGAGATGGAGACGGTGCTGGCGGCGACGTGGAGGTCGACGGCGACGAGGACAGAGACGATGGGGTTATGGGTTCTTGGGTTGGTTTTCACCGGGTGTTTGCAGGGGAGAGGGGAGAGGGAGGTGAGGTTGGGGAGGAGGAGACGAGGTCGGGGAGGTAGGCAAGGGTGGAGGAAGTGGTGACGACGGCGGTAGCTCGTCGGAGGTGACTTCAGTGGTGGTTGCGGTTGCAAGCGAAGGTGGCCGGCGGGTGGGTTCGACAAGGAGCCGATGGATTAAAAGAAGGTGGGAAGAGAGGCTTAGGCACTTGATGGGTGAGGGGAGGAGTTAGCTCAGCTGGGAGTGGAGGTGGTGATGGTTGTCGAGGCTCATGGATGTTGGGGCACGTGTATTGGTGGTCGACGATGAGGTGGTGTCGGCGGTCGGTGCAGGTGAAGATGGTGGCAAGGATGCTCAGGGCTTGGAGGCGGCAAAGGCTATAGGGGTTGGAGTCGTGGGTTGGTGGAGGCGAGGAGATGAGGGGTCTGGGAGGTGAAGATGTGGGGGTCGAGGAAGAAGACGGGACGAGAGGAGAGAGGAGGGCTCGGTCCTGGAGTGTTTGGGATGGGGAGTTGGGCGTCGTCGTCGCGGAGCGGGCGCGAGGACATTGGGACGAGGACGGGGTCTCGGGGTAGGTGCGGTGATCGTGGGGAAGAGCGATTCACGGGGCATAGGAGCGAAGGAAGCAGGCGTTTTGAGTGAGGAAGAAGGGAACGTGGGGGGGAGAGAAAACGGGTGGGAAAAGAGTGGGGAGAAGAGAAGGAGTGGGGGTGTAACGGGTCGGGTCGGGTCGGGTCGGCTGCAAGTTTTGGGTGTTGGGTTCTTAGGCTAAGGTAAAAATAAAAGAGAGTGGAAAAGAATGGGTCGGGCTGGGGTTTGGGGTTAGAAAATAAAAGTGTTTAAGGTTTATGTTAGAAAATATAAAATTAGAAATTAATATTAGAAAGTATAGGAAATTATTTATAGGAAATATTCTAATAGAAAATTTTGGGAAGCTTGTATTTATAAATTCGGAAATATGTTCAAAGGAAACTAGTTATTACAAATGGAAAGACATGATGCGAACTGAGATTGCTCTAAATAGAAATCAAACATGGTCTGTTGTTCCACCGCTCCTAAATAAAAGGGCCATTGGTTGCAAATGGGTGTACAAGATCGAAAGGAAATTTCACGCCCTGCTTCCCAAAAGGCGAGAGCAGGTACATGATGAGGCCCACGACGTATTTATTTCGAGAAGGCCATTTCCTGGAATAAATACACTAAGTGTAAATGAGCAATATAAAAATGACAAGAAATTAACATGAGATTGAAACTTCAACAACTTTATTTACATTCATAATTCTCACATAGTTGGGATATAAGATAACTGAAAACAAAGTACAATAACATGAAATGCCTAAACAGATAGTATACTGAAACTAGAGCTGGAAAGAAAACTATAGATCGGCCTGTGAAGCTAGCTGGTCGTAATTCCCTACAGTCGCTTCTATCTGCTCAGTCTCTAGACCACCTCACGAACATCTAAAAGAAAGAAAGAGATGGATGGATGCCCGTCAGCGAACTTGCATTCTGTAAGTCCCCATGGAAAATTGGGAAATATAAAAGTATATAGACCAAATAGAAGAATATACATAATAATATGGTGGTTAAGTATACAATTAATATAGTATGACAGTTCTAATATAACATAACAATGTAAAAGAAATTATATAAGTATGGTAATGTAATGTGAGCATAGCAACTAAATGTAGTAGGGCTATGTAGTGTAATTGTAATGAACATGGAGTGAATGTAAGTGTCCTAAGAGATCTCTACAAAGTAATCTAATTTAACGACGGCTCAAATGTGAATATCTACCAATCTCAAGAGTGTTCTCGAACCCAAAAGGCTGTAATCTAAGGGCAAGAAACTACGGGCCCGAATCAAGTGTTAGTAACGAGACTTCAATCAAGTGTTGAAGTATTTCAAACTTAACACGCTATAATTCAGGAGTGAGGAAATACGGGCTCTCATGATAGATTGCTTGTGTTAATAGACATGAATTCATGATCTAGGGGGACTCCTGAGATTCCGTTGGATTCATACTTAAACTACCCCAACACCCCGTGTATATTTAATCTATGATTAAAGTTACAAGACTTGATCGAGTTCATGAATATAGAATGTGATATCAAGATTGAGTTCATGTAGTCATGTCAGGTGTAAGTCATGTCATTTGTATTCATAATTCGAGTCAAGTTAGTTTCAGGTATACTTGTTGAGTTCATGTATACATGTCAAGTTGTAAAGTAGATAGATCAAGTTCAAATTCGTGTTCATGTCAAGTTCGGGATTAGGTTTAAGCCAAGTTTAAGTATAAATTCGAGTTCAAGTTAGATTAAAATTCAAGTCAATTTTTGATTCGAGTTCAAGTTCTAATCATATCTTATTAAAAGATTTATCCTTTGAAAATCTTAAGTTTGGAAATAATCGGGCAACCGATGCACATAAACTGCAGAATTTATGTTTTTTTCCAAGACGATTTCCATTGATAATTCCTTTAATTTGTAATGTTATCTAACCTGGATAGACAATCACTCACTTTCTCTGGCTTCTCGATGCTCAATAGATTTGATACCGCTTAACCCATGATTAATCTAAGGTCCTTAAATATTTATTCAAGTTGTTTATTATGTGTATTTGCATGTTTGCATTTCTCGAGGGAGTTTTATGTAAAATATTTCATTATTGTTTTAAAAATAAATCTCGATGGTGTTTTTGATAAAAACATGTTAGTTTTAGAAAGTCGGGGTTATAATAAAAATGTACTTTTAATTGATTGGTATTTTAGTGATAAAAACTAGCTGGAATAAAGTTTATGGTATTTTAATGAAAAAAACTATCTTATGGAAACGTGAGGGTACTTTCTTGAAAACTTTTATCTTTTCATTTTCGAGTATGTATGAACTAAAATTTTCACAAATTTGTTTTTCTTTGAAAAAAAACAAATATATGAATTAAATTATTTTAAATTTATTTTCTTTTAAGTAAAATTTTGTATTTTTTAAAACCGTATTTTATTCTTTTCGAGACCGAATTCTCCGTGAGAAATTCTGCATCTCACTCTACTATTATAAGGATATGTGATAATCCGTACTACCCACAAACGGGTCCCCTAATAAGAGTTGTAAAAGCGTATTTGCAAATGATAAAACTTCATATTTTACTTGAAGGTATTTTAGTGTAATTCGATTCTTTTAGAAAACGCTAAAGAGCATGAGATCGTGATATGTTTCCAAGTGTGCGTGAGTGGGGTAGGTCATTACCCCGTGCGTTATCACTAGACGGTATTCACAACTTCTTGTTAAAATATTAGAAGTTACATGAAACCAATATATGTAATAGCTTTGTGTGAATATAGTGCTAAACAAAGTGTGAGTTATAAGTTAACGCAAGATTGGATAGGTGACGGTTAGAAACGTGAGGTGTGTTAATTATCAAATTGAATTAATAAGTTGTCTTGAAAGAGTGTGTGTATGTGTGTGTGTGTGTGTATAAAGAGTATTATTTTTTGTGGGGAAAATATAATAACAAGACAAGGGTTTGATTCAATGGGAGAAGAAGTTTAAAGGAGATGAAGGAGGGTGGGACTTACCCGTGGTGTGAATTGGTCTAACAACCGATTCGCCATTGAAGATATAGTGATGGTGCGATGTTCGGTTTGTTGTTGCGGTTGTGGTTATCGTTGACGACGGCGATAATGGTGCGTGGCATCGATGTGGTTGATGATAGCGAGGAGAAGTTAGGGGTGCTCAACTTGAACGGAATCGCCACTTAGGGGAAGAGAATCGCCAATAGGAATCTTCCGACGTCCTTTGGTGAATTGTGGAGCAATGGATGAGGAGAAAAGCTTGGGAAGAATTATCAAAAATTTTTGGAGGAGCTTCTTAAAAAAATTTCATAGGATGAATGAGTTGGGTAGCCATAGGTATTTATACGGGATATGTAATGAAGAATGATTGTTCTTCGCGGAAAGACAGAGACCGAGACGTTGGGACTCTGGCCTGAATTTTGGGGGCAAATGCTATTGGACTTCTCCATCCACCTCTCCGAAAATATCAAGTTGATATATGGTACCATATATTGGAGGTTTGGACAGATGCGACCATTGTAGCAGACTTTATCAGACCCTCTAGTTTGTGAGGGGGTTTTGATTGTAGGGATGCTCTTCCCTACAGGCGTAAACCCCTGCAGTTAATTACGTTACCGTATTGCGATAACCACTTTCTCCTGCTCTGGCATTTCACTTCGTGTCGTGTGTGTTTTTGTTTGTTTTGGTTGACTGTGGATTGTATACGGAGACTAGTTTATGTCGTCGCCCGTAGGGCGCAGATCAGTCCAAGTCTGTATATTTTAGATTTGGGTTTGGCTCAAGGATTTGCTTGACAGGGTTTTGAACTTAGGTTGTATATTCCTATAGTTCAGAAATATTTTTGTTTGATTTAAGGACCATTAATCTAATTTGAGATTAAGATCAAACTTAAATCGATAAGTGAGCATTTGTGCTCAGTTTGTCTTCGCTAAGGATACACTAGTCATATTTGAGACTAAGATCAACTTAAAAACATTTTAGGATCATTTTTTTACTTGAGATCCAGCAAAAGAACATTTGGGCTCAACCGCAAGAAAACTTTCAGAAACTTAGCCAATTTAGGCTTAGTCTACTTAGTCTTTCTTTTATTCAAAAGTGCTAAGTACTTATTTCGGCTCTGATGCTCACATATGTCCTGTGAAGTATTCAGTCATGGACGTTGCCCAATAAATGTTGAACACTTTAGTCATTTTGACTAAATGTGAAGTGCTAAGCACTTCTTATGGCATCCGCGTGAGGTGCACATGTAGCACCGGGCGCTGCCCAATTAGTGCTAAGCACTCAGCTGTTTTGGCTGCATATGAAGTGCTAAGCACTTTTTATATGGTGCCTACATGAGGAGCACGTGCGGCACTGGGCGCTGTCCAATCTTAGCTGTCTTCGGCTGTATATGGAGTGCTAAACGCTTTTATTCAGCGCCCACATGTGTTTCACGTGAGGTGTTGGCCTTCTATTTTGGGCGCCCGCGTGTTTTCACGTGAGGCGCTAGGCGCTGTTAAAAGGGCGCCCACATGGGAAGCACGTGAGGCGCTAGTCTTTTTTTTATATCTCTGTTGATGTCTTCGGAGAGGTTAAATCTCTGTCAATGGTATTTTGACCATTAACGCTCACCAAAATCATTATTTTTGAGGATTTTGGGTTGAGTTTTTAAAGAACTAAGTTCTTGATTTGAAGGAACCGAGTTCCTGGAGTATCATGGACTCCATTTTCTTTCTTTTTAAGTTTGTTCTTCCCTGAATGTTTGATTCTTACGAACAAGATTTTCCCGATGAGAATTAACTTCTCAACTTATGTGAGACGTGTCTTGTGGATCTCAGATCCAAAGAAAGAACTAAGTTCTTTGAAAAGGGTTAAACCTTTAGATGTGTGATAGAGATATTTTGATCCCTTTTCTTTACCTAGGGTTTTGAGAAGGAAGATTTTCTTCTTTGAGAATTGAATTCTCTGTTCTTTTGAGAGCTCACTGTATTTTTTGGAGAAGCTTATAGGGGGTTTCTTCTCTTCTTCCTCCTTTTTTTGATTAATCTCTTTGCTGCTATTTATACGAGAAGAGAAAAATCAATTTGTTGAGAAAATCTCTCATTGAGAGATCATGATTGATTTCATGATCAATCAAAACGATATTTTAGATCAATCGGTGAATTTTATTCACCGTTGGATTTTTAATCAAAGGCTCTCTGTTTAACAGAGAAGATTTCTTGTTTATTTAACAAGATTAGGAAATATTTTCCTAAGATAGAATTTTAGTCTATCATATGAATGTCTTATCAGTTTAATAAGATTAGAATTTTATTCTATTATATAAATATCTTGTTAGTTTAAAAGGATTAAGAAAATATTTTCCTAAGATAGAATTTTATTTTATCAGATGATCGATGGGTGATTTTATAATCACCGTTGGATCTTTGATCCAAGAGTCCTCTGTTTAGCAGAGAAGATCTTTCTAATTTGAGAAAGATCAGGAAAATATTTCCCACTTAGAATTTAATTCTATCAAATGGTTTAATTGGTGATATTTTATCACAATTGGATTTTAAATCTAAGATTCTCTGTTAGAGAAAGATCTTCCCATATTAGAAAGATCAGGGAAAATATTTCCCAAATAGAATTTAATTCTATCAGATAGTTTAATTAGTGATATTTTATCACCATTAAATTTTAAATCCAAGATTCTCTGTTAGAGAACGATCTTTCCATATTAGAAAGATCAGGGAAAAATATTTCCCAAATACAATTTAATTCTATCACATATAATTTAATTCTATCAGATGGTAGTATTTTAAATTGGGGCGCTCACATGCTTTGCATGTGAGTGCTGCCAAAGAATACGGTAAGAGAACTCACGTGTTTAATACGTAATCCCTAGTATGGGTTTTAACTTATTCATTTTCAGCGCTCATATGCTTTATATATCAGCGCTCACGTGTTTAACATGTAAGGCCTATTTGGCCTTTGGTTATTTATGTTCAGCGCTCATATACTTTGTATATGAACGCCCACGTGTTTAACACGTGAGGCCAGTTTGGCCCTTAGGTTTATTTTATTCAGCGCTAAAATGCTTTACATATGAGCGCCCACGTGTTTAACACGTGAGGCCAGTTTGGCCCATAGTTATTTATTTTCAGCGCTTATATGCTTCGCATATGCGCGCTCACGTGTTTAACAAGTGAAGCATGTTTGGCCTTTGGTTATTTATGTCCAGCGCTCATTTACTTTGCATATGAGCGCTCACGTGTTTAACACGTGAGACCAGTTTGGCATTTAGGTTTATTTTATTCAGCGCTCATATGCTTTGCATATGAGCGCTCACGTGTTTAACACTTGAGGCCAGTTTAGCCATTAATTATTTGTTTTCAGTGCTTATATGCTTTGCATATAAGCGCCCACGTGTTTAACACGTGATACCAAACCATGAGAATTCTTTTCTTTCTTCTTATCTCCCTTTTTTTTATAAGGGAACAAGTAGCCTATAGCCAAAAAATTTGGCGGAAACAAGTAGCCCATAGCCAAAAAAATTGTCAGAAACAATGATGAATTAAAATAAGAGTTGAACACATTAAAAGAGAATTAAGTGGGAAAATGAAGGGGTGACAGCTCTCTGGGTGAGCGGAGAAGTTTCGGGATATAGAAACGAAAAGGTGGAGGTTCCAAGGTTTCTCCGACCCGAGAGGGGCCCATTTGGGCTTGTTCTGGTTGCCTGAACCGCCTCGGACTCGAAGTCTGGGTCTTAGGTCATTGCTCGGTTTGGGTTTAATTAGGCTAATTATATACATCTTTTCTGTTAAAATGTTTCGTAACTCCATGTAATGCTCGTGCAAACTCTTGAGAGTCCAAAACGTTAAAAAGAAAAAATATTAAAATAATTGGGGCTGATGGGATTCGAACATGCGGGCTATGGAACAACAGCGGAGTGTTTTAACCAGTGAGCTACAATGAGTTTCTTGCACTTTTTTCACAAGAATTACTTATAACTCAAAATCAGAACTGAATTATGGGCACTTTTATTAATTAAACCAAAAGAGACGGTATATGGGATTTAGGGTCGTTACAGGAAATCAGATGGTAGCATAGAGCGCTGCAAGTCTAGACTTGTAGCTAAAGGCTATATGCAAATTAAGGGCGTTGATTACCATGATCCATTCGCCCCCGTTGCCAAACTTGTCGCTGTACGTGTCCTTGCCATCGCTGCCAAGCAAGGTTGGCCTTTTCATCAACATGACGTTCATAACGCCTTCTTTCATGACGATCTTGACGAGGAGGTGAATATGACGCTCACACCGGGATTTCGTCGCAAAGGGGAGACAATGGTTTGCAAGTTGCTTAAATCACTATATGGTCTTAAGCAAGCCTTACAAAATTATTTGCCAAATTCTCCACTGCTCTCACTTCCTGTGGGTTTGCCCAATCTCATACTGATCATTCACTATTTTCCATTCACGTCCAAGAGGGTTCTATTTATGCGGTCGTTTATATGGATGACATCGTTATCGCTAGCTCGAGTCGCTTCCTCATTGCTAAGGTCAAAGCTTTTCTTCACAACAATTTCACATCAAAGATCTTGGTCCCTTTAAATACTTCATTGGCATTGAAGTCACCCGTTTGAAAGCTGTTCTCTATCTCTGTCAACGGAAGTACACTCTGGATTTGTTGTGCAAAAACATACGCGCTCGACCAATAAAATTTCCAATGGAACAGAACTTGCACTTTTCTACCACCGATGGTGACCTTTTGGCTGATCCTTCTACTTATCGTCGACTAGTAGGACGCCTCATTTATCTCACCAACACACGTTCGGATATTGTTCACACCGTTATTATACTCAGCCAGTTCATGCATATGCCGCGAAAGCCACACGTTGATGCTGCATATCGTCTTTTGCATTATCTCAAAAGCAGTCCCGGTGAAGGCATCCTCCTTTCGGCTAATGCTGATTTTCTCTCTAAGCTTACACTGATTCAGACTGGGCCTGTTGTCCTGACACTCGACGTTCTACCACGGGCTTTATTATTTTTCTTGAGCCTTGTCACGCCCTGCTTCACAAAAGAAAATGAAGATGTAATATGATATGGTCTGCAACCTAACTGGATTGAAAGTGGTCTATTTCAAAACAGTTACGTTAAGCGTATGAATATTTATTGTAAGTACACGGCGGCGCCCCGGCCGTCAATCCGACGCCGGAATGCGAAAACGAAACTTTTCTAAACACTAGAAACTGGCACCACCGTGCACTAAAAACCCGGATCGGACCATTAACCTAATGCTAGCAAATACGAGAAAGGGTAGGAAGCTATACCGAGCGATCCGTGTCCTTCGGTCTTCAGCCTCCACTCCGATCTCCTCGCGGAATCTCCGGTCTTCAGCTCCTCGTCGGAACGGGCACCACATCACTGGGTTCTTTTACGGGCTCCAACCTCTGGACCGAGGCAACTCGGGCACGAAGTTGGCGAGCCAACGTGGCCAAGAAATGCTGTAGATGAAGTGTAGAAAGCTTTGTCTCTTGGGGTTTGAAGTTGCCTTTTGATGTGGAGAAGGAAAAATGAACTTTGGAGAGGTGTTAGGAATTTTGCAAGCAAGCAAATGAGATGAATGATTTTCCCTCACCAAAAATGAACCCTCTCTCTTCCCAAATTGTGGCCGGCCTCTCAAAATGGTGGAGAGAATTTTCAAGCATCAAAGCAAATGGAGAAAATGAATGATGATGAGAAGAAAAAATGGTCACACCATTTTCCCAATCAATCCTGTCACGCCCCGCTTCCCGGTGTACGGCGAAGTGGACGCGGCGAGGTCCACTACGTATATACTTAGAAGTACATACGTTAAGTGTATCTAAGCAATATAAAAGTAAATCACAAGAGACAAGAGATATAGAAATAACAACAACTTTATTAATAACATTCTTTTGTACAATGCATGAAAAGTAAATACAACTGAAATGAAAAGCGATACCTAAACAATGGCATAACAGGAAATGAAAGTACTGAATAGAACAAGGTACAATTTCTAGAGCTTGGGGTCTTCGTGAAACTGCTCCAATTCTTCACCCGTGGGCTCGATCTCTACTGGGTCCAAAGCACCTGACGACATTTAAAGAAGGAAGAAATAGAATGTTGTCAGCGAACAAGTCGCTCGGTAAGTCCCAAAGATAGGGGAGAAACAGGCAAAGAGTAGGAGAGAGAGTAGATTTTAATGTTGTATTGTATTGTTGTAATGTTATATTAACGCTGTTGTTTGTAGCTTGGTACAGAAGAATGCCAGTGTATACGAGAGGGGTCTCTATGTGCTAAAGACCATGGCAAACGGAATATAGAGTATAAGGCTCCGTTATACAACCCGGAACAACGGCAATTGGATTCATGTTAGGTGTCTTAATCTTACCGCCTCGTGCCACCTTTAACACCTTCCGTACCAATCTACCCCTTAAACCCCGTAGTGTTTTGATTGTATTATAGTATTGTATTGTGTAAGTTGGATGACCGACCAAAACCATGATATCAGTAAACAGATTGTAACTACATAATCAGGTAAATGGAATAACGGGATAATGGATGTATATCCATGGTTTGATTCAGTCAAGTTGTATAGAATGTTAACTGGATTCTGGGATTCATGTGTTCATATTGAGTTGGAATATTAAAGAATATAGATTGACTTGAATCATATTCAAGTCAGGAATAATCAGACTCAAACCCGAGTCAGACTAAAAGAAATGTAATTCGAAGTTCTATATTTGTTAGGGTCATTATTGTAATTTATAAAACTTGAGGGGGTTTTATCTAAAAATACTTTTGTATAGTTTTCAAGATACACCTCAAGTATTTATTATTCGTCTTTATAGTTATAATGAGTGATTTTATTTTGTGATATTTCTAGTGAAAATATCCTAATTTCATAAATAAAGGTATTAATTTGTAATATTGATTTATTTGAAATTCATGGTATTTTAATGTAACTTTTAATCTTGTTATTTTTTAGGAAAAGGTGGAAACTTTATCTTATAATAAAATAAGTGTTTAAAAGATAAATATACATATGTTTATACAAGAATAATTTTTAATAAATATTTTATTTTCCAAAAATCCCATTTTTCTTAAATGTCGTATTTTAAACCCTTCGAGACCGAATGCTCCTTGCGGAGGTCTGAATCTCGCACTACTAAGCCCGAGGGTGCACGATAAATCATACTATCCCTAACAAATTCCCCAAAGGTGGGTTGTAGTGGCGCTTTGCAAAGATTTATAAATACTAATCATTTAGAAAACGGTTTTATAAAGATAAGGTATTTATTTTTAAAAGGTGTAAATTTCCATATTTTAGATTCTAGGGTTTCCTAAGCCAACTAGCCTATTTCTAAATGGTCTAAACGACAAGTCATTAGAAGCATCAAATCGCCTCTTCACCGCAAATTACGGCCAGGTAAGTGCCAGGTGAGTGGGAGGCTCTCCACTACAAGTAGTGGTCCTAATTAAGTAACCACTCGCCTTAGACACACTTGCCTAGACAAAGTCAGGTTTAGATAAACGATCGATGTCCATAACTTATCGTATTTTCCTATTAAAAGATATTGCTTTAAAATTGTTTAAAACTTAGAACTTTTAGAAAAGGTTTTATTAAGAAAATGGTATTTTAATGTAAAATCTTATTTTATCTTATTCTAAGTTTTCAAGGTAACATGTTGTGATTGCATATGAGTGTGTGTGGAGGTAGGTCGTTACCTCGTGATCTATTTTAAGCTATAACAATGTTAAAGGGTTAAATGTGATAAACTAAACATCGTGGTATTTAAGTGCAAAAATATGGTATATTGCAAAAGCTATCATTTCATGTGTGAAAACTTGTTCAAATTAATTTTTAAGTGATTAGTAGTCAACATGAAGATGTTTAAGAATTATGGAATTGGTGATAAGTGAGATTTGATAGAAAACCGAATCGGAAATCGGTTTGTTCCGATTTCCGTCGGGTTTTTAAAGTTCGTATTTTTATGAAGGAAAAGAAAGGTAAAAAAGGAGGACTTACGGTTTTGGACAACGATAGAGAGTGAGAGGAAGGTAGAAGGTTTGCCGGTACGTCGAATCGTCGTTGAGAGGTCCTAGCACGATTACCGGGATTCCGCCATCGATTTCGTCAGCGCTTCGCCTTTCGCTCGTTTTCTCACGTACCAAGTTCTCTTGGAATTTTGGGAGAGTGGACTTAGAAAAAGTGATGAGAGGGTAGAGGGTATGGGGGGTTTATATAGGGTTAGGGTTTTTAATAAAAAATATATAAAATATATAAAATTATATAAAAATTCATTAAAACTCATTAGACCTAGGATTAAAAGAGATTTATTGGGCACTTTAAAACCGATCCAGGTATAATAAGTGTGCAGGAGGGTTGACCACTTCAAGACCCAACTTTTCTCTGTTAGTGACTCGGCCGTCCGGCCAAGTCCAGCCGGCGGCGCCGGACCGAGTCGGCCGAGTCACCGGCCGGCGGCGCCGAGTCGGGCCGAGTCAGGATTCCAATGGCCAGGGATTATTTGGGGGTACAATTTGGTATATTTACTTTTTGTTGTCCAGTACATATTTTGAGAGTTATGGCCTTTTGACCGTTGACTTCCAAAAGAAATTAAAACAAAATAAATACAAAAATAATGTGGGGCATGTGATTTGAACTCTGGTGGCTTGGCTCAGCAGTGCAAGGTGTTACCAATGAGCTACAAGCTCCTTCTTGTAATTATTGTGGGAAAATAACTACTTAAAGTGGTAACAGCAACATTAAATACCCCAAGTACACTTTAATTTTAAAACAATTTTATGTACACTAAAAATCGAATTATTTAAAAATAAAATAATTACTTATATATATATTGTGCTCAGGTTAAAGTACTCCTTTATGGATTTTAAAATTTTAAAAAAAATTGTATAGAAAAGTGTATAGGAAAATTAGGGTTATTACAAATCCCTTCATCAACCATCACAATAAATGCAAAGGAAGTGATTAAAAAGGAATCTCATGATGCTAGAACTATCATGAAGACATAAATCACAAATAACCCCTTCCACAAAGCTAATTTGCAAACTTACAAATTAGCCCCTCCCATCATAAAAGTCAGGCCGCGAAGGAACAAAGGAAAACAGGCCGAAACGGAATACAAACTGGCAACTTCAGATAACTGATCCCGTAATAAATTACAGGAAAACCCCGCGACTGTATATACATACCCGCATTTGTATTCCCACTGAATACAAATGCAATGAGATAAAATCTACACTGTACAATACTAGGATCCGGCTTAAACCAAAGCCCGCTAGTATTATCCGTCCGATCATGATTCGTGCAATACCGCACATACCTGATCGAACCCTGCCATATCTCCATACAGCCTCTACAGCGTTTCGCCCGAAACTTGAGAAAACGGTCTGTGGGGGACTCTAAAGACTCATCAATACTTTGGCTGTGAATTTAACCACCAGCACGTCAGAGGTATTAGCCATACGTGACGGGCTACCAGGTATTGACCAAAAGGGACGTCGATGAGCGAACTCATCCTGACACCTTACTGAGCCTGTCAATGACAATATACGTACAGTCCGGTCCGTTCGTTTATGAGCATCGCATGGCGGGCCTAGGGGGTTGGTAAAGGTCAGACCCCCAAAAGCGGTACAAGTCGTGTCGGAGTGTAGCCCAGAACACCCTGAGATACTACTGGAATACCTACCAATAAATCTCCTGCCTTGGCCAAGGACTTTGTGTAATGGTTCTCCTAGACACAGTGCGACCTCACCCCCAATACCGGGAGAGACGAACCCCTGCAGATCCGCTCACTGCCTCCATGTGGCTCGGGACTGTACCCAACTAAAACATGTTTGCACGTCTCCTTTGAGCGTGGTAGGGTAGTAATCAAAGCACAGTGGGAACTCACACGAGACAAATGACGATCTCAGGTCGATGAACTAACCTGTACACATGTCACCAGGGAACTGCTATCTGACGTCAGGTATAAGACCAACTAGCATGTTCCCGGTGAGTCCTGTTCGGTGTACTCATAACCCAATGAGCACCTGTATACATCTTAGGTGAACCAACTAACACCAGTGGCTTATGAGACCGGCCACCGCCCCTCGTCGGGGTCTCGACTGTATACACTAGTCTACTCTGGAGTATCGATGCCATATCTCGAAACTCCCACGACTAAGGACCTTTTAAGGATGTGCTTATAGACCCCAGCTCCCACGTATATGATCGCCCTCATACTGCTGGCAGTCAAGCAAGAATCCTAGGGGCTCTATCAACGTGTAATAGCGACCTGTAAGGTCACCTAAAACAGTACACGATGATAAAGATAAACCAGATAGAATACTATCATCTTGAGTAAGACTGTCCTACCGGTATAGGTCCTCCCTCAATCATTGCAATCACGTGCCTGTGATCCAATAATTGACTCTGAGGGCACTATCTCCAACATTTATAACATGCAGGATATGTACCAAAACGAAATAATAAAAGCGGAAGGCATTTATTTCCATTAAATTTTTTATTACATCCCAAAAGAAATGAGTAAAATAAACTAATTAGTATAATTGCATTGACGAAAACGAAAGCAAAGTCCTAAATATGTGGGCAATTGATAAATAAAAGAGCTATCCTAATATTCTTAAGCCAATTTCGCGCAGTCTTCATCAGTAGACTCCACGCCTTGATCCTCATCACAATACTCGTCATCATCTAACGGACATTCCAGAGATAGAGAAAAGAGAGAAAGGAAAGTCTGTCAACGAGTTACACTTGGGTAGGATTGCCTCAAAAGAAAGTAAAGATACAGGAAAAACAAACATGTGTATATATGTGTGATTATGTATATAGGTATAATGTATATATGTAAAAGGGTATGTGGTATATAAGGGTATGTTGTATATAAGGGTACGTTGTATGATATATCTACTAGGCAAATGTTCGCATTAGTTTGTTAAACAATGATCCAGATACTCGCGATTATTTTGTTGTGACCACGGAACAACAACCGGGGAAGTGAAATATACGATTTCATTTTCCGGGATCATGATCGAGAGTAGTAAGGAAATCCGAGTTCCGCATATCTTTACCTAATCAAACTATCCATCCCTGTTGCTCAGTATAAGGGTTTTGACGAATTAGAGTTAGTGTGTATGTCGTCTAAGCACAGAATTTCCACGTTGTATGTCATTCACATATTCGATTATTCGTCCTTAAGTAGGGTTAGTATTCGCCCGAAGATCGGGTTAGTATTCGCCCGAAGATCGGGTTAGTTTTCATCCACATATTGGACAGTCCACCCTGCCTGCAGGGATCTTCATTTATAAAGTATTCCATAACTAGGTTCGCGCATTCTAACCCTAACCGTATCATGTGTAATGTATGTCGTAAGTTTGTATTCAGATAGTTGATCTCATTTAATATGGCCTTCCATAACCACTTATTTCATCTTATCACCCTTTAAACTTTGTAAGGTGTATTATAGCACTTTATAGAAAGCTTAGTTAATAAAGATCATGTTATTTAATTGCAGTTGTTGTTTACGAGAGAACCATGGTATTTTAGAGTAAATATAATTTGGGAAACCCATGGTATTTTAATGAAAATAACTTTTAATGAAAGGTTATGGGTTTTGTTGGAAATAGCCTTTTAGTAAAGGTCAAGATATTTAAACGAAATTATATCCTTTTTAGGATGGATTAAGATATTTTATTGTAAATAATAATTTATAAAGGTATGGTGTTTATTTAGAGGTAACGTTTTAGAAATGCGTTCGTGTTGGCAACCGCTGCACATGGACGACAGGATTTGTCTCCTTTTTAGGGACGATTGCCTATCAACCATGATATATTTACGTAAAATATTACCCTATTTAAATTAGGGTATTTTATTAAAAGTGATATTCTACAAAATCAACTCCGCGTTAACAACCGCTGCACATGAACGACAGGATTTGTGTCCTTTTCAGAGACGATTGTCTAGTAACCACGGGGTATTTATATAAAATATTACCCTATTAGGGTATTTCATTAAACCTTAGTAGTTGTGGGCTAAAAATATTCCCTTTTAAGTGAAGGGGTATTAATGTAAAAACTATATTATAATTAGCTTATATAACTTAAAAATATGGTATTTATGTGAACATAGGTTGTTTTGGAATTTTAGGATATATCTAACGAATATCACGACTTTTCAAAAATTGAGGTATTTTATAGATACTAGGAATTATTTTATAATATCAATAAAAATATCATTTTTAAACCCTTAAAATATTTTATTTTAAAATACTTACCTAATTAGTATATGACTTTAAACATAAACTTTTCATAATATGAGGGTATTTTGTGGAAGCAACCTATTTTGAGATCTAACTGGTATCATATGGTAAGATTGTTATATCAACTTAATATCCAATAAGCAAGTGTAGTTTTTATGATCATGGATATGTGTGTGTACATGTAGGATCACTACTACAAATAAGGGTTGCCCCTACGGATTTATCGGTACGGGCAAACCACTGCCCCTACGGATATGTGCGTAGGTGCGAAAAAAGACCCCGTAGGTGCAAAGGCCGTGGGTGCAAGTTGAAGCCCTGAACTTGCCCCTACGGGCAAAATCTTGCCCCTACGGAGTTCTGTGCAGGGACCGTTTCACTTACGGAGTAGGCCGTAGGGTAAAAAAAATTATATTATTTACGGTTTTTTTAAATATATTAACTGTACCTACGGAGATAGCCGTAGGGCCACGTACTATCCCCTACGGATATCTACGTAGGTACTTATCCGTAGGGGCAAAATATCAGAAATCCTGATATTTTGCCCCTACGGATAACTCCATAGGGGCCAAACAATGGCCCCTACGGACATATCCGTAGGGGCACTCCCAACCCCCCTGGTACTGAGATCAGGGGGGAAATATCAGTTACTGCTGATATTTGGCCCCTACGGATATAGCCGTAGGGGCAACATGTGTACCTACGGATTAATCCGTAGGTACACATTATCTGTATTTTTTTTTTAAAAAAAGGCTGCCTGATTTTTTCCCGCCCTGTGGACAATAATATATATAATAATAAAATATAAAATTAATCATCACACAACATATATCGCAGTATTCATAATCACATCTCACGCATATAATATACAAAAGAAACCCAAAAACTGAATATGATATAAATATAAACCAATATCAATATCAATATCATTTCAAAATGTAGTACAATATGTATGATATAAATAAATACATGTTTCAAAAAATATGAATCAAAAAGCTACCCTAGCTCGGTCCAGCTCCACCCCTGATAAACGATAGAATCAAGCGCGCCTACTCCTCGGTCAATAAACCCTGCAATTCGGCGCGTGCGGGAGTCTGAGCGGCCTGTGGAGCTGGCGATGTGGTCTGCGCAGCTGCCGTCGAGGTAATCGCTTGCGGAGCCGCGGCTGCGGGAGTCTGAGCGGGCGGTGGAGTTATAGGAGCTGTCTGCGGAACCGCAGCCAATGTAGTGGCTTACGGAGCCGCAGCCGAAGGAGATGCATGTGGAGGCTCGGTCGATGTACCCTGTCGCGTCTGAACCTAACGTGTGTAAGAAGCGTGTAAGAACTGTGTATTATTCGAATTCGTATCATTATTAAGTTATTTCGAAACCCCATTTGGATATCTAGTTTGGAAAACCGTTGTTTATTTTAATTACATATGTATGTATGATTAACCAAACTTAAGTCTAAAACCAAATAAGCTCAAGCTACGTATTAATTATGGATATGTTGATATCTATAATATGACATGATATTTTACTATAAAGTAGTATACATACCAGCATCTCCTTCAACTCCTGAACGGTGGCCCTCAAGCTCTCCAGTTCCTGATGGACACGTCGCTCACTGGAGACGGAGGAAGTAACCGCCGGGGTGGAGTCCAACCTCATATGGGCCCTACTAGGGCCCAGTCCCCGGACTCTCTCCCAACCTCCGTAGTGCCCTCCGTGTGCGGCGTCCAGAACTGGGGTCAGCAGCCTCGGATCGCTCTGTCCGGTAAAATCGATCCCCGAGGCCTCGGCCTGCTCAACCACCCGCTCCTACACCCACATTAAGCAGTAAAGTATAAGTATAAAATTTAAACTTGAACCTTCCAAAACTAAAATTTCAAATTTGGGTAGAATAAATATTAACACTTACGCAATACTCCTGGGTAGCGACGTCGGGATATCGAAGCTCGCCCGTGGCGGGATCTGTCGAGGTGCCGTGGACGGCAAGATATGCGAACAGCACGCCCAGTGTACCACCTGACGCCACGATCCGAGCTGTCTGCAATATTAGAAAATAACTCTTAATATTAGAAATATTAGAAAATAACTCTTAATATTGCAGAATATCACAAAGGTTGGTTTATTGCAATTTACCGATAACTCCATGGCTCGAGTAATATTCCTCGAGCCACCTGTGTAAGTAGGGCGACCCCTCTTCGCCGACTTCCTGTTCTCTGTATTCTGAGCGGTCTGTTTCTGCACAACGCATTAACATTTAGTTTTCTAATTAAGGAACACAAAAAATAAATTATATCCTAAACAATGAATTACATTTAAAATACATACCTGTTTGCGCTGGGAGTCGAAATATTCGCACAATAGAGGCCATGTCTCTACGTCGACTCTCGCAAACGCCGGAGTAGATAGGAGGGCCGCTCTCTCTGCCTCGGGGGTCGCCATCCACAGGGAGTAGCAGTCGGCCTTCAGCTCATTCCTGTTGTATCGGACCTTGGCCTGCATGTTCTTCATCAGGCCATTGTACAGAGCATGAAGGTCAAGCACCCTCCCCGGATGATCAGGGTCGGCTACAGGCTGAAAATCGTAATCCAACTGAAAATACAAAAAAAATACATTGTTATTAGATTGCAAGTGTTAATAATAAATATGATTAGCGGATAGATCAACTAAAAATATATATTAATACGTACCCGAGCCTGATCAAAGAAGAGGGCGAATGAGCGCTGGTGCGGCTCTCCCCACTCAACGTGAAGTGAATAGTTCTTCACGAGCCGGCTCTCGTCCCCCATATACCGGCCGAACCTCTCGGCATGAGGACCGGTATAGCGATAGTCAAGGGTTAAAAAAGGGGGAATGCTGCCTCCCCCCTAGCTCTGTCAGGCCTCAGCCTATGGGACTGATTCGGGCCTCGAGTCCCCTTTTGGGGATGGGGAGGCCCTGCGTCTGCACGAAATATCAAGACAATCAATATTAAGACAAAGTTGTATTAAGAAATCAAGATTAAACGAAAATTCAAGTGTGATATATACCTCCGGTGACTATCGCACGAGCCTGGGCCCGGGCAGCAGCACGAGCGGGACGATAGTTCCTCCGATGAGGAACAACCGGAGTCCCGGATGCGGACGCATCCCCTCCAACTAGAAAATAAACATTGACGCTAAATTTCCATAAAGTTCATATTTATTCTATAGAGCATATATACAATGAATAAATATTTTAAATTTATTCATACTAACCTGCAGACAATGCGGAGGGTATGGAAGCGGCAGGAGTGGCCCCTGTGGAAGATGTGGACGCACCACCTATAATTAGACAATTAAAAATAGATTATATAAGTAATTGCAAAAATAATGTGTAGATTAATAATATAACGTTCTAAATCAATATGCATGCACTATAGGATATATAAACATACCCGCAGGTGCGGTGGTGTCACCACCTACAGCTGGACAATAATAAAAATTGCTAAGTAAGAGCAAAAGGAATGTGTGTATTTATGATATAGCATTCTAAATCAATATACATGCACTATATGATATATAAACATACCTGGAGGAGTGGGAGTGGCCTCTGTCCCAGATGTGGACGCATCACCAACAACTAGACAATCAAACATTGACAATATAAGTAATTTTGACATAAACAGGCATGAATATCTGTAATATTACATTCAAAATGGATATGCGTGCAGTATACCTGGAGGTGTGGCAATATCCACACGGAAGGAGGCATCCGAAGGGGTCTCCGATCTGGGTGCAAGACCGGCCCTCTGAAGCTCCTTACGGAGCTCTCCGGGCGGCAGAACCGCTCTGCCTCTGCCTCTGCCTCTGCTTCTGCCGCGGCTGGAGCTCCTGCCGCCCCTCGCTGCTCCCGACATCGTCATCAAATCTAGATAAACGGTTCGTGGACGCATTAGACAATCATTAAAAGTATTGACTATATATGTATAGAGCGTAAAATGTGAAGTAATAATATAACATTACTGATAACCTTTTTCGTTTCATGGGCGCATTATACATATCTACTTGGATTTCATCGTCGATGTCATTTCTAACCCACGTAACTTCATGATCGGTCGAAGACAACCCGTCCTTCGAAACAGACGGTCGGAGCACTTTAAGCCTTCTCTCTTCTTCGTCCTCATCGTTGTCCTCGAATTCTGAGACATCATAGACATATCTAGGTTTCCATCGGCATACAACACTCCATCCCGGATGCTTCAAACACTGTGAGTAGTATACTTAGAACGCTTGGTTCGGAAAGATAAACGGATCTTCCTGACCGTAAAATCGAAGTGTGTTCACACTGGTCAATCCATATTCATCTTTCCAAGTCCCAAGATTGCTTCTCCACCTGTCTGTATCGGTTCGCGGATCGTACCAAGTACACTGGACTATATAAAAGGGTTCTGATCGTCCGGGATAGTGGATGCCGAGTATACAATTTAAGTACCCATAGTAAATCACACCGTCCGATCCTACTGTCGCAATCCTACTATTCTGAGTGGTTCTAGATGTTTCTTTGTCCTTAACTTCGAATTTGTATCCAAGGACACCAAATCCTTTGTAATATGCAATCTCCATATTAGGAAATTGAGCTAAATATCTTGAATCACTCTCAAATGATGCAGACAAGTTCGGATCGTGGATCTAACAAAACAAATTTTACGACAAATACATAACGATACAAATTTAGATTAAAACTGATAGCAATAAAATGTTATTCGAATAACTTACATGATCTGTGACCCAATCACAAAAATTATCCTGATGGTATTTTTCCAAACGTTCTTCGTTCCAATCAGGATGCCCCTCACGTACCTCGTTAAAATGAATTCTGTTTTCGACAAATAATTGTGACATTAATATTATATCATTTCATACACACACAAACACAGATATAACAATTAATCCAAAAAAACTTACTCTCTAATTTGTTCAAGACATGCGCAATTAAGCAAGATAAACCGGTATATCTTGTTGATAAACATAGTGTCTACCCTCTTATACTCGGCTTTACCATATGGCCCGTCTTGAATTCTTCATGGTCGGTTAAGCCTTGTCTCAATGTTCTCGTCCAGATAGCGGGAACAAAATATGGTTGCTTAATCAAGAAGATAACCTTGCATGATAGAACCCTCTGGTCGATTTTTATTGCGTATATACTTCTTAAGAGTGTAGAGGTACCTAATGAAAATATGTTGAATAAATAAATACGGGCATACAGGACAACAATAAATTTATAAATTGCGCGAAACGAAAAATTACACGTACCTCTCGACGGGATACATCCATCGATATTGTACCGGTCCGGCTAATTTCGCCTCAGTTGCAAGATGAACCGTTAAGTGTATTATGATATCGAAGAATGACGGTGGGAAAATACGCTCAAACTTGCAAAGTATCAACGCAATAGAATTTTCTAGTTTATCCAGCGTCGCAACCTCCAGTGTTTTAGCACACAACTCCCTGAAAAAACAACATAGGTCGTTGATTACTAGACCAACCGAGTCGGGGAGAGAAGTCCTGAGGGCTAATGGAAGAAGGTGCTCCACGATAACATGGTGATCATGACTTTTCAGCCTATCGATCTTGCCCTTCACAATTTTTATTTTCTTGCTGAATGATCCTGAGAAACCTGTGGGGACTTTCAAATCATGCAACACCTGCAGGAATTTTTTCTTCTCCGGTTGTGACATATGATAAGCGGCATTGGGAAGTACAAACTTGCCCGGTTTACCCGCTACCGGTCTAGGGTGCAATTCACTTCTTATTCCCCACTCTTGTAGATCCATCTGAGCATTCATGTTGTCTTTCGATTTCCCGTCTTTACAAAGAAGCAAGTTAAGTATGTGCTCTGATACTCCCTTCTCTGTATGCATGACGTCCAGACAATGACGCACTGAATTTGTAGACCAGTACGGAAGCTCGAAGAAAATGCTTAACTTGTTCCAATATGGTGGTTTGACCTGTTTCGTCGGATCCATCCCGAAGGTCACGTTATTGTAACCATCCCATTTAGCAGTCACGTCCTCTCCGGACAATGGGGATGGAGGTCCAAGAAGCTCCTGATGACCATCAAAGTGAACCGTGTCTAACCTATAGGGGTGGTCTGGAGGCAGGAAACGTCAATGGCCGCAATAACAAACCTTCCTGCTAAAATTCAAGAATTTTGATGTTGTGTGTTCATGGCAATGAGGACATGCTTTGTGACCATGTACGGACCAACCTGATAGCATTCCATACGCAAGAAAGTCATTAATTGTCCACATTAAAGCCGCACACAGTATGAAGGTTGTATTTGTGTTTGCATCATATGTCTCTACACCATCAATGAACAAAGATTTCAACTCCTCGATCAGAGGTCGGAGATAGACGTTGATATTGTTCCCCGGTGAGTTTGGTCCGTCGATAAGAAGAGGCATCATAAAGTATGATTGGTCCATAACCAACCAAGGCGACAGATTATAAATTATCATTACAACGGGCCATGTGCTGTGACTTCCAGCCATATAGTTGAATGAGCAGAAGCCATCAGTAGCCAGTCCGAGCCGGACATTGCGAGAATCGCTACTGAATATTGCGTGCCTCCTATCGAAATTCTTCCATGCCGGTGAATCTCTTGGATGGCTCATTTTTCCATCTTCGCTTGGAGGAGCACGGTGATGCCAAATCATTGCCTCGGCTGTTTTCTTGAACCTGAATAGCCTCTGTAGCCTCTGTGTTATGGAAAAGTATCGTGTTATCTTCACAGGTATATCAGGCTTCTTATCAGAATCTTTCGGCTTATACCTGGCCTCTCCGCATGTTGGACACTCTTTCAAATCTGAATTCTCTTTCCGGTACAACACGCAATTTTTAGGACATGCTTGAATCTTCTCGCACTTTAGACCCAAATCAGACATTATCTTCTGGGCTTCGTACCAGCTGTCGGGCACATTATTTCCCAGAGGCATAGAATCTTTCAAGAATGAAAGAAGCATTGTGAATGACTTGTTGCTCTATCCATTTAGGCACTTAATCTGGAAAAGTTGGACGAACCATGAGAGGGTGGAATACTTCGCATTCTCATAAATTGGTTTCCTAGCATCATTCATGAAATTTTCATATTTATCCGCACGCGGTCCTTGACCGGAAGGAATGTCATCTTCGGTACGAATAGATTCACCTAGGGCAGCCTCTACAATATCCTCCATTTCTTCTGATGGAAATAAATTACCGTCTCCTGCCGCATTACCGAATTCTTCTTCTTCTCCTGCCGCATTATCGTGTTCTCCTTCTTCTTCTGCCACAGTACTGCATTCTTCTCCTTCCCCGTGATATTTCCAAGTTGTATAAAGTCTAGTAAACCCATGTTTTACAATATGAAGCTCTGCCAATTCTACCTTCTGCCAGTACTTATTGCCACATCTATCGCACGGACAGAGAATCTTCTCTATTATGATCTTATTATGTGCGCGTGCAAATTCAAGAAAAGCAGCAACTCCTGCGACAAACTTAAGTTGCACACGTTGTTTCCAATCCACATACATCCAGTCCTTAACTCTGACGTACTCATGGGCCATGTTAGACCGTATAACATATAAATTGTAGGTTATGCTGACTATATTGAGAAATATAAGAACGGGATAGTTACCGACAAAGGAGAAAATCCGTGTATATGCTTTGTGTGTGCGTTTGTCATTGAAAAGAATAAATTATCTCACGTATGATAACCGGTAGACAGGGACTAAGTGGCGCTTTTAGTTTCATATATGAGTATCGATGAGAATATGAAGGTTTCATATTATCATATATTGGTTTTAACTTGAACATCTCGAATCACTCTCTAATTATGCGTTTGTTGTGTATTCTTGTTGTATGTGTGTGTTCTGGCTGTCGGGGATAGGCTTCTATCCCATTAAGAATGTATAGAGCGAACACCCATCACTTGTGCTTTCAACCGTTTCGAGTAAATTTCGGCAGCACCTCCCCGCTGTTCTCCGAGTACACTGTAATAGAATAGATAATCATTTTAAAGCTGTGAAACAACGTTGAAATGAATATCTAATCTATCTTTGTACACGGAGAACCAGGGAAAGGTACCGACGAAACATCTCGAAACGGATGAAAATACAAGTGAATGAAGGCGTTTGCTTTATACATTCTTAACTTGTCCACACGGGACAAATCTATGGGTTACCATACGATTGAATTTTCTCGTCGCGTAGACTATACGACGGTTGTTAGTATCGAGCTATACTGTCCGATATTTAACAACCTTCGTATAGTTCTATGTCACGACGAGCATCACACGTATGTTAACCGATAAACGGGAACTAAGTGGCGCTTATAGTTTCATATATGAGTATCGATGAGAATATGAAGGTTTCATATTATCATATATTGGTTTTAACTTGAACATCTCGAATCGCTCTCTAATTATGCGTTTGTTGTGTATTCTTGTTGTATGTGTGTGTTCCGGCTGTCGGGGGTAGGCTTCTATCCCATTAAGAATGTATAGAGCGAACACCCATCACTTGTGCTTTCAACCGTTTCGAGTAAATTTCGGCAGCACCTCCCCGCTGTTCTCCGAGTACACTGTAATAGAATAGATAATCATTTCAAAGCTGTGAAACAACGTTGAAATGAATATCTAATCTATCTTTGTACATGGAGAACCAGCGGAAAGGTACCGACGAAATATCTCGAAACGGATGAAAACACAAGTAAATGAAGGCGTTTGCTTTATACATTCTTAACTTGTCCACACGGGACAAATCTATGGGTTACCATACGATTGAATTTTCTCGTCGCGTAGACTATACGACGGTTGTTAGTATCGAGCTATACTGTCCGATATTTAACAACCTTCGTATAGTTCTATGTCACGACGAGTATCGAACGTATGTTAACCGATAGACGGGGACTAAGTGGCGCTTTTAGTTTCATATATGAGTATCGATGAGAATATGAAGGTTTCATATTATCATATATTGGTTTTAACTTGAACATCTCGAATCGCTCTCTAATTATGCGTTTGTTGTGTATTCTTGTTGTATGTGTGTCTTCCGGCTGTCGGGGGTAGGCTTCTATCCCATTAAGAATGTATAGAGCGAACACCCATCACTTGTGCTTTCAACCGTTTCGAGTAAATTTCGGCAGCACCTCCCCGCTGTTCTCCGAGTACACTGTAATAGAATAGATAATCATTTCAAAGCTGTGAAACAACGTTGAAATGAACATCTAATCTATCTTTGTACACAGAGAACCAGCGGAAAGGTACGGACGAAATATCTCGAAACGGATGAAAACACAAGTGAATGAAGGCGTTTGCTTTATACATTCTTAACTTGTCCACACGGGACAAATCTATGGGTTACCATACGATTGAATTTTCTCGTCGCGTAGACTATACGACGGTTGTTAGTATCGAGCTATACTGTCCGATATTTAACAACCTTCGTATAGTTCTATGTCACGACGAGCATCGCACGTATGTTAACCGATAGACAGAGACTAAGTGGCGCTTTTAGTTTCATATATGAGTATCGATGAGAATATGAAGGTTTCATATTATCATCGAGTATCATATATTGGTTTTAACTTGAACATCTTGAATCACTCTCTAATTATGCATTTGTTGTGCATTCGTGTTGTATGTGTAACATGATTTTAAACCATTGAGATCAAGATTGATAGAACTGATCATCCTACATTGCAATGGCATTCATCAACCAAAAACTATTATTGCAATGACATTCATCTATAACAATCAACAATTAAAACTACAAATGTAGGATACTGATATCATAAAGCGTTATACGCAACATATGAATTCACATGACTGAAACATGCATCAAAAAAACATGTTCATCCAAAAGAAATGCTACTGTCAACAAATATAGACAAATACGTCATAAAAACAGTAACTAATTAACAAGTTGATAAGCATCTGGATCAAGAAAATGATAGGAAAAATAATTGACTATGATCTATAATGACAAGTCTATTACCATGACTCTCGACTAACAAATGTGGCTTTTCGTCCTCGGTAGCTTGATAATTGGGATTTCATGGAGAATAAAAATATGCATATGCCGTTTGACCGGGAACTTCAATAGGAAACTCAATGAGGTCGGGTGTACTGAAGTATGCTTTGTATTTCGCTATATCAGGTGATGAAGCCCAAGCCCTAGCTAGCCCCAGCCCCATCCCAACCGAACCCTGTCGAAGGTAAAGAACGTCCTTACACTTTCATATTTCTCTTAATGATGCAAGTCTCCACCAAGTCAAATTCTTGCAATATCATTCTTTTTAGAGTATGTCTAATTTAATAGATAGAATTTTCAAAGTTGGGCAACCAAGAAAAAGTAACACGGGATTTTACATACATGCCAAAGTTTTGATTATTTATTTATATATTTTCCATTTCATATTAGTACTTTTATATGTTTGATGATGGCAAGAAATACAAATTATATTAGAACATTGTACATACCTAATTTCCACTTGAAATCGGTTTTTTCTTTTATCAGTACTCGTTGACATATAGTAACAAACAATGTTTGATTAGAAGGACCCAAGATTTTCTCGATCAACAATAATTTTAGTAATCAAACTAGGCTAAAATTGCTGGAAATTCCTCTCAGTTTTGCCAAATTCAGCAAACCCCCACCCCAGCCTAACCCTAACCCCAGACCCAGCCCCAGCCCAGCCCTACCCCAACCCCAACCTAACCCTAGCCCCAGCCCCAGCCCCAGCCCCAGCCCAGCCGCGCCCCAACCTAACCCTAACCCCAGCCCCAGCCCCAGCTAAACCCCAACCCCAACCCTAGCCCCAGCCCCAGCCGAACCCTAACCCAATCCCAACCCCAACCCCAACCGCAACCCCTGCCGAACCACAACTCCAACAGCAACCCTAACCCTAAATAATCAAAAATTTGTTTAGTTGAAGATTTACTAACCTGTGCGATGGAGGAGACGATCGATCGGCGGCGACGACGAAACGGAGGCGGCGACGAAAACGGCGCGACAAGGAAGAACGGTGACGCGCGAGAACGGCGGTGGCGACGACGAGAACGGCGGTGGCGATGACGAGAACGGCGGGAATGATTTGGGGATTTTAGTTCGCGCGCGATAGAGAGAGAGAGAAAGAGATAAGGGGCGTAGGCGATCTGTGCCTTTTTAATTAAATCGCTATTTAGTTGCCCCTACGGATTTGTCCGTAGGTCCTTAGTTTGCGGCTCCGTAGGGACAAACACCAAATTAAGATTTAATATTTTTACTCTTGAACGTCTTGGACCGTAGGGGCAACCTTCTAGCCCTACGGCTTAATCCGTAGGGCCAAAATAAATCGGCCCCTACGGATTTCAATATTCGTAGGGGCAACCCCCTATTGTAGTAGTGGATAGATCGTTACCCTGTGGATTTTCAATATCTAGCAATGGTTTTACAAATTTTCTGGTATCATAATATGAGTATAAAAGGCTAAGTTTAATATCATATTAAGGAAGAATTCAAGATTAATATTTAGATCTAAGAACCTAAAATAAAGAAGGTGATAGATGAAAATGGCGAGAGGCGGATCCTACCTTTATTTTGAGATGAAGATTTAGGAAGCCGAAACGTCTCGTTGCTCTAAAACGTGAATATCTCCGTGTTCTGATTTTCTTCCTGCGAATGGGTGGAATCACGGTATCGGCGTCATCGAGACGAAGAACCAGGTATTTTTCTTTAATTTTTCGGAGTTATGTGGTGCGAGAAAAGTGATTGGGAAAGGACAGTATTTATAGGGATTCAACTGGTAACAAATAAATCCACGGCCGTTAAAAAAAATCCCATCATAATTGTAAGAATCCACGCCCAAATCATCATCCAATCATTGCTAATCGCGCTCGCATCATTGCCGCCGCCATCAAGTCGTGGCCGTTGGATCTAAATCCAACGGCTTGCGTTCGCCCAATTTGCCCGGCCTTGTCACGGATGAGGAGACCACGCGTTTTCACGTGGTCCCCAACATGTGGGTGCCGATGCAGTTTCTGAGCCGTTGGATTTAAAATCCAACGGCCTTGGTTAAGGATAGGTTAAATTTTTATTTTTTTATTTTATTTTTATATAAATATATATTTTAAAATCTAAAACCGTTTTTATAAAACCGAATTTGGTTTAGAAAATTGTTTAAAATATCTTTTAAAAATACGGAAAAATATGAGAAAAATCAGAATAATATATTTTGTTGTTATCTTCAGTTTAAAAATGATTTTGGGCCAAAATTAAATAATATTCTCATATTTATGATATTTGTTAGTTATAATAATTATTTAAAATCTAGTTTATCGAAATAATTATTTTAATTGATAATGAAAATATGTAAATTATTTTAAGACATCATTAAAACATTTTAAACCTTGAAAAATATAAATAGCTTTTAGAAAATTCCTTTAATTATAGTTTAGTCTATACAACATTTCTCGGTTACTCTTAAGAATCTAATCAATATAAATGTTATCGTAAATATTGAATTAGCTAGTTCATACTCAAACATGTCCGGCCCTCCATCAACATTGATGTTGGCAAGCCACCATCTAACTTGATTTTGCAGATGTAATGTCAAATTCAAATGGCAGTTGAATCAGTTGCTCATGATCTCTTCATAACTTTTCAAATTATATATTGATCTCCATGTGCTCATGATTTAATCTTGAATATAACAACATTCTCTATTCACGTGCAAAGGCATGTGCCCCCTCCTTAATATCATTATTAAGCCATACAAAATGCAGGTGTTTAATAATCTAATCACAACGTATTGTGTGTCGGTGTACATTGTAACATGCAGCTCATTTGCTACTTTATTAATATATTAATTTGAATCTTTGAGGTTCTAATAATTTTATAGAAAAACTTAATTTACCAACTAAGGGGAAGTGTTGCGCTTTTTAAACCTTTGCTTGACCATCATTTTTGCTTATAAAATATTCACTAGAAACTTTTGGGAGTGTGCTAATGGATAGTCACTTTTTGGGTTGTGTTGCATCTCTACAACTTTGCTTCACCATCGTTTTTGTTAATAAACAATGTTATGATAACCTTATGATATGGTTCAATGAATTTTGTAAGGTCTTGTTGATTTTGGAATGTGCTATGTATTTTTTCTATGTTGCTTTCATTTGAATATTACTTTGGAAAGCTTTTACAATTGGTCTTTGAAAGCATGATTTGTTAATAGATCTTTTACATATTGTGTTCTACTCTGGTTAAGAATATATTGACATATGATCATTAAAACCACGACCCGTTATAAATTGTAATAGAAAAATGCTTATATGTTGATAATATCGCAGATGCCAGTTAGATAGCACGTCAATGATGAAAACGATGAGAAATTTGGCCACCAAGCAATGAATTAGTTACGGAATACAAATCGTTTGCACAACCAAACCGCTCATCTTTATGGTGTGGAGCGAAGTATTATGATACTTACCACTAGCATGAGCCTAAGAGACTATATTTTTATTTATATATCCGATCATAAAGTTTTATGCCGCGGCACCTAAAACCATTCCATCCAAAACCTCTTCTTCAATTTAAATCCAAGTATAATTCACTCATCTATTTAAAACAAAACCTTATAAATTTTAACATTGTTTTGCTTAGCTTAACTTAGCTTTTTGAGAAAAATGGCATTTTCTCATGCCTAGAACAAATCCTTTTTTGTTTTCTTATGAAAATAATAATGCACTTAATTTGCATTTAATAGCGGTTACAAATCCAAATTTGGATGTTTGTTAACGCGTTTCCGTTGCCTCGCAGGAACACATATTTATTTGGAAAAAAAATACAATACATTTCTCGCTGGATCATGATAAAGTGAAATATTTAAGTTGTGCCTGCGGGCTATTTGAACCATGAAGAACAGCACGAGGAGGTAGTACCACGTGGCAGGCAGTGGCACGTGCCTTCTCACGTGTCTCGGTAATAAAAGCCCACATCAACTTCTCTCAAAAGAGCCAGAGTTTTTAGGGAGAGGGAGATAGAGGAAGGAGAAGCTAGAGAGAGAGTGAGAGCAATGGGAGAGGTAATTTCTGTGTCCTTGTTCTGCAGTTTCCATAATCTTGTTAATATGTTTCACAAGAAAAATGTTTCATATTTGGTTTTAAATTTAGAACAGTTCTTGTCAAAACGCCAGCTTTTATCTGAGGGGGGTTTGCAATTATGCTTGAAAAACGATTCCATTGCAGTTTCATTTCATGCCGCTAAAAATGAAACTCTCTTTTTGTATAGGGGGTTTTCTGAAATTATTTTCTTACAAAATTTTCCAAATGTTATGGCAGGAAGTGAAGAAGGCGGAAGAAGATAAGAAAGCAGAGGAGCAGAAGCCGAAGGCAGAGGAGGGGGGCCCACAACCAGAAGAGCCGAAGAAAGAGGGTGAAGAGAAAATCTCCGGCGACGCTCCGGCGGCGGAGGAGGCGGCGCCTCCGCCGCCGCCGCCGCCGGAGGAGATAGAGATGAGGGTCTTCATGCATTGCGAGGGCTGCGCCCGCAAAGTGAAACGCTGCCTCAGAGGCTTCGAAGGTACATTTTTTTTTATTTACAAAACAACCCCATGTGTTTTTTTTTTAAAACTCATTAATGCGTATTTTGACACTTATAATGGGCTAATATATTTCCTTTTTTCTTCTTCTTCTTTTTGTTTATTTTGATTGTTAAAATGCCCATCTGTCTACATTTGAAATTCAGTTAGAATTTATTAACTGTGGATTAATTTAAACTAAAAATACCTCCAGCAAAAGCCCGGGGTTCAAACCAGGGGTCTTCAACCTGCGGAGGCATACTAGATGTGCCTTCAAACCTCATATTAACATGAGAGTTCAGAGTTTTGGTACAGCGGCAAGAACATTTAACTTGGTACCAGTGCATGGTACACTGATTTTTGATCTGGAGACGACGAGGGTTGGGTGATTTTTAAGAGCAGGGACGAACCTGATTCCAAATGGTGTATAATGCGTACGCAATTAACTCTGATTATACAGTTATCGGAACATAATTAATATTGATAAAAGAAAGGGGTGTTTTTTGTGAAGGAGTGGAGGATGTCAAGACAGACTGTAGGACCTACAAGGTGGTGGTGAAGGGGAAGAAGGCAGCGGAGGATCCGTTGAAGGTTGTCGACCGAGTTCAAAAGAAAACGGGGAGGAGAGTTGAGCTCTTGACACCGTTGCCGCCACCCAAGGTTGAAGAGAACAAGGAAGATGAGAAGAAGGAAGAAGAGAAGCCCAAGGTTGAAGAAAAGAAAGAGGAGGTATATTTGCAATTCTATGCATTTCCAAGGCCCTAGCTAATGCTAAAAATACAATATTTTTTCATCTCTTTGAATAAAAGCTTGAGCTTCATAAATTACAGTAGAATATTATGAACTTAATTTGTTTTAACTCGTATGGCAATGAACGGTTGTTTAGTTTTACTGCAAAATCCGGTAGCTTGAACCATTTTTCGATAATAAACCCGACATTAACAACATTGTGGACTAAAATAAATCTTCTGGTATTTTAGTATGATTTAATTGAAGGACACTGCAGTTATGGGCCTGCAGCGTGCCATAAAAAAAATAAAAATTCTCCCTTTCAATTTTAGGGGTTAATTTGCAATGATTAACTTTTTGTTTGGCTCTTTGATATATAGCCTGTAGTGATTACAGCGGTGCTGAAGGTGCACATGCATTGTGAGGCTTGTGCTCAAGAGATGAAGAAGAGGATACTCAAAATGAAAGGTTCTAATCAATTCCCTTCTCAATTTCCCATGATAAAATTATCTGTAACTTATTTCATTGGACAAAACTTTTTTAGTTTTAAAGAATTTTTTATAGTCAATTATGCTTTTAATTTCATATAAATTAAAAAAAATAATCAGATAGGCTTTTTGAGATTTGGAGTTGGTGGCGAATTTGGGTTTAAATGGAAAATCTTTTTTGCTAGTTGATGTACTTTTTTGTTATTATTATAAAAAGTGGGGATACCTCCAAAGTTTATCCAAAAATATGAACCTTTCCTGGGTAAAGTGAAGCACCCGGCCTGCTTCAAACTAGTGTAAAAACGCCTAGGCCTTAAAAAACCCTTGGGCTCAATTAAAACCCATTTTATATTAGTTGCCTGGAATATCTAAAAGATTGTCTAACAGTTGCCTGTAATATCGAAGCAGTTGAAGTGAATAAAGGCCTAAATGAAATGCGGCCCATCGGTTTTTTCCACAAAGGCTTTGAACAATAGGCCCTTCCCAGCAATTTTGAAAATATAATGGGTTTTTAGAGAACTCCCTAGCGGGCTGAGGGCTTTTTGACAACTTATCCATCTTGTTTTATTTATTTACGAAGCTACGCTGCTAGGATTTTATTATATAAATAAATAAAACTACAGGATTTTAAATTTATTTATCTTACAGGGGTTCAATCTGTTGAGCCTGACCTTAAAGCCTCAGAAGTCACAGTCAAAGGCGTATTCGAACCCCCCAAGCTTGTTGAACATGTGTACAAAAGAACCGGCAAGCATTCTGCAATCGTAAAAACCGAACCAGAGAAAAAAGTCGAACCCGAGAAAAAGCCCGACGAAGAGAAAGCGAAAGAAGAAGAAGAGAAGCCGAAAGACGAGAAGAAACCAGAAGAAAAGCCCGGAGGCGAGAAATCGGAGAAAGAAGGCGGAGACGAGAAAGAGAAGAAAGAAGCGGTTGTAGATGAAGCGGCCGTGGCAGCTGCATTATCCGCTCGACTCGAGCAGAAGAGAAACGAGTTTTATTATTATTATCCGAGATATAATCAAGTTGAGTATCATGCATATCCTCCTCAAATTTTCAGTGATGAGAACCCTAATGCATGTTATATAATGTGAGGACTTGATTATATATGAATATGAATATGTATTTGTAAGAGTGAAGTCAATTAGAAATAAGCAAAAACTCTTTTTGAATTGGGGAAATGGAGAAGGGAAGTTAACTCCCTTTTGTTATCTAATTTGTGTAGTTTAGATGTGTTTTTAATTTTATTTTAGTAGCTTTTATATCGATCTATGAAAAATTTAGAATATAATTGTATAAATGCTATTAAAGTTTTGGTTGTTTTCTTGCCCCAGTGTTGATTTGTTTGTTCCATTGTAAATAATAGGATTTATGGCCATTGCTGTGTTATCTTCGTAATGGGTTATGGATAAAAATAGGAGTTATGGGTTATAGATAAAAATAGGAGTAAAGGAGGGTCGGGATTATTGAGGGTGTTCAGACGGGTGATACATGGTCAAGATCATCACAACATGAAAAATAATAACAAAGGATCCAAACTTCAATGATATTGTAATTTACGTTATCATATGATATTCATGATAATAAATGAAGTTTATACAACATGTAACATGATATGTTATTTTGAATGGTTGTTGAATCTAGGACAGATTTAAGGCACGAGGCTTTGACGATAATAACTTGACAATTAAACGCCAATTGTTTTAACCCCATATGAGAAATGAACATTCTTATTCATTCAAATGTATATTTATTATCGGAAAAAAAAATTATTGCCTGGTTGGGTTTTCTAACACAACAAGGAAAGAAGGAATTTTAGGATTAAAGATAGGGGTATTTATGTCATTTCAAGTTTATATGAAAACGGCGCATAATTCATCATGAGGTACCGCGACGTTTTCTGTCACGCAGAAGAAAACAAACAGAAAAACCTTCGTCTTTTCCAATAATTACACCTTTTTTTTTTCATTCAGTTACGTGTTGTCTTTTTCTAATAATTACGAAACTATACGTCACCATTTTCTCAATTCCAACCCCAGGCGTGTCTGTTTTACACTTTTAACCCCTTTGGAATGGGCCTCAAAAACGAGAAGACGCCTCAAAAGTAATTTCTTCACCTTGTTTGGACAATTTTTTAACACTAGTATTTTTGAAAGTGTGTATATTTTCAACAATAAATTTACTGAAGGGCTGTGTAAATTATTTTTATCCTAGATATTGCATAAATTTCTTAAGAAATCTGTAGTTTTTATAAATTTAAATTAAAATGAATACAGTTAGTCGTAATATTAAAATTGAGAAATTTATGAGCTATACAGAATAACAAAGATATAAAGGTTTATATATAAATTTGTATCTATTTTTTGGGTTTTGAGCATGAGAGAGAAAATGTAATGAATGAGAGAGAAATAGGGATGTCCACTTTTCATTTTCTTAATTTTGTCTTTTGTGGTTGTCGTGGTGGATGAGATGTACATTTTCAATTTTCAACTTTGGGTATATGAATTTTATCATATTTTCTATTTTCTATTTTTTATTTTGGTTGATTAAAGGCATCATCTAATACTTCTAATTTTAATAGTAAAATACCACTCAATGTTTCTTATATTGATTTAACAGATTGAAGAGGAGATAGGTAATGCGGTATGTAGCACCATTGATATTTGAGCTAAGCAGGTAACATGCATACAGTATAGTTTCGTCCATTAAATACAATATAAAAATTTATCATGAATTAAATTATCAACTAAAGTTAAAGTTAGCTAATAATTCAAATACCGATGCTTTTGGTGCTTCGTTTTACCGGCTATATTTCGGGATTCAGAGTGCCTGCTGCTATTTTCCACTACTATTAACAACTATTAAGATCGGTGAATAAATAGGGATAAAACAGAGGGATCCAGGGGTTAGTGTTTTTTGATTGGAGACGTGTGACCAAGATCTTGTAGTAGATGGAAAAATAGCAAATCCTGAGGGCAGGTGTTTCCAATATTCTTATATATATTTCAAGCTACACTTCACATGAAATGATATTTTTTTCTTTTTGAAATCAAACTCTTTCAGAGATCAAACTTGCGAACTCGCATATTGAAGAGGAAATTGGTACCAACTGAGAGTTGGTTCGTGCGAAATGATAGCCGTTGAAGCGCGATGACTAATACAATTGATATTTTTGAGGAAACATACACCTTAATTAAACAAGCCAAATCTCATGAAGTCTTATCGAGAAAGAAGCAATAAATACATTTGTCTTTTGTGATGAAAAAGTTTAGGCAGCTCTTATGTCATGGGATTTGCAGCATGACGGGCTTGTCTCACTGTTTGAGTGTCGTGACGGTCTTAAATCAACAAAAAATTTAAGGTATTTCGAGTGATTTAGATATGAGAAGGCAGCGGCACTTGGATGGGGATTGATTGAATGATGAGATAACAGGATTTGGTGGATTACTATTTCTCTCTTTTTTTCTTCCGTTTTTTAAAAAAAATTCGATGTACTTTGAATCTATAGAATTGTTTCTTATGTCCACCAAAGTCATAGTCGGATTAGGTTTATCATTTGAAAAATTATTCGGTGTTAGGAAATAAATGTATCCAAGGTAAACAATAAGATCAGAGATAGACATGTACGAGATGGTCCTGCTGTAATAATATAGTACTGTCGATGTAATATTATAGTATTTCTTTTCTATTTTCTTGAGGCCCCATACGGTTGGCATGCAGACTGCTTTTTATTGGAATTATGGTTAGTTCCTAATGATACTCATATCTGGGGATTTCTCAGATTATGACACATAGCAGATAACGTGACGTCTATGTAAACCCACTAAATTCTTGGGAGCTATGAAGCTTGAATATGTATGATGCATTACGGACATTCCTCGGCGTCTCGTTTCCGAGATAGCACCCGACCTTTTGGAGGCCTTCCCTGAGTACGTCCCCTCTTTGTCTAACCATCGGCCAATAGCTCGTCTCCGAGTAATCATAGAGTTGAGCTTTCTAGCTCGTCTCCGAGCAATCCTATAGCAGAGATTTCTCAGCTCCCTTGCTCGTCTTCGAGCTATCCTATAGCTGAGCTTCCTTAGCGCCCTTGTCTGGTCGGGAGCATGAAGCACGGATGTCCACGTAACGGCTCCATGTATTTCGCCACAACGAGATCTCCGCCACCTCATGTCTCGCCTCCAGCTCCGTGTATCTCGCTACGACGAGATCTTCGCCGCTCCACGTTCCGCATCATATGCCAGTGTGTAATATTTCAAAAAAATAAAATATTATTTTTGGAAATTTTTGTAATTAAATAATAAAATATTGAATATTTTAATAAGTCGGTATAATTAAATACCGATAAATTGGGAAAAATTTGGAAAATTATGGAAATTACTAAGAAGAGAGTATTTTATGTGATTTAAGCAAACCATGAGAGTTTATGATTTATTATACACTAATTTTATGCTAATCGCGATTAAAAATCGCTAATCGGACTTTAAGCGTGTTTTGTGCACATGTCTTTTTTTTGCACACTTGTTACATTTTTCCTACATGATTTTTGGGTGTATGGTTATTGTTTTGGGTTTACTATTGCCAAGAGAGGAAAAGAAAAAAAAAGAAAAAAAAAGGAAAACATTAAAGAAAAGGGTATGGGCATGTGAGAGAGAGGGTGAGGGGTCAACCATACTGATGGGCCATTGCTTCTCACTTCATCATCTTCATCTTTCTTCTTCTCCTTCCTCTCATGGCAGCACCCTCCACCACCTCCACTTTAAACCCTCAAACCATCATCAAAACAACACCAAAACATCATCTCATCTTCACAAATTTTGTGCACAAGCTCACAAGCTACACTTTGGACCAAGAAAGTTTGCATTTTGGCGCTGTAGAGGATTCATGAGTGTCAAATGAGGTAATCCCTTCACAATTAGTGTAGTATTTCATTTGCTTATGCATCTATTCAAATTTAAAATCGATTTGGCGAAATTTAGTGGACTTTGGAAATCCCTAGAGAGGGTTAGGGTTGATTTTGAGTTGTGATTGTGTAATTAAGCCTAGGTGGTGACCTTAAACCCTCCTATAATCTTAGAAATCCAGACTTTACTGAAACAAACCCAAATACTGAAAACAGAAAACTATCCATGTCGGTTTGTGAGGAAATTGAGTGTGCCGGGAAATCTGGGATGACCCGGGGAAATTCTGAGACAAACAAACAACTCTAGAGGCCAAATTGGACCAATATGAGACCAACCTGACCAGACGAGACCCTAACTCCCTACCAGAACCGGCCTGGCCAGAATTTACCTATGTGTGGCCGGCCACCTTGGTTGGTTAGGTGCCCAGGTTGCCCCTATAGCTCATATAGACCCTATACATCAGCCTAAACCTGTTTGTGCACCTAGTTTTTCCCTTAGACAAAATCCGGAGCATGTTTTATTAGTTGATGTTTTACGTTTCGTGATGTTTATGGATTTAAGTTTTGGTATTTGTGTTTAGCATCGACCACTTGACATTTGTACGTCTCTATCGGGTGTTATTTGGTTAAGTTGCGAGGGTAAACCATAGGTTTGGACCTATGTGAGTTCCGCGTGTCGTTTTGGTTTTCGATTTTTATATCTACGGGGAGAAGTCGGGTGGATGGCGTATAGCAACCCCGCAGTTCGTAGTATATTTATGATATATATGTGGTTTATGATACATGGATGCTTATCAAGATATGATTATATGTTCATGGTTAGTTTGAGGTTATTAGAAGTGAACTAGCATAGCTTCTTAGTCGTGAAACCTAGAATAGGTTTACACCCACACGCACACATCTGCATTCATTCTATTACCTGTGCGTATATGAGGATATGTGTATACACACACACACAAACATGGGTATGGGACTGTGTGTGTGTGTGTGCACACACACACACACACGGAATATGAGGATAGTACTTGGGATTGGAGATGAGTCGATGAGATTGGGCTTGAGACCGTGAGATTGGTGATGTGATATGGTTCGTATTTGAGATACGATGTGATGTTTTAGAGGGTCCTTTCGACGTCGTGTTTTCAGACACACGCATGCATATACATATGTGGTATCAGTATTGTACTAGACGTGGATCAGTACCCCCGATCATGATAATTGATAAAGAGGATACCGGATGAATAGTGTGATCGATGTGACATTGACCCGTACCCAGATTTAGGATGCCGTACGACGGATTTACCGTACGAGCTATATTGATGATAGATCCGCACTCTTGATTCGAGGATGTCATATTATATTAGGGTATCGTATGGGATATTATTGAGGCGGGATCACCGACTATTATATATATATATATATATATATATATGTATGTATGTATCGACTCAGATATTAAGCGGTTTTCTTACCTTTCGATCAGCCGGTTTAGTTTAGTCCGACTCGAGTCATACCTATTTCAAAACTAATGAATCGTGAGTATTTTAAAGACATGCCAAGGGGTTCAACGGATATTTCAAAGGATGTATTTTTTCTTAAAAACACTGTAGCCCTTATTTTCAAAACACCACGATTCGTGTTATTTCAAATGACAAACCTGTATGACTCATATTTATATAAATGCAGATTAGTTATCATTGTGTTTATTATTCAGCTCCAGCATATTCTTGCTGTTCGCATCGCACTGCATGCTTATATTGTGTTTTCATATGCCATTATTGAGATCATGCTGTCAGGACACCAGCACCATTACCGATGATGCGTATATTCCACATACACTTACTTGCCGGCTCACACACATCATCATCAGTAATTGCCATGTCATGAACACTTTACAGAATATTACTCATTGACATAGCTTGTTAACTGATAGTTCGACATGGTATTAGCGTACTCGTCTTTATATGCTAGTTTAGACATTGCAGTTATTACTTGCTACTGCATGCATATTATTATTTACTGTTATGCAGTATTATGGAGTTTTATGCCGATATTCACTATTTACGTGCTATTGATGATTGGATTTCGGATTTTCATGTGATTTCTTGGATTTGGGAGAAAACCGCAAGAATATATATAATTTTCTCTCTCTCTTTTTAAAATGAAAAGTGTGGTTTTCTCGTGATGTATGAGTCGTCCACCATGATGTTTTCTCGGTTATGAGATGGATTTCGAGACTCGATTCGAGGAGTTGGATGAACCGTCTGCGGGTACATGGTGGACCCGGTAAGGTACCCCGGGCCAAGAAGATCGAGGTGTAGACGATGAGCCCGGCAGGGGCAGACTGCCTACCAGTGATTTTACCTGGCGCATCGGATATCCGGAGGATACCATTCGTGGTCGTGTGATTGATGATATGGGTCGATCAGGACGGACGAAGCCCTAGATAGTGAGATTTGAGACACTGAGATTTTGAGGTATTGAGATTTGATAATACAGGCCAGTCCGGATAGCCGGAGCCTGAGATATTGAGATATTAGGATTTATGTTTTGTGTCGATACTAGACACTGATTATGTTGATTTCATTGATAATACCTCGTTTTAAATATACAAAAATCTCACTAAGTTATGAAAGCAGTTTTTTCATTTACATGTATTCTGTTTTCATGCATTCATACCTCATTCATATGATATGTTACTACCTGAGGCACTGACACGAGCACTCGATAATACACTTGGTTTAGATGTTTACCCTTGCCACCTTTTCATGCTTCAGACTTTATCATATTGAGGATATTTATATGTATTGATCGTATTGACCTAGGATTGTGTCATACATACGATTTCCGCTCGGTGATGTTTCCTACTCACGAGTTGGCAACTCACCCCCGTTGTGCCACAGTTTCTTGCAGGTTTTGCCGTACAGGTTCCGTTACGGCTTTGCTTGCACACTGCTTCCTTTCTGGATGATTGCTTTGGTAGGTGGGTTCACTTGTATCGTGACCACTATTGTACCTTTATTTTATTCAGCTGTATCTAGTAACTCCATCAACCAAACTTGTATATTTGACAGAGATAGATGACCAGTGTTTATTCTTTCGACCTTAGAGTCGTACGCTGTATTATTATGATTTCATCTGGTTTTCTTGATGATGTTGGATTTTTATCCTGAGTTGATCCTCGCCTTTCGGCATTGTATATTATATTGCATTGTGTGGTTTTGTCCGTCGATTGACGAAGAGCTAGATCCCGCTTGGGGATGCCTTTTATCATTATGTATATATTTATCATGTTGTATCCCGTTCGGGGCCAGTATTTACAAAGGAAACTCTGCCGAAATTTTTAAAAAAGACTTGTGATTTTAACAATGCATAATTCGGCTTATGTTGCTAAACTACTTGATTTAAATTGGTTTTTCCTTCACTCTACTGCTTTACTTGGTTTTGATTTCTGGGTTTTGGCTTACTTAGATTACGTATGCCTCGAGACGTTTCGTAATTTAAGTGCCGGTCATGTTCCGTACTTTTCGGGTCGTGACAATGTTGGTATCAGAGCGTTAGATTTTACCTTCGGAGTGTAGGATGACCCTTGGTTGATGGAGTAGGTAGCTTGAGTAGAGTGACGTACCGTACGTATGTTCCACGGTATATTTATGATACGCTACTCCGCTTAAGAAGCCTTAGGATGTACATTTCTTTGCACAGTATTATATTCATTCCTATGATCTATTCTCATCAGTACCAGTTTATGGTTTTGCTGCCACGATTACGGGCAGAGAGAGCTATGGCTAGAGTTGCGGTCAGCACGAGATCGTCACGGACGAGGACTGACCAGGGCGTGATTCCAGGGACATATGATTTGCATAGATGCGCCGTGTTATTGTGTTTTCGCGCTATGAGCATTTGATGGATCGATGTTATGAGATTTCTCGGGCGTGCAGATTTGCACCAGAGGATTGAGCCACTGAGAGAGGCCAGCCAGAATGTGATGACCATTGATGTGTCTCTTATTCATGATGATTGAGGCACTGAGTATTCATGATGATTGAGGCACTATTCAGTGTGCAGATGAATGAGCCAGTTGTTGCTGCGAACGACGAGATATTGCCCTAAATGTTGGAGCTATTGCAGTACGAGTTGTACTTAGAGATATGATAGAAGGTCGCTAGTCACCCGAGGATGAATGACTAGGACATATGGCTCGTTCGCTCTCCCCGATGCGAGATCATTAGATAGATTGATTCCAGCTAGAGGCGACTTCACGCAGGTACGTTGAGAGTCGATAGAGGTGATCGAATGTCAGAAACCCATTATTCCAAGTTTAAAGTATTCGGAAGGACATGCAAGCAATTCTATGGACCCTCTAGAAGAATGAAACCCTAACTCGACATAATGACCGTGTGAAAGCCTTTGAACCTTAGGGTTTGCGGCAGTTCCGCGGTGCGATTAGTGAGGCTTGGGTTTGCCCTTCTACGGCTGGTCCACCGATGCTGTAGTATATACTCGATACTATTAAACCGTACCCAAGATGTTGAGCTCTTGGGGGATTATGAGGTTTTGACGAATCGATCGAATGGTTCAACTTCATTCGGATGCTATGTGGTGAGATGGATTACTTGGGAGACTCCAGATACGAGTATAGCCGTTGGAGCGCAGTCCATGCAGCCATGATGAGACGAGTCCGAAGCAGTCGACATTAGAGAAAAGTGGAGTAAGAGGTTCGTACGAGATCTTGATGAGATGACGTTCCACTTCGCCGACATCAGAGATGTAATACGCATGCAGATGCATTGTATATGGATATATCTTCCAGAAGAGTCGCGATGAGTATACAACCGTTCCGGAAAAAGAAACAGATTTAGTGAAGGGTGATAACTTCTGGACAGTTCGGCAGAAACGAGATTTGGGAGAGACCTCAACATGACCTTTCTGGAATAATGCACGAGAAGACTTGGACCCAGGAATGATCATTTTACGCACACCAGCAGGCCAGAGTTCGGCATCGTCGACGAGGCATGTTATGAGTGATCATGACAGTTGGCCATAGATTCTTAGAGAATCTGCTTGAGCGGGACTGTTCCACCATACTTGATTCGGTATTTTTGGGCGATCTTTTCGCATGATCGAGTTTTGATGACTGAGTTTCATGATATTCTTTTTCGTGCACCATGGTTGCACCTACTGGGTATTTGTATTTTGTGCGTAGTTATTGCACTTGAGATATGCTTTATACACCGTTGTGTTGATTTATGATTTGTGCACAGTTATTGCACTTGATATCGTTTTTGGTGCCTTGGCTGCACATGCTTATGATTTCATAGATTTCATACAGTTGGGTAGATTTTGTGCATATGGTACGCACCCGATTTGATTTTTGCACTCGGTATAGTTCACATATGCTTGCAGTGCAGTGATACGTATTTTGTGCACTACAGTTGCACATGACTTCGATTTGATGTTATTTGAGGTATTGATTTTGACTTCATGCCTAGGGCATGCATATAATTTGGCTTATTCTTACGGCATAGTTTTCATGCACTTTTAGTGTTTTGATTAGGTTTTGTGCACGCTGATGCACATAGCTGTGAGATTTGATACTACGGTATAACTGATTTGGATTTGAGATGTGTTGTATACCGTCTATTTCGATTGTGATACTCGATATTTGTTTTGTGCACCTTGTGCACCTGATTGGATTCTTGCGCATATTTGACGCGCTTGGATTGGATTTTGCGCATGTTCGGCGCTTGATATTGGATTTCGTGATTTCGAGTATGTTGGACGCACATGATTTAGATTTTTATTCGTGCATGATGGATGCACCTGATTTGGATTTTCGCGCATGTTGGGCGCATGATTTGAGATGCGATTTTGGTGCACACCAGATGCAGTAAATCGGGATTCTTCGTGCATATCCGATGCAGCTGATTTTGCTGTCAGGCACATACGTTGCCTCTGACAGGTGTTTCGTGCACACCCGTTGCACTTAGATGTTGTTTCTGTGCACATGTATGGCACATATATGGATTTTGATTTCCGTGCGCACCAGACGCACGTAACATCATATGCACCTTTTGGGATTGATTTCTTATGGAGAAGTATGTTTTATGATATTTATTATTGTTTTCGTACTGAGCAGGACTAGTCAGAGGACAGTACCTGGATGTATTTTGCATGCATTGATAGTTATCGAAGGGATTTCCAAAAAGAGAGATATAGTCTCAGTATTTACCTACGTGTCTGAGATGACACGAAACGTTTAAAACAAGAAAACCCTTCTAGATTGTTTTCAAAACAGCGGTACGTGCATGTAAACAAAGGATGTATATATATATATATATATATAGAGAGAGAGAGAGAGAGAGTTATTTTCTCACTAGAGACGTCCGCCATTATGCAGTGTTATGCGCATCGCACAGCGACTTAAAACGGTTTGACATGCATTTCCTTCAGATGTTTACATGTATAGATTTGATGTTTACAGGTATAGATTTGATGTTTACATGTATAGTTTTGATATATATCATATTGGGTTCGTTTTGGACTTGACATTCGTGTCTTCACCATGACTACGATGATTGCGGGATACTTGACGGAGTTTTGTTTTTGAGTTATCTGCTCATTGTTCATGCGCACGCATTGCGCTACGACGTGTTTTATGTATTGATGGTTTCGGGACCCCGACGGCTTAGACTTTTTACTGAAATGTTTTAGTATTTGAGGGGTTTAAATTTAAATTCGGGGACCGAATTTCTTTAAGGGGGAAAGATTGTAACATTTTAAAAAAATAAAATATTATTTTTGGGAATTTTTGTAATTAAATAATAAAATATTGAATATTTTAATAAGGCGGTATAATTAAATACCGATAAATTGGGAAAAATTTGGAAAATTATGGAAATTACTAAAAAGATGGTACTTTATGTGATTTAAGCAAATTATGAGAGTTTATGATTTATTATACACCAATTTTGTGCTAATCGCGATTAAAAATCGCTAATCGGACTTTAAGTGTATTTTATGCACATGTCTTTTTTTTACACTTGTTACATTTTTCCTACATGATTTTTGGGTGTATGATTATTGTTTTGGGTTTACTATTGCCAAGAGAAGAAAAGAAAAGAAAAGAAAAAGAAAAGAAAAACATTAAAGAAAGGGGTATGGACATGAGAGAGAGAGGGTGAGGGGTCAACCATAGTGATGGGCCATTGCTTCTCACTTCATCATCATCATCTTTCTTCTTCTCCTTCCTCTCATGACAGCACTCTCCACCACCTCCACTTCAAACCCTCAAACCATCATCAAAATAACACCAAAACATCATCTCCTCTTCGCAAATTTTGTGCACAAGCTCACAAGCTACACTTTGGACAAAGAAAGTTTGCATTTTGGCGCTGTAGAGGATTCATAAGTGTCAAATAAGATAATCCCTTCATAATTAGTGTAGTATTTCATTTGCTTATGCATCTATTCAAGTTTAAAATCGATTTGGCGAAGTTTACTGGACTTTGGAAATCCCTAGAGAGGGTTATGGTTGATTTTGAGTTGTGATTGTGTAATTAAGCCTATGTGGTAACCTTAAACCCCCCTATGATCTTAGAAACCCAGACTTTACTGAAACAAACCCAAATACTGAAAACAGAAAACTATCCATGTCGGTTTGTGAGGAAATTGAGTGTGCCGGGAAATCTGGGATGATCCGGAGAAATTCTGAGACAAACAAACAACTCTAGAGGCCAAATTGGACCAATATGAGACCAACCTGACCAGACAAGACCCTAACTCCCTACCAGAACCGGCCTGGCCGGAATTTACCTATGTGTGGCCGGCCACCTTGGTTGGTTAGGTACCTAGGTTGCCCCCATAGCTCATATAGACCCTATACATCAGCCTAGACCTGTTTGTGTACCTAGTTTTTCCCTTAGACAAAACATGGAGCATGTTTTATTAGTTGATGTTTTACGTTTCGTGATGTTTATGGATTTAAGTTTTGGTATTTGTGTTTAGCATCGACCACTTGACGTTTGTACGTCTCTATCGGATGTTATTTGGTTAAGTTGCGAGGGCAAACCATAGGTTTGGACCTATGTGAGTTCCGCGTGTCGTTTTGGTTTCGATTTTTATATCTACGGGGAGAAGTCGGGTGGATGGCGTATAACACCCTCGCAGTTCGTAGTATATTTATGATATATATGTGGTTTATGATACATGGATGATTATCAAGATATGATTATATGTTCATGGTTAGTTTGAGGTTATTAGAAGTGAACTAGCATAGCTTCTTAGTCGCGAAACCTAGAATAGGTTTACACCCACACGCACACACTTGCATTCATTCTATTACCTGTGCGTATATGGGGATATGTGTATACACACACACACACACAAACATGGGTATGGGACTGTGTGTGTGTGTGTGTGTGTGTGTGTATACACGGAATATGAGGATAGTACTTGGGATCGGAGATGAGTCGATGAGATTGGGCTTGAGGCCGTGAGATTGGTGATGTGATATGGTTCGTATTTGAGATACGATGTGATGTTTTAGCGGGTCCTTTCGACGTGGTGTTTTCAGACACACGCATGCATATACATATGTGGTATTATTATTGCACTAGACGTGGATCAGTACCCCCGATCATGATAATTGATAAAGAGGATACCAGATGAATAGTGTGATCGATGTGACATTGACCCGTACCTAGATTTAGGATGCCGTACGACGGATTTACTGTACGAGCTATATTGATGATAGATCCGCACTCTTGACTCGAGGATGTTATATTGTATTAGGGTATCGTATGGGATATTATTGAGGCGGGATCACCGACTATTATATATATATATATATGTATGTATCGACTCAGATATTAGGCGGTTTTCTTACCTTTCGATCAGCCGGTTTAGTTTAGTCCGGTAGTTTACATGTAAATGATAGATTAGACTCGAGGCATACCTATTTCAAAACTAACGAATCGTGAGTATTTTAAAGACAGGCCAAGTGGTTCAACGGATATTTCAAAGGATGTATCTTTTCTTAAAAACATTGTAGCCCTTATTTTCAAAACACCACGATTCGTGTTATTTCAAATGACAAACCTGTATGACTCATATTTATATAAATGCAGATTAGTTATCATTGTGTTTATTATTCAGCTCCAGCATATTCTTGCTGTTCGCATCGCACTGCATGCTTATATTGTGTTTTCATATACCATTATTGAGATCATGTTGTCAGGACACCAACACCATTACCGATTATGCGTATGTTCCACATACACTTACTTGCCGGCTCACACACATCATCATCGGTAATTGCCATGTCACGAACACTTTAGAGAATATTACTCATTGACATAGCTTGTTAACTGATAGTTCGACATGGTATTAGCGTACTCGTTTTTATATGCTAGTTTAGACATTGCAGTTATTACTTGCTACTGCATGCATATTATTATTCACTGTTATGCAGTATTATGGAGTTTTATGCCGATATTCACTGTTTACGTGCTATTGATGATTGGATTTCGGATTTTCATGTGATTTCCTGGATTTGGGAGAAAACCGCAAGAATATATATAAACTTCTCTCTCTCTCTCTTTTTAAAATGAAAAGTGCGGTTTTCTCGTGATGTATGAGTCGTCCACCATGATGTTTTCTTGGTTATGAGATGGATTTCGAGACCCGATTCGAGGAGTTGGATGAACCGTCTGCGGGTACATGGTGGACCCGGTAAGGTACCCCGGGGCAAGAAGATCGAGGTGTAGACGATGAGCCCGGCAGGGGCAGTCTGCCTACCTGTGATTTTACCTGACGCGTCGGATATACGGAGGATACCGTTCGTGGTCGTGTGATTGATGATAGGGGCCGATCAGGACTGACGGAGCCCTAGATAGTGAGATTTGAGACACTGAGATTTTGAGATATTGAGGTATTGAGATTTGATGATACAGGCCAGTCCGGATAGCCGGAGCCTCAGATATTGAGATATTGGGATTTATGTTTTGTATCGATTCTAGACACTGATTATGTTGATTTCATTGATGATACCTCGTTTTAAATATACAGAAATCTTACTAAGTTATGAAAGCAGTTTCTTCATTTACATGTATTCTGTTTTCATGCATTCATATCTCATTCATATGATATGTTACTACCTGAGGCACTGACACGAGCACTCGGTATTACACTTGGTATAGATGTTTACCCTTGCCACCTTTTCATGCTTCAGACTTTATCATATTGAGGATATTTATATGTATTGATTGTATTGACCTAGGATTGTGTTATACATACGATTTCTGCTCGGTGATGTTTCCTACTCACGAGTTGGCAACACCCCCACGTTGTGTCACAGTTTCTTATAGGTTTTGCCGTACAGGTTCCGTTACGGCTTTGCTAGCACACTGCTTCCTTTCTGGGTGATTGCTTTGGTAGGTGGGCTCACTTGTATCGTGACCACTATTATACCTTTATTTTATTCAGTTGTATCTAGTGACTCCATCAACTAAACTTGTATATTTGACAGAGATAGATGACCAGTGTTTATTCTTTCAACCTTAGAGTTGTGCGCTATATTATTATGGTTTCATCGGGTTTTCTTGATGATATTGGATTTTTATCCTAAGTTGATCCTCGCCTTTCGGCATTGTATATTATATTGCATTGTGTGGTTTTGTCCGTCGATTGACGAAGAGCTAGCTCCCGCTTGGGGATGCCTTTTATCATTATGTATATATTTATCATGTTGTACCCCGTTCGGGGCCAGTATTTACAAGGGAAACTCTGCCGAAATTTTTAGAAAAGACTTGTGATTTTAAAAATGCATAATTCGGCTTATGTTGCTAAACTACTTGATTTAAATTGGTTTTTTCCTTCACTCTACTGCTTTACTTGGTGTTGATTTCTGGGTTTTGGCTTACTTAGATTACGTACGTCTCGAGATGTTTCGTAATTTAAGTGTCGGTGATGTTCCGTACTTTTCGGGTCGTGACACAGTGTATCTCACCATTCATGAGCGTATATTGCCATCAATACGGACGTTACGCAGGGGACAAACGGGCGGCGAGAATCTTACATCGGCTCGCCCTCAGACGACCCCTATATTAACCCCTCCTCCAGACGATTCAAGTAACTCAAATTGAATCCAATAAGTCACTACTCTGCCCATTTATTTCCCGGTACTTACCTGATCGTCGGAGGGTCCTGCGGCGGTTTCTCATTCCGGGACTTCTTTTACAGGTAGCTTGGCGTCAACAACAACCAATAACCCATTGAGATCCACACCCAACCTCGATCACAAATCTCAACCATCCAGCCCCGCTTGCCACAAGATCGATGAAGGATAACATCTAAGGAAGATTCTGACTTCCATTAGTTGGCGACGTCTGTGGGAAACAGAAGCTTTTTCCACCTAAAAAGTTGACCTTCCATTTTCGATTCGATGGCCAGCGATCATCTCAACGAAGATCCTAGCACGAGCCATCCCGTTCTCCGCTACGGAGTCAGGGATGGTTCCACTCCTCCTCCCAAAATTGCCGAATCCTTATCGGCGCAGATCGATTGACTGATGGCGATGGCAGACACCCTCGCTCGTGTCCAAACTGCCAGCTACGTCCGGCAAACTGCCAGCTACGCCCGGAAAACCGCCGCCCTTGCTCCCCAAAACGGCGACGTGCACGACGCGGGAGAGGGACGCGTTCAGGTCCTCGGCTTCGCTCGTGCCAACCTCGACACCACGGAAGACTGGTGTGCCGATTCTAGCAGTTGTGACCCCTATACGAGGAATGATTCCATGACTCGTTGGAAACCGGACAGTCCAACACCGAGGTCTCAGGACCAACCAAATGGTCACTTCAACGCTCACCGTGTTCTCTCGCCCACCGAGGCGACGTTGGTTAGGTCGCTTGATTCCACAGATGATCAATGTTACCATAATCATCGAGGCCGTACCCATGGCGCATGTCGGGGGGAGCCACGAAGGGTTCACCCCAAGGATCTGAAGAACATGATAGAGCGAAGCTGGAGCTGCTCCATCGCTCAAGCCCGAAGCAGAGACAGCAGGCACTCCGATTACGGAGAGTCCTCGGGATACCAGCACCGAATCGAGGTCCTCGAGAAGAAGATCTAGGACATGCAGCTCACCATCCGTTCGCCCAGCGGATCGGCGAGATACTCTACGGATTCTCTTACTATGCCCTTCACTGAGCAGTTGCTGAGCGAGCGGGTCTCATCTCAGAACAAATTGCCTAAAGTGGCTCTCTTTGACGGGAAGTCTGACCCGAGAAACCACTTGGACGCGTTCACTGCGGGCATGAGCTTTCATAATAACTCGGACGTAGCTCAGTGTCGTGCCTTCCCCGCCACTCTCATCCAAGCCGAGAAAGACTGGTTCCACGGAATGACTCCGCGCTCAATCTCAACTTTCGACGAGCTGGCTACTCGGTTCCTCAGCCACTTCGTTGGTAACCGACAACAGAATAGGTCGGTTGACTACCTATTCACCATCAAGAGCGAGGACAGAATTTTTCAAGGGCTATATCATCCAGTTCTACAACGCTCTCCTGGAAGTGCCCGAGCACCGGGATGAGACGGTCATTACCGCCCTGAGATCCAGTCTTAAGCACAAAGAGTGGCTCCGCTCTTTTGCATTGGTGCAACCTAAGACCATGATCAGGGTAAAAGTCTGGACCGAACGGGAAATCCAACTTGAGTCTGAGGTGAACACTAATCTTCCCCGTGAAGACCGGACATACCGAATGAAATGGGACCTGTTAGTTGTATGTATGCCCTAGAGGCCAGTATTGTACAGATGATGTATATTATATTGGATGCTTGGACATATATAGAGATGACTTTCTTGCTCGATATGATAGTATGCTATCTGGTTGCTCTTTATCTTAACATGTACACTTGTCTCTTTAAACTGTCTTATAGTTACATGTTGGTAAAGCCCTTAGGATGTGTACTTGACTACCTGGACTACGATGCAGATAATACTAGTGGGGACATGGTAGTCCATAGGTACATCCTTCAAGGTCCCTAGTCGTGGGTGTATCGAGACGGGGCATCGATATACCAGAGTAGACTAGCGTATACGCTTCTCGACCCATGAGATGGGCGATGGATGATCCTATATCCATTGGTGTTTGACATCATAGATGGTATACGGGTGCTTAGTGGAGACTGGGTACACTGGACGGACTCGCCGAGAACTCCCAGATGGTATTATACCTCACGTCAGATGGCAGTTCTCAGGTGACACTTGTGCAGGTTAGTCTGTAGACCCGAGATCCTCATAGAGTCTTGTGTGATTCCCACTGTGCTTTGATCTCCACCTTACCATGTCCATAAGGGCGTGCAAAACGGTGGTTTTTGGGCACAGTCCCGAGTCATATGGAGGCAATGAGCGATAGGAGGGGTTTCATCTTTCCCGGTATTGGGAGTTGATGTTGCGCTGTGCTCGATTGGCCGTAACAGGGAAGTCCCTGGCCAGGACTGATCAGAGTTTTGCTGGTAAGTGTTACCAGTACTTTCTCGACCCGTTATGAGCCTCACATCAGCACGACTTATCGGTTATTGGGGTCTGACGTTTACCACCCCTAGACTTGATATGCGACATATCAGACGAACAGACCGGACTGTACGGTAAGTGTTACTGGTTGGATTCACAGGAGTGTGAGCGGGCTGGCTCGTCGATCTTCTGATCGCTCAATACCCGGATGGCCGTTACGTTTAGCAGACCGCTTGCGGCTTGTGGGTGCTTGATATGATCATCATCTGCTGCCGGCGTATTGATGAGTCTTTAGAGTCCTACACAGAGGTTTCCTGGCTCAAGCGAAACGAAATAGGAGCGCATATGAGATATGTGCAGGACCGAGAATAATGCGTGTATGTGATACCGTATTTCATTCTCGCGATGAATGTATCGATTGGTTATATGCGATATAACCTAGATATCGAATCAAGGATTGATTCGATAAGCCGATACATAGGATACTAGTCGGTTATATGCGATATGACCGGATCGTTAAATCAAGTATTGATTTAATGATTTAATCTATAATTATATATTTGATATATTACTTTGCATTAACTAGTATTGGTTCACTTTAAATGGATTTTCTCACTTGAATGTGCAAGTTGTATATGTGATATACTTTTGTGCACATGATTGTATCATGTTTGATGATACATGCTTATTTGGTTAAGTGTAAAGAATTAAATCATGGTTAAGTTGATGATTAGGGTTTTGCTTATTCATTTATTCATTTGTTTATTCATTTTTGATAGATAAACATGAATGGTGGCTTTGTTTGTTTTTAGTTGAAATTTCATGAAGCTTTGACTTAGTCACCATTCTTGTCTCATGCTTAACCCTAACCATTTGAAATAACCCCAGTTCATTCTCTACACTTAACTATGGTTGAGAATATGATAAGAATGAATTCTTTTTCAATTATTCAAGAACACTTATCATATTCTATCTTCTTCATCATCTTCTTCTTCAAGAAAAAGGTTGCCATCATTAATGGCATCTTGAGCAAAAGTGTGAGAAATCCAATTCTAAAGTGAACCCACCTCCTATTTCTTCACCCTCTACCTCTTGCCAAGTAGTATAGGGTGTTTTCTTCACAAGTTACACAACTTGGTGAAGTTGGAGCTTGATCTTGTGTAACCTCGACGTAGATCATCTTCGGCATCGTAGCCGACGACTAGTCCGCTCATTTTCTCCGATGAAACCGATGCAAGAGTCCGGGATTCGAGATGGACAGCGAGGGGACGACTACGTGGAGCTAAGGAAGTGGATAACCGGATCTACAAAGGTTGTAGGTTCTTATCTTTAGTTAAGTTGTTAACTAGTTTAATGTTTCGCCTAAAATTCTAGTTAACGATCCGTATTAGAGTTTCTCGGCACCGTAAAATTTGAAATTGGCATGGTTGATACTTTGTGAGACCTCTTGAGAGTGCCTAGGAACCCTACAGTGGTATCAGAGCCTAGCTAGAGCCTTAGGCGAAGTGTAGACGACGTTTGAAACCATATCGAACCGAAACCCTAAAAACGAATTGCTCTCTGGACTTTTTCCGAAAACTGGGTTTTTTCCAGATTAAAAATGCTTAAAAAATTCAGCAGGGAATTATAAGAATTACGGTGCAAAATTTGACCAATGATACCTCAAACATGCGGCGGAACCGCGGCAGAAGCCTAGCTTCTGCGGCGGTTCCGCGGCTCTCTGGTGACGTCAGCCTTCCATATTTGCACAGTAATTCCTCTTTCACAGTGCTGAGTTTTATGGGAATTTTTAATATTTATTCAAGAGTTGAATTTTCTGGTGTTGTTTTGGGGATTCGATGATTTGATCGGATTATCAGATTTTGTCTATGTGGATTCCGGATAAATTTGGAATATGTTAAAAGTTTCGACCGGATGTAAATACCCAATTTTTCCCCTGCCGGGAAATTTCCAATTGTTGGACTTTTCCGTAGTTTAATGACGTTCTAAGTAGTGCAAGTAACGCGATGGTCCCTCTAGAAGACAACAAACCTTAACTCGATTATGTGACCATCTTGAACTGCCCTTTGAACCTTCGGGTTTGGGGCAGTACGGCGTGCCACATGTGAGGCGTTGGCTTGACCCTTCTACGGCTGGACCGTTGGTACTGAGGCATGAAGTGAATGTCTTTGAACTTATTTCATGTGTTGATTGGTTTCGGGAAAACTTGGGTGTTTGAATGTTCGATCGGAAAGTTTAATATTTTCTATTTATCCGGAATGGGATACAATAATTGGAATTCACAAACAGTTATGAGATAACTGAATGAATGTTATAAATCTAGCAGTTTAGTCCCACATGATATTGAAAAGAGTTTTCGATAATGAGACTAAAATGCGGGGTTTATAGCTGTTAGGCATGTGATGTCTAAGTATTTCATTTGATTAGGCATGCGATGTCTAAAAAAGTTGCGGATTCCAATTGTTGTAGTTTTACACTTTCTTTTCTGTGACCGTAAGTGTAATATGTGATATCGCCGGTTTCGTTGCTATATGTCAACGACAATTGGGATGCGCATATTTACTTACGTTGATGACATGTGATGTTATGTGTTGCTGGATATGTTATATTGGATAGTCGTGTTGGAATAGCCGGGGTTTTTTATGTGAGATGAGTGTTTTTAATTTTCATTCATGTAAAAACTTGTATGTAATATTCTTTTATTGGGGCACTTCCAGGCAGCGGAAGTTGTCACCTTTTGTATATTATTTTCTTTTCCGCATTAGGATAGACCCAAGGAGGGGAGCACAAGTAACCGGGTTCTAGGGTCCAGTGGGAGACCATCTCGAGGGGTCGAGTCCGGGTCTCCTAACCCTAGAATTCGTAGGGTTACTTGCCGCTCTCGTAGGGGTCTAGGGGTGTGGGATTGGCTATTCATCACGACCGTGGAATCTGTGTTTTATACTGGTTCGTATTGAAAACACGGACGTCCTAGTATATCCAATATTTCATATGATATTTTCTGCTGCGATATCTGTGATGTGATCATTTGATATGTTCTGATGGATACAGTATATAGTATATATGATATATTATATAGACGTTACTTATGTTTTGCACCCGCACTAGCCCTGCCCTGCTCTGTCGTTAGTTACCTAACCTAACGGTGCACGAGGGGACATCGAGGCGAATGTGGATGGCATAAGTGTACGTCGTATTTATCTGTGATGTTTAGGTGACTTAAATGATGGGACTTCATTAATGTGATTAATGAAAGAAAAGAAACCTAAGATGTTGTAGAATCAAATTTTAAATAAAACAGGTAGCTACAGTTCTTGCTTTGCATAGCGGTATATATGATATACCCTGCACCTTATTCGATGAGGAAAGGACCGAGATCCCTTCACCGGGAGTGACTCCTTTAGCAATAACTGGCAGATGCTACACACTCGGTTTGTCTTTTGATTGCTTCTATAGTTTCTGCTTTGCACAGTGATATATATGATATATCCTGCACTTATTCGACGAGGAAAGGGCCGACGATCCCTTCACCGGGAGTGACCCCTTTAGCAAAACTAGAAAAAGCCTCAAAAACACTCCATTTCAAAATCATTCGATTCTACAACGATATCAAGTTCATTACGCAATAGGTTTTCAGAAAAACCTGTCGTAGCCCTCCGTCATTTCAGATAAGTTACATATAGTATTCGTGCTACATTTGTTGGCTTTCGTTAAGGTGTAGTGTGCGGTAGCTATGTGCTGCTTATCTGCTGCATATGATAAGACTGGATTAGGGTAGTCGTACGGCTTTGTTGGCTTTCGTCAAGGGTCATGCGGGTGGGTTTAATTCAGTCAAGAAATGTACGGGTTGAACTTGACTAGCGGGCTGTGGTTTGTTGGCTTTCGTCAAGGTCATAGCACGCTAGGGGCAAAAACCACTATCGAGAATTTCAAGTGTTGAAATTTGCAATGAGATTGCATACCTTCTATGAGATAGTTGGATCCCGATACCCACTGCGAGTAAGAGTTACTCCTGGGAGAGTTTTACACATTACAATTAGCCGATCAAGTAGGTGTCTAGAAAGGTGTCAACGGGGTTACGCCTCTGGGAAAACGAGGTTTACTTTAATTAGGTCCGTGCGAAAGCACGGGGAACCTCCCTCAAAGTACCGACACTGGCCTGGCTGAAAGATCGACGAAGTTGTAGGGTGTAATTAATCCCGGCTAGTCTTTCCTTTTAGGGTTTGAAGGAAGATTTGATAAAAACCAGTGGGAGCCATCCTGATTAGATAAGATAATAACCAATCTGATCTTGCACGAGCATACGCTAAAGTGTTTTCTTCTCTCTCTCTCCAGGTAGCGACCATGTCATGCCCTAATAAAGATAATAATATGGATGTATTGACCGAACCCGCATGTTATACTGTGCTGGGGAACGTTGGTTCCGTTCTTTCTTATAAGAGTTATAGGAATGAACAGGATATAGGGGAATACCAAGATTCCCATGCCACCCGAATGAAGAAAGTACATGTTGATGCATTTTCTTCGGGTGTGTTCGTTACAGAGAACTGTTTCTCCATTTGCTCCACGTCCTGGGTATTAGATACCGGGTCAGGATCCCATATATGTAATCAGTTACATGGGCTCAGGAAAGGTAGAGAACTTGGAGAAGGTGATAAAGACATTAGAGTTGGAAATGGTGCAATTATTGCAGCTAAGACTGTCGGGGAGTATCACCTTGTATTACCGACTGGTAATACATTGGTTCTGAACGAATGCTATTACATGCCGAACCTGATATGCAACATTATATCGGTTTCTTTATTGAGTAAAGAGGGATATAATTTTGTATTACAGGATAATGTTAAGAACATTTTCCGTTACCAAAAGTTGGTTGGATCAGGCACGTTGTGCAATGGCATTTATGTTCTAAATCAATCAACAGTTCTGAGCATAACAAACACACACAAGAGGAAGAGTTCTGAACTGAACGAATCCTTCTTGTGGCATTGTAGACTGGGTCACATCAATGCGACACGACTGGCTAAGTTGCATAAGGATGGATATTTGAAACCTTTCGAATTTTCATCTTATGACACTTGCCAGTCATGTCTCAAAGGCAAGATGACCAAAACTCCGTTTACGGGACACGGAGAAAGAGTTACTGAACTCTTGGGACTGATACATAGTGATGTATGCGGTCCCATGTCTACACATGCCAGGGATGGTTCTTCGTACTTCATTACATTCACTGACGATCTCTCAAGATACGGACATGTGTACTTGATAAGACACAAGTCTGAAGCTTTTGAGAAATTTAGAGAATATAAACAAGAAGTCGAGAACCAAACCGGAAAAAGTATTAAAATCCTTCGATCTGATCGAGGAGGTGAATACTTGAGCAATGAATTCCTGGACTTCCTAAAAGAGAATGGGATTCTCTCTCAGCTGACTCCTCCATATACACCACAGCACAACGGTGTATCAGAACGGAGGAACCGCACCCTATTAGATATGGTGCGCTCTATGATGAGCACAACTGAGTTACCTATTTCCTTCTGGGGGTATGCGCTTGAGACAGCCATACATCTATTGAATATGGTCCCCACCAAATCTGTGCCTACCACTCTATATGAGATATGGAAAGGAAAGAGACCATGTCTTAACTATGTTAAAATATGGGGTTGTCCAGCCTATGTCAAACGACAAAATCCGGACAAACTCGAGGCACGGTCTGTTCTATGCAAATTTATAGGATATCCCAAGAATTCACAAGGGTATATCTTCTACCACCCTGAGGAACAAAGAGTGTTTGTTTCTCGGCATGCCACCTTTTTAGAAAAGGAATTTCTTGAAAAAGAGATTAGTGGCAAGGAGGTAGAACTGGAAGAAGTTCCAGCAATACAGACTACGACAGAAGATTTGGTTGAACCAGAGGATTCAGTAGCTCCTAATGAACCTCAGCCTATCCGCCGATCTAGTAGGGTTCCTCGCCAACCTGAGAGATACTACGGTTTTCTCATGGATGGTGGGTGCGAGGATTGCATCATGGAAGATGATGACCCAACTAGTTTCGAGCAGGCCATCACGAGTAGGGACTCAGTGAAATGGCTGGATGCTATGCGGTCCGAGATGGAATCCATGTACACCAACAAAGTATGGACTTTGGAAGTTGCTCCTGAAGGGGTAAAACCCATTGGGAGCAAGTGGATCTTCAAGAAAAAACTTGGTGTAGATGGGAAAGTGGAGACTTTCAAAGCTAGACTTGTTGCAAAAGGTTTTCGTCAAAGAGCAGGTGTGGACTATGACGAAACCTTTTCTCCAGTGGCTATGCTTAAATCCATCCGGATCATGCTTGCCATCGCTGCATATCATGACTACGAAATCTGGCAAATGGATGTTAAGACCGTCTTTCTAAATGGTGATTTAGAAGAGTGCGTGTACATGACTTAGCCAGAGGGCTTCGTAGACAGTGGGAGCAGCGGGAAGGTGTGCAAGCTGCTTAAATCCATTTATGGATTAAATCAAGCATCGCGGAGTTGGAACATCTGCTTTGACGTCGTTATCAAAGAGTTTGATTTCGTCAAAAACCCAGATGAACCTTGTATTTACAAGAAGGTGGCAGAGAGTAAGGTTGTCTTTCTCGTATTGTATGTGGACGACATACTCTTGATAGGAAATGATATTCCTATGCTGCAATCGGTCAAGCTCTTCTAATCACAAAGATTCTCAATGAAAGATCTTGGTGATGCCTCCTGCATATTGGGAATTAGGATCTATAGAGATAGATCCAAACGGATTTTGGGATTGTCCCAATCCAGGTACATTGACACCATACTAAAGAGGTTTAGTATGGAAGAATCCAAGTGTGGGAACTTGCCCACGATCTCTGGAGTCACTCTTTCCAAAGAGATGTCTCCCAAGACTGATTTGAAGAGAGCTCGCATGCAAGGGATACCCTATGCTTCGGCTGTAGGCTCTATCATGTACGCGATGCTATGTACCAGACCCGATGTTGCATACTCACTAAGTGTAGTGAGCAGGTATCAAGCTGATCCTGGAGAGAGTCACTGGACAGCTGTGAAGAGCATTCTCAAGTACTTGCGAAGGACTAAAGAGATGCTCTTGGTGTATGGTAACGGAGAACTCCAAGTGGAGTCCTTTACCGATTCGAGCTTCCAGAGTGATAAGGACGACTCTAAGTCGCAGTTGGGATTTGTCTTTACCCTTTACGGAGGGGCGGTTAGCTGGAAGAGTTCCAAGCAGGAAACCGTGGCAGACTCGACGATGGAGGCTGAATACATCGCTGCCAACGATGCTGCCAAAGAGGCTGTCTGGATCAAGAAGTTCATTACTGAACTTGGAGTGGTTCCATCCATTGAGCATCCAATACCTTTGTATTGCGATAACAATGGAGCGGTGGCTTTGGCCAAGGAACCCAGGTCCCATCAGCGATACAGGCATATTCTGAGGCGGTATCACCTGATCCGGGAGATAGTTGATCGCCGGGAGATCGAGGTCAGGAGAGTTGACACGAACAACAACACGGCGGATCCACACATGAAGGCCATTCCCCAGATACAGTTTGAGAGACTCTTCGGGTTGCTCGGTACGCGATACTACAACAGCTGGCCCTAGTGCAAGTGGGAGATTGTTAGTTGTATGTATGCCCTAGAGGCCAGTATTGTACAGATGATGTATATTATATTGGATGCTTGGACATATATAGAGATGACTTTCTTGCTCGATATGATAGTATGCTATCTGGTTGCTCTTTATCTTAACATGTACACTTGTCTCTTTAAACTGTCTTATAGATACATGTTGGTAAAGCCCTTAGGATGTGTACTTGACTACCTAGACTATGATGCAGATAATACTAGTGGGGACATGGTAGTCCATAGGTATATCCTTCAAGGTCCCTAGTCGTGGGTGTATCGAGACGGGGCATCGATATACCAGAGTAGACTAGCGTATACGCTTCTCGACCCATGAGATGGGCGATGGATGATCCCATATCCATTGGTGTTTGACATCAGAGATGGTATACGGGTGCTCAATGGAGACTGGGTACACTGGACGGACTCGCCGAGAACTCCCAGATGGTATTATACCTCACGTCAGATGGCAGTTCTCAGGTGACACTTATGCAGGTTAGTCTGTAGACCCGAGATCGTCATAGAGTCTTGTGTGATTCCCACTGTGCTTTGATCTCCACCTTACCATGTCCATAAGGGCGTGCAAAACGGTGGTTTTTGGGCACAGTCCCGAGTCACATGGAGGCAATGAGCGATAGGAGGGGTTTCGTCTCTCCCGGTATTGGGAGTTGATGTTGCGCTGTGCTCGATTGGCCGTAACAGGGAAGTCCCTGGCCAGGGCTGATCAGAGTTTTGCTGGTAAGTGTTACCAGTACTTTCTCAACCCATTATGAGCCTCACATCGGCACGACTTATCGGTTATTGGGGTCTGACGTTTACCACCCCTAGACTTGATATGCGACATATCAGACGAATAGACCGGACTGTACGGTAAGTGTTACTGGTTGGATTCACAGGAGTGTGAGCGGGCTGGCTCTTCGATCTTCTGATCGCTCAATACCCGGATGGCCGTTACGTTTAGCAGACCGCTTGCGGCTTGTGGGTGCTTGATATGATCATCATCTGCTGCCGGCGTATTGACGAGTCTTTAGAGTCCTACACAGAGGTTTCCTGGCTCAAGCGAAACGAAATAGGAGCGCATATGAGATATGTGCAGGACCGAGAATAATGCGTGTATGTGATACCGTATTTCATTCTCGCGATGAATGTATCGATTGGTTATATGCGATATAACCTAGATATCGAATCAAGGATTTATTCGATAAGCCGATACATAGGATACTAGTCGGTTATATGCGATATGACCGGATCGTTAAATCAAGTATTGATTTAATGATTTAATGTATAATTATATATTTGATATATTACTTTGCATTAACTAGTATTGGTTCACTTTAAATGGATTTTCTCACTTGAATGTGCAAGTTGTATATGTGATATACTTTTGTGCACATGATTGTATCATGTTTGATGATACATGCTTATTTGGTTAAGTGTAAAGAATTAAACCATGGTTAAGTTGATGATTAGGGTTTTGCTTATTCATTTATTCATTTGTTTATTCATTTTTGATAGATAAACATGAATGGTGGCTTTGTTTGTTTTTAGTTGAAGATTCATGAAGCTTTGACTTAGTCACCATTCTTGTCTCATGCTTAACCCTAACCATTTGAACTAACCCTAGTTCATTCTCTACACTTAACTATGGTTGGGAATATGATAAGAATGAATTCTTTTTCAATTATTCAAGAACACTTATCATATTCTATCTTCTTCATCATCTTCTTCTTCAAGAAAAAGGTTGCCATCATTAATGGCATCTTGAGCAAAAGTGTGAGAAATCCAATTCTAAAGTGAACCCACCTCCTATTTCTTCACCCTCTACCTCTTGCCAAGTAGTATAGGGTGTTTTCTTCACAAGTTACACAACTTGGTGAAGTTGGAGCTTGATCTTGTGTAACCTCGACGTAGATCATCTTCGGCATCGTAGCCGACGACTAGTCCGCTCATTTTCTCCGATGAAACCGATGCAAGAGTCCGGGATTCGAGATGGACAGCGAGGGGATGACTACGTGGAGCTAAGGAAGTGGATAACCAGATCTACAAAGGTTGTAGCTTCTTATCTTTAGTTAAGTTGTTAACTAGTTTAATGTTTCGCCTAAAATTCTAGTTAACGATCCGTATTAGAGTTTCTCGGCACCGTAAAATTTGAAATTGGCATGGTTGATGCCTTGTGAGACCTCTTGAGAGTGCCTAGGAACCCTACAGGACCAAGAAGAGAAGAAGAAGGTCGATCATTCGAAACCCTATTCTACGAAGTTTCACGAGTACACTTCTCTGAACGTCTCTCAGGCCGAGATGCTAGAGGAGGAAAAAAGCGAGAGATTATACAAAGGCCAAGCAAGCGACTCGCGGTCCATACTGTGCCTTTCATCGGTCACAGGGACACCCGACCGAGAACTGCAAATAGCTACGCGACTACATCGAGGCGCTGATCCTCTCCGGTCACTTAGCAAAGTACTTGCGAGACAAACGTCAAGCAGATAGGGAGCAAGCATACCAACCTCCTACTAAAGATTTGACGGTCGGACAAATCATGTCCATTTCCGTTGGCTCGACTTCGAGCAACGAAAACACCCACCGTATTCTGCCGGTCATGACCTTAAGTGCTCCCCTTTCCCAGAAGTAGAAGAAGGTTGCTCTTATCACCTTCACCGACGAGGACATGCATGGCATATCCGTCCTACATAATGATCCTTTAGTGATCATGGCCCGAGCAAATTGGTACGAAGTCAGGAGAATCCTTGTTGACTCAGGAAGCTCGGCGGACATCCTATTCTACGACTGCTTCCAGCGTATATGATTAAACCCGTCCGATCTCTAACCTACCTCGCACGTTCTCTCCGGGTTTACCAACCACTCCATCTAAGCTGAGAGAAAGATCACTCTCCCTTAAACATTGGAGAGGCCGGAAGAACCCGAACAATGTCGGTGAGTTTCCTCGTCGCCCGGGGTTCCTTCGTCTTATAACATCTTCTTGGGTCGCCCCACCTTAAACACGCTTCAAGCTCAGATCTTGACCTATCACCTTGCGCTCAAGTTTTCTCTGAGCGATAGGGGGATAGGCCAGGTTCATGGAGATCAGCAAATCGCTAGAGTATGTCTCGCCATGACAGTGCCTGAAGACAAAGAAGTTGATCTGACTAACGGACCGTATGATACTGGGGAATCACTGGATACATGTGATGACAAGAAGAAGATCCGGGCTTCCTGGATAGAAGCCTTGTCCGAAGTTCCTCTCAAAGAGGCGGATAGAAGCCGAACTATCCAGATCGGCTCTCTCTTGACCAGGGAAACTCGGGACAACCTTATCCAATTCCTCCGAAACAACTCGGACATGTTTGCTTGGACTCTTGCGGACATGCCAGGGATCGACCCCAAAGTGATCTCCTACAAGCTCGGAGTTGACTCAAAAGCCCTGCCGGTTCGACAAAAGAAAAGAAGTTTCACGCCTGTCAAACAAAAGGCAATTGAGGAGCAAGTAGAACGACTCTCGTGACAGACTTTATCAGAAACTGGACTACTCGGCTTGGCTAGCTAATGTAGTCATGGTCAAGAAAGCGAATGGAAAGTGGCGCATGTGCGTCGACTTTACCGATCTGAACAAGGCCTGCTTGAAAGACAACTGCCTACTCCCTTGGATAGATCAGCTGGTGGATAGCTTTGCCGGTCATGAGCTACTGAGCTTCATTGATGCCTTCTTCGGCTATAATCAAATCCGGATGGACCCAGCCGACGAAGAACTCACCACTTTCACTACTGATCGAGGGGTGTACTGCTACAAGGTAATGCCCTTTGGCCTCAAAAATATTAGGGTAACTTATCAACGGCTGTCCAACAAGCTGTTCAAGTCACAGATCAGGCGAAATATGGAAGTCTACATCGATGACATGCTTGTGAAGCCTGCCCAGTCAGCTGGGCATACCACGGACCTCGGCGAGACCTTTGAGGTCCAGCAAAAGTACAAAATGAAACTGAATTCAGCTAAGTATGCTTTCGACATCATGAGCGGAAAGTTCCTTGGATTCATGATCACCCATAGAGAACTCGAGGAAAACTCGGAGAAGATCAAAGCCATTATTGACATGACGACGCCCAAGAGCAATATAGAAATCATGCAAATCATAGGCAAGGTGGTCGCTCTGAGTCGATTCATGTCCAGATCCAGAGAAAAGTGCCTACCTTCCATCAAAGCCTTAAGGACGATCCCAGGGTTCGAGTGGTCCGAGAAGTGTCAAGTCACCTTCGAGCAGCTCAAGTGTCACGTCCACTTCCCAATGTACGGAAGTGGTGATGTGGCAAGCCCGCAATGTATTTACTAAGAAATAAATACATTAAGCGTAATTAAGCAATATATGTATAAAATACACAAGTATTGACAATAAATATAAAATGAACAGTAACTTTTATTAACATTCATCTTTACAATACAACTGCTTTGAAAAGGAAAGTACAATGATATAAAGCAATGCCTAAATAATAGCATACCAAATAAAAAGTAAGTACAAGAAGGTAGAAGTCCCGCTGGGAAGTGAGCTGGTCCACGTCCTCCTGTAAAGGCTCTATCTTGAGAGAGTCCTGTCCTCCTGACGAACATTCTAAAGAAAGAAATAGACAGGAATGTCGTCAGCGAACTAGCGCTCGGTAAGTCCCAAAAGAAAGAAATGAATATAGTAAGCAATGAGAATTTAACTGGTAAGATTTATACATATAAGATTGCTATTCTAACGTAGTTGTTTGTAGTTTGGTACAGAAAGTATTTGTGTATACGAGAGAAGTCCATCTTTCCCTGTGGACTATGGTAACATGTAGTACAAGGCCCGTCAAAACCCACGGGACAACGACACGAGAGTTCATGTAGGTGTCTTTTAGTGATCATCTCGTGCCACGCTATACATTCCGTACCCATGTTAACCCCGTAATGTATTGTATAGATTATATTTACAAGTCTTTCCGAAATCATGGATACAAGTTGTTCAAGTAGTCAGGCTCAGGATGTAAGCTTGTAGTCATGACAAGTTATAGCCATGGTTCGGTCAAATCAAGTCTTGTATTCAGGTTTATTCAGGTTCATGTTCAAGTATACATGTTAGAATTTGGATTCATGTTTGAATTGGATTCTGGTTTGATTTAGACTCAGACTTGAGTCAGACACTTATAATTGATTTAGATACTGAATTAGGTTCGAGAGTTATCGGTAACTGCTGCACATTGACGGCAGGATTTGTGTCTTTTTTCAAGACAATTACCATTGATAACACTGTTAAGTTTTCTACCTTAAATAGGCAAGCACTCACTTTCTCCGGCTCCCTAGGGTTTAAGAGAATTGATCCCGCTTAAACCTATATTTATTAAAGTCCTTAACAGTGTTTTATATAGCTCGAGGGGGTTTTATGAAAAATATTTTTAATATAGTTTCAAAATAAAGCTCGAGAAGTTATTTATTTTATTTAGGTTTTTCATGGATATGAATTTTAAGGGTTTAAGATATTTTAGTGATAATTACTTTAACTTGAATAGTTCATGGTATTTTACTGTAAACTTGTCTTGTATTGATATCTTGATGGTGTTTTAGTGAACCTGTAAACTTTCATCTTTAGAAAAATGTAAGTTTGTTATATTTTGAAAATATATGGATTTTTAATATTTATATAATTATAAAAATTAAATTTTATTAAATTAGAAAATGCGTTTTTCTTAAAAACTTTTCGAGACCGAATGCTCCGTGAGAAGGTCTGCATGTCGCTCTACTAGCCCAAGGATATGCGATAATCCGCACCATCCAATAGCGGGTCCCTAAAAGGGTTGTAGAAACTTATTTGCAAAGGAATTTTAAAATACAATTCCAAAGAAAACTGTTTTTAAAGTAAATGGTATTTTAATGAAATATTTTCTCGAAACACAAATCTACATGAAAGAGTTATCGTGCTATGGAACCATGTGTGTTTGTGAGGGGTAGGTTATTACCCCGTGAGGTTTTCTAAAGATAAAGTATTAATAACATACTAAAAGGTGATATGTAAAGTTCATGGCATTTTAATGAAAAAGTTAAATTGTGATTGTTTTACAAAAGATTCTTGGATAAAATTTATTCTAGACATGAGTATTAAGCTTATAAGTGAAGTTTTATAATTTATTTGATCAAAAGGTAAAGGAAGATGGAGTTATATGCTTTAGAAAAAGGAACATCGGTAATAACTCCACTTTTTACCGATTTTGATTAAAAAGAAATTTAAGGAATAGAAAGGAAGATTTGGAGAGATTTACAAGTTGGTTAGGTTAAGAGAAAGTAGAAGGAGGGAGGGTTATCGTCGTGGCATCATGGGGTCGCCAGAATTTTCTTCGATCCTCGCCGGAACTTGATCGCTTGCTAACTCTTCTTCTACTCCACTTGTACTTGAGAAATTTTAAGAATTTTGGCTATAATTTTCATAATGATAAAGGGCTAGGGCATGGGGTAGTATTTATAGTGTGGAATTAGAGTTTTGGAATTAAAAAGATAAATTAAAATGCATTAAAAATATGATAAATGGGAAATTGAGGGGTCTCTGTTTGATTGTGTAGGGGAGTTAGGGGTAGGGTAAAAGACTTGTGTACAAAGCTCGAGGATCTTTTGCCACAGGCCGACCGTTGGTACCGGCCCAAGAAGAGATCTCGCCGGTTGATTTGTGGACATGGGCCGTCGGATTGATGTCACGTGTTCCTCTCTGTATTAATACTCTTTTGCACATATTTATTTTTTCAAACTTTTCATTTTTATGTGCATTGCAAGTGTAAACTTTTGGGCTTCCAAAAGTTTAAAAGAAAAATCAGAAAAAATATAATGTGTCTGATGGGGTTCGAACACAGGGGCTACATCATAGCAGTGTAAGGCTTTACCAGTGAGCTACAAGTGGTTTCTTACCGTTCTTAAACAAAAATTAACTTATAAATTGTACTCAGGCTTGTAAACTCCTTTCTATACATTAAACTGAAAAATTTTGTACAGTAAATTCAGAGTCGTTACATCAAGTCTCATCTATCGACGCCACCGCTCCTCACCCGACCAGCCGAAGGAGACGAGCTGTTGCTGTAACTGGCCGTCTCCGGCCAGGCAGCCAGCTCCGTACTCATTGAAGAATCTAAGGGAATACAGAGACCGATTTACTACATCAGTCACGTTTTCAAAGATGCAGAGACTAGATACCCGGCCGTCAAAAAGTTAGTCCTGGCGCTCGTCGTCGCCTCTAGGAAATTTCGGCACTATTTCCAGGCTCATACAGTCATCGTTCTCACCGACCGACCCCTGGGGAATATCATCGGTTCCCCCGAGTCGTCGGGCCGCTTGGAGAAGTGAAGATGGGAGTTGTCGCAATTTGACATCTGGTACCGACGAAGGCAAACTATTAAAACCCAAGCCTTAGATGATTTCGTGGTCGAATGCACCATTCCCAACAGAGAAGAAGCGCCGACATGAGATCCAAACCCACAACATTAAGTCGAAAAAAAGCTCGGTCCAATTCCAGACTGGATACTCTATGTGGACGGTTCCTCTACAGAGGAAGGAAGTGAGGCTGGGCTAGTCATCCGCGTCCCCAATGAAGCCGAGATGGAATATTCTCTACGGTTCGACTTCAAGGTCTCGAACAACGCCACGGAGTATGAAGCCTTATTAGCTGGCCTATGAATCGTCTCGGGGGTGGGGCTAAAGAAAATCAGAATCTGCAGCGATTCTGTGCTGGTAGTTGGCCAAGTGACCGGACAATTCAAAACCTGAGAACCCCTCATGATGAAATATCTCGCCGAGGTGAAAAGGCTATAGAAAAATTTTGACGAAATTCAGGTGGAGCAGGTTCCCCGAAGTATGAACGTCGAAGCCGACGCCTTGAGCATGCTCGCCTCCTCCTATTCGGCCAACCATAAGAGGAACATCCTGTTCGAGGTCCTGCAGCGGCCCGGCATCGAAAATACAGAAGTAGTATCCCGGATTGGAGAAAGCCCATAGTGGAATTCCTCAATGACGGAACGCTCCCTGAGGACCGAACTGAAGCGCGCGGGCTCCGCACGAAAGCTCGTCACCTCGTATGGAGCAAAGGTAAATTGTATAAAAAATCATACACTCAACCTCTACTCAGATGCGTCGATTCCGACGAAGCTGAGTACGTTCTCCAAGAGATACATGATGGGGTTGGAGGCACACATTAGAGGGCCCGCAATATGATTCAAAAGACGCTGCTACAGAGCTATTATTGCTCGACTATCCATAACGATGCAGAAAAGCCCGTATGAAGGTGCAAGGAGTGTCAACTCTTCGGCAGCGTTCCACGGTTACCATCCATAGAGCTAATGCCGCTGAGCTCTCCTTGGCCATTCGCTCAGTGGGGAAAGGATATGGTTGGCCAGCTCCCCACAGGCACAAGGGGCACAAATATATCCTCGTCGCCGTAGACTACTTTACAAAATGGGTTGAAACCATGCCGATTAGAAAACCGGATGCCGCCTCCACAGTGAAGTTCCTACAGAACAACGTAATTGCATGATTTGGAATTCCGAGGTGCATCATCACCGACCATGGGACCAATTTCAAAAACGACAAAGTCAGAGAATTCTACAACGACTACCACATACTGATGAAGTTCTCTGTGGCCGCTCATCCCCAGAGCAATGGGCAAGCCGACATAGCAAATCGAGGTGTCATCCGGGGCCTCAGAGCCCGCCTGGAAAGAAGGCGGGGTGGATGGGTTGAAGAACTGTCCCGGGTAATGTGGGCATTACGTACATCGAAGAAAACACCCATGAGGGAAACTCCGTTCATCTCTCTTATGGCACTGAAGCAATGGTCCCCGCAGAAATCTGTATACCTGGTTATCGAGCTGAACATTTCGACGACGAAGCCAATATCTTAGCCCTTCGAAGCAACCTGGACATCCTGCTGGAGAAAAGAGACCGGGCGCAAATAAAGATGGCCGCATATCAGCAACATACCGCCTGATACTACAATGCTCGGGTCAAACACCGAGCGTTCAAATCATAAGACTTGGTCCTCCGAGGCAACGAATTCGAGGACCAAGTGAAGTTTCACAAGTTCTCCCCAAAGTGGGATAGCCCCTTCCTCGTGACCGAGGTATTGCCTGGAAGAGTATACCGCCTCCAAGATTCCTTGGGACGTGCCCTTCTATGGCCATATAATGTCGAACAACTTAAATTGTATTGCTAAAACTTGTACTCTCTTTAATAATAAAGATTTTTGCTTCTATGCAATTCGGACTGTTTCTCTCGATTCTAAACCTAGACGCCGCGCAAGGCCGACGAGCAGCCTCCTGCCCGTCGTACCCATTCAAAACGGGAAATTTCCTGCCCGACCAAACCGAGGGTTTGAAGCCTTCTCTCGAGCCTACAGGCTGCCTCCAGCTCAGCCCGGAGGCAAGAGAAGTATTGTCACGTCCCGCTTCCCAAAAGAGTGGTAACGGCACGTAACGAGGCCCGCGACGTATTTATTTTGAGAAGGTCATTTCTTGAAATAAATACGCTAAGTGTCTATAAGCAACATAAACTAACAAGAATAAACAAAAGAATGAAATCTAACTTTGATTTATTATATTCAAGATTCACAAATGACAAAATATCTTAATACAAGATATGATAACATGATAAGCTTTAACAAGGAGGCATACATAAATAAGCTGAAATGAAATGAAAACCTGAATGAAACTAGACGTCCGGTTATGATGCGAACTAGTTGTACTTCTCTTCGACCGCTTCTATCTCCTTTTTCTCAATACCACCTGACGAACATTCCAACAAAGAAAGAAAGATGGATGGAATGCCCGTCAGTGAACTAACGCTCGGTAAGTCCCCAAAAGGATGGTATGATATATATAAATGAAATGCAGGGTGTAATATGATATATGGTATAGTATGGATATAAATCATGAACATGTAAACAAGTATAGTAGCATGCATTGTAATGTGTATGTCAACTATATCAGCATGGTAAACAAGTATAACATGGCCGTGGAGTATAGGTACAGTGAATATGAAGTGAATGTAATTGTCCTAAAAGGTATCTAAAAAGGTAAAATTAACTAACGTGAGTTCAAGTGTGAATATCAACCAATCTCAAAAGTATTCTCGAACCCAAGGCAATCATCCAAGGGTAAGGAATCACATGTCCAAAATAGCGGGACTTCAATTGTTATCGAAATATTCCAAACCCAACAGGCTATCAACCAGGGGATTGGAAACACGGGCCCTCATTCGTGAATTCGTGATTTGTACCGTTTCACCCCGGTACCACAGCAACATGATTTGTATTAATGGGACTCACGAAATTCCGTTGAATTCATACTCAAACTACCCCAACACCCCGCGTATATCAGTCTATGATTAATATTACGAGTCTTGATCGAATACATGAATACAGAAGGTGATGTATGATATCAAGTTTTCAAAATTGAGTTTATATAGTCATGTCAAGTGCAAGTCATGCCAATTGTATTCTTGGTTCGAGTCAAGTTAGTTCAAGTATACATATTGGGTTCAAGTATTCATGATTGAGTCATGTCAAGATCAAGTCAATTCTAGCATGTAATGGTTTAATCACAAGTCATATAGATAAAAATAAATAGCAATCACAGAACATGATATGAGATAAGTATACAAGTAACGTCCAAAAATAATATTGTAAATAAGTGTTGTGTACAACTAATCAATCAAGTCAATCAATTTCGGAATATAAACAGAAATATATATCTATGTGTTGTGCACGCGTGAGTTCCAGTATCGCCTAAATACGACTGCTGGTTTGGGAGATATACCCGTTTTCGTATCGTCGAGCAAAACAAATCAGTATATGTTCAGCACCATCATATATTTTTAAAACATAGTTTGGGTTAATTTTCATCAGGTTTCAAGTTACGAAGATTTATAGAAAATTGTAGGTATTTCGATGTACTTATTCCAAACACCAAGATTCACGTGATTTGGATTTTCGAAGCTCTAGTTAAGATCATTTTAATATCAGCGTTTAAAACAGAAATTCAGATTTCTGGATAGCAGCTATATATTGTACTGCAAAGCCTATATCGGTTTGTTTCATGCATTTCTAAGTAATCTAGTATATAGAAAATTATAGTTCTATTAATTGTACATCTACACATCTAAAATTTGTCACGAACGGATATCGGGAGTTCGAGTTATGTCCTATTTAAAAATAATGTGCGAATTATGACAGATTATGTCCAGATTCGTCACTAAATATTGTAACACTGTTTTCTATATTTTACGTCGGTTTTCAATAAAAACTTAAAACTAAGAAAATCTAGATATTTCGATGTAGATATTCAATACATCTGAAAACACTTAAATTGGATCAACGATTACAGAGTTATGGTCTCTCGAAGAAAACCCTTATTGACAGTTTTCTGATTTTAAAAACAGTGAATTCTATCTAGTATATAATCTAATTTTCCTAGAATGTCCAGAAGTCAAGACTGATTTTTTAAAAATTATTTTGAAGATAAAGGTAGTTCTTCAAGGTGGTATTTGAGATTGACAAGGTCATGGTATTTATTTGAAATCTCGTTTTCTTTTAAACCTAATTATAAATAAAATAAAATAAACTAAATGTGGTCGAATTTCGTCGTCGCTCCACCTGTCGGTACTCTAATTGACAAGAGAGTAATATTTAATATAAAAGATGGTCAAATAAATATAAGGAGACACAGAAATGAATTTCAAGAAAGCAAGAAGTGATATTCATGAAAATCAAATGAAATATGTCACGCCCCGCTTCCCAAAATAGGGAATACGAGGGTGACAAGGCCAGCCATGCTCCTACGATCTAGGAAAAATCCTGCCGTGGTCACATTTCAGCTTCTAGTATTATATGGTAATCAATAAAACTCAGCACAGATAAAGAAAATGCAGTCACTGAAACTATCGAATATAAAGAAAACTGGATGCAATGGAAGTAAACAAGAGGGCAACTAACCAGGGATATCAAGGGAATGATACAACTGGTTCACTGGTCTGAATCTTCACGGTCTTCTCGAGATCAGATGGAGCCACTTCTATAACTGAGCATGCATACTCAGGTCGTCATGGCGACGCAATAGCAATGTTATAATAGTATTAATGGGGCAAGAAAATTTTAAAGTAATAACGGTGGAGATAATAAATGCAGGCAATCAATATGTCAATAAACAATGCAATGTATGATCTGTATCCTTATCGGTCTCTAAGTCACTTTGAAATCGATTTGCGGAAAGGAATGATCATGTTTAACGAGGGTCTCGTACGTACCCGAGACTACGGCCCACTATCGCCCGGGACATAACCATGTCAACCGGACCGCTAGGTCCAAACTTAATATATAAGAGACAATGTTCGAATGATCATCCTCTAAATCACCGGCCTCGCTAAATACAATTTCCTTTCCACTTCTATTTCCCCATTTTTCCACAGGTTTCACTATTTATGAGTATGGGCTAGTTGTGTACAAGTACATATCAATAACACTGCCATATTCACTATTCACTGTATTGTCACTTTCACGAATCATTCACTTTTTACTGGCGTACTTGACACTCCTAAACCAATACCATTCACGCTCGACAATGCATTGTACACTGAAACTTAATAATGACGCGCACTATCGCTATAGGTATTACAATCGGGTAAAACTGTGAATCATGCCGCTAAATTTATATGCAATACAAGTCATTATGCGTCTCATGAACTTATAAAAAATCGCATCAAATCATACGTTCAGAATTAAGTAAAATGATACAAAAAATATAATAAGTAAACTCAGTTGGCAGTTCAACTAAATTGGTTTCAAGTCAATCGGATTTCGGGTTCGCAAATTATAGTCGTTTCATTTTAAGTGTTCTCTGCTGGAAATTCAGTTCCTGAACTGAAAGTCCATTTCGTAACACAGTTTTCACCCTGTTGGGATCAAAATTAGACGACGCTACAGCTGGATAATATTTAGGTTTATCAGTTCGGTTTCCAACGCGCCAGACGGATCGATAATATCCATAATGTATACATTCTGTCCCTGCTTGGGACTGCCGTATGTACTGATGGTTTAAAATATGATTAAAATAGTAAACGATGGTAAAAACGAATGAAATCACTTCCAATAGTTAGCTAACAGATTTATATTCGCTACGGTATAGGGTTCCGCATAATACCATTTCCACACAGAAACGTGAAAGCATTTCAAATCGAGTGTCGACAAGCAGTGCTGCTCTGGACTGCAGTCCAGTGCCACACTCCCGACCAGTTTTCCTAAATCGTTATAAAATAGAAACAGATTATAACCTATATGGGGTTCTAGGTTGTCGAGTCGGTTTCGATACGAGCCATCGAACACCATATTCCGGTGTATAGCCAATTTACTATGATTTTCACGAATCTAAGGTATGGAAGGTTTCAGATTCGACGGGTCTAAAAGAGGTTGGCATTCTATGGTGTTTTAGTCCGTATTTTCGAACCAATATTTTTACACGTTATCCTTGTCTCTAAAGTAATCTAGTAAAAATAATTTTTGCCACACCAGATAGGATCTTCGTACGAAAATACGTATCGAACACCTAAACTAATCAGTTGTTTATTGTCGGAAATACTATTTTGTTTGTTCAAATCATAAGAGAAATAACTTACGAACTTCAATACGACGTTAACATGAGGTATTTGACTCGATTAATACCCAGATACAAATTAATTTAAATGAATACGGTATAATACTAATCACGAGATATTATCAGATCATATATCGACATATAAACATTTTAGCATGTAAGCAAGTCTTAGAACTTGCCTGACAACGTATTGATGCCGACATAGCAGCGACGCGGCAACAACGGTGATCTACGGCAATGGAAACGGCACGACGTGATCGCGACGTAGCCACGACAAGGGTTTAGCCTCGTGGAGCTTGAACTTGATGACTCGGTAGCGGCTACGGTGGCAGGTGCAGCGGAAAGGAGCTTGGGCTCGGCGTCTCTACTGCGATGGTCCAGACGGCGATGACGTGGAGGCGGCCGGCGAGCAGCACGGGGATGGCTCGTTGATGGAGAAGCTTGCGGGTGATGGGTTTTCGGCGGGGTTTTTTGGTGGTGCGGTGGTTGCGTAAAGCGGGGAAGGAGAGGAGTGAGGTAGCGGCGAGGGTGTGAGGGCGACGATGGGGTCGGAGCTCCTATGGCAGGGTTGCAGGGGCTCGGGTGATAGGAGGAAGCATGAGAGAGGAGGTGAGACGAGGTCGAGCTCGGTGGTGAGATGAGGTCGATGGAGGAGTTGCGCGGTGATGAAGGCGGAGGCGAGGGTGTCGGTGGCTGGCTGGCTCGGCGGTGAGTTTCGTGGACGGAGCTTGGAGGGGGGGGCGAGCGCGGGGTTCTCGTAGAGGAGAGGAGGGATAGTGTGATTCGAGAGGAGAGAGAGTGTGAGAACGTGGTGAGAGAGAGAGAGAACGTGAGGGTTTTAAAACTTAATAATAAAGGAAAATTTAAGAGGAGGCAGAGAGTGTGAACGGGGGAAAAATTAATAATAGAATTGAAATTTTAAGGGAAAAATAATGGGGAGTAATTGAGGGGTTTAAAGGGAATATTATGGAAGTTTAATTGGGAATTTAAGGAGGGTTTAATTTGGTGTTAATGAGAATATTATGGGAAAATTTATGTTGAGATTTGGAGGAATTCTCAAAAGGAATGAGTAACTGTTGAGAAGAGAAGGAAATAAGGGGGTTGGCTATTGTGGGTGTGATTGGGCTTGAGCTTTTAGGATAGATTTGTAGGAACAAAAAATTTAGAATATAATACAAAATTTAAAATGGGTAAAATATTTTATTTGAATACAGGTATTGGCGTAGATAAAGACCGGGTATTACAAAATAAGTGAGATAGATTCAACTATAGCGAGTCTTTACAAGTATCCTAGGCCAGCCCTTTACTCAGGTGAATAAAACACGGGAGCACCTGTAGGTAGCTAACATATGTCTCGCTCCGCCCATCTTACCTCGACTCCGGGGTGAAGGATTGGAGGTGGGGCACCGATCTACCTACATTTGGAAAAATAGAAACGAAATTTTTTCGATGTTCTGACATTTTGAGCAAAGAAAAATTCATAAGCAAAAGAAAAAATTATTAATAAGAGATATTCTCGGCTTCTCTGCCTTACAAAAGTGCCCAGGGGCTCGCAAAAGAAAACTTAACGATTACAACAAAAGAGGAAGAGGGTCTTGAAAGCATTGATTGTGGTACTCAAAGCATAGATCCAACAGCCGAGCCCAGGCAGCGTCCAATCGCTCCCTCTGCCTAAGTCTGTGGACCCGAGTAGCTATGGTTTCGTCGGGGACTTCCGTCATCGCGTATGAAGCTATGATCAACCTTTGTTGGAAAGATCGGCGCAGGATATCTATCGAGCGATCTCGCCAGCTCTTTGAGATTAGGCGCAACTCATGGGTCGTGTGCAATTTGTCGACGGCCTCCTCCAGTGCTTGTCAGGACAATGCCATGAAAAGGCTGGGAGAAGACCTCCAGATCGCGTAAACGATCACCTACAGGAGAGACGATCGGCATGGGAGTAACCACCCATAATGACGTTCCAGTAGACCGACATGGGCCACCAACAAAACCTGTCACGCCCCGCTTCCCAAAAGACGGAAACAGATACGTGACGAGACCCGCGACGTATTTATTTCGAGAAGGTCATTTCTCAGAATAAATACGCTAAGCGTAATTGAGCAATATGAAATGACAAGAAATTGACATGAGATTTAAACTTCAACAATTTTATTTACATTCAAATTGATACATTTACAATACATGAGTTCAACTAAAAGAAAATACAAGAAAATAAATGCCTAAACAGGTGGCATACATAAACTAAAAGAGATGATAACTAGTCTAGGCCTGAGTTGCGATTTGATCGTGCTCCTCCTCGGTGGTGTTCACCTCCTCAGCCTCCACAGTATCTGACGAATATTCCAAGAAACAAAGGTTGGTGGAATGCCCGTCAGCGAACTTTCGCTCGGTAAGTCCCAAAAAATGGCCCAAAAATGGGTGTGAAGTATAAAAGTATAATGACTAAGAAAAAATGGATATTGTTTCCTGATTAAAAATCAGGAATTACCTCAATGAGGTATCACGTGTTCACACGTGACCAATAGTCACGTGATGACACGTGATGGTTAAAATCTCATCAAACAGAAATGAAAACAAACGGCTAAAAGATGGCTCAATTGGGGGTCGCGTGCTCACACGTGACCAAGGGTCACGTGCCAGCACGTGACAGGCTTTGGAAGCCTTACAGCTTAATAGAATTTAATTCTAAAAAATCAGGAATTACCTCAATGAGGTATCACGTGCTCACACGTGACCAATGGTCATGTGATGACACGTGATGGTTAAAATCTCATCAAACAGAAATGAAAATAAGCGGCTGAGGAAAGGACTTAATTGGGGGGTCACGTGTTGGCACGTGACCAAGGGTCACGTGCCAGCACGTGACAGGCTTTGAAAGCCTTACAGTTTAATCGAATTAAATTCTGAATTCCTCTAAATCTTTCCAAATGGAAAAGGGTTATAGGGAGCCGTTGGATTAAAAATCCAGGGGTGATTAAAAATCACCAACTTATGGAAAAATCCTAAACAAGGAAAGATCTCTCCAAATCTCACCGAAATAACAAACAGAATATCTTTGGATTGAAAATCTAACGGTGAATAAAATTCACTGAATGATCTAAAGGATCATATTAATTATGAAAACAAATCAAATCTTTCAATGAAAGATTTATTAAACAAATTGATTCTTTTCCTTCTCCTATAAATAGGAGCCAAGAATAATAGAAAATGAGGTTTTTTTTCTCTTCTTGGAGAGATAGAGTTTTGGAATCTTGAAATTTCAGAGAGAAAAAAAAGGAGAATTTAATTCTCAAAAAAAAACCCTAGATGAGAAAAGAAAGGGAATCAAAACTTCAAACAGAGAATTTAATTCTCAAAATCTAAGAGTTTAACTCTTCTGCAAAAGAACTTAGTTCTTCCTCTAATTGAAGATCTGCAGAAGCACATCTTCCCATAGGTTGAGAATTTAATTCTCATCGGGTTGAGATCCTGCCATGCAGATCCAAAACTTAGAGGGAGGATTGAGTTCAGAGAATTTAATTCTCCCAAATTTATAGGAATTTAATTCCTACAAGATATATTAGGGTTTAAACCCTATCTGAGAATTTAATTCTCTCAAGATTTACAGGAATTTAATTCCTTCAAGATATGAAATTTGGGTTTAAACCCTATCTGAGAATTTAATTCTCCAAAATTATAGGAATTTAATTCCTCCAAAACAGAACTAGGGTTTAACCCTAATTGAGAATTTAATTCTCTCAAATTCATAGGAATTTAATTCCTCTAAAAGAAATTAGGGTTTAACCCTACATAAGAATTTAATTCTTTCACAATAGGAATTTAATTCCTCATAAATCATAATTAGGGTTTAACCCTACCGAGAATTTAATTCTTAAAGATAAAGAGAATTAACAGATCTTCATACATACAAAGAACTAAGGTCACGTGGCCCCACGTGACCCCTGAAAAGATCTCTAAAAATGAGAAGGAAAAGGCTCTGAGGCAATGCCTCACGTGCTCCCACATGACCTCCAAAACACAGAAGATCAAAGCGAATGAAATGAAGGCTTTGGGCGCTCTCACGTGTTACCACATGACCCCTTAGTAAATGCTTTAACAGTCAGCGCATAAATCCCCATCACGTGTCAACACGTGATGCTCAAAATAAAAATAAAAAGTGTTTAACACTTAATTGCAAGACAAAGTAAAGGGATCTGGTCCCACCTTTGGGCGCCCTCACGTGTCCACACGTGACCCCTCTTTCTTTAGTGTTTAACACTAATTTCGGGATTATATTTCCAGTGTTTAACACTGATTGTTTTTTAGTGTTTAACACTAAATTGAAGATTATATTTCCAGTGTTTAACACTGATTGTCTTTTAGTGTTTAACACTAATTTGAGAGTTCTATCTCTAGTGTTTAACACTGTTGTTCTCTAGTGTTTAACACTACTTTTAACCAAATTGGTTAATTTTCCAAAGGCAAATCTCCCCTTCAAATGAGCCTTAAAATCCAGAACTATAATGTTTAAGTGCTCGGCCAAAGACAAAATGTCGTCAAAGCCTTCAAACTCTTGTTTAGCATTGCTAAATGATGTGGGCTTGGACCGAGACAAATGTCTAAAGGTCCAACAAAGGGCCAACATTTGAAATCTAATTGGACTTAGCCCAAATTGGCCATAAGTCCTCAATTCAGACTTAACTGAGCCTATGTGCTCATAATATAATTAATTGATCCTAGATCCAAATCGGACTACAGATCACTTAATCCACCTTCCTTCAAGGGTACATCTCTTCACTCCTTTGATATTTGTCGTTGTAATTCCTCAACGTCTTCAAAGAGGTGACGGGTCCCGACGACCACACATTTCATAGACTATGAACTGGACTGTGGGGTCCTTAAACTCATAGACTATGATGTCCTTAACCTCGACCGTAATGTCTTTAAACTAACATCGGACTGTAGGGTCCTTAAACCCATGGACTATGATGTCCTTAACCTCGACCGTGATGACTTTAAACTAACACCGGACTGTGGAGTCCTTAAATCCACGGACTATGATGTCCTTAATCTCGACCGTGATGTTTTAAAACTAACATCGGACTGTGAGGCCCTTAAACTCATGAACTATGATGTCCTTAACCTCGACCGCGATGTCTTTAAACTAACATTGGACCGAGATGTCTTTAAACTAACAACGGACCGTAATGTCCTTAAACTAATTATCGACCGCAATGTCACTAAACTAAACAATAGATCCCAATTGCTCTCTTGTTGGATCTAAACGATCCCGTTAAGTCGATCTTAGTCTAAAATTAGACTAACGTATCCTTAACAAACGTTTAAGTTGATCTTAGTCTCAAATGAGGCTAACGTATCCTTAAACCCAAACCCCCCAAACCCAAATCTATGAAAGATACGTATTTGGACTAGTCCACGCCCTACGGGCGACAACATAAATTAGTCTCCGTATACAATCCACGGGCAACCAAACACAAAACAAACACCCACGACACGAAGTGACCATCTGGAGAAGGAGAAAGTTGTTACCGCGACGCGGTAGCGTAATTAACTGTAGGGGCTTGCGCCTGCAGGGAAGAGCGTCCTTACAATAAAAAAACCCCTCACCGTGAGGGGGAATCTGACGAAGTCTGCTACATCGGCCACATCCGTATAAACCTTCGATATATGGTACCATAAATCAACTTGGCATCTTCGGAGAGGTGGACGGATAGCACCAATTAGCATCTGCCCCGAATTTCAGGCAAGACGTATGTCTTGCGCGTTTTTCGGAGGGGAACAGATTCCGGCACGCCCGGTGGGACCTTTTCCTCTTTCCACTCCACACTTCGTGTATCGTGTTCGCGAACCAATCGCGGTTTGCTAATGGTTGCCCTTGGGTTCGAGATACTGAGATTTGGCGTTTTGCTTGGTGCAGAAAGAAAAGATCAATGGCGTTCACCTGCTCGAAGTGTTCCACATGCAACTGCAACCCACGTTCTGCCTCAACTGGGGGCATAGCCTACGGGCCTCAAGCGGTCTCCCTGTTCACAATGCCGATGGAACAGGTCACCTAAGCCACCACAGGATTGTTTTTCGGGACCATGCTCCCACCAACGAGCTTCAGCGCTCCTATGCCAGCACCGGAAGCTCCCAAGAAGTCGGTCTTCGATCGGCTTGCTACTACTACGGCCCCTCTCAACGGGCCGTCCAGCTCCAACTCCTCGGTCTTCGCCAGACTGAGCCTGAACTCCGATGGGCCTGCCAAGAAGCCCATGACACCTGAAGTGGCCATCCCAAAGAAGATAGCCATCTCTGCTCCTGAAGTCGTCAAGGAGGCTTCTCCTGCCAAAGAGTCGGTCTTTACAAGACTGACTATTCCGGCTCCTGTTCCTGCTCGAAGGTTTGTCTTTGACAGATTGGATACCGCTACTCAAAAGACGTCAGTCTTTAAGAGGCCGGTACCAGCAGCGCCTCACCTGGACAGAGGCAAGACAAAGCCATCCCCATCGCCGAACCAGCCCTAACAGCTCGACACGCTCGACGTCGCCACTGGCTCCGAGTAAGGAATGCCGGGGGCAACTCCCCCTCTGGCTAACTCCACCGGCTTTAACGGTGGAAATTAATGCTGTTGTTCCAACCAGGAACAGCTTTGAGCTGCTGAAGAAGGTGCGCAGGAATTCGCCTACCGCCGTATTAAAAAGATCTCCTCCACCGGTAGAGACTGTCGCAGAAGCAAAACCGGAACAACCCCCTCAGCGGCTGTTCTCCAAAGTTTACAAAGTCTGGTGACGTGTCTAAGAGTCGGTGATCGATCAGGACTATCTCCGCCGACAGAAGAAACTGAAGGCCCAGAAGGAAGAGAACCATCCTATCAAAACACAAAGGACGATAAGTACCTGGGTGCCCGCCGCAACGGCCCCCTCAACGTCGACTACTCAAAAGAAAAGGAGGCCAGAGAAAGCCCCTGTAAACGTGGCAGACCACAAAAACACCGAGCCCAAACGCCCCAAGTCTGGGGGCATGATGGTACACACTGTTTACATGGCTTCTGGGAAAGAAGAAAGTCGCACTTCGACAGGCCATCGACCGCTTAGCCGATCAATAACAAGGGCTCAGGAACAACAACAGCAGAAGCTTCAAGAGATGCCGACTGCAATGGCCGCACTTACCGGGCCAAAAGAAAGCCCGGAGGCGTCATCGGAACCACGTCACGAACACGAGACTGATGCTGAATTCCTTCGGAGAATGCTCGAAAAGAAGGACAAGGAGGCTGCGGAACAAGCGGCCAATATAAAACAAATGGCCCTTCTATTCTAGGATATGGTGGGCATGATGATCCAGCCGGACCCTCCAGCTGGAGATCCTCCAGTAATAATTGAAGATGACAGAGGAGAAACATCGAATCCTCTGTCGGCTCTGTCTACAGCCAAGGAGGAGACAATCTCCAAAGCTGCCCTGGATGACTATATTGCTCAGCAAATACGAGTTCACCAGGAGAATGAAACGGCTGGGCAAATTGTTAAAACTGGACGGCCGTATCCAGGCTGGTATGACCAAATAAAATACCCGCTGGGCTACACGATCCCCAAATTCCATGTGTACAAGGGGACAGGCAATCCCTATCAACATGTTGGTCAGTTCAGGGCTCTTTGTGGCAACACCGGTGGCGATGATAAACTTTTGCTCCGCCAATTCGTCGGCAGCTTATCGGAGACGGCGTTTAAGTGGTACTCCGAACTTCCAAACGACTCCGTCAAAACTTTCGCAGAAATGGAGTTGTTGTTCACCCAGCGATTCGCAAGTGCTAGTGAACACACCCCAATAACGGCATTGATCAATGCCAGGGTGAAGCCGGGCGAGACGTGGGTTCAATATGCGATCCGATGGCAGAATCTGTGGTCGAAGTGCAAACAGCGCATCGAAGAAGCACCAGCGGTGGGCATGTTCGTGGGCACCCTAGACCCTTATGCAACTATTTCACAGTTCATGATGTTCTTCAAACCGACCACGTTTCAGGCTCTAATCGACAAGCTAGCCCAAATGGACCAGATGGGGCATAGACCGTCTCCTCCGAAGCCGGAGTCGCGAAACGAAAAAGGTAAAGGGAAGGCGACCTTCGTTGCGAATACCCAACAGCAAACCAGTGCCCCAAAACTGACGGATCAACTGGAAGAGAGACGGCGCTATTATAATGAGAAAATGAAGCGTCCTTACTCGTTCCCACGGGACAAAACGAAGAGACTCTTTGAGCTGGCGATGCGCAACCGCCTTATCAATCTGCCGAATCCAAAACGACCGTTGCAACCCGGTGAAGCGAATAATCCTAATTATTGCCCTTACCACCAAACGGTAGGCCATCCAATCGAAGATTGCTTCTTCTTTAAGGGATGGATCGAGGATCAGTACCTGCAAGGCAAGTTTGCGCTGTCTGAGAAGTGGAAAGTAAACCCACCACAACCGCACACTCCTAAGAAGACGGACACACCGGGGGCAACGTGCTAATTTGTTGAAGAAGCTCCATGGGAGGTCGTTCTTTCAGCCAGAACCAAAAGGATACTAAATGATCTCCAGACATGCCCGGCGATCAGGTGGAAGAATCCGTTGGAACCCCAGATCATCGAAGGGATGCTAAAACCGCGCCCAACTCCAAAGATTGGTGGTGATAGCCAAAGTGTTCACACCCAGCCTTCGAAATCTGCGAAAAAGAAGAAGAAATTCAAAAAGCCCGTGAAGCCTGGCGACAAGCGCACGGACCTGCGGAAATAGATCGACGCGCTGGAAGAGTATAACCAGAAGGCGCGGACTCCAATCACGCTCCAAGAGTTTCTCGCCCACGTCCTTGAAGACGGAGATGATGGAGAAGACTCGTCAGATGAATCTGAAGATTACGTGGCAAGTTGCCATGCGATCTCTCATTCATCGATAGATGATGAAGAAGCTCCTTGCACCAAGAGACCGGGGGCAGGTCCTGAACCGGAACTTCCATGGCCGTCAGACGAAATGATCGACGCATTTCTGAATGAAGCTCTTCTGAAAAGTAAAGCTGATCGGGAATGTGAGCTGGCAATACTTGAAAAGGCCAAACGCCGGCGACTGGACGAAAGAGTCAGGACATTCCCGCCGAATCAGAGGACATCTGTCGCAGATAAAAATAAGTTCAAGACGAGGAAGAGGTTCGCCAAAGCCATATCAATGGGAATGAAGCTGCCACCCTCCGAAGGAAACACTACTAATGAAGCGGAAATACATCCTAGCTACTGCTTATATCACCGAAAGATTGCGCACTCCACCGAAGAGTGCAGCGCTTTTAAAAGATGGTGGCAGAGATATGTTGCTCACCGGCAACATTTCAAGCGGATGAAACGCAAAACTCGGCGGGAGCAGAGAAGTACGACAGAGGAGCATAAAAGAACTATCGGTAACTGTCGCACGGTCAATGCTGGGGGATCGTAGATTCTTACCTTCAGGAGCGACTCTGACGAAGAAATGGCTCTTGGCCCTCTCTTTAAAGAATCCACCTTGGGAAAAGAGGAAGAACCGAAGACCTACGAGAATATCCAGCTGCGCAATCGTACGCTGCCCGAAAAGAATCTCGGACCCGCGAACAGAAAAGATAAGGGAAAAGAGAAGGTCTCTGAATATATCGCCCTAGATGACCAAGTCATGAAAGAGCTGATCGCCAAGGACCCGCCAAAGAAAAGTAAGGTGGACTACAACGTTCTGGCGCACTTGAGGAAGTTACCCTCGCAGCTCAGCATTCTCAACGCCCTTTTACTATCAAAAGAAGCAAGAGATTCATTGATTAAGGCGCTACAAGAGCCAGAGCAATACCAAGCTTTCCTCGCCGAAGAAAGGATAAAGGACGAGCTAGAAGAAGTGCACAACCGATATCACCTTCGGCGACGAAGATCTCCTACTTGGGACATGTGAGCACAACCGTTCCCTATATGTCTCAGGATACTGTCACTATATAAAGATAGGCAAAATCCTGGTTGACAATGAGTCTTCCGTCAATCTCCTCAACGTGCGAGTATTGAAGGAAATCTGCATGAGCGTTCAGCACCTCGCTCGCGATAAAATTACCATCTCCGGTTTCGACTCCCAGTCATCGCGGACTCTTGGGTCCGTAATACTGACGCTGCGCTTCGGGCTGCTTGTCACAAACATTAAGTTCCATGTCATTGACGCCAAGACATGCTACAATGCTTTGCTCGATAGGCCTTGGTTATACGTGTACAACATTATTCCTTCTACACAACATCAGTGCATGAAATACCTCAAGGATGGTCTCGAGTACACTGTGATGGGGGAGTTGAATCCATTCTCCGTGAATGAAGTCCGAAAATACGAAGATGCGAAATATTACTTACCAGATTTCGAGGACATGGAGAGATGTCACAAACCAAAGGACAAAGCTATCACCACTATTCCAGTATTCGGGAGTGATACCGAGGAGGAGGAAGAGATAGTTTATTCGGGGCCGCCTCAACGCAACAACCCAGGACTGTTCGTCCCCATGTTGATCTTCGGCAGCGACTCAGAAGACGAGGTTAAGGCTGTATTCTCCGCTCGGCCACCAATACAAGCATTCGTTCGTGATAATCAGAGTTTGCAAATCACCATGATTCCACGGAAGCACTACAAAGATCTCGACGCACTTGAAGCTTATAGCGTGCAAGAGCTACAAACATTTTACGTCCCTCCCAGGCGAAAAGGTGAACAGGCAATCCTATTCTACCGATCCACGGAAACTAGAGTGGAGAAAGAAGTTTGGCATGGCGCCGATTCTACGCTCGACAGGCTCCAGCCCATCCGCCTGCCTAGATATTACACAAAAGGCTTGAAAAGGCTATTGAAGGGCCAAGGGGTATCCTTCAAACATACCATTCGACAAGCTCTGATCTACAACAGGATTTGGGATGTTCCTGGAACTCAGTGCAAGTTGCCCAACGGGAGAATGGAAACGCTCGGGCTTGGATATGTTCGATCCAAGAAACGGGAACGAGTCCATGGTAGCTACGTCATATATGACTTCGATGAAGAAGAGGACGCCCTGTCAGAAAACGCTGACCCTGAACCAAAACGAGATCCTACCATCAAAATGCCGAGTCCGTCATTTGAAGAAAGAATGAACAAGCTTATCAGGGAAGCGGGTCAAAAGCGCCGGGATGACCATAACCGCGAAATGACCATTTACGAGAAAGCCAGGACGCAGCGCCTCCTTCAGCAGGTCGCGGAAAATGACAATGCGCTGCCTTATAACCCCATCATACAAAAGACCCGGCACAGAGGCAGAAACAAACCAAAGAAGGGGAAAGGCTTTCGACGGCGACAAAGCGGGTCCAAGAAGCCACGCGGTCAGGAATCGAGCAGTCCAGATTCGTCTATTATAAAAAAGATGAGTCGAGCATATTCTTTTCCTTAAGACAAGACAAGGAAGATATTTGATCTTGTCATAAAAAATCAGATGATGACACTGCCGGAGTCCAAGTACCCCGAACAAGCAGGCGAAGTCTCTCACCCGGACTATTTCTCTTATCACCAAGCAATAGGGCATCCCCTCGAAGACTGCTTCACCTTCAAGAACTGGGTCGAAGACCAATATCAACAGGGCAAGTTCGCGCTATCCAGCAGTTGGAGGGTAAGCCCGCCACAGAAGCATGAACTGAAAGCCACGCATACAGACAGAGTAGAACCAGATCAATATCGGTCTTGGAAGCGAGCTCGTACTTGTCATATGATAGCGCTATCAGAAGAAGAGCCTGAGAATATGGATGACCTCCCCTGGTGCTTCGAAAACAATGATGACGAGGTGATCTCGGAGTTTCCGCCAGCGCCGAAAGAGCTGGAAGATGGAATACATACCACTGTAGATGAGCTCAAGAAAATTGATTTGGGGACGGCAAGTGACCCTCGGCCGACGTTCGTCAGCAAGTTGCTGTCTGATGAAAGGGTGGCTACACTAAAGGACGTGTTCATGCAGCATAAAGACTGCTTCACATGGAATTATTCCGAGATGCCAGGACTAGATCTAGAGATTGCTGTTCACAAACTGGCCATATCCCTGGGCGTCAAGCCAATCAAACAAGCACCGAGAAGAATGCGGCTCGAGCTTGAGATGGGTATCAACGCCGAAGTCAAGAAGCTGATCGACTCTGGCTTCATCCAAGAGGTTCAATATCCTGACTGGATCGCCAACATCGTCCTGGTAATGAAGAAAAAAGGGACAGTGCGCATATGTGTGGACTTTCGGGATCTCAATAAAGCCTACCTGGAAGACGACTTCCCAGTACCGGTCACCGAGCTGATGATAGACAATACGTCCACTCACGAAGTCTTCTCCTTTATGGATGGTTCGTCAGGATACAATCAGATAAAGATGCATCCCGAGGACCAGAAGCACACCGCTTTCCGGACCCCTTTGGGTATATTCTGCTACAAGGTGATGCCTTTCGGTCTAAAGAACGCCGGTGCCACCTATCAGAGGGCCATGACGAAGATCTTCGATGACCTCATACATGAAATCGTCGAATGCTATATCGACGACCTTGTGGTGAAAAGCAAATCATACGAGGAACATTTAGAGCATCTGAAGGTTGTGTTTCAACGCCTCCGGCAATACAACTTGAAGATGAACCCTCTCAAATGCGCGTTCGGAGTTTCCTCGGGCAAGTTCCTGGGATTTATCGTACGACACCGAGGCATCGAGATAGATCCGTTAAAAATTAAGGTAATTATGGAGATGCCCCCGCCAAGGACTCTTAAGCAGTTGCGGTCTCTCCAAGGGAAGCTCGCGTATATCCGGCGATTTATAGCCAATCTCTTAGGCAAGTGCCGTCCTTACAGTCACCTGATGAAAAAGGGAACCCCTTTCGTCTGGGATCACAAATGCCAAAGCGCGCTGGACGAAATCAAGCAATACCTGCAGAATCCGCCAGTGCTGGCTGCTCCGGTCAAGGGAAAACCCCTCATTCTGTATACAACCGCCCTTGAAGGTTCCTTAGGCGCGTTATGGGAACAGGAGAACGACCAAGGGAAGGAGAGAGCCCTCTACTATTTGAGTCGAGTTCTACTGGGGGCAGAAAGCAATTATTCTCCCATTGAAAAACACTGCCTAGCATTGATCTTCGTGATAACGAAGCTTAGGCACTATGCGTTGGCACATGAGGTCCATCTCATATCAAAAGTGGATCCTCTCAAGTATTTGATGTTAAAGGCCATTTTGACAAGGCGGCTCGCTAAATGGGCCTTGCTCTTGATGGAGTTCTCAATAACTTATCGACCTCTCAAGGCAGTAAAAGGCCAGGCCATCGCCGACTTCCTCACTGAACATCCGATACCTCCCGATTCTCCTTTGAACTGCGAATTGTCAGACGAACATGCGTTTGACACGATCTACGGGGGTGATACCCGGTGGGAACTTTACTTCGATGGAGTATCTTCCATGAAGAAGCGCAAACAAAGCACGCCCATAATCAAATCAGGGGTAGGCCTCATCTTCGTAACTCCACAAGGAGGGATAATGCGTTTCGCCTTCTCCTTAATAGAGCCGAGGACGAATAATAAAGCCGAATATGAAGCTTTGATAGCAGGTCTTGAGATCGCTATCGACATGGGAATCGAAAACCTCCTCATATACGGAGACTCCCAACTGGTCGTTAGTCAAATAAACGGCGACTACCAAACGTGCAAGCCAGAGTTGGTGAAGTACGGCGAGAGAGTACAGCAACTACTGACTCAAATCCCTTCCTACACCCTGGAAAGCATACCGCGTGCGGAAAATAGCAAGGCGGACGCATTAGCCAAGCTCGCTAAAGAACTGGCTGATGAAAACCTCGATGACGTAAGGATCGTTGTGCAAAGCCGTCGGGTTCTTGCACCGGCAGAAATATCTCCGGAGTCGTCCGAGGAAAAGGGAGCGACTGAGAAAATGGCTCTACAAGTAAACGACCAAGAAAAGGTTAAGGATTGGAGAGAAGTCTTTATAGATTACTTCAAATCCCGTCGAACACTTGAAGATGCGTCCTCAAAACATCAGCTCATGAAGCGAGCTCTATCTTTCGCCTTCGTCAATGATACTCTGTACAAGAGGTCATTTGATTCTTTGTGGCTAAGATGCCTGGGACCTGAAGAAGCAAGAAGAGTCGTCCAAGAAACTCACGATGGACTCTGTGGTTCTCACCAAGCCGGGCCGAAGATGAAGCTGAAGATCAAACGGATGGGTTATTATTGGCCCACGATGATCCAGGACTGCCTCGAATACGTGAAGCAGTGCTACTCGTGCCAGATTCACGGGGACTTCATCCATTAGCATCCGAATCTGCTACATCCGACAATGGCTAGCTGGCCGTTCGAAATGTGGGGGACTGACATAATCGGCCCCATCGAACCAGCATTGTCCAGAGGACATCGGTTCATTCTGGCGACAACTAATTACTTCTCCAAATGGGCAGAAGCAGTACCGCCGAGGGAAGAGAAGACGGAGAATATCCTCCATTTCTTCAAGACACACGTCATTTATCGGTTCGGCACTCCGCGACGGATCATCTCCGATAACGGGCCAGCCTACAGAAGCCACAAGATCGGCCGCTTTGCACAACAACATAACATAGACTGGAGATACTCTTCGGTTTATAATCCCCGAGCTAACGGTCTAGCTGAGGCTTTCAACAAGACCTTGACGAAGATCGTGAAAAAGACGGTGTCACGAAATAAGAAAGACTGGCACGAGAGACTGCAAGAAGCTCTCTGGGCGTATCGAACTACGTTCAAGACGACCACGAACACAACGCCGTACACGTTGGTATTCGGTACAGAAGCGGTACTCCCCCTCGAGATAGAGCTACCCTCCCTACGAGTGGCAGTTCACTACGAGCTAACGGACGAAGAAAACGCTCACTTTCGGCTTGAGGAGCTCGATGCCCTTGATGAAACCCGGCTCATGGCGCAACAAAATCTGGAGGCTTATAAAGCAAAGATGACACGCTCATACGAGAGATTGACTAGGACGAGAACATTCCGCCAAGGCAAACTCGTGCTAGTGGTTAAAAGACCTATGATCCCTAATCGCGCTAAGCGGGGGAAATTCGAGCCGAACTATGAAGGCCCATATATCATAGACAAGGTCTACCAGGGCGGAGCGTATCTACTTATGGACATGCATTGCGAAAGGCCCTTCAGGCCAATAAATGGTCGCTTCCTGAAAAAATACTATGCCTAACGATTCACGGCCTAGGTAAATGATATATGACGACGACTATGTCCGCTCGCTATCTTCCTAAGCCTAAACTCTGTAAGTAGTGAACGGCTTCCTTAACAGCGGACCGAAATGTCCTTAAACTAACATCGGACTGAAACGTCCTTAAACTAACAACGGACCGAAACGTCCTTAAACTAACGATGGACCGAAATGTTCTTAAACTAACAACGGACCGAAACGTCCTTAAACTAACGACGGACCGGAACGTCCTTAAACTAACAACGGACCACTATGTCTTAAAACTAGCTGTTGATCGAGATGTCGATAAACTACGGTGGATTGCAGCATCCCAAAGCTGATACGAAACAAAAAAAAGAATAAAAAAAATAAAGAAAAACGGTATGTCCATAAGCAAAATGGGCACGGATGAAAACTCGAAAGGGCTCCGTGAGTAAAAACAGCAGGGCTACTGGCGAGTGTTTGTGAAAACCCGAAAGGGCGCAATCTCGTTAAAAGACACTTGCAAGGTCCTCTCGACTTTGTAAGGAGAAACCACCTGCGTGAGATCCTTACGACTCACAAGGGAGCAACACACTTAGGGATCCCCATGATCCCTAAGGAGAAATCACACTTGCGAGATCCTCACGACTCGTAAGGAGAACCCTCTTATGAGACCCTCACGGCTCATAAGATTCAAAAGTCTTAAGCTACAGGGATCTGAACCTGTTCTTAAGCAGCCTCCACAACCTCCAATACTGCCCTACAAGCGGCTCAATGCCGACCCTTGTATACAATCCACGGGCGCGAACAAACATTTCCCTAACGAAGTCCCATCCATGACTAGGGATATGTCTATATGGTGAACAACCCTTGTAAGTCCTCTCGATTTATAAGGAGAAAACCCTCTTGTAAGATCCTTACGGCATACAGGAGAACATGCACTTAGGAGTCCTCACAACTCCTAAGGAGAAAACAGACCTACGAGATCCTCATGACATGTAGGGAGAAATACCTTCATGAGACCCTTACGGCTCATGAAGTCAAAAGCCTTAGTCGACAGGATCCTAACCCTGTTTACTAAGCCACCTTTGTTCGACATCGAAAAAGGCAAATGATGATTCGCTCCTGGCAATATCCAAGTAGTAGCGGTGCTGATGCTGAAATCGGTGTCCAATCCCAAGCTTGCAGCAAAAAACCAGCAAGCCACATATGCATACGAAATAGCCGAAATGATGGGGCAACTTGCAGACAAACTCAGCAAGTAAAAATATATGCATGCAAAATAGCCGAAATGATTGGGGAACTCGCAATAAAAAGCAGCGAGTAAAAATAAAAATAAAATAGCCGAAATGATTGGGCACCGCGAAAAATAGCCGAAATGATTGGGCAACCGCGACCTTCGCGATATAAAAGCTGAAATGATAGAGCATCGCGGAAAGAATTGAAAAATAAAAATGAAATTTTTGCCCTACAGGTGATATCATGTCAATCCCTGTATACAATCCAGGGGCGCAAACAAAGAGGGAATCACATCCTCCCTCCCCAAACTTCATCACAAGGAGAGGCCAAATCTCAATGGTTCATAGACAGCCTAAAGATCATCTCAACATTCATCTCATTACGACAGACACAACATCAAGCAAAACGGAACAGCGGCAATTCCTAGTTCCATGACTCGGCAGTACACAAATGACCGAGAGTCAAACTCCGACTCCGTGAAATGCGGATAAAGTCAACCCTTCCTGGTCCTCGCAGAACACGGTAGTGAACCCGTGATAAGCATCCAGAGCAAAATTCCTGGTTACGTGGAACGCGGCTTATGTCAATCCTGACCCCATGGGAAACGTCCAGAGAGGATCCTGGTCCTCGCAGAGCACGGCAATGACCCCGTGTGAAGCATCCAGAGCGGAGCCTAGTCCTTGCAGAACACGGCAGTGAACCCGTGGGAAGCATCCAGAGCAAAATTCCTGGTTACGTGGAACGCGGCTTATGTCAATCCTGACCCTGTGGGAAACGTCCAGAGTGGATCCTGGTCCTCGCAGAGCACGGCAATGACCCCGTGTGAAGCATCCAGAGCGGAGCCTGGTCCTCGCAGAACACAGCAGTGAACCTGTGAGAAGCATCCAGAGCAAAATTCCTGGTTACGTGGAATGCGGCTTATGTCAATCCTGATCCCGTGGGAAACGTCCAGAGCGGATCTTGGTCCTCGCAGAGCACGGCAATGACCCCGTGTGAAGCATCCAGAGCGGAGCCTGGTCCTCGCAGAACACGGCAGTGAACCCGTGAGAAGCATCCAAAGAAAAATTCCTGATTACGTGGAACGCGGCTTATGTCAATCTTGACCCCGTGGGAAACGTCAAGAGCGGATCCTGGTCCTCGCAGAACACGGCGGTGAACCCGTGAGAAGCATCCAGAGCAAAATTCCTGGCTACGTGGAACACGGATTATGTCACTCCTGACCCCGTGGGAAACGTCCAGAGCGGATCCTGGTCCTCGCAGAGCGCGGCAATGACCCCGTGTGAAGCATCCAGAGCGGAGCCTGGTCCTCGCCGAACACGGCAGTGAACCTGTGGGAAGCATCCAGAGCAAAAATTGGACTGTGAGGTCCTTAAACTCACGGACTATGATGTCCTTAACCTCGACCATGATGTCTTAAAACTAACATTGGACTGTGGGGTCCTTAAACTCATGGACTATGATGTCCTTAACCTAGACCGTAATGTCTTTAAACTAACATCGGACTGTGGGGTCCTTAAACCCATGGACTATGATGTCCTTAACCTCGACCGTGATGTCTTAAAACTAACATTGGACTGTGAGGTCCTTAAAACTCATGGACTATGATGTCCTTAACCTCGACCGTGATGTCTTAAAACTAAACAACGGACTGTGGAGTCCTTAAATCCACGGACTATGATGTCCTTAACCTCGACCGCGAGGTCTTTAAACTACGATATCCTGGAAAACGTCCAGAGCGGAGTCTGGTCCTCGCAGAACACGGCAGTGAACCCGTGGGAAGCATCCAGAGCAATTTCTGATTCCGTGAAATGCGGATGATGATAACCTCACCCATCACTTGCGGGTCCTCATGAATCGTAAGGGAGAAAATTCGCTTGTGAGATCCTTACGACTCGCAAGAGAAAAACATACTTAGGAATCCTCACGATTCTTAAGGAGAAATTACACCTACGGGATCCTCTCGACCGGTAGGGAGAAAATTCTTTATGAGACCTTCACGGCTCATAAAGTTGAAAAGTCTTAGGAGGCGGATCTTAACCCTGAATCCTAAGGCATCGTTGTCCTGCAGAGAAATTGAGATAGACTAGCCACAGAATACATTCAGTCAAAATGGACACACCATTGAGAAGAAAAATATGTCTTTTATTCATGAACCAAAATAGATACAAAGTACAATTCGTGAAAGAACAAAAATATACTCTCATTCAGGAGTATGTACAAAAGAAGAATAAAGAAATAGATATACAAGTCTTCAGGTCGGTGGGCGATTTAGCAGATTGGTCAGCTCATCCCTCTTTCACTGGGCCTCGTCTTCGTGATTCAGTATCGCCAGAAGACGGGCCTCCGCCTGAGCCTGCTGGCTCTGATACGAGGCAAGCCGGCCTTCGAGCTTTTTCTCAGTAGCCTTGTGAGCCTCAACCCTTTCACGAGTGAACACGACGGCTTTGTCGATGGCCACCACCTCCTTGATGGCCTCTTGCAGCACTCGCCAGAGTTCATACGCTTTGTTGACCTTGGCCTGGAGCTCTACTAGCCCTTTAGAAGCCAGCTCCCTCTCCGAAAATTTGCGGCCAAGCCTCTTCTCGCACGACACCATGTTCGCCGTGCACCGCCTCAATCAGCCCCCACAAGCTCGCCTTTGCAGCTAGAACCTCTAAGGAAAGGCGTGTAGATTCAAGAATATGCAAGCAAAACTCGGTTTCAACGATGATACTTAATCCAGAATAAACACAAACCACTTGATATGGGAAGCAACAAGGAAAGCCCAGGATATATATCCCATCAAGCATACATGTGAAACTGTATGAACAGAAATGAGATTTAAAAAAATGCGCATGCAACATAACGATGATGCTCACAATTAAAGAGAATTTCCATGGAAAAATATGGAACTCATTTACGCAAGTAAGACGCACATACGAGTACCCGGCAAACATGAAAATTCAATAGAAAAGCATACAGCAGTCAAAGATAAAAAGAGTACATCGATTTAAGCATACTACACTACCGGGAAAAGGTCACCAAACAAAGGATCAGTGGCACAAGAGTTAACAAAACAAAATGCAAAATTTTCTAACTCCCTCTCTGCCTTCTCCAACACATCGAAACGACGATTCTCACGAGGAGTGGCTTCCCACCGATCAGCGCCGTGTTCATCCGCAAAGGCAGACATAATGGCCCGTCGGGCTCTTATCTGGCTCAACAGACGGACCGAGCAGTCTTTCAGAGCCTGAGTAATCAGGCACGTCTCGTAAAAACACTCGAGCTTGTCTTCAACCGCATCAAGGATCGCCAGGGTCATCTCTGCTGGGTGAGGAGGGATGTCAGCGAGCACGGCAGCGAGAATCATCCGGAACCAAATGGATCCATTGGAAGAGGGGACCCCCTACGGATCAGGAGTTCATATGTCGCCGAGTCACATTCGTCGTCTGTGAGAAGGGGATCCACCAGTCGGGCTGCAAAGCGAGGAATCATCTCCTCAATGGGTACTTCCCATGGTTGTCGACGAGTATGGGGACGGTTGCAAGCCATAGCACTCAATTGTCTCTTCAAGATAAATTACCCTAAAGTTGTATTTGGAGTTCTCTATGAAGGGAGAAGGAAAACTACGGCTTCAAGTTATAAAGGGAAGCATTAAATGCTGTACACGGAAGATACTACATGATGGAACTATTTCCAAGGCCCAGAAAAAGGGAAGGAATTGGAAATCAAAGAGATGGAACTATTTTCAAGGCCCCTTTTTTGCATCTAATGTTGTGCACAGAAAATATGGCATGAAAAACGAAACAATCCCATCAATAGAGCACCACGCGCAGGGCACGTGATCACACACCTTGGCATATACTGAGAATTGAAATCATGTCATGCGTGAATAACACGTGAGTGGATGCCGATGTGAGATCAAAATCCCCAACAGTGCCTCACATGCAAAACATGTGAGCAACAACAACAATATGACAAAATTTCATAAAAGAGGCATGCAAACACAAAAGGGGAAGGAAAGACTTAACATTCATATTTTGAAAATTCATACAAAAAATAAGAGAAAACAATTACAATGGCAAGACCTCAGATCCAGGGTATGGATTGAGGAACTCAAAAGTGACTTTGTCCAGAATCTTCCAGGCATTTCGAACCATCCTAGTATGCTTTCTTTCGCGATCACAAGCGTCGGGATCCTCATGGATGTCCTCCACCCTCCGATAGGCAGCAAGTATGGCCGGCTGTTGAAAAGCCTGATGCAGGAGATCAATAAGATTGTCTCGCCTTCTCTTCGAGATTAGGCTCATCAGATACACCGAATGCACTTTATCCTTGGCGGCATCCAATGCCCCAAGCGGTATGCCAGTACAGAATAGAGGGAGCGCCTCCCAGATCGCCCTCACGATGAGTTTCAAAAGAGGAGAGCGACGAGGGAGTGGTCGATCGTTGTACTCGTCGAAGCGGCTCATGATCTCAGCATACTGAGCGTTGGTGAACTCCTGGTTCTGGCTGCGGCCCAGTGCACGAATGTCTCCGTAAGAAATGATTTCATCAAGATCATACAAATGGGCATCCATAGTATCTGAAATAAAGATCATGAGAATTTAATGAATAAGCCAATCAAGAAGAATACTTGTCTAGATGAACAGTGGATTTCAAATGACCCTACACATTCCCCTAAAAAGAAATCCATCTTGGACTCTGTGACAAATCAAACAGAATCAAGGGAATTAAATTCCTAGAAAGCAACATTGCAACCTTCTCCTTCTCAGTTGTGAAGAAGACAACTCACGGCAAGAAAACCCAAGGAGTTCTATGGGAAGAACTAAGTTCTTCATAGGAATTAAATTCCTTGTTAAAAAAGGGGAATTAAATTCCCAGTGACATTTTTCAGAGCTAAAGCTTTTGGAGATGGAATTAAGTGCCAAGGGAAAGACAACCGCCACCATTAGCCCCCTGAAGATCAGAGAAACCTTAAAGGGTCTGTTGATTGAAGATTGAATGGTTTTCTCTTTAGTTTAAAGAAACTTAAAAATGGGTTCTTGTTAAAAGGGAAAACCCTTGGTGTGGATTTAAAATCCAGTGGAGATTTCTGCGAAAGTTCTTCGTTCGTTCAAGATTATTACCTGAGGAAAAGGAATCTGTCAACAGAGTTAAACTCTGGAAAATTCTTGAAGCAGAGAACTAAGCTCTGGAAAGGAGAATTAAATTCTCAAAAAGGAAAAAAGTTACAAGGAAGAAGATAAGCAAGAGTGGAGGCGCTTCTGAAGAGACCCCTGCATTTATAGGATGTGATGAAAATGCTTCATCTCCCCGATTCCCTAGATGGATCCAACGGTCACAAAAGTAACAGCGTTGCACTCACGTGCAGACACGTGAGAGCAACGCTGTGGGGGCATTTGTTTCCTGATTATAAATCAGGAATTACCTCAATGAGGTATCACGTGTTCATACGTGACCAATGGTCACGTGATGACACGTCATGGTTAAAATCTCATCAAACAGAAATGAAAACAAACGGCTGAAAGATGACTCAATTGGGGGTCACGTGCTCACGCGTGACTAAGGGTCACGTGCCAGCACGTGACAGGCTTTAGAAGCCTTACAGCTTAATAGAATTTAATTATAAAAAGTCAGGAATTACCTCAATGAGGTATCACGTGCTCACACGTGACCAATGGTCACATGATGATACGTGATGGTTAAAATCTCATCAAACAGAAATGAAAATAAGCGGCTGAGGAAAGGACTTAATTGGGGGGTCACGTGCTCACACGTGACCAGGGGTCACGTGCCAGCACGTGACAGGCTTTGAAAGCCTTACAGTTTAATAGAATTAAATTCTAAATGCCTCTAAATCTTTCCAAATGGAAATAGGGTTACGGGGAGCCGTTGGATTAAAAATCCATGGGTGATTAAAAATCACCAACTTAAGGAAAAATCCTAAACAAGGAAAGATCTCCCCAAATCTCACCGAAATAACAAACAGAATATGTTTGGATTAAAAATCCAACGGTGAATAAAATTCACTGAATGATCTAAAGGATCATATTAATTATGAAAACAAATTAAATCTTTCAATGAAAGATTTATTAAACAAATTGATTCTTTTCCTTCTCCTATAAATAGGAGCCAAGAATAAAAGAAAAGGAGGTTTTTTTCTCTTCTTGGAGAGATAGAGTTTTGGAATCTTGAAATTTCAGAGAGAAAAGAAAGGAGAATTTAATTCTCAAAAAAAAGAAAAGAAAACCCTATGTGAGAAAACAAAGGGAATCAAAACTTCAAATAGAGAATCTCAAAATCTAAGAGTTTAACTCTTCTGCAAAAGAACTTATTTCTTCCTCTAGTTAAAGATCTGCAGAAGCACATCTCCCCATAGATTTAGAATTTAATTCTCATCGGGTTGAGATCCTACCATGCAGACCCAGAACATAGAGGGAGGATTGAGTTCAGAGAATTTAATTCTCCCAAATTTATTGGAATTTAATTCCTACAAGATATATTAGGGTTTAAACCCTATCTGAGAATTTAATTCTCTCAAGATTTACAGGAATTTAATTCCTTCAAGATATGAAATTTAGGTTTAAACCCTATCTGAGAATTTAATTCTCCAAAATTATAGGAATTTAATTCCCCGAAAACAGAACTAAGGTTTAACCCTAATTGAGAATTTAATTCTCTCAAATTCATGGGAATTTAATTCCTCTAAAAGAAATTAGGGTTTAACCCTACATAAGAATTTAATTCTTTCACAATAGGAATTTAATTCCTCATAAGTCATAATTAGGATTTAACCCTACCGAGAATTTAATTCTTAAAGATAAAGAGAATTAACAGATCTTCATACATACAAAGAACTAAGGTCATGTGGCCCCACGTGACCCCTGAAAAGATCTCAAAAAATGAGAAGGAAAAGGCTCTGAGGCAATGCCTCACGTGCTCCCACGTGACCTCCAAAACACTGAAGATCAAAGCGAATGAAATGAAGGCTTTGGGCGCTCTCACGTGTTCCCACGTGACCCCTTAGTAAATGCTTTAACAGTCAGCGCATAAATCCCCATCACGTGTCAACACGTGATGCTCAAAATAAAAATAAAAAGTGTTTAACACTTAATTGCAAGACAAAGTAAAGGGATCTGGTCCCACCTTTGGGCGCCCACACGTGTCCACACGTGACCCCTCTTTCTTTAGTGTTTAACACTAATTTAAAGATTATATTTCCAGTGTTTAACACTGATTGTTTTCTAGTGTTTAACACTAAATTGAAGATTATATTTCCAGTGTTTAACATTGATTGTCTTTTAGTGTTTAACACTAATTTGAGAGTTCTATCTCCAGTGTTTAACACTGCTGTTCTCTAGTGTTTAACACTACTTTTAACCAAATTGGTTAATTTTCCAAAGGCAAATCTCCCCTTCAAATGAGCCTCAAAATCCAGAACTATAATGTTTAAGTGCTCGGCCTAAGACAAAATGTCATCAGAGCCTTCAAACTCTTGTTTAGCATTGCTAAATGATGTGGGCTTGGACCGAGACAAATGTCTAAAGGTCCAGCATTTGAAATCTAATTGGACTTAGCCCAAGTTGGCCATAAGTCCTCAATTCAGACTTAACTGAGCCCATGTGCTCATAATATAATTAATTGATCCTAGCTCCAAATCGGACTACAGATCACTTAATCCACCCTGGTTCAAGGGTACATCTCTTCACTCCTTTGATATTTGTCGTTGTAATTCCTCAACATCTTCAAAGAGGTGACGGGTCCCAACGACCACACATTTCACAGACTATGATGTCTTTAAACTGGACTGTGGGGTTCTTAAACTCATGGACTATGATGTCCTTAACCTCGACCGTGATGTCTTTAAACTAATATTGGACTGTGGGGTCCTTAAACCCATGGACTATGATGTCCTTAACCTCGACCGTGATGTCTTTAAACTAACACCGGACTGTGTGGTCCTTAAATCCACAGACTATGATGTCCTTAACCTCGACCGTGATGTCTTAAAACTAATATCGGACTGTGAGGTCCTTAAACTCATGGACTATGATGTCCTTAACCTCGACCGTGATGTCTTTAAACTAACATTGGACCGAGATGTCCTTAAACTAACAACGGAACGTAATGTCCTTAAACTAATTATCGACCGCAATGTCACTAAACTAAACAATAGATCCCAATTGCTCTCTTGTTGGATCTAAACGATCCCGTTAAGTCGATCTTAGTCTAAAATTAGACTAACGTATCCTTAACAAACGTTTAAGTTGATCTTAGTCTCAAATGAGGCTAACGTATCCTTAAACCCAAACCCCCCAAACCCAAATCTATGAAAGATACGGATTTGGACTAGTCCACGCCCTACGGGCGACAACATAAATTAGTCTCCGTATACAATCCACGGGCAACCAAACACAAAACAAACACCCACGACACGAAGTGACCATCTGGAGAAGGAGAAAATTGTTACCGCGACGCGGTAGCGTAATTAACTATAGGGGCTTGCGCCTGCAGGGAAGAGCGTCCCCACAATCAAAAACCCCTCACCGTGAGGGGGAATCTGACGAAGTCTGCTACATCGGCCGCATCCCTTTAAACCTTCGATATATGGTGCCATAAATCAACTTGGCATCTTCGGAGAGGTGGACGGATAGCACCAATTAGCATCTGCCCCGAATTTCAGGCAAAACGTCTGTCTTGCGCGTCTTTCTGAGGGGAACATATATCTTGAAGTAATGGATTATGAGTTATGGTGTTTAAACATGTTATTTAATGTAAACACGGTAATTCTATTTAACATGTTGTTCTATATATATCATGGCAAAATAACATGAGCATAGTATAGCATGGCCGTGTAGTGTAGGTATAGTGAATATGAACTGAATGTAAATGTCCTAAAAGGTCTTTATATGGGTAAAAGTAACTAACGTGAGTTCAATGGTGAATTTCAACCAATCTCAAGAGTGTTCTTGCACCCAACAGGCTGTAATCCAGGGGTAAAAAACCACGATCCCGAATCAAGGGTTAATAACGGGACTTCAACCTAGTGTCAAAATATTCCAAACTCAACAGGCTATAATCCAGGAGTGAGAAAACACGGGACCTCATGATAGCTTAGTTGTATTAGTAGACATGGATTCATGATGTAGGGGGACTCCTGAGATTTCATTGGATTCACACATGAACTACCCCAACACCCCGTGTATTCTAGGTTACAGTTAAATTACCAGCCTTGCTCGAATCCACGAATACATCAAGTTGCAAGATTGAGTTCATGTCAATATCAAGTAGTCGTGTCAAGTGTTCATATATTCATGTCAAATTGTATTCATGGTTCGAGTCAAGTCAGTTTCAATAGTAGCCATTGTGTTCTGGTATTCATGTTAAGTTCATGTCAAGTCCTAGTATTCTAACATTCAAGTTTTGAGATATTCAAGTTCAAGTGTTCTGATTTATGATCAAGTATTCAAGCTTGTGTTTGATTTTAGATTCTGGTTTGCGTTTGGATTCTGGTTTGAGTTAAAATCTTATGACAAGGACTTTGTTCTTGTAATATGTTACGTTCGGGAGTAATCGGCAGCTGCTGCACATGAATGGCAGGATTTATGTTTTTTCCCAAAACAATTGCCATTTATAACTCCGTTAAGTTGTTAAACCTAAATAGACAAGCGCCCACTTTCTCTGGCTCCCTGGGGCTCAAGAGAATTGATCCCGCTTAAACGTATATTAATCTAGAGTTCTTAGTATTGTTTACATATCTCGAGGGGGTTTTATGAAAAATACTTTAATATAGTTTAAAAATAAATCTCGAGAGTGATTTATAATATTCAGGGTTTTCATGAGCAAGTATTTTAATTATTGGGGTATTTTAATGATAAATACCTAGCTTTTAAAAGTTTAGTGTATTTTTATGAAAATTAGCTCTTTTTTGTAACTTGATGGTATTTTATTATCATTTTAATCTTTCATTTAAAAAAATATAGTTTCATAATATGTTTTTATTGAAAACACGGATTTATAATTTTTATATAATTTTTCAAAAAATTATTTTTGTTCAGAAAAGTCGCATTTCTTAAAAGCCGTATTTTATTTTCTTTCGAGATTGAATACTCCGTGAGGAGTTCTGCATCTCGCTCTATTATCCTAAGGATGTGCGATAATTCGGACTATCCATTAGTGGGTCCTCTAACGAGAGTTGTAGAGACGTATTTGCCAAGGATTACAAAATACCGCTTTAAAAGAAACCCGATTTTGAAAAGATGTGGTATTTTAATGAAAAGTTATTATTTGAACCAACTACACACATATATAGATATCGTGCTATGAAACAAAATGTGCGTGTGGGATAGGTCGTTACCCCGTGAAGTTTTTCTAAAGGTATTGTTTTAACAAAAATCGAAAAGAGGGTGATACTAAAGTTCAAGGCATTTTAATGAAAAAGTTCGTTTATGTTTATTTCACACGACAATTTTGGTTAAACTCGAAGGTAAACATTTGTAATTAAAGTTATAAGTAGGGTGGTAACATTAGTTTGACCAAAATATAAAGGAAAAGGAAATATCAAGTTTTAAAAGAAAAGTATCGGAAATAACTCTACTTTACCGATATATGTTTAGGAGATGAATTGAGATGAAAAGAAAGAGAGATGAGGGGGAATTACGGTTTAGTAATATCGAGAAAAGGGTAAGGAAGAAGGGAGGGGGCTTCGTGGCGTCGCAGGAGATCCGGAAATGGCTATGATCTTCGATGGAAAAAGCTTGGTTGCTAACTCCACTTGACTCCACTTCCATTTAGGAACTTTTAGAATGATTTTGATAGAAATTTTCAGAATGAAGTGAAGCTAGGGCATAGGGTGGTATTTATAGTGAAAAATTAAGGTTTGTGAATTAAAAATGTGGATTAAAAGGATTTAAATAGTGTTAAATGGTGAGTTGAAGAGACTCTGTTTGATTGCAAGAAAATCAAACAATGCAGGGGAGTTGAAGGGAGTTGAAAAGACGAGCGTGGAAAGCACGGAGGAGATTGGAGCTATATAGACCGTCGGCGCCGGCCATCTAGGGCTTTTGTGTCACGCCCCGCTTCCCAGTAGACGGAAATGGTGACGTGGCAAGCCCGCGACGTATTTATTTCGAGAGGTCATTTCCCGGAATAAATACGCTAAGCGTAATGGAGCAATATAAAATGACAAGAAATAGACATGAGATTTAAACTTCAACAACTTTATTTACATTCAACATGAAGCATTTACAATACATGAGTTCAACTGAAAGAAAAAACAATACAAGAAGATAAATGCCTAAACAGGTGGCATATATAAACTGAAAAAATAGCTGGTCTAGTCATGAGTCGTGATCTTGTTTTGCTCCTCCTCGGTTGTCTCGCCCCGCTTCCCAGTATACAGGAAGAGGACGCGACGAGGCCGCCACGTATTTACTCTGAAATAAATACGCTAAGCGTATCTAAGCAATATAAATAAAAATGCACAAGAGACAAACGATATAATTGAACATCAACTTTATTTATTAACATTCTTTCTGTACAATAGAATGAATTCTTGCTTGCTGGTTGTACTGCTTCCTTTAGCTGCTCCGGTATCGGCATCGGCAGCTGAGCTTGAACTACGAGATCGCCCCAAGGACGCCTTCGGCATCCAACATGAAAAAGTAAATATATCTGAATGAAAGTAATGCCTAAACAGTGGAATAACAGGAATGGAAATACAGAATGTAAAGGAAATGTACAAGTGTAACTACAGCTCGGGATCTTCAATAAACTGGTCCAAGTCTTCGGCGCTGAGCTCGATCTCTTAAAGGTCCGAAACACCTGACGATATTATAAGAAGAAGAAAGAGAATGTTGTCAGCGAACAAATCGCTCGGTAAGTCCCAAAGATAAGGGAGACATAGAATAAACAGAGAGTAAGAGAGAGTGTGTACCTTTTAAAGTTGTATTATATTGTTATAATATTGTATTTAGTGTTAACGCTGTTGTTTGTAACTTGGTACATAAGAATACCAGTGTATACGAGAGGAGTCTCACTTGCCCCGGAGACTAAGGTATCAGGAACTCAAGAAACTGTTTATACCACGGTACAACAGCAAAGGAATACAGGTTAGGTGTCTTATGGTTGCGGTCTCGTGCCACTTCAAACACCTTCCGTACCAATCTACCCCTTAAACCCCGCGATGTCTTGTTTGTATTATTGTATTGTTTGAATTGCAAATGTTTTGTTTGTACGGATTTGTAAATGTAAATGGAAGACTTGTATTGCCTTGTAATATAGATTGTATAATTGGATGACTTGCTGAAACCATGATGTCAGTAAATGGAAGTAACTGGAGAATCATGGATATAACTGGAGAATCATGTAAATGGACGTATATCCATGGTTCAGTTCGGTCAATATAGATTGAATATATGGATTCATGGATTCATATTGAATTGTAATATTGTAGATTGTACTTGAATCATATTCAAGTCAGATTATTTATAATGAGACTCGGTCTGAGTCAGAATAATTAGAAAGAGAAATTTAAGTCCTGAATTAGGTTTTGATGTTATCGGTAACCGCTGCACATGGGCGGCAGGATTTGCCTTTTTCAAAGACGATTACCTTGTTGATAACACCGTTGTTAAGTTGTCTACCTTAAATAGGCAAGCACCCACTTCTCCGGCTCCCTGAGGCTCAAGAGATTGGTCCCGCTTAAACCTATGTTTACTAGGGTCCTTAGGGTAATTTATAGAACTTGAGGGGTTTTTATGTAAAAATACTTTTGTATAATTTTCAAAATACACCCCAAGTATTTAATTGTCGTCTTTAAAGTTTTTCATAGATGTAGATTTTATATATGTGATATTTCTAGTGATTAAAACCTAAATATATGGTATTTATTTATAATGTTGAACTTGTATGGAATTGCATAGTGTTTTCATGTAAAATGATTCTTATGATTTAGAAAAGTTTGAATATTTATATTATCACAAAATAGATATTTTGATGATACATACATACATACATACATACATACATATATATATATATATATATATATTTATATAAAATAATTTTAATTTATTATATTTCTAGAAATCTCATTTTCTTAAGATATTTATTTTTCTAAATCTCTCGAGACTGAATGCTCCTTGCGGAGGTCTGCATCTCGCACTACTAAGCCCGAGAATTTACGATAATCCGCACCATCCCGAACGGGTTCCCCAAAATGGGTTGTAGCGGCGCTTTGCAAAGATTTTTGTAAAATACATAATCTTGTAGAAAACGGTTTTAATAGTAAATGGTATTTATATGTAAAGTTTCGTTTTCCCGTATTCTATATTCCCGAAAGGTATTGTGCTATGTTTCATATGAGTGTTGTGAGAAGGTGGGTCATTACCTCGTGATCTAATTAAAAGTATAGCAAAATTAATGATGTTTTAAAGTAGAAAGTAAATTACATGGTATTATAGTGAAAAAGAGCGGTAAAAGTTACAAAATGAAATATTTTGCTATGAAACTTGTTCAACATATTTTGTTAATGATTAATAGTCAAGATGTAAGAGTTTAATATAGTTGTGTTAAGGAAAAATGAACTTTATAAAGAAAACCGAATCGGAAGTCGGATTTAACTCCACTTCCGTCGGGTTTTAGAAAAAGAACTTTTTAGAATAGCAAAGGGAAGAGGGAGGTGCGACTTACGGGTTTAGAGTCAAGAGAAGAGGGAGAGGAAGCGGTAGGAGGCGCCGGTGCGTCGTTTCGTCGCCGGGAGCTCCGAGGATCGTCGTCGGAACATCGCCGGAGTTTCGCCCTTCGCTAACTCCACTTGTACACAAAAATTTTAGAGAGTTTTCTTGAGAGTTTGGACAGAATTATGAGTGAGGGGTGTGTGTTTAGGGATGGTATTTATAAGGTAAAGTTAGGGTTATGGTAGGTGAAAGGATGTGAAGAAAAAATGTATTAAATTGTATTAAAAATGGTTTAATTGGGTTTTAAAGAGTTCTGTTCATGTACAGGAAATTTAAAGTATACAGTGGTACTGGGAAGATAGAGAGGCACAACTCCCAAGAAGACAACTCGGTGTTTTGAGGTGAATCGGTCGGCGACGGCGGGCCGAGTCAGCCGCGCCGCCGGCCCGATCCGACCGAGTCACGCCGAGTCATGGGTCCACGTGTCTCTTGGCGATTTGTCTACCCTCCTGGGCCAGTTTGTTTTATATGTGACGTGGAGTTTTTACGATTTATGCACGTGTAGACCCTTCGAATTCTAAAAATTTAAAAGAAAACAATATTAAAAATAATGTGGGGGATGGGATTTGAACTCTGGCGCTTTGGTTCAGCAGTGCAAGGTCTTACCAATGAGCTACAAGCTCCTTCTTGCTATTAAAAAGAAAAACAAACTTATAACTTGTGCTCAGGCAAAAGTATCCCTTTCTGTATTTTTTGAAAAATTTATACAGAAAGTTGTACATGAAGTTTAGGGTTGTTACATTCTACCCTCCTTATAAAAATTTTGTCCTCGAAATTTGTAAAAGGAAAGTGTAACAGATTCAAGGACATTTTGGTGACTGGAGTACTGATAGTGGATGAAAAATAACAAAGTGATACAAGGGTTTTAAAAATATGAAAGAGACTTACTAGTGTTACCTTTGTCAACTCGCTCGGCTTCTACGGCTGCTAAAGTGTAAGCCTGTCGCCGTGGCGCATTCCTCCTAACTGTAGGCACATTCCTCTGTCATCGAGGCATGTTCCTCAGTGCCTGATGGAATTGGCGATTTGGCTGTGCAGGAAATCCAAGTGGAGGTGGTGCTGGGAGTGCGGGACGAGTTGCAGGAGTCTGGATAGCTGGTCGCTGCGGGTAGTTGGTGGGTATGTGAGCTGAGTTGTATCTATATGGACAGGTCTCAATTCTGTGATTGGACGCACCAAAAACTAGGCACAGGACTTTTGCGCGTCTACAATCCTTTATCAAATGTCCATCTCTCTTGCAATGGAAACAGAAATCTGGTCTTGACTGGTTATTGGGTTCTTCAGTTCTCCTGGGTTCGAACGATGGCCTGGAAGAGGCTCATCGTGCCATTTGAGTGGCAGGGCGTTTCAAACCGGCAGATTGAGGTCTGCCCTTCCTCTTTACTACTGTCTCGTATCTTCGGTCAGCCTTCAAAGCCAAATCATGGGTTGGGAAATCCCCTGTTGCTAGAGCAGCTTGGATTTCCGGGTCCAACTCTTGCTGAAATCTTCTAGACCTGATCTCAACAGTCGGTATGAGATGGGCCGCAAACCTGTTACGGTCTTGTGTTAGCTGTGTAGTATGTGATATTTTGAAAATTGAATTTATTAAGACATTTCTTACCAACTGAGCATGGTGAACTCAGCGTCATACTCATCTATTGATTTGGTCCACATCGAACCTTGTTGCAGATGGATGAACTGCTGTTCCATGTCGAATCTGGTAGTCTCAGGGAAGTACTTTCCGTCGAACATGTCTCGGAAAGTCTTCCATTCAATGGGTTGATCAGGGCGGCTTTCTTCCGCCTTCCACCAGACCCGTGCATTGTCCGTGAGCTGCAACTTTGCAACACGAACCCAAGCTATCTCTGGCACTTGTGCTGCCGCCAGATCATCTTCAATGCTCTGAGTCCATTCCTCAGCTTCCAGCGGGCACTCTTTTCCCGAAAAGTTCTTGGGGTGCAGTGCCCAGAATTGCTTCACCACAGGTACTTCTGCTTCTGGACGGTTCAAGAGAATAGCAGCATGTTGCTGCTGTCCTTCCAGGAGGCTGCGGATTTCCTCAAGCAGAACTGTCTGCTTGTTGATCGGAGCAGCTACGGCAGGTGTGAATGGTAGTGGTGTAGGTGTGTTGTTGACATTGGTGCTTGTGTTGTTCGGGAAATCCATTACCTTGAAGAAAATTTTTAGGTTAGGACAGATTCAAAGTATATGGAATGATAAGATTCAAGGAATATGAATTGTAAAGAATATTTTAGTTACTGGTTCTTGTGTTATATTACTTAGGTTGTTCACGCAGAACAGAACTGCATGGTATTGTTCCATACAGCTCGGACCTGCATGGGCCACCAACAAAACCTGTCACGCCCCGCTTCCCAGTGTACGAGCAGAGAACGCGACGAGGCCGCTACGTATTTACTCTGAGGTAAATACGCTAAACATATCTAAGCAATATAAATAAAAATGCACAAGAGACAAAAGATATAATTGAACAGCAACTTTATTTATTAACATTCTTTCTGTACAATGCATGAAAAAGTAAATACATCTGAATGAAAACAATGCCTAAACAGTGGCATAACAGGAATAAAAATACAGAATGTAAAGGAAATGTACAAGTGTAACTACAGCTCGGGATCTTCAATAAACTGGTCCAAGTTTTCGGCGCTGGGCTCGATCTCTTGAAGGTTCGAAACACCTGACGACAATCAAAGAAAAAGAAAGAGAATGTCGTCAGCGAACAAATCGCTGGGTAAGTCCTAAAGATAAGGGAGACATAGAATAGATAGAGAATAAGAAAGAGAGTGCAGCTTTTAAAGTTGTATTATAATGTTATAATGTTGTATTTAGTGTTTGTAGTTTGGTACAGAAAGATGCTAGTGTATACGAGAGGAGTCTCACTTGCCCCGGAGACTAAGGTATCAGGAACTCAAGCAACCGTTTATGCCACGGTACAACAGCAAAGGAATACAGGTTAGGTGTCTTATGGCTGCAATCTCGTGCCACTTCAAACACCTTCCATACCAATCTACCCCTTAAACCCCGCGATATCTTGTTTGTATTATTGTATCGTTTGAATTGTAAATGTGTTGTTTGTACTGGTTTGTAAATGTAATTGGAAGACTTGTATTGCCTTGTAATATAGATTGTATAATTGGATGACTTGCCGAAACCATGATATCAGTAAATGGATGTAATTGGAGAATCATGGATGTAACTGGAGAATCATGTAAATGGAAGTATATCCATGGTTCAGTTCGGTCAATATAGATTGAATAGATTGAATATATGGATTCATGGATTCATATTGAATTGTAGTATTGTAGATTGTACTTGAATCATATTCAAGTCAAATTATTTATAATGAGACTCGGTCTGAGTCAGAACAATTAGAAAGAGAAATTTAAGTCCTAAATTAAGTTTTGATGTTATCGGTAACTGCTGCACATGGGCGGCAGGATTTGTGTCTTTTTCAAAGACGATTACCGTGTTGATAACACCGTTGTTAAGTTGTCTACCTTAAATAGGCAAGCACCCACTTCTCCGGCTCTCTGAGGCTCAAAAAATTGGTCCCGCTTAAACCTATGTTTACTAGGGTCCTTAGGGTAATTTATAGAACTTGAGGGGGTTTTATGTAAAAATAGTTTTGTACAATTTTCAAAATACACCCCAAGTATTTAATTATCGTCTCTAAAGTTTTTCATAAATGTAGATTTTATATATGCGATATTTCTAGTGATTAAAACCTATTTTCATAATATATGGTATTTATTTGTAATATTGAACTTGTATGGAATTGCATGGTGTTTTCATGTAAAATGATTCTTGTGATTTAGAAAATTTGGAATATTTATATTATCACACAATAGATATTTTGATTATATATATATATATATATAATAATTTTAATTTATTATATTTCTACAAATATCATTTTCTTAAGATATTTGTATTTTTAATCTCTCGAGACCGAATGCTCCTTGCGGAGGTCTGCATCTCGCACTACTAAGCCCGAGGATTTGCGATAATCCGCACCATCCCGAACGGGTTCCCAAAAATGGGTTGTAGCGGCGCTTTGCAAAAATTTGTGTAAAATACATATTCTTGTAGAAAACGGTTTTAATAGTAAATGGTATTTATATGTAAAGTTTCGTTTTTCCGTATTCTATATTCCCGAAAGGTATTGTGATATGTTGCATATGAGTGTTGTGAGGAGATAGGTCATTACCTCGTGATTTAATTAAAGGTATAACAAGATTAATGATGTTTTAAAGTAGAAAGTAAATTACATGGTATTTTAGTGAAAAAGAGCGGTAAAAGTTACAAAATGAAATATTTTGCTATGAAACTTGTTCAACATGTTTTGTTAATGATTAATAGTCAAGATGTAAGAGTTTAACATGGCTGTGTTAAGAAAAATTGAACTTTATAAAGAAAACCGAATCGGAAGTCGGATTTAACTCCGCTTCCGTCGGGTTTTAGAAAAAGAACTTTTTAGAATAGCAAAGAGAAGAGGGAGGTGGGACTTACGGGTTTAGAGTCAATAGAAGAGGGAGAGGAAGAGGTGGGAGACGCCGGTGCGTCGTTTCGTCGCCGGGAGCTCTTAGGGTCGTCGTCGGAAGATCGCCGGAGTTTCGCCCTTCGCTAACTCCACTTGTACACAATAATTCTAGAGAGTCTTCTTGAGAGTTTGGACAGAATTGTGAGTGAGGGGTGTGTTTTTAGGGATGGTATTTATAGGGTAAAGCTAGGGTTAGGGTAGGCGAAAGGGTGTGAAGAAAAAATATATTAAATTGTATTAAAACTGGTTTAATGGGGTTTTAAAGAGTTCTGTTCATGTGCAGGAAATTTAAAGCGTACAGGGGTACTGGGAAGACAGAGAGGCACAACTCCCAAGAAGACAACTCGGCGTTTTGAGGTGAATCGGCCGGCGGCGGCGGGCTGAGTCAGCCGGCACGATCCGGCCGAGTCGCGCCGAGTCATGGGTCTACGTGTCTCTTGGCGATTTGTCTACCCCCCTGGGCCAGTTTGTTTTATATGTGACGTGGGGGTTTTACGAGTTATACACGTGTAGACCCTTGGACTTCTAAAAATTTAAAAGAAAACAATATTAAAAATAATGTTGGGGATGGGATTTAAACTCTTATGCTTTGGTTCAGCAGTGCAAGGTCTTACCAATAACCTACAAGCTCTTTTTTGCTATTAAAAAGCAAAACAAACTTATAACTTGTGCTCAGGAAAAAGTATCCCTTTCTGTATTTTTTGAAAAATTTGTACAGAAAGTTGTACAGGAAGTTTAGGGTTGTTTCGGTGATGCCTACCTCCTCAGTCTCCAGAGTATCTGACGAACATTCTATGAAATAAAGATGAGTGGAATTCCCGTCAGCGAACTTTCGCTCGGTAAGTACCCTAAAAATAGGTGTGAAGTATAAAGTATAATGATAAAAATGTATACCATGAATTAATGGACTAGGAGATATGTTATTTAAACATGTCATTTACTGTAAGCATGGCATTTCTATTTAACATGCAGTTCTTTATATATATCATGGCAAAATAACATGAGCATAGTATAGCATGACCGTGTGGTGTAGGTATAGTGGACATGAAGTGAATGTAAGTGTCCTAAAAGGTCTTTACATGGATCAACTAATGTAACGTAAGTTCAAGGGTAAATATCAACCAATTTCAAGAGTGTTATCGAACCCAACAGGCTGTAATTCAGGGGTAAGGAACCACGGGCCCGAATCAAGTGTTAGTAACGGGACTTCAAATTAGTGTTGAAGTATTCCAAACTCAACAGGCTATAATTCAGGAGCAAGGAAACACGGGCCCTCATGATAGCTTGTTTGTGTTAGTAAATATGGATTCATGATCTAGAGGGACTCCTAAGATTTCGTTGGATTCCCACATGAACTACCCAAATACCCTGTGTATTCTACGTTACGGTTAGAATTACCTGTCTTGCTCGAATACATAAATACATCAAGTGGCAAGATTGAGTTCATGTCAATATCAAGTATTCATGTCAAGTGTTCATGTATTCATGTCAAGTTGTATTTATGGTTCGAGTCAAATCAGTTTCAATAGCAACCATTGTCTTCTGATATTCATGTTAAGTTCAGGTCAACTTATAACTATGGTTTGATCAAGTCAAGTCAAGTATACATATTTGAGTTTGATATTAATTTCGAGTGTTTATGTTCGTGACTAAGTATTCATGTTTGAACTTGGATTCAGGTTTGAGGCTAGACTCACACTGAGTCTGACACTTGTACTGATTTAACTCTTGAATTCTTAGGTTCGGGAATCATCGGTAACTGCTGCACATGGACGGTAGGATTTGTGTCTTTTTCAAAAACAATTGCCATTGATAACACCATTAAGTTGTCTACCTTAAATAGGAGAGCACTCACTTTCTCCGGCTCTCTGGGACTCAAGAGAATTGATCCCGCTTAAACCTATATTTAATAAAGTTCTTAAATATTGTAAATTTGTATATCTCGAGGGGGTTTTATGAAAAATTATTTTTCAATATAGTTTAAAAGTAAAGCTCGGGGGTGATTAGTATTACTTAGGGTTTTCATGAGCATGGATTTTAATGATAAACACTTAGCATTTAAAAGTTCATGTTATTTTACTGAAAAACTTGTCCTTTTTGGTATCTTGATGGCATTTTATTGGCATTTGTTAATCTTTCATTTTTCTAAGAAAAAAATATATATTTATTATATTTTGAAAATATGGATTTATAATTTTATATAATTTTAAAAATTAGTTTTATTTAGAAATTCGTTTTTCTTAAAAACCGAATTTATATCCTTTCGAGATTGAATGCTCCGTGGGGAGATCTAACCCAAGAATGTGCGATAATCTGCACCATCCATTACCGGATCCCCTAAAGAGGGTTGTAGATGCATAATTTCAGAGAAAATGAAATACCGCTTTAAAAGAAATCCGGTTTTAGAATTATGTGGTATTGTATTGCAAATACTATTTTCGAACCAAAAACACATACAACTAGGCATCGCGCTATGAAACCAAGTGTGAGTGTGGGATAGGTCGTTACCCCGTGAAGTTTTCCTAAAGGTATTGTTAAGAAATTTTGTCGAAAAGATGTGATAACAAAGTTCAAGGTATTTTAATGTAAAAATTCAATTATGATTGTTTTACATAAGATTCTTGGATAAAATTTGATTCTAAGCATTAGTACTAAGATTACAAGTGAAGTGGTAAAATTGGTTTGACCAAATGATAAAAGAAAATGGAGTTATAGGTTTTAGAAAAGATGATATCGGTAATAACTCCACTTTTAGCGATATTCGATTTAAAATGAGTATCAATGAAAGGAGGAGAATTGGGAGGGACTTATCATTTGAATATGTCAAGAAGGAGTTAAGGAAGAGGATGGATACTTCGGGGCGTCGCGGGAGTTCCAGAATTAGCTTCGATCTTCGCCGGAACCAACTTGCTCGCTAACTCCACTTTACTCCACTTGCACTTAGGAACTTTTGAGAGAGTTTTGGCTAGAATTTTCAGAATGGTGAAGAGCCAGGGCATGGGGTGGTATTTATAGTGGAGAATTAGGATTTGGGAATTAAAATTTGGATTAAAAAGTATTAAAAATGATGTTAAATTGTGAAATGAAAGGTCTCTGTTTAATTGCAGGGAAATCAAACAGTGCAGAGGAGTTGAGGGAAGTTGAAGAGACGAGTGTGCAAAGCATGGAGCAATTTGGCTCCATCCTGACCGTCCCCGCCGGCCCAAGAGGCAAATCCGCCAGTCAATTTTGGGTGTTAGGTCTCGAGATTCGTGCCACGTGGATTTCTCTGTGTTTACACCATTTTCCACATGTTTGATTTTTCTGAACTTTTCATTTCCCCGTGTATTGCACGTGCTATCTTTTAGGCTTCCAAAAAGTTTTGAAAAATCAGAAAAATAATTGTGTCTGATGGGAATTGAACACAGGGGCTACGTCATAGCAGTGCAAGGGTTTTACCAGTGATGTACAAGTTGTTTCTTACTTTTATTTAATAAAAGTAACTTATAACTCAAATTCAGGCTGTAATACTCTTTTCTGTATAGTAACAGATGAATTTCCATACAGAGATTTCAGAGTCGTTACATTTTGGGCGGTCGGATCTGAGTGATCTGCCTCAAAATTCGTGCCACGTGTGTATTTGGTTGTGTACACCTCATTACGCCTGTTTGATTTTTTGAAACTTTTCATTTCCCTGTGTATTGCACGTGCAACGTTTGGGCTTCCAAAAATTAAAAAGAAAAATCTAAAAAAATAATTGGGTATGATGGGATTCGAACGCACAGTCTATGTCACAGCGGTGTAGAGGCTTTACCAGTGAGCTACAAGTTGCTTCTTGCTTTTATTTAATAAAAATAACTTATAACTTTACAGCAGCCTGGAATACCCTTTTTCTGTACAATAAACAAGAAATTTTTGTACAGGGATTTCAGAGTCGAAAATCAAGTTTTGATTTAATAATTCACACACACACACATATATATATATATATATATATATATATATATATATTTAGATATATATATACTAGTATTATATTCATTGTATTTATTTATCGCTTGGGTATTCATATATTGATACGAATATGGGTATGTATTTGCAGGGACGTATTTTTGTATTCATACAAAAATACATTCTAGAAGGTGGACACCTCATTTGTGTTGATTTTCCATTTTTGGAAAATAGAAATAAGATGGAGAGATGAAATGTCTCATGGTATGGTGAGAAGGATGGGCAAATGAATTTTTAACTCATTTGCAAACACTATTGAGGCATGGTTGGTTTTTTATATTGAAAAAGGTTTTTTGATAAAAGGAAATTGTATGCCTCATTTTCTCACTTGATTTTTTTATACCTTTCTCTCATTCCTCACTTGCTTTAGCTCTTGAAGCTCCTCCTTCACCATTATCTTATATCATTCTCTTGTGTTGAGAAATAAGAAGATAAAAAGAAAGAAAAATACCAGAACACTCATACACATCACTAAGCATTCTAGATTAGCATCCTAGGATCCTTAGTTACTTCATTGATGAAATTGAAACTTGACCTTGGTTCTCTTGGGTGGATCATCTTCGGCGAAGGATGATCGGCTTGCAACTGCAATCCGGAGCTCTTGCGAGCTTGCTAGAGTCCAACATTGGAGCTCTTGAAGAAAGCTTGAGGATGTGAGTATTCTACACATAATAGATTAACATAGCTCACTAGGTTTTTGTTTACAAGTTCTAGTTATTTAGTTTTGATTCATGGTTTTGGAATTTTACCAAACTAGAAAATTTTAAAATCCATGTTGCTATCTTCTAAAATTAGCTTGCTAGTGTGCATGAGTTCCTAACACAAAGGCCATCTAGCGGCCCAGATCCATTCTCGCCAAAACGAAGCATCATGCCCAATGGTCCAGATGGCGCTACATGGTAGCCAACCATTGGATGCTTCCCCCTCATGCGGATCCGATCGGCTGAAGCGACGTCTCACAGTCCGCTATCCGAATGCGGCCACGTGGCACGGAATCGACGGTCGACCTATTTCCATGACAGCCCGAGCAAGCGACGCGACGTTTCCATGATGGCGCCATCCTCTCAACGATCCACTGACGTCATCGAGGATATGCGCGGAAATCAAGACGCACAGTGAAGGCCACGTGGACCCAGAAGTCGGGGAGAAGCGAACCCCAAACGTCGTGCCATTCCCGAACGTTCCACCGTGTAGATTCCTCGGTAAAAAGCTAGAGGTATAAGACCAAGCGATCTACCCACGACCCGACTTGTGGAACAGGCCGGGACAAGTGTGGGGGGATAATGATAATACTCATAAGTGGGGATTACCCAGATCACGACACGTTGCAGATAACGTGTCGTCCACGTAAGCCCACTAGATTCGTAGAAGCTATGGAGCTAGAATAGTTATGATGCATTGGGGGCATTTCTCGGTGCCTCATCTCCGAGGTAGTACCAGACCTTTTGGAGGCCTCCCCTGAGTACGTTCTCTCTTCGCCTAACCACCAGCCAATAGCTCGTCTCCAAGCAATCATAGAGTTGAACTTCCTCGGGTTCCTAACTCGTCTCCGAGCTATTCTATAGCTGAGGTTTCTTAGCTCCTTTGCTAGTCTTCGAGCTATCCTATAGCTGAGGTTCCTCAGCGCCCCTGTTTGGTCGGAAGCATGGAGCACGGGCGTCCACGTAACGGCTCCGTGTATCTCGCCACAACAAGATCTCCGCTGCCTCACATCCCGCTCTCGCTCCGTGTATCTCGCCCCGACGAGATCTTCGCCGCTCCACGTTCTGCATCCTACACCAGCGTATCTCGCCATTAATGCGGACGTTACGCAGGGGAGAAACAGACGGCGAGAATCTCGTATCGGCCCGCCCTCAGGTGACCCCTATATAAACCCCTCATCCAGACGATTTAGGTAACTCGAATTGAATCCAATATGCCGCTACTCTGCCCATTTATTCACCGGTTCTTACTTGATCGTCGGAGAGTCCTATGGTGACTTCCCACCCGGGACTTCCTCTGCAAGAAGCTTGACGTCAACAACAACCAATAATCGATTGAGATCCATACCCAACCTCTCCACAAATCTCAACCGTCCAGCCCCGCAGGCCACAAGATCAATGGAGGATGATATCTGAGGAAGATTTCGACCTTCATCAGTTCCACATGACTTCTTTAAAAGACATTTGCATCGCTGTATTTTAAATTTTTATGTTGAAAACCCCCCGATATTTTTATGTTTAAGATTGTTTTTTACTTGCCAAAGGCAAGGGCCAAAAGCCAAAATTTCTATCATGTTTAAGAATTAATGCTTGAATTAAGTTTAAGATGCTTTTATTTAAAATGAAGTACATATAAATAGTATATTTAAACTACAACTGTTGTCTTTTTAATGATTGATAACAACGACAACAATTTGTTTGCGAAAGGAATATTAAGAATTAATAATCTCTCTCCATATTATCATACAAACTCCAATGGTATATAGCTAAGGTCATCAATTGATGGACCTTTTATTTCTATAAAAAAATGAAGAAATGAGAAAAGTTTTCCAAACTATTCATCAAATGAATTCTTTCACATTATCATTCTAAATTTTAACATTAAATTCAAATTTCAACCCTCGCCTACCCCACCCCACCCCACCTTGCCCACCCACGCACGCATGCATTCACATTTAAAAAAATCTAAATATGTCTAGAACTTTATTCTCAAATTTAAATATTTTAATGAAATAATATACATTTAACAATATAATATTAAGTATACATCCACATGCATCGCATGTGTAAAATACTAATGCTGTGTAATGTTGTAACGACTCTGTTTATAATGTACAATTTTTTTTAAAGTTAATGTACTAAATGGAGTATTGCAACCCTGAGTATGCTATAAGTATTTGAATTGTTTTAGAATAGCAAGAAAGCACGTGTAGCTTATTGGTAAAACCTTGCACTGCTGTGACGCCCCTGTTTTCGAATCCCCTCTCTACCACATTATTTTTGCTAATTTTTCTTTTAAATTTTTTGGAAGCCCAAAAGTTTACATGTGCAATACACGTAAAAATGAAAAGTCACTAAAATCAAACATGTGGAAAATGTTGTACACACAGACCCCGATACGTGGCATGCATCCAAGCCCCACCCCCTTCTTGATGGCCGGCGAGATCCCCTATTGGGCCGGCGCCGCCGGTTGAAACCATGGGTAATGCTCATTTTTTTCACCCTAACACCCCTTGGCCTCCCCCTACCACTTCTCCTCTATTTAATTTTCCTGCACATTAACAGAGAATTAAAATGAGCTTTAAAATAAATTTTAATGCATTTTAATTCTCATTTTAATACTCTAAACCCTAATTCTATCCTATAAATACCACCCTACACCTTATCCCTCTCTATTCTGAAATCCATTGTCAAAGCTCTCAATGTTTTCCAAGTCCAAAAAGTTATGAAGTGGAGTTAGCCCAAGGTAAAATTCCGACGACGATTCGGGACAAATCCGGTGACACCACGACTTCACAAAGTTCACAACTTGTTCATATATCTCTTCTCTCTTCTCCAAACCCGTAAGTTCCCTCTCTTCTCCTCTCTTCTATTCTAAAACAATCTCTTATTAAAACTCGTCGGAAGCGGAGTTATTCCGACTTCCGATTCTAATTTCATTAAAAACCCAACTTTTCTTAACAACAAATCAACCATCTCTTTATATCTTGTTTAGCAAAAATAAAATTTTTTTAGAGAAAGTTTCAATTCAAAATAAAATACTATGCAACTTGTATTACACTTTTTCGTTTAAATACCATAAAGTTTACCTACAACATTAATTCATCATATCGCTCATATTACCTTTAGAAAACTCACGAAGTAATGACCTATTCCATCACAACACTCAATCATGACATGGCACGATAGTTTGAAAATAATATTTTTGTGGTTAAGGCGAATTTACAATTAAATACCATAAACTATCAAAAAAGTATTTCTTTTAATTGTTTTAATCAAATTCCATACAATTATATCCTTAAAACCCATTTTGGGGAATCCGATTTGGTTGGTGCGGGTTATCGCACATCCATCGGACTAGTAGGGCGAGATGCAGTACTCTTCACGGAGTATACGATCTCGATGGAATTTATATTACAATTTTTAGAAAATGTGATTTCAATTTAATAAATAAATTTATTTTCTAATAGTTATATATAATATTTTCAACCTATTTATTTTAAATATACATAAAAATATCCATGTTTTCTAAATAAAGGAATCCCAAATTTCATGAAACTACAATCACAAATCAATACAAGTCAATTTACATGAAAATACCATATACTATTCAATTTAGGTTTATATCCACTAGAATATCTCATCTTATAAAAATTACATATATGAAAACCCTAAAGACGACAAATAAATACTTGAGCTTTAATTTGAAAATACATCAACACTATTTTTCATAAAACCCTCTCAAGTTATATTAATTTACAATAAGGGCCCTAATAAATATAAGTTTAAGCGGGACCAATTCTCTTGAGCCTCAGAGAGTCGGAGAATGTAGGTACTTTCCTATTTAAGGTAGACAACTAAAAACGGGGTTATCATTACGGTAATTGTCTAGAAAAAAGATACAAATCTTGCCGTCCATGTGGAGCAGTTACCGATAACTCCAAAACTTAATTCAGGACTTCAATTCTGTTTAAGTGTCTGACTCAGACAGAGTCTCAGTTTAATCCGAATACAATCCATACTTTATATATTTCCATTACAACATGAATCCATCTATATCAACATGACTTGATTTGACCGAACCATAGATATACATTGACTTGTCTACATGACTATTCGTTTATATCCTTATCCGTTTACATGAACAATTGATATCATGGTTTTGACAAGTCTTACAACTATAAATCACTACATAACAATATAATAAACATTACGGGGTCTAAAATGGGTAGATTGGTACGGAATGTGTTAAAAGTGGTACGATGATGGTCACTTTAATACACATAACCTGAATATCTGTTGTTGTTCCGTGGCTTAACGGTTCATTGTGCACCTTAATACACCTAACCTGAATATCTGTTGTTGTTCCGTGGGTTAACAGTTCATTGTGCTCCATATACCTTAGTCCACGGAATAGTTGGACTCCTCTCGTATACACTGGCATATTCTGTATCAAGCTACAAATATCAGTGATAACATAACAAATATACATTATATCAGTTATACTCTTTATCTGTCTATTATATTTCTCTCTCTTTTGGACTTACCGAGCGATTGTTCGCCGACGACATTCCTTTTCTATTCTTTCTTTGGAATGTTGTCAGGAGGACCCGACTCTTTGGAGATCGAGCCCAGCTCAGAAGACTTGGAGAATTTCATTGAGGACCCCGAAGTTTAGTTCACTTGTATATACTTTACTTTCAGTTCATGCCATTGTTTAAGCATTGCTTTCCACATTGTATTTACTTTTCAGCTGTATCGTAAAGAATGTTTAATAAATAAAAAGTTGATATTCATTTACGTCTCATGTCATTCTTGTGTATATTTATATTATATTGCTTATTTACTCTAACGTGTTTACTTCTGAATAAATATATCGCATGACCCGTCACGTCTCCTTACCATACTTTGAGGAGCGGGGCGTGACAAATGTGGTTCCTTTCTAACTATTGAACTACATATTATTAACCGATAAACTATAGTCATTAATGATAATGTTCATAGCGCCCTTGCCGCTACAATCCCGGCATACGCAAAATGAAAAACGAAAAATTTTGAGAGGCGCGAGAAATAACCACCCTAGAAACTAAACCAAACACTAAAACTAGCAAACTTACAAAAAGCTTAACTACTCGGTAAAGAAGTTATACCTAAGGATTCATGTCCTTCGGTCTTCTATCCACTTCTTTAACTTCTCGAGACTGCTGGATCGAGCTTGTAGGCCGGTCTATCTTGGTCATAGATTATCCATCCAAGAGATATGGTTCAAGCCTCTAGCTTCACATAAACAAGTAAGTGAAGCAACTAAAAACCCTAGGTTGCTAATTTAGAATGCTTAGAGAAGCAATGATGCGTTCTAGTATTTTTTCTATCTTTTTCTACCCTTAATTCTCAACTCATGAGAGTGTAGAGAAGAAGATGAAGAAGGAGCCCAAGAGAAGGAGAGAGAAAGGAAATGGTGTAAAGATAAAGCTTGGTGAGAGAAAATCAATAGCCATGGTTTTGTAAAATGATATTTGCAAATATAAAATGGCAACCATACTTGAATAGTGTAGACAAATGAATTAAAATTCATTTATCTACCCTATTCAACCATACCTCTCACCATTCCTAAGCCACCTCACCCCTCCACCTCATTTCTATTTAAATAAATAAATGGATTAAACCAAAATGAGGTTTCCTCCTTCTAGAATGTATCTCCGTATAAATATGAAATATATTCTACCGTATATACATACCCGTATTCGTATCAAAATACAAATACCCAAAGAGATAGAATAATACAATGAACATAATACTAGAATATATATACATCAATATATATATATATATATGTAAATTATTAAATCGATACTTGATTTAATAATCCAGCTTAATCCTAAGCCAGCTAGTATTACCATCCGTCCGATTGAAATCCGTGAAGCTAGTATACGTATTTAATTGGAATCCTGCACGTATCAAAATACAGCCACTATATCATTTCGCCTGAATCAGAGAAACCCTCTATGTGGGACTCTAAAGACTCGACAGTACGCTGGCATTGAGTTACTGGCTAAATCCATAACCATAAGCACGTCAGCGGTACTAGTTGTACGTAACGGCTACCCAAGTATCTATCGAAAGGAAGGCCGACGAGCAAGCTCATCCGAACCCCTACTGAGTCTATCCGTGACAATCTTCATACAGTCCGGTCTCTTCGTCTAAGAGTATCGCATACCAGGTCTAGGGGATGGTAAACGTCAGACCCTAATAACCAGATAATTCGTGCCGATGTGGCTCAGGACCGATCACGAGAAACTACTGATCTAACCATCAGTAAATCTCATCTGCCTTGGCTAAGGTCTTATGGTGTTGGCTAACCGAACACAGTGCGATATCGACTCCCTATACCGGGAGAGACAAATCCCTAACATTCGGTCACTGCCTCCATGTGGCTTGGGTCTGAGTACCCAACAAAAACCTGTTTGCACGACTCAATAAAGTCGTGGTAGAGTCGTAATCTAAGTACAATAGGAACTCACCTGACAAATGACGATCTCAAGTCTAAAGACTAACCTGCACTCATGTCACCTAAAAACTGCTATCTGACGATAGGTATAATACGATTTAGAAGTTCTCGGCGAGTCCGTCCAGTGTACTTGTTAGTGATATATGCCATAGAGGCCATTATTGTATCATACTGGATTGTAAATTACATATTGGATGCTTGGGATATTTCACAGTTATGATAACAGTCTTGCTCGATATGGTAGTATGCTACCTGGTTTGATTCTACCTCAATATGTGCATGTGTTTCTTTTAGAATATCGCTTATACATATTGGTAGAGCCCTTAAGATCTTTGCTTAACTATCAGCATTGTGATGGTAGTCACACTCGTGGGGGCTGGGTAGTCTATAAGCACATCCTTATACAGATCCCTAGTCGTCTGTAGGGTTACCTAGGACGGCAGCAAGGTTTCGGGAGGCATCATCCATGCCATTTTAAAAAAATTTTGCCGTTCTAAATAACTCTAACCTAGAATCTTTAACTAGAAATTTAAACAAACAAGCAATGTTAACAACTTAACATCTAAGTGAACTAGAAATACAACTTTTGTAGATCGGTCCTTCACTTCAATAGCTCCGTGTAGTAGTCCCTTCGCTGCGAGTAAATGATCTTGTGGACTCTTGAATGGCTCCATGAGAAGAAAGCAACGATCTTTGCTTGAAGTCTTCGAGGCCGAAGATTATCTACGTCGAGAAGACACTAACTCAAGCTACGCTCTTCACTAATGTGGGATTAGTGAAGCTAACACCCTATACTAAAGTGCTAATCTAGTAGAGAATGATGAAGTAGGATTTTTGCTCACTGTGGAATTAATTTTCTCACTAGCGTTTCTCACTTGATTAAGAGCTAGAGAGCTCTTGAGCTTTGAAGAGGAAGATGAAGATAGATAATGTTGTGAGAGAGAATGGCAACCATAGGTGAGAAAATATCTAATATGCCTCATGTAGAGACTTAACCATGAGTTAAGATAATGGTGGGATTAACAAATATCTAGTATAAAACAAAACTAGTAGACTAGTCAATGGGTCTCCAAGCTTCTCAGAGCTTCAAGCCATGTGACCATTATCCAACTAATAATTGATTTAAACTAAATAAATAAACCCTACATTTATCATGGTGTAAGTCTCATACACCCATGTAGCTTGTATCATCAATCAGGACACAAAATAAAACACAATTAATATATATCACATATATATTAAGTGTGCGTGTCACGACCCGAAATTACGGAATATGACCGGCACTTAGACTACGAACGTCTCAAGGCGCCCGTATTCTAAGTAAGCCGAAACCCAGAAATCCAAACCAAGAGAAGTAGTAGAGTGTAGGAAAAACCATATGTGAATCAACCTGTAGCAACATAATATACAATGCCTAAAGGCGAGGATCACAACAGAAAAGGGAACTTCAACCAGCATGAAATCCATAGAAATATAACGCACGACTCTAAGGTCAAAAGAATAAACATCACTGGTCTCTATCTCAAATAAATACATGTTTTGGTTGATGGAACTTCTAGATACAACTGAATATAATATACAATGTATACTGATGGGTACGATACAAATAACCCACCTACTAGCAAGTCACCTGAAAGAAGCTGTGCCCGCAAAGCCGTAATGAAATCCGTATGGCAACACCTGCATGAAACTGGGGCACAACGGGGGTGAGTTGCCAACTCGTGAGTAGAAAAAGATCTACGAACAGAAAATCGCATGTATGACGCAATCCTGGGTCATACGATCATAATATATAATCCTCAAATATATAACCAGCAATCTAAAACCATGGCTAGTGTAAATATCTGTCCCAAGTGTAATCCCATAAATCCATGTCAGTGCATCAGGTGGCAATATATCATATGGATAATGTATGAATGCATGAAACAGAATGCATGTACTGAAGAAAACCGCTTTCATAATTTGTGAGATTTCTGTATTTTTAAAAATGAGGTATCATAAATGAAATCAGCATAAACAGTGCCTAGCATCGGCACAAAACATAAGTCTCAGTATTTCGATACCTCTGTATCACAATCTCTGTACCTCAATATCTCGAAATCTCAATGTCTCAATCACAAAATCCAGGACGCCGTCAGTCCAGATCAGCCCCTACCATCCATCTCAAGACCACGACGGTATCCTCCGGATATCCGACGCGTCGGGTAATATCACCGGTAGGTAGTGCTCCCCTGCACAGGCTCAACGCCATCATCTGCGATCCTCTTGCCCCGGGGTACCGCACCGGGTCCACCATGTACCCGCAATCGGTCTCATCCGCCTCCTCGATTCGGGTTTCATATGTCACTCTCAGCACCGAGAAAACACATGGTGAACGCACTGAAATATCATATCAAGGCTAACCGGTTTTTTAAAATATTTACATAATCTCTTTGAAATATCCACGGTTCCCAAATCCAGAAATAACATAGAAACAACATATCTCAATGCGTATAATCAGGAAGCATGATGTATGTGACATATAAATGAAATGCAAGTATAACAGTATATCATGCAACATGGAATAATAGTATGCACATACAAGGGTCATATCCTGATGCAATAATACTACTGTGTAGTGACATGGCAATTACCGATGAAGATGTGTGTGAGCTGGCAAGTAAGTGTATGTGGAACATACGCATCATCGGTAATGGTGCTGGTGTCCTAACAGCATGATATCAATGGAATATGAATCACAATAAGTATGCGATGCAGTGTAACGGTAATAATATGCGGGGGCTGAATGCTAAAACACCATGATAGCTGAACTGCATCTAAAGTCATAAGTGTCATATAGCTACACCACTATAAGGCTGAGCTAAGCTAACAATAGGTAAGGGAAACCGCCTAACCTCTGAGTCGATACATATATAAATATATAGTCGGTGATCCCGCTTCGATAATATTACATCCGATACCATATCTCTAAAATCGGTTATTCCCAAGTCAAGAGTGCGGATCAAACATCAAATATAGCCCGTACGTAAATCCTTCGTACGGCATCCCAAATCTGGGTATGGGTCAATATCACATTCGTCATATCATTCATCGGGTATTCTCTTTATCGAATATCGTAATCTGGGTACTGACCTATGTCTAGTACAAAGCTAACATCATCACTATAATCAAGATCTGACTACTGGTCGACAATCTCGTATAAATCGATATCATCAGCACATATCATCTCAAGGAGTGTACCCCGCCCAAGGCGGCCTATTATAAATATTTGTCATATCATATCTTATCATAATCACACGTCGATCATTATATATTTATGAATCACTATCCATATGGCAACATCATCCAAATATCCGCTAAAGCATCGAGACGTATCTCAAATACGAGTTTTACCATATCACCGATATCATAATCCCGGATCAAATATCATCGACTCATATTAAACCCAAGTATCATTCTCAAATCCGTATGTGAACACATAATCCCAAACCCATGTGAACACATATCTATATAGAATCCCATAAGCACATATGAGTAAGGATGTATGTAAGTATGTATGTGTGTATAGGTATGTGTAGTTCACCCACTACCTAGGGTCCGCAATACTAAATCATCAAGTCCACCAATTATCCATCCTAAACATCAGTAATTTCCCAAACAACATATAATAATTGAAAGTGTGTATACGCATCCGTATACATCACCACGGATCTCACCTTGCTTTATGCGTGCCGGTGCCGATATCGCCATTTGCATCTCCAACGCCTCGACGCCACGTGGGATACCTACAAGGATATCACACGCTAAAACACATGAAAACCGTGTCGGAAACCAAGACGGTGCACGCTACGTCCATTGGTAAAAACCTATAGCCTCGCGTGCAAAAACGACCAATAACCCTTTGCTGTTGACGTTCAAACGCCACCCGACAGAAACGAATCACCAAATAACAAAAATTAAATCTATAAACATCATGAAAAACATGGCAGCAACCCAGAAAAGTGGTCCCAGATTTCTGTTCAGGTCAAAACAAGGCAATTAAACAACTCTGGGGTTATGTACAGGGTAAATATGACCTACCGAAGCCATTTGGGCACCTAACTTTACAGGGGGGCCGGCCACATTGTTAGTGTATATGCCCTAGAGGCCATTACTGTATCATACTGGTTTGTATATTACTTAATGGATGCTTGGGATATTCACCTTGTATATACAATCTTGCTCAAAATAGTAGTATGCTACTTGGTTTGTTTCTACTTCAATGTGTACATGTGTTTATATTTTGTATATCGCCTATACACATTAGTGGAGCCCTTAGGATCTTTGCTTGATTACCAGCGATGTGATGGCCGTCACACTAGTGGGGCTGGGTAATCTATAAGCACATCCTTATGCAGGTCCCTGGTCGCAGGACTATCGAGACAGGGCATCGATACTCCGGAGTAGACCAGCGCATGCGCTTCTCATCCCAGTGTGGGAGACGGTCTGTCCCACATCCGTCAGTACGTCGTACTTGAGATAGTATGCGGGTGCTCGTTAGGTTACGGGTACACTGGACAGGACTCGTCGGGAACTGACTAGTTGGTATTATACCTATCGTCAGTTTTCAGTTCCCAGGTGACATGAGTACAGCTTAGTCCACTGACTTGACACTGTCACTTCGCCTCGAGTGTGTTCCCACTGTACTTTGATCACTACCCTACCACGGCTCAAAGGAGTCGTGCAAACAGGTAGTGGTTGGGTGCAGTCCCGAAGCACTTGGAGGCAGTGACGGTTAGACAGGATTCGTCTCTCCCGGTATTGGGGGTTGACATCGCGCTATGTCTAGGAGAGCCATTACACGAGTAGTCCCTGGCCAGGGCAAACGAGATATACTGGTAGGTTTCCAGTGTTATCTCAGGGTGTTTTGGGCTTCGCTCCGGCACGACTTGTACCGCTATTGGGGGACTGACGTTTACCGCCCCCTAGGCCCGCCATGCGATGTATCAAACGAACAGACCGGACTGTACGGAGAATGTCACACTCAGGCTCAGTAGGAGTTCAGATGGGTTTCGCCTCGTCGGTCTTCTTGTCGGCATTACCTGGGGACCGTTACGCACAGCTAGTGCCGCTTGCGGTCTGTGGTTAAACCCACTGCCAGCGTAGTGTCGAGTCTTTAGAGTCCCACACAGAAAGCTTTTCGCCTTTAGGCAAAAGAGTAGAGGTCGCATGGTATTGCGACAGGTCGCATGGTTTTGCGACAGGGTTCGGTCACATCCGTGCACTTGTGCACGTACAGTGTCCGGACAGTATACACTAGCGGGCTTTGGTTTAAGCCAGATCCTAGTGTACCTTATGGGATTGGATTTATCCGGTTTGCATTCGTGTTCCTCGGAACGCGGATGCGGGTGTGTATGCACAGTTGACAGGGAGGCAGAGGCAGCGGATTTTCATTAGGGTTGTTGACAGTTGACCGTTGACTATTTGACTTTTTGCTCAATCCTAATGAGAATTTGATATGTGATTAACTATTATATTAATTAAGTATTATGGTGACATGGTTGTTGACTTTTGTTGACTTTGTTGACTTGTTGACTTTTGTTGACTTGTTGACCGGTTGACTAGGCTTGACTAGTTGACCATCATGATAACCATAGCCATCATTTCATGGCAAAGACTTTTGTTTACTTGCTCATTTGTGTAAAATGAGTGCATGAAATGATATGGTTATGGTTGCTTCAACCATCACATAAGACTTTTGTTAGTATGATGAGTTATGATTGCTTTGGATTATGAGAGGGTGAAAGGAAAAAGAGAGCCTCATTCTTTCTTGCTCATTCTCTCTCTTGTTCTTGAGCTCTCCTTTTGCTCTCACCCTTTTGCTCTTGCTCCCTCTCTTTAATCTATGGTTCTCTTGTCTCATGAGTTGAGAATCAAGAACCATAGATAAAATCCCACACAAACTATTCTCTACTCATTCTAGTTCACTAGGTTTAGCAAACCAAGTGAACTAGTTTCTTCAAAGAACGAAGAAGGAGCTAAAGGTTGGAGCTTTCAGGTGGATCTATCTTCGGCGTACGGAGACGACGAGAAGAAGCCTATCGGACCACCATCGGAGTTTGAAGACGAAGGAGTTCAAGACAAGCAAGGTATAACCCCCTAACCGAGTAGCTAGAAACTCATAGTTAGGTTGTTAGATAGATGTTTAACCAAGATCCGGGTTATAGGTCCATGTTACCACCTCCGTAAAAATTGTTTTTTACCAAATTCCGCATTCCCGAAAGTACCGGGAGAGGTAGCATGGACTTACAGTGGTGTCAGAGCCTAGTTAAACTCTATCTAACATGTTAGCAAGTAACTAGAAGATCGATCAAAGAAAAGTCCCGAAAACGAACCCCAAGATTTTCAAGTTTCTGTCGATTTTAAAAGTGCTGGAAAACTTTTTTGAAATACACCTAAAATCGACTCAGGCTTTTTTAAAGAAACTGCAAAAAATTGGGCCCCTGACTCGATCAAAGCGCCGCGTTTCCGCGGCGGGAGCACTCTCCCGCCGCGGAACCGCGGCCGAGTTGACTCGGTCAGGGGTTTTCTTTTTTGCAGTTTACTAGTGGGGGTATTTTGGGATTTTTGGTATATATATTTTCAACCCAGATTTTCCAGAACGAAAATTTTACTTTGGGGTCCTGAAAATCCGTATTTTTGATCGAACTTCTAAAAGACTTAAGCTAACGGGTTTTTCTGTAATGTGATATTTGTATTGAACGTCTACTAATCGCTATATGTCGATTAGTGGGGGTTATACAAATCTGTGATCTGTAATGTTGCTGGAATGTGTATATGAATATGTTGGATTGTCGCGGGTGAATAGCCGGGGGTTGTGAGACGAGAGTTTTCTTTTCTTTCAATTCATGTAAATTTGTAAATTGATGTAATAATTATTTGTATGGCCGCACAACCGGGTCGGGGTTGTAGCCGTCATTGTATAATTTCTTTTTACTGTTTTTGCTCCTAGGATAGACCCATGGAGGGGTGCACAAACTACCGGGTATGCCGAAGTGTCGAGTGGCCTACTCATGGAGATGAGGGAGGTTACTACGCTTCGGGTACTTGGCGGGTAGTTTGCCGCACCCGTAGGGGTCTTGGGTGGGGTATTTGGCTATTCACCGCGACCGTGTAATTTGTCTTTCGTTACAGGCTCGTACGAATTACAGATTCCTAGTATATCCAATGTATTCATCTGTGATCTGAAATGTTTATCATTGCAGTATATCTATATATGATATTATTTAGGCGTTGCTTATGTTTTACAGCCGCGCTAGCCCAACCCCCGCTCGGTCGTTAGTTAAGTAACCTAACGGGTAATGACGGGGCCCCGTGGCGAATGCGAATGGCATAAGCGTACGTCATATTTTGGTTGTTTTCTGCAATGGTAGGATTAAATGATGGGACGCATTAAAAGAACTAATGCAAGAATATCACGCATTAAAAGAACTAATGCAAGATAATAAACCAAGTTAAAGTCGTTGGAACACTTTCGAAAAACCACTCGGTTCTTTTCAAAACAACTTTTAAATGCGGAGCTTGAACCACTCCTTTTAAAAGCTATCTCGTTCCATCGACCAAATCAAGTTCACTACGTTCACGGTTTTGCCAAAACCATCCGTAGCCCTCCGTCGTTTCACATGAATAGTCAATAGTATTCAAGCTGTGTATGTTGGCCAAAGTCAAGGCACAGTGATTGGTAGCTATTGGGTGTTCATGTGTAGCATAGATAGATGCGTTGGTTTGGGACAGTCGTACTGCCATTTTGGCCAAAGTCAAGGGTAGGTACGGATGGATCCAAATTAACCTGGATAATAACGGGTAGAACTTGACACGTGACTTATGATATTTTGGCCAAAGTCAAGGTCATAAGAGCATGGGGAAAAAATCCATATCGGGAGTTTCATAAGTACTGAAACTTGCTAGATTTGCATACCATTTGGAGTGTGATGATTCTGGTAGGATTCCTTCAGTTTCGTCACGCAATGATATTTGGATCCCGATCCTACTGTGAGTATATGCTACTCCTCGGGAAATTTCTCACTTAACGATCAATGCTATAAACCTAGTAGGTGCCTAGAAAGGTGTTAGCGGGGCTACGCCCCCAGGGAAAAGAGGTTCTTTAATTAAGGAACTTCGCGAAAGCGTTGGAAAACCTCCCTCGAAGTACCGACACCGGCCGGGCTGAACGGTTAAGCAAGTATTGTGCGGTGGGATTGATCCCGACTAATTCTTCCTTTATGGTATGAGGACGGATTCGAGAAACAGTGGGAGCCATCCTGTTTAGACAAACTAAAAACCACTCTAAACTTGCAAGAGCATCATGCTGAGTGTTTCTTCTTCTCTCTCCTAATTGCAGCGATCAATCAACATGACTGGACTTAAGTTACTCCTAGATAAAAACAAACTGACAGGGCCAAACTACAAAGATTGGCTCAGGAATGTCAAGATAGCAATCACTTACGACAAGCTGGGGTATCTTCTTACCACCAAAGCTCCCCCTGTCCCTGGTCCAACTTCCAGCGTCGCGGATAAGGAAATCCGCAAGACTTGGGAGATTGATAGCGCGAAGGCCAAATGCCTCCTGCTTGCCTCGATGGACAACGAACATCAGAGGAGGCACGAGAATATGGACATGGAGTCCATATTGCTTCATACAAAAGAACTGTATGGAGAGCAATCTCGTATCGCAAGATACGAAACGTCGAAAAAGTTATTTTCGACAAGAATGGCCGTCGGATCATCAGTAGCCGAGCACGTGCTAAAGATGATCGGCTACATTGAGGAGCTCGCTGACCTAGGGATCACATTGGAGAGTGAGCTATATACGAATATAGTTCTCCAGTCCCTTCCTTCCACTTACGCCCAGTTTATACTGAACTTCAACTTACAAGAAAAAGAGGTTGAACTTTCAGAGCTCCTCAACATGCTGAGGAGCGCAGAGGGCACCCTACAGAAAGGTAGGGAAACATCCACTTTGTTTGTAGGAGGATCATCTTCTTCTAGGTCCAAGGCGAAAGCCAAGGGAAAGAAGAAGAAAGCCCCCGCCAAACCAAGGGGCGGTGTTAGTAAAGTGGATACGAAGGGAAAAGCAAAAGCAACAAAGTTGGCGGGAAAGCTTGTGGATAAGGAAGAATACTTCTATTGTCATAAGAAAGGACACTGGAAGAATGATTGCAGGGCCTGGAAGGCCAGAACACAGGAATTGAAGCAGGTTGCAGCTTCAGCTTCAGGTGTGTATGTTATTGAAAACTGTCTTTCAATAAACTCTACTTCCTGGGTATTGGATACCGGATCAGGATCTCATATCTGTAATTCTTTGCAGGCGTTGAGAAACCGTAGGGTTTTGAAGGCAGGTGACATGACCCTCAGAGTTGCGAACGGAGCTAGCACGGATGCTAAAGCCGTGGGGGACTATCACCTGGGAATGTCAGATGGACATGTTTTGGTTTTGCGTAATTGCTTTTATGTACCCAACGCAACTTGTAATATCATTTCTGTATCTTTAGTTTCTAAAGAAGATTATGAATTTGCGTTTGTAAGTAATGTTGTAAACATTCACCTTAATCAAGTTTTGATTGGGTCAGGTACATTGAGTAATGGTATATACGTGTTAAACCAACCACAGATTTTTAATGTCCAGAATACACACAAAAGAAAGTCTCCAGAAATAAATCAGACTTTCTTATGGCATTGTAGATTGGGTCACATCAATGAGAGAAGGTTGACGAAGTTACATACAGAAGGGTATTTGAATGCGTTCGAATATCAGTCGTATGCCACTTGTCAATCCTGTCTCAAAGGAAAGATGACAAAGACTCCGTTTACTGGACATGGAGTAAGAGCGAGCGAGCTCTTGGGACTCGTACACAGTGACGTGTGCGGTCCAATGTCTACACATGCCCGAAGCGGACATTCTTACTTCATTACTTTTACGGATGACTTCTCAAGGTACGGTTATGTCTTCTTAATGAAACATAAGTCCGAGGCCTTTGGAAAATTCCAGGAGTATAAGAATGAAGTAGAGAAACAGACCGGCAAAAGTATTAAGATTCTAAGATCGGATCGAGGTGGAGAATACTTAAGTGCCGAGTTCCTGGACTATTTAAAAGAGAACGGAATTCTCTCTCAGCTTACTCCTCCATACACCCCGCAACATAACGGTGTATCGGAGAGACGGAACCGCACCCTATTGGATATGGTGCGGTCCATGATGAGTAACGCTGAGTTACCGCGATCATTCTGGGGATATGCGCTAGAATCAGCCGCATACCTTTTGAACCGAGTTCCCACTAAGACTGTGCCTACCACGCCATTTGAGATGTGGTGTGGGAAGAGACCCCATCTTAATCACATTAAGACATGGGGAAGTCCAGCTTTTGTCAAAAAGCAGCATGCGGACAAGCTCGAGGCACGCTCAGTACTGTGCAAGTTTGTGGGATATCCAAAGAATTCCAAGGGATATTTCTTCTACTGCGAAGAGGAACAAAAAGTTCTTGTTTCTCGTCATGCCCACTTTCTAGAACACCAGTTCATAGAAAAGGAAATAAGTGGGAGCGCAGTAGAACTGGAAGAAATTCCAGAACCACGGACTATTACTGAAAGTTTGGTGGAACCAGAGGGTTCGGAAGAACAGGACATTCCTACGCCGCTCCGCAGGAGTAGTAGGCAGACTCATCCGCCCGAGAGATACTACGGTTTTCTCATAGACTGGGATAGAGAGGATTGCATCATAGATTATGATGAGCCTACTAGCTTCCAGCAGGCCGTTCAGAGCGTTGACTCAGTGAAATGGCTGGATGCAATGCGGACCGAAATGGAGTCCATGTACACCAACAAGGTATGGACGTTGGACATAGCTCCAGACGGGGTAAAACCCGTAGGATGCAAGTGGATCTTCAAAAGGAAGATTGGTGTAGATGGACAGGTTGAGACCTATAAAGCTAGGCTGGTAGCAAAGGGTTTTCGTCAAAGACCTGGCTTGGACTATGACGAAACCTTTTCTCCAGTAGCCATGCCGAAATCCATTCGGATCCTTCTTGCCATTGCTGCCTTCCACGATTATGAGATCTGGCAAATGGACGTAAAGACAGCTTTTCTAAATGGAAATTTAGAGGAGTGTGTCGATATGGACCAGCCAGAGGGTTTCATTCAGAGTGGGAGCAGCGGAAAGGTGTGCAAGTTGCTTAAGTCCATCTATGGACTAAAGCAGGCATCGCGGAGTTGGAACATCTGCTTTGATGAGACGGTCAAAGAATTTGGCTTTATCAAAAATCCAGATGAACCATGCATCTATAGTAGATTTGTTGCGAGAACTGTAGTATTCCTCGTTTTATACGTGGATGACATTCTCTTAATAGGAAATGACATTCCTATGCTACAATCTGTCAAGGGGTTCTTGTCACACAGGTTCTCCATGAAAGACCTGGGTGATGCCTCATACATTTTGGGTATCCGGATCTACCGTGACAGATCCAAGAGGATATTAGGACTTTCTCAGTCCAGGTACATCGACACCGTGCTGAAAAGATTCAGTATGGAAGATTCCAAGCGCGGTAACCTGCCGGCTTGTCACGGGATCACCCTCTCTAAAGAGATGTCTCCCAAGACTGATTTGGAGAGGGATCGCATGTCTATTATACCCTACGCTTCTGCGGTAGGCTCTATAATGTATGCGATGCTGTGTACCAGACCGGATGTAGCTTATGCACTGAGTGTGGTAAGCCGGTATCAGTCAAACCCTGGGGAGAAACACTGGATAGCGGTAAAGAACATTCTCAAGTACCTGAGAAGGACTAAGGAGATGTTCTTGGTGTATGGCGGAAAAGACCTCCAGATCGAGGCCTTTGCTGACTCCAGCTTCCAGAGTGACAAGGATGATTCCAAGTCCATGTCGGGTTTTGTCTTTACCCTCAATGGAGGGGCGGTGTGTTGGAAGAGTTCCAAACAGGAAACCGTTGCAGACTCGACGATGGAAGCGGAATACATCGCTGCATCTGATGCCGCAAAAGAAGCTGTCTGGATGAGGAAGTTCTTGAAAGAACTTCAGGTGGTTCCGTCCATTGTTGATCCAATACCTCTGTATTGCGACAACAACGGGGCTATAGCTTTAGCGAAGGAACCCAGGTCCCATCAGAGATCCAGGCACATCTTGAGGCGGTATCACCTGATCAGGGAGATCGTGGATCGCCAGGAGATCGAGGTTCGGAGAGTCCCTTCAGAAGATAACACTGCAGATCCATTCACCAAGGCCCTGCCCCAGACTCAGTTCGAGCGGCTGATCGAGATGATAGGTCTTCGATACGCCAGTACATGGCCTTAGTGCAAGTGGGAGATTGTTAGTGTATATGCCCTAGAGGCCATTACTGTATCATACTGGTTTGTATATTACTTAATGGATGCTTGGGATATTCACCTTGTATATACAATCTTGCTCAAAATAGTAGTATGCTACTTGGTTTGTTTCTACTTCAATGTGTACATGTGTTTATATTTTGTATATCGCCTATACACATTAGTGGAGCCCTTAGGATCTTTGCTTGATTACCAGCGATGTGATGGCCGTCACACTAGTGGGGCTGGGTAATCTATAAGCACATCCTTATGCAGGTCCCTGGTCGCAGGACTATCGAGACAGGGCATCGATACTCCGGAGTAGACCAGCGCATGCGCTTCTCATCCCAGTGTGGGAGACGGTCTGTCCCACATCCGTCAGTACGTCGTACTTGAGATAGTATGCGGGTGCTCGTTAGGTTACGGGTACACTGGACAGGACTCGTCGGGAACTGACTAGTTGGTATTATACCTATCGTCAGTTTTCAGTTCCCAGGTGACATGAGTACAGCTTAGTCCGCTGACTTGACACTGTCACTTCGCCTCGAGTGTGTTCCCACTGTACTTTGATCACTACCCTACCACGGCTCAAAGGAGTCGTGCAAACAGGTAGTGGTTGGGTGCAGTCCCGAAGCACTTGGAGGCAGTGACGGTTAGACAGGATTCGTCTCTCCCGGTATTGGGGGTTGACATCGCGCTTTGTCTAGGAGAGCCATTACACGAGTAGTCCCTGGCCAGGGCAAACGAGATATACTGGTAGGTTTCCAGTGTTATCTCAGGGTGTTTTGGGCTTCGCTCCGGCACGACTTGTACCGCTATTGGGGGACTGACGTTTACCGCCCCCTAGGCCCGCCATGCGATGTATCAGACGAACAGACCGGACTGTACGGAGAATGTCACACTCAGGCTCAGTAGGAGTTCAGATGGGTTTCGCCTCGTCGGTCTTCTTGTCGGCATTACCTGGGGACCGTTACGCACAGCTAGTGCCGCTTGCGGTCTGTGGTTAAACCCACTGCCAGCGTAGTGTCGAGTCTTTAGAGTCCCACACAGAAAGCTTTTCGCCTTTAGGCAAAAGAGTAGAGGTCGCATGGTATTGCGACAGGTCGCATGGTTTTGCGACAGGGTTCGGTCACATCCGTGCACTTGTGCACGTACAGTGTCCGGACAGTATACACTAGCGGGCTTTGGTTTAAGCCAGATCCTAGTGTACCTTATGGGATTGGATTTATCCGGTTTGCATTCGTGTTCCTCGGAACGCGGATGCGGGTGTGTATGCACAGTTGACAGGGAGGCAGAGGCAGCGGATTCTCATTAGGGTTGTTGACAGTTGACCGTTGACTATTTGACTTTTTGCTCAATCCTAATGAGAATTTGATATGTGATTAACTATTATATTAATTAAGTATTACGGTGACATGGTTGTTGACTTTTGTTGACTTTGTTGACTTGTTGACTTTTGTTGACTTGTTGACTTTGTTGACCGGTTGACTAGGCTTGACTAGTTGACCATCATGATAACCATAGCCATCATTTCATGGCAAAGACTTTTGTTTACTTGCTCATTTGTGTAAAATGAGTGCATGAAATGATATGGTTATGGTTGCTTCAACCATCACATAAGACTTTTGTTAGTATGATGAGTTATGATTGCTTTGGATTATGAAAGGGTGAAAGGAAAAAGAGAGCCTCATTCTTTCTTGCTCATTCTCTCTCTTGTTCTTGAGCTCTCCTTTTGCTCTCACCCTTTTGCTCTTGCTCCCTCTCTTTAATCTATGGTTCTCTTGTCTCATGAGTTGAGAATCAAGAACCATAGATAAAATCCCACACAAACTATTCTCTACTCATTCTAGTTCACTAGGTTTAGCAAACCAAGTGAACTAGTTTCTTCAAAGAACGAAGAAGGAGCTAAAGGTTGGAGCTTTCAGGTGGATCTATCTTCGGCGTACGGAGACGACGAGAAGAAGCCAATCGGACCACCATCGGAGTTTGAAGACGAAGGAGTTCAAGACAAGCAAGGTATAACCCCCTAACCGAGTAGCTAGAAACTCATAGTTAGGTTGTTAGATAGATGTTTAACCAAGATCCGGGTTATAGGTCCATGTTACCACCTCCGTAAAAATTGTTTTTTACCAAATTCCGCATTCCCGAAAGTACCGGGAGAGGTAGCATGGACTTACAGTTGTGTCAGAGCCTAGTTAAACTCTATCTAACATGTTAGCAAGTAACTAGAAGATCGATCAAAGAAAAGTCCCGGAAACGAACCCCTAGATTTTCAAGTTTCTGTCGATTTTAAAAGTGCTGGAAAACTTTTTTGAAATACACCTAAAATCGACTCAGGCTTTTTTAAAGAAACTGCAAAAAATTGGGCCCCTGACTCGATCAAAGCGCCGCGTTTCCGCGGCGGGAGCACTCTCCCGCCGCGGAACCGCGGCCGAGTTGACTCGGTCAGGGGTTTTCTTTTTTGCAGTTTACTAGTGGGGGTATTTTGGGATTTTTGGTATATATATTTTCAACCCAGATTTTCCAGAACGAAAATTTTACTTTGGGGTCCTGAAAATCCGTATTTTTGATCGAACTTCTAAAAGACTTAAGCTAACGGGTTTTTCTGTAATGTGATATTTGTATTGAACGTCTACTAATCGCTATATGTCGATTAGTGGGGGTTATACAAATCTGTGATCTGTAATGTTGCTGGAATGTGTATATGAATATGTTGGATTGTCGCGGGTGAATAGCCGGGGGTTGTGAGACGAGAGTTTTCTTTTCTTTCAATTCATGTAAATTTGTAAATTGATGTAATAATTATTTGTATGGCCGCACAACCGGGTCGGGGTTGTAGCCGTCATTGTATAATTTCATTTTACTGTTTTTGCTCCTAGGATAGACCCATGGAGGGGTGCACAAACTACCGGGTATGCCGAAGTGTCGAGTGGCCTACTCATGGAGATGAGGGAGGTTACTACGCTTCGGGTACTTGGCGGGTAGTTTGCCGCACCCGTAGGGGTCTTGGGTGGGGTATTTGGCTATTCACCGCGACCGTGTAATTTGTCTTTCGTTACAGGCTCGTACGAATTACAGATTCCTAGTATATCCAATGTATTCATCTGTGATCTGAAATGTTTATCATTGCAGTATATCTATATATGATATTATTTAGGCGTTGCTTATGTTTTACAGCCGCGCTAGCCCAGCCCCCGCTCTGTCGTTAGTTAAGTAACCTAACGGGTAATGACGGGGCCCCGTGGCGAATGCGAATGGCATAAGCGTACGTCATATTTTGGTTGTTTTCTGCAATGGTAGGATTAAATGATGGGACGCATTAAAAGAACTAATGCAAGAATATCACGCATTAAAAGAACTAATGCAAGATAATAAACCAAGTTAAAGTCGTTGGAACACTTTCGAAAAACCACTCGGTTCTTTTCAAAACAACTTTTAAATGCGGAGCTTGAACCACTCCTTTTAAAAGCTATCTCGTTCCATCGACCAAATCAAGTTCACTACGTTCACGGTTTTGCCAAAACCATCCGTAGCCTTCCGTCGTTTCACATGAATAGTCAATAGTATTCAAGCTGTGTATGTTGGCCAAAGTCAAGGCACAGTGATTGGTAGCTATTGGGTGTTCATGTGTAGCATAGATAGATGCGTTGGTTTGGGACAGTCGTACTGCCATTTTGGCCAAAGTCAAGAGTAGGTACGGATGGATCCAAATTAACCTGGATAATGACGGGTAGAACTTGACATGTGACTTATGATATTTTGGCCAAAGTCAAGGTCATAAGAGCATGGGGCAAAAATCCACATCGGGAGTTTCATAAGTACTGAAACTTGCTAGATTTGCATACCATTTGGAGTGTGATGATTCTGGTAGGATTCCTTCAGTTTCGTCACGCAATGATATTTGGATCCCGATCCTACTGTGAGTATATGCTACTCCTCGGGAAATTTCTCACTTAACGATCAATGCTATAAACCTAGTAGGTGCCTAGAAAGGTGTTAGCGGGGCTACGCCCCCAGGGAAAAGAGGTTCTTTAATTAAGGAACTTCGCGAAAGCGTTGGAAAACCTCCCTCGAAGTACCGACACCGGCCTGGCTGAACGGTTAAGCAAGTATTGTGCGGTGGGATTGATCCCGACTAATTCTTCCTTTATGGTTTGAGGACGGATTCGAGAAACAGTGGGAGCCATCCTGTTTAGACAAACTAAAAACCACTCTAAACTTGCAAGAGCATCATGCTGAGTGTTTCTTCTTCTCTCTCCTAATTGCAGCGACCAATCAACATGACTGGACTTAAGTTACTCCTAGATAAAAACAAACTGACAGGGCCAAACTACAAAGATTGGCTCAGGAATGTCAAGATAGCAATCACTTACGACAAGCTGGCGTATCTTCTTACCACCAAAGCTCCCCCTGTCCCTGGTCCAACTTCCAGCGTCGCGGATAAGGAAATCCGCAAGACTTGGGAGATTGATAGCGCGAAGGCCAAATGCCTCCTGCTTGCCTCGATGGACAACGAACATCAGAGGAGGCACGAGAATATGGACATGGAGTCCATATTGCTTCATACAAAAGAACTGTATGGAGAGCAATCTCGTATCGCAAGATACGAAGCGTCGAAAAAGTTATTTTCGACAAGAATGGCCGTCGGATCATCAGTAGCCGAGCACGTGCTAAAGATGATCGGCTACATTGAGGAGCTCGCTGACCTAGGGATCACATTGGAGAGTGAGCTATATACGGATATAGTTCTCCAGTCCCTTCCTTCCACTTACGCCCAGTTTATACTGAACTTCAACTTACAAGAAAAAGAGGTTGAACTTTCAGAGCTCCTCAACATGCTGAGGAGCGCAGAGGGCACCCTACAGAAAGGTAGGGAAACATCCACTTTGTTTGTAAGAGGATCATCTTCTTCTAGGTCCAAGGCGAAAGCCAAGGGAAAGAAGAAGAAAGCCCCCGCCAAACCAAGGGGCGGTGTTAGTAAAGTGGATACGAAGGGAAAAGCAAAAGCAACAAAGTTGGCGGGAAAGCTTGTGGATAAGGAAGAATGCTTCTATTGTCATAAGAAAGGACACTGGAAGAATGATTGCAGGGCCTGGAAGGCCAGAACACAGGAATTGAAGCAGGTTGCAGCTTCAGCTTCAGGTGTGTATGTTATTGAAAACTGTCTTTCAATAAACTCTACTTCCTGGGTATTGGATACCGGATCAGGATCTCATATCTGTAATTCTTTGCAGGCGTTGAGAAACCGTAGGGTTTTGAAGGCAGGTGACATGACCCTCAGAGTTGCGAACGGAGCTAGCACGGATGCTAAAGCCGTGGGGGACTATCACCTGGGAATGTCAGATGGACATGTTTTGGTTTTGCGTAATTGCTTTTATGTACCCAACGCAACTTGTAATATCATTTCTGTATCTTTAGTTTCTAAAGATGGTTATGAATTTGCGTTTGTAAGTAATGTTGTAAACATTCACCTTAATCAAGTTTTGATTGGGTCAGGTACATTGAGTAATGGTATATACGTGTTAAACCAACCACAGATTTTTAATGTCCAGAATACACACAAAAGAAAGTCTCCAGAAATAAATCAGACTTTCTTATGGCATTGTAGATTGGGTCACATCAATGAGAGAAGGTTGACGAAGTTACATACAGAAGGGTATTTGAATGCGTTCGAATATCAGTCGTATGCCACTTGTCAATCCTGTCTCAAAGGAAAGATGACAAAGACTCCGTTTACTGGACATGGAGTAAGAGCGAGCGAGCTCTTGGGACTCGTACACAGTGACGTGTGCGGTCCAATGTCTACACATGCCCGAAGCGGACATTCTTACTTCATTACTTTTACGGATGACTTCTCAAGGTACGGTTATGTCTTCTTAATGAAACATAAGTCCGAGGCCTTTGGAAAATTCCAGGAGTATAAGAATGAAGTAAAGAAACAGACCGGCAAAAGTATTAAGATTCTAATATCGGATCGAGGTGGAGAATACTTAAGTGCCGAGTTCCTGGACTATTTAAAAGAGAACGGAATTCTCTCTCAGCTTACTCCTCCATACACCCCGCAACATAACGGTGTATCGGAGAGACGGAACCGCACCCTATTGGATATGGTGCGGTCCATGATGAGTAACGCTGAGTTACCGCGATCATTCTGGGGATATGCGCTAGAATCAGCCGCATACCTTTTGAACCGAGTTCCCACTAAGACTGTGCCTACCACGCCATTTGAGATGTGGTGTGGGAAGAGACCCCATCTTAATCACATTAAGACATGGGGAAGTCCAGCTTTTGTCAAAAAGCAGCATGCGGACAAGCTCGAGGCACGCTCAGTACTGTGCAAGTTTGTGGGATATCCAAAGAATTCCAAGGGATATTTCTTCTACTGCGAAGAGGAACAAAAAGTTCTTGTTTCTCGTCATGCCCACTTTCTAGAACACCAGTTCATAGAAAAGGAAATAAGTGGGAGCGCAGTAGAACTGGAAGAAATTCCAGAACCACGGACTATTACTGAAAGTTTGGTGGAACCAGAGGGTTCGGAAGAACATGACATTCCTACGCCGCTCCGCAGGAGTAGTAGGCAGACTCATCCGCCCGAGAGATACTACGGTTTTCTCATAGACGGGGATAGAGAGGATTGCATCATAGATTATGATGAGCCTACTAGCTTCCAGCAGGCCGTTCAGAGCGTTGACTCAGTGAAATGGCTGGATGCAATGCGGACCGAAATGGAGTCCATGTACACCAACAAGGTATGGACGTTGGACATTGCTCCAGACGGGGTAAAACCCGTAGGATGCAAGTGGATCTTCAAAAGGAAGATTGGTGTAGATGGACAGGTTGAGACCTATAAAGCTAGGCTGGTAGCAAAGGGTTTTTGTCAAAGACCTGGCTTGGACTATGACGAAACCTTTTTCTCCAGTAGCCATGCTGAAATCCATTCGGATCCTTCTTGCCATTGCTGCCTTCCACGATTATGAGATCTGGCAAATGGACGTAAAGACAGCTTTTCTAAATGGAAATTTAGAGGAGTGTGTCTATATAGACCAGCCAGAGGGTTTCATTCAGAGTGGGAGCAGCGGAAAGGTGTGCAAGTTGCTTAAGTCCATCTATGGACTAAAGCAGGCATCGCGGAGTTGGAACATCTGCTTTGATGAGACGGTCAAAGAATTTGGCTTTATCAAAAATCCAGATGAACCATGCATCTATAGTAGATTTGTAGCGAGAACTGTAGTATTCCTCGTTTTATACGTGGATGACATTCTCTTAATAGGAAATGACATTCCTATGCTACAATCTGTCAAGGGGTTCTTGTCACACAGGTTCTCCATGAAAGACCTGGGTGATGCCTCATACATTTTGGGTATCCGGATCTACCGTGACAGATCCAAGAGGATATTAGGACTTTCTCAGTCCAGGTACATCGACACCGTGCTGAAAAGATTCAGTATGGAAGATTCCAAGCGCGGTAACCTGCCGGCTTGTCACGGGATCACCCTCTCTAAAGAGATGTCTCCCAAGACTGATTTGGAGAGGGATCGCATGTCTATTATACCCTACGCTTCTGCGGTAGGCTCTATAATGTATGCGATGCTGTGTACCAGACCGGATGTAGCTTATGCACTGAGTGTGGTAAGCCGGTATCAGTCAAACCCTGGGGAGAAACACTGGATAGCGGTAAAGAACATTCTCAAGTACCTGAGAAGGACTAAGGAGATGTTCTTGGTGTATGGCGGAAAAGACCTCCAGATCAAGGCCTTTGCTGACTCCAGCTTCCAGAGTGACAAGGATGATTCCAAGTCCATGTCGGGTTTTGTCTTTACCCTCAATGGAGGGGCGGTGTTTTGGAAGAGTTCCAAACAGGAAACCGTTGCAGACTCGACGATGGAAGCGGAATACATCGCTGCATCTGATGCCGCAAAAGAAGCTGTCTGGATGAGGAAGTTCTTGAAAGAACTTCAGGTGGTTCCGTCCATTGTTGATCCAATACCTCTGTATTGCGACAACAACGGGGCTATAGCTTTAGCGAAGGAACCCAGGTCCCATCAGAGATCCAGGCACATCTTGAGGCGGTATCACCTGATCAGGGAGATCGTGGATCGCCAGGAGATCGAGGTTCGGAGAGTCGCTTCAGAAGATAACACTGCAGATCCATTCACCAAGGCCCTGCCCCAGACTCAGTTCGAGCGGCTGATCGAGATGATAGGTCTTCGATACGCCAGTACATGGCCTTAGTGCAAGTGGGAGATTGTTAGTGTATATGCCCTAGAGGCCATTACTGTATCATACTGGTTTGTATATTACTTAATGGATGCTTGGGATATTCACCTTGTATATACAATCTTGCTCAAAATAGTAGTATGCTACTTGGTTTGTTTCTACTTCAATGTGTACATGTGTTTATATTTTGTATATCGCCTATACACATTAGTGGAGCCCTTAGGATCTTTGCTTGATTACCAGCGATGTGATGGCCGTCACACTAGTGGGGCTGGGTAATCTATAAGCACATCCTTATGCAGGTCCCTGGTCGCAGGACTATCGAGACAGGGCATCGATACTCCGGAGTAGACCAGCGCATGCGCTTCTCATCCCAGTGTGGGAGACGGTCTGTCCCACATCCGTCAGTACGTCGTACTTGAGATAGTATGCGGGTGCTCGTTAGGTTACGGGTACACTGGACAGGACTCGTCGGGAACTGACTAGTTGGTATTATACCTATCGTCAGTTTTCAGTTCCCAGGTGACATGAGTACAGCTTAGTCCGCTGACTTGACACTGTCACTTCGCCTCGAGTGTGTTCCCACTGTACTTTGATCACTACCCTACCACGGCTCAAAGGAGTCGTGCAAACAGGTAGTGGTTGGGTGCAGTCCCGAAGCACTTGGAGGCAGTGACGGTTAGACAGGATTCGTCTCTCCCGGTATTGGGGGTTGACATCGCGCTGTGTCTAGGAGAGCCATTACACGAGTAGTCCCTGGCCAGGGCAAACGAGATATACTGGTAGGTTTCCAGTGTTATCTCAGGGTGTTTTGGGCTTCGCTCCGGCACGACTTGTACCGCTATTGGGGGACTGACGTTTACCGCCCCCTAGGCCCGCCATGCGATGTATCAGACGAACAGACCGGACTGTACGGAGAATGTCACACTCAGGCTCAGTAGGAGTTCAGATGGGTTTCGCCTCGTCGGTCTTCTTGTCGGCATTACCTGGGGACCGTTACGCACAGCTAGTGCCGCTTGCGGTCTGTGGTTAAACCCACTGCCAGCGTAGTGTCGAGTCTTTAGAGTCCCACACAGAAAGCTTTTCGCCTTTAGGCAAAAGAGTAGAGGTCGCATGGTATTGCGACAGGTCGCATGGTTTTGCGACAGGGTTCGGTCACATCCGTGCACTTGTGCACGTACAGTGTCCGGACAGTATACACTAGCGGGCTTTGGTTTAAGCCAGATCCTAGTGTACCTTATGGGATTGGATTTATCCGGTTTGCATTCGTGTTCCTCGGAACGCGGATGCGGGTGTGTATGCACAGTTGACAGGGAGGCAGAGGCAGCGGATTCTCATTAGGGTTGTTGACAGTTGACCGTTGACTATTTGACTTTTTGCTCAACCCTAATGAGAATTTGATATGTGATTAACTATTATATTAATTAAGTATTATGGTGACATGGTTGTTGACTTTTGTTGACTTTGTTGACTTGTTGACTTTTGTTGACTTGTTGACTTTGTTGATCGGTTGACTAGGCTTGACTAGTTGACCATCATGATAACCATAGCCATCATTTCATGGCAAAGACTTTTGTTTACTTGCTCATTTGTGTAAAATGAGTGCATGAAATGATATGGTTATGGTTGCTTCAACCATCACATAAGACTTTTGTTAGTATGATGAGTTATGATTGCTTTGGATTATGAGAGGGTGAAAGGAAAAAGAGAGCCTCATTCTTTCTTGCTCATTCTCTCTCTTGTTCTTGAGCTCTCCTTTTGCTCTCACCCTTTTGCTCTTGCTCCCTCTCTTTAATCTATGGTTCTCTTGTCTCATGAGTTGAGAATCAAGAACCATAGATAAAATCCCACACAAACTATTCTCTACTCATTCTAGTTCACTAGGTTTAGCAAACCAAGTGAACTAGTTTCTTCAAAGAACGAAGAAGGAGCTAAAGGTTGGAGCTTTCAGGTGGATCTATCTTCGGCGTACGGAGACGACGAGAAGAAGCCAATCGGACCACCATCGGAGTTTGAAGACGAAGGAGTTCAAGACAAGGTAGGTATAACCCCCTAACCGAGTAGCTAGAAACTCATAGTTAGGTTGTTAGATAGATGTTTAACCAAGATCCGGGTTATAGGTCCATGTTACCACCTCCGTAAAAATTGTTTTTTACCAAATTCCGCATTCCCGAAAGTACCGGGAGAGGTAGCATGGACTTACACACATACCCCTAAAAACCAGCCTGGCCGGCCCTACAAGGGATTTGGGCTCTCGTCTGCATAGGGTGGTCTCATGGTGGTCTATCTAAGCCCCTAGTATTGTTTACTTTCCCCGTAATGACCCCGGATCACTCCAGATTCACCTGCACGCCATATATTCTCACAAACCGACATGAAAAGTTCTATAAATCCGTATTTGGTGAAACCAGAGACAAATCTTGGTTTAACTAGTCTCAAACACACTTAATTAAGCTATACTAACCATCACAACCAACACTTGGCCAAATCTCACTCAAATCCTCCCAAACTAGCACTATTGTACACAATAATACTAAATTTCAGCTATACGACCAGAACTTGGCAAAATAGGAGTTGGGTTGCGAGATTATACCTCGAGGGGGTCCTAGGAGGAAGGAGAAGGGAAGGAGAAAGGGTTGTGCTGTTGAGGAGCTGCTCCATTGCTCCAAAGATGATGTTTCTGCTGCTGTTGCTGCTGCAACTCTCTCTCTCTCTCTCTTTTGCTTTTCTTTCTTTCTTTCTTTTTTTTATATGTTGCAGTAGCAGCCGCAACACTTGAAGAAGGGGGGTATATATGGTGCATGTGATGTGGTGTGATGAGGGTGTGGGTTGTTACTGGTGCTGCTGTTGTTTTGTAGAAACCATGGGCTGAAATGCAGCAGTAGGTGTAGGGGAGGGGCTGATTGGTGGCTGAAGTCAGCCATTGGGGGCTGAAAAGTGTGGTTTGGGAGTGTGCAGGTCAGCTATTGTGGCTGAAAGTGTTGATGGGCTGGTGGCTGCAGTTATTGGGGGCTGAAAAGTGATGATGGGAGTGTGCAAGTCAGCTATGGTGGGCTGAAAATGTTGAGGGTAGGCTGATGTTCACATCAGCTGCTGTTGCAGCTCATGATGGTGCTTCTGCTGATGTATTCGTGAATGAGATTTGGTGGCTGAAGTGTTGGGCTGATTTGTGTGTGTAGGTGTGAGAGAGGGAAAGATGTGAGGTGAGAAGGAGTTTGAAATGAGTGTCTAAGAGGCACACAACAAGTTTTGAAATGTTACAGTCTTCCCCCCTTAAAAAAATTCGGTCCCCGAATTTAAATTTAAACCTCCCAATTCTAAAACATTTCAAATAAATGTCCAAGTCAACGGGACTCCGAAATCATCAATACATAAAAGGCATCATAGCGCAATACATGCGCATGAGTAACGTGCAGAGAACTCGAAGTCAAAACTCCGTCAAGCATCCTGCAATCATCGGAGTCAAGGTGAAAACACGAATGCCAAATCCAAAGCAAAAACGATATGCTATAAATCGGAACTATACATGTAAATACCAAATCCGTACATGTAAATATCTGAAGGAAATGCATGCCAAATTTCTTTAAATTCGATGTGCAATGCGCATAACACTGCACAGTGGCGGACGTCTCTATAAGAAAATAGCCATATACGTATATATCTTTTGTTTAATATGCACGATCCGCCGTTTGAAAACAATTTTAGAAGGGTTTCCTCATTTTAAATGTCTTGTGTCATATCGGACACGTATGTAAATAATGAGACTATAGCTCGTTTTTGAAAATCCCTTTGAAATCTATCAATGCATGCAAAATATACCCAGGCACTGTCATCTGACCAGTCCTGCTCAGTACGAAAACAAATCACATCAACACAAAAATGTACTGCTCCATAAGAAATCAGTCCCAAAATGTGCATATGAATACTACGTGCGTCTGGTGCGCACGGAAATCAAAATCCATGAATGTGCCAAGAAGGTGCACAAAACGACATCAAGGTGCAACGGGTGTGCACGCAACATCGGTCATAGGCAACGCGTGTGCCTACCCGCAAAATCCGGTGCATTTGACATGCACGAAGAATCTCGATTTAGTGCATCTGGTGTGCACCAAATCTCATCTCATAACATGCGCCCAACATGCGCTAAGAATCCAAATCCAGTGCATCCATCATGCACGAAATCATGAAATCCAATATCGAGCGCCGAACATGCGCAAAAATCCAGTCGGGTGCATAAAATGCACGAAACAAATATCGAGCATCACCCTCGAAATCGAAGTCCAGTGCATCCAAGTGCACAAAATATATGTCACTGCACTGCAAGCATATGCGAACTATACCGAGTGAAAAAACCAAATCGTGTGTGTGCATATGCACAAAATCAACTCAGATGTCTAAAACCCATAAAATCACAAACATGTGAAACCAAGGCACGAAAATAATATCAAGTGCAACAACTGTGCAAAAATCGTAAATCCTCAATCATCAAAATCAAATCATGCGAATAAATCGCCTAACAATACCGAAATCAAGTATGGCGGAATAGTCCCGCTCAAGCTCATCTTCTAAGAATCTCTGGCCAACTGTCGTGGCCACTCATAGCATATCTCGTCGACGATCCTGAAATCTGGCTTGCTGGTGTGCATAACATGACCACTCCTGGGTCCAAGTCTTCTCTGTGGATTACCAATCTCTCGATCCATCGGCTCATCGACCCTGTTAAGTGTGCTAACGGGGACGATTCCGTTCTGGCACTTCTCTGGTCATCTCTCGGTCAATCATTGCGACCACTCGCAAAGCAGCATGTCACTGGCGTCGGCCTCTGGCTCTCTGAATGCACGTGACACATCTGATCCTGGGTGCAAATATCATTGCAGCAGTGTCCTGAAAGGAATCCTGCTCAAGGTCTCTTCCAAATCTCGTCTTTGCTTAACTGTCCGGGAGTCATCGTCCTTTACTATATTTGCTTCTTGTTCTGGAGCGGCTGCATACTCATCGCGACTTCTTCTGGAAGATATATCCAAGTACAATGCATCGGCATGCATATCGCATCTCTGATGTTGGCGGAGTGGAATGTCATCTTATCCAGATCTTGCACGAACCTTACTCCACTTTTCTCTAATGTCGATTGCTTCGGACTCCTCTCGTCGTGGCTACATGGACTGAGCTCCAACGGCTATCGTCGTATCTGGAGTCTCCCAAGAAATGCATCTCACCATCAAGCATCCGAATGAAGTCGAACCATTCGATCGATTCGTCAAAACCTCATAATCCCCCAAGAGCTCAACATCTTGGGTACAGTATAATAGTATCGAGTACATACCCCAGCATCGGTGGTCCAGCCGTAGAAGGGAAAACCCAAGCCTCACTAATGGCACCGCAGAACTGCCGCAAACCCTAAGGTTCAAAGGCTTTCACACGGTCAATATGTCGAGTTAGGGTTTCATTCCTCTAGAGGGTCCATAGAATTGCCAGCATGTTTTTCCGAACACTTTAAACTTGGAATAATATGTTTCTGACATTCGATCGTCTCTGTCGACTCTCAACGTCTCCGCATGAAGTCGTCTCTAACTGGAATCAATCTATCTGATGACCTCGCATCGGTAAGCGAATGATTCACATGTCCTAGTCCTTCATCCTCGGGGACTAGCGATCTTCTATCATCTCTTAGTACACTCGTACTGCAATAGCTCCAACATCTGGGGCAATATCTCGTCGTTCGCAGCAACAACTAGCTCACTCGTCTGCACACTGAACCGTGCCTCAATCATCATGAGCAAGCAATACGCCAACGGTCAACATAGTCTGGCTGGCCTCTACCGGTGGCTCAATCCTCTGGTGCTAATCTGCACGTCCGAGTAATCTCATACGGCGATCCATCCCGCGCTCGTGGCGCAAAATACAAACAAAAGACACACCTCTGCAATCGTGTGTCGCCGGAATCACGCCCTGGTCAGTCCTCGTTCGTAACGAGCTCATGCTGACCGCAACTCTAGCCGTAGCTCTCCCTGCCCGTAATCGTGGCAGCAAAATCGTACTGGTACTGATGAGGCTAGATCAGGAATGAATATGATACTGAACAAAGAAATGTACATCCTAAGGCTCCTTAAGTGGAGTGGCGTGTCGTAAATATGCCGCGGAACATACCAACGGTACGTTACTCTACTTTAGTCACCTATTCCATCAACCAAGGGTCATCCTACGCTCCGAAGGTAAAACCTAACGCTCTGATACCAACTTTGTCACGACCCGAAATTACGGAACATAACCGGCACTTAGACTACGAACGTCTCAAGGCGCACGTATTCTAAGTAAGCCGAAACCCAGAAATCCAAACCAAGAGAAGTAGTAGAGTGTAGGAAAAACCATATGTGAATCAACCTGTAGCAACATAATATACAATGCCTAAATGCGAGGATCACAACAGAAAAGGAAACTTCAACCAGCATGAAATCCATAGAAATATAACGCGCGACTCTAAGGTCGAAAGAATAAACATCACTGGTCTCTATCTCAAATAAATACATGTTTTGGTTGATGGAACTTCTAGATACAACTGAATATAATATACAATGCATACTGATGGGTACGATACAAATAACCCACCTACTAGCAAGTCACCTGAAAGAAGCTGTGCCCGCAAAGCCGTAATGAAATCCGTACGGCAACACCTGCATGAAACTGGGGCACAACGGGGGTGAGTTGCCAACTCGTGAGTAGAAAAAGATCTACGAATAGAAAATCGCATGTATGACGCAATCCTGGGTCATACGATCATAATATATAATCCTCAAATATATAACCAGCAATCTAAAACCATGGCTAGTGTAAATATCTATCCCAAGTGTAATCCCATATATCCATGTCAGTGCATCAGGTGGCAATATATCATATGGATAATGTATGAATGCATGAAACAGAATGCATGTACTGAAGAAAACCGCTTTCATAATTTGTGAGATTTTTGTATTTTTAAAAATGAGGTATCATAAATGAAATCAGCATAAACAGTGCCTAGCATCGGCACAAAACATAAGTCTCAGTATTTCGATACCTCTGTATCACAATCTCTGTACCTCAATATCTCGAAATCTCAATGTCTCAATCACAAAATCCAGGGCGCCGTCAGTCCAGATCGGCCCCTGCCATCCATCTCAAGACCACGACGGTATCCTCCGGATATCCGACGCGTCGGGTAATATCACCGGTAGGTAGTGCTCCCCTGCACAGGCTCAACGCCATCATCTGCGATCCTCTTGCCCCGGGATACCGCACCGGGTCCATCATGTACCCGCAATCGGTCTCATCCGCCTCCTCGATTCGGGTTTCATATGTCACTCTCAGCACCGAGAAAACACATGGTGAACGCACTGAAATATCATATCAAGGGTAACCGGTTTTTTAAAACATTTACATAATCTCTTTGAAATATCCACGGTTCCCAAATCCAGAAATAACATAGAAACAACATATCTCAATGCGTATAATCAGGAAGCATGATGTATGTGACATATAAATGAAATGCAAGTATAACAGTATATCATGCAACATGGAATAATAGTATGTACATACAAGGGTTATATCCTGATGCAATAATACTACTGTGCAGTGACATGGCAATTACCGATGAAGATGTGTGTGAGCTGGCAAGTAAGTGTATGTGGAACATACGCATCATCGGTAATGGTGCTGGTGTCCTAACAGCATGATATCAAAATGGAATATGAATCACAATAAGTATGCGATGCAGTGTAACCGTAATAATATGCGGGGGCTGAATGCTAAAACACCATGATAGCTGAACTGCATCTAAAGTCATAAATGTCATATAGCTACACCACTATAAGGCTGAGCTAAGCTAACAATAGGTAAGGGAAACAGCCTAATCTCTGAGTCGATACATATATAAATATATAGTCGGTGATCCCGCTTCGATAATATTGCATCCGATACCATATCTCTAAAATCGGTTATTCCCAAGTCAAGAGTGCGGATCAAACATCAAATATAGCCCGTACGTAAATCCTTCGTACGGCATCCCAAATCTGGGTACGGGTCAATATCATATTCGTCATATCATTCATCGGGTATTCTCTTTATCGAATATCGTAATCTGGGTACTGACCTATGTCTAGTACAAAGCTAACATCATCACTATAATCAAGATCTGACTATTGGTCGACAATCTCGTATAAATCGATATCATCAGCACATATCATCTCAAGGAGTGTACCCCGCCCAAGACGGCCTATTATAAATATTTGTCATATCATATCTTATCAAAATCACACGTCGATCATTATATATTTATGAATCACTATCCATATGGCAACATCATCCAAATATCCGCTAAAGCATCGAGACGTATCTCAAATACGAGTTTTACCATATCACCGATATCATAACCCGGATCAAATATCATCGACTCATATTAAACCCAAGTATCATTCTCAAATCCGTATGTGAACACATAATCCCAAACCCATGTGAACACATATCTATATAGAATCCCATAAGCACATATGAGTAAGGATGTATGTAAGTATGTATGTGTGTATAGGTATGTGTAGTTCACCCACTACCAAGGGTCCGCAATACTAAATCATCAAGTCCGCCAATTATCCATCCTAAACATCAGTAATTTCCCAAACAACATATAATAATTGAAAGTGTGTATACGCATCCGTATACATCACCACGGACTGCGGGGGTGCTATACGCCATCCACCCGACTTCTCCCCGTAGATATAAATCTACTCACCTTGCTTTATGCGTGTCGGTGCCGATGTCGCCATTTGCATCTCCAACGCCTCGACGCCACGTGGGGTACCTACAATGATATCACACGCTAAAACACATGAAAACCGTGTCGGAAACCAAGACGGTGCACGCTACGTCCATAGGTAAAAACCTATAGCCTCGCGTGCAAAAACGACCAATAACCCTTTGCCGTTGACGTTCAAACGCCACCCGACAGAAACGAATCACCAAATAACAAAACTTAAATCTATAAACATCATGAAAAACATGGCAGCAACCCAGAAAAGTGGTCCCAGATTTCTGTTCAGGTCAAAACAAGGCAATTAAACAACTCTGGGGTTATGTACAGGGTAAATATGACCTACCGAAGCCATTTGGGCACCTAACTTTACAGGGGGGCCGGCCACATACCCCTAAAAACCGGCCTGGCCGGCCTTACAAGGGATTTGGGCTCTCGTCTGCATAGGTTGGTCTCATGGTGGTCTATCTAAGCCCCTAGTATTGTTTACTTTCCCCGTAATGACCCCGGATCACTCCAGATTCACCTGCACGCCATATATCCTCACAAACCGACATGAAAAGTTCTATAAATCCGTATTTGGTGAAACCAGAGACAAATCTTGGTTTAACTAGTCTCAAACACACTTAATTAAGCTATACTAACCATCACAACCAACACTTGGCCAAATCTCACTCAAATCCTCCCAAACTAGCACTATTGTACACAATAATACTAAATTTCAGCTATACGACCAGAACTTGGCAAAATAGGAGTTGAGTTGCGAGATTATACCTCGAGGGGGTCCTAGGAGGAAGGAGAAGGGAAGGAGAAAGGGTTGTGCTGTTGAGGAGCTGCTCCATTGCTCCAAAGATGATGTTTCTGCTGCTGTTGCTGCTGCAACTCTCTCTCTCTCTCTCTTTTGCTTTTCTTTCTTTCTTTCTTTTTTTTATATGTTGCAGTAGCAGCTGCAACACTTGAAGAAGGGGGGTATATATGGTGCATGTGATGTGGTGTGATGAGGGTGTGGGTTGTTACTGGTGCTGCTGTTGTTTTGTAGAAACCATGGGCTGAAATGCAGCAGTAGGTGTAGGGGAGGGGCTGATTGGTGGCTGAAGTCAGCCATTGGGGGCTGAAAAGTGTGGTTTGGGAGTGTGCAGGTCAGCTATTATGGCTGAAAGTGTTGATGGGCTGGTGGCTGCAGTTATTGGGGGTTGAAAAGTGATGATGTGAGTGTGCAAGTCAGCTATGGTGGGCTGAAAATGTTGAGGGTAGGCTGATGTTCACATCAGCTGCTGTTGCAGCTCATGATGGTGCTTCTGCTGATGTATTCGTGAATGAGATTTGGTGGCTGAAGTGTTGGGCTTATTTGTGTGTGTAGGTGTGAGAGAGGGAAAGATGTGAGGTGAGAAGGAGTTTGAAATGAGTGTCTAAGAGGCACACAACAAGTTTTGAAATGTTACAGTGTGCATGTGAGAAAAATAAATGTTTAAGTGAGCTAATATTAGTTAATGTAAATTAATATATCAAATATATAATTATACATTAAATCATTAAATCAACACTTGATTTAATAATCCGGTTATTTCTCATATGACCGACTAATATTATTTGTATCATTATATCAAATCAACACTTGATTCGATAACCCGGCTATATCGCATATAACCGACCGATACAGTATTGACTTATTGAATCAACATTTGATTCGATAACCCGGCTATATCATATATAACCGATCGATACTTTATATCGCGAGAATAGAATACGGTATCACATACTTGTATTAATCTCGGTCCCGCACATATCGCATATGTGCTCCTACTTCATTTTTCCTGAGCCAGTGAAACCTCTGTGTAGGACTCTAAAGACTCGTCAATACGCCGGTAGTAGGTGATGATCACATCAAGCACCCACAAGCCATCAGCGGTACTAGCTGGATGTAACGGCTACCCGGGTATTGAACGATCAGAAGATCAGCAAGCAAGCCCGCTCTAACTCCTGCAAAAGCCTGACAGTAACACTACCGTACAGTCCGGTCTCTTCGTCTGATATGTCGCATATCATCGCCTGGGGGTGGTAAAACGTTAGACCCCAATAGCCTGATAAGTCATGTCGATGCAAGATCCATAACAGTTCGAGAAACTACTGATAACACTTACCAGTAAATCTCAGCAACCCTGGCCAGGGATTTCCTGTTATGGCCAATCGAGCATAGCACAACATCAACTCCCAATACCGGGAGAGACGAATCCCCTCCTATCGCTCATTGCCTCCATGTGACTCGGGACTGTACCCAAAAACCACCATTTTGCACGATCTATTGACCGTGGTAAGGTGGAAATCAAAGCACAGTGGGAATCACACGAGACACTATGACGATCTCGGGTCGACAGAGTAATCTGTACAAGTGTCACTAGAGAACTGCTATCTCACGATAGGTATAATACCATCTAGGAGTTCTCAACAAGTCCGTTCAGTGTACCCAGTCTCCACTGAGCACCCGTACACCATCTTTGATGTCAAACACCAATGGATGTGAGATCATCCATCGCCCATCATATGGGTCAAGATGCGTATACGCTAGTCTACTCTGGAGCATCGATGCCCTGTCTCGATACTCCCTCGACTAGGAACAATTATAGGGTGTACTTGTTGACTATCCTTGGCCCCACTAGTATGATCGTCATCATAGTCCTGGGTGTCAAGTACACATCCTAAAGGGCTTTGTCAACATGTGAGAGCAATACAGCATCACGTATACAAGTCAACATGTTAAGACAAAGAGCAACCAGAAAGCATACTATCATATCGAGCAAGAAAGTCCTCCCTATATATGTTCAAGCATCCACTACAATATACATACCATGTACAGTAATGGCCTCTAGGGCATACATATAACTAACAATCTCCCACTTGCACTAAGGCCATTTGTCGCAGTATCACATACTTAACAATATCGCGGTGGTTGTAGTATCCCATACTCAACCATCCCAAAATCTCTCAAATTGTATTTGGGAAAGAAGGCCTTCGTGAGTGGATCCGCCGTGTTAACCTCAAAATCTACTCTCCTTACCTTGATCTGTTGGAGATCAACCATCTCCCTGATCAGGTGATACTAGTCTCAGAATATGTCCGGATCGCTGATGGGACCGGTGTTCCTAGGCGAAAGCCACAACTCCATTGTTGTCACAATAACAGTTATTGGACGCTCAATGGTAGGAATATTGCTCATCTTATGAACAAGTAATTTCCAGACAACCTCTTTGGTAGTATCGTTGGTAGCAATGCATTCAGCCTTTATCGTCTAGTATGCCACGGTATCTAGCTTGGAACTCTTCCAATCATACCGTCCTTCCACTGAGGGTAAAGACAATGCATGTGACTGACTTTCAGTCAAACTTATCACTCTGGAAGCTGGAACCAGGAACTTTCTTTTAGTGCTTCTCAAGTACTTAAGAATGTCCTCCACAGCTGTCCAGTTATTCTCCCAAGATCCGATTGATTCCTGATCACCACACCTAGTGAGTCATCTACATCTGGTCTAGTACATAACATCGCATATATGATAGAGCCTACTGCCGAAGCATAGGGTATCCCTTGCTGCGAGTGATCCATGAGTCAGTGGACGAACCACCACGCTTAGAATCCTCCATACTAAACCCCTTTAGTATGGTGTTAATATACCTGGATTTGGGACACTCCTAACATCCACTTAGATCTATCACCATAGATCATAATCCACAAGATGTAGTAGGTATCATCCAGATCTTATATTGAGAATCTTCACGATAAGAGGAGCTTGACCGAGTATAGCATAAGAAACACTTTCCTATCAAGAGTATGTCATCTACGTATAATATGTGGAAGACAACCCTACTCTCTACAACCTTCTTGTATATACATGGTTTATCAACTATTTTGATGAAGTCAAACTTTTTGACTACCACATCAAAACAGATGTTCCAACTCCGCGATGCTTACATTGATCCTGATGGACTTAAGCATAGCTTTGAAAGTCTCAACTTTTCCGTCTACACCAAGAATCTTCTCAAGATCTATTTGCTCCCAATGGGTTTTACCCCTTCATGTGCACATGCAAAGTCATACTTTGTTGGTGTACATGGATTCCATCTTTGATCGCATAGCATCCAGCCTTTTCACAGAGTCGCCACTCGTGATGGCCTGCCTGAACCTAGTTGGGTCATCATCAACCATGATGCAATCATCGCTCCTACTGTCACCGAGAAGGCCGTAGTATCTCTCAAGTGGATGAGGAACCTTACCAGATTCGCGGAGAGGCTGAGATTCGTTGGAGACTATTGAATCCTTTGGTTTCACCAAATCATCAGCTGTTAGTTTGTGTAACTGGAACTCCTTCCAGTTCTACCTCATGACCACTAATTTCTTCACAAGAAACTCCTTTTCTAAAATGGTGGCATGCTGAGAAACAAAATATATTTTGCTCCTCAGAGTGATAGAAGATATTCCCTCACAAATGTTTGGGATATCCTAACAAACTTATACAAAACCGATCTTGCCTCGAGTTTGTCCGGATTTTGTTTTTCAACATAGGCCGGACAACCCCATATCTTAACTCATTTAAGACATGGTCTCTTCTCATTTCATATCTCATATGGAGTGGTAGGCACTGATTTGGATGGAACCCCATTCAATAGGTATGCAGGTTCTCAAGTGCATAACCCCAAAAGCAAATAAGTAACCCAGCAGTACTCATCATAGAGCGCGCTATATCTCATAGGGTGCGATACCTCCGCCCCGATACACCGTTGTGCTGTGGTGTATATGGAGTAAGCTGAGAGAGAATCACATTCTCCTTTTAGAAAATCCAGAAACTCCATGCACAACCTATGACCTTGACGCAGGCCAACAAATCATAGTCCGCTAGTCAAGTTCAACCCGTATATTTCATGATTGAATTAAACCCACCCGCACGACTCTTGACGCAGGCCAACAAAGTCGCACGACTACCCTAATCCAATCGCATCGTATGCTGCAGATAAGCACTAGTTAGCTACCGTACACTACGCCTTGACGCAGGCCAACAAACGTAGCACGAATACTAAGTTGTGCTTATCTGAAATGGCGGAGGGTTACGACAGGTTTTTAAGAAAACCCTTTGCGTAATGAACTTGATATCGTTGTAAAATCGAGTGATTTTGAAAATGAGTGTTTTTGAGGATTTTACTAGTTTTGCTAAAGAGGTCACTCCCGGTGAAGGGATCTCGGCTCTTTCCTCATCGAATGAGGTGCAGGATATTTCACAAATACCACCATGCAAAGCAAAAACTATAAAAGCAATCAAAAGACAAACCGAGTTTGTAGCATCTGCTAGTTTCGCTAAAGAGGTCACTCCCGGCGAAGAGATCTCGGCTCTTTCCTTATCGAATAAGGTGCTGGATATTCTATAAGGAATACCGCTATGCAAAGCAAGAACTAGAACTAGCAGTTTTTAAAACAAGTTTCTACAACATCTTTAGGTTTCTTTTATTTCATTAATCTCATTAATGAAGCCCCATTAATTTTGCTTCCCAAGCATCACATATGAAACGAAAACATCAATATTAATTATATCTCATATATATAATATAGACATTCGTCTCAGAATATCTAGTGATCACATCACAGAATAACAGCAGCAGAAGAATCACATATGAAATATTGGATATACTAGGAATTCCGTGTTTTAGTTTAAGCCAATATAAAACACGGATTCCACGGTCGTGATGAATAGCCAAACCCACATCCCTAGACCCCTACGAGAGCGGCAAGCAACCCTACCAATTCTAGAGTTAGGAGACCCGGTCTCGACTCTTCGAGATGGTCTCCCACTGGACCCTAGAAACCGGTTACTTGTGCTCCCCGCCTTGGGTCTATTCTAATGCGGAAAAGTAAATAATATACATCAATGGTGACATCATCCTCAACCCGGAAGTGCCCCAATAAAAGAATATTACATACAAGCTTTTACATGAATGAAAATGAAAAACTCTCATCTCACATAAAAACCCTCGGCTATTCAAACACGACGATCCAATATAACATATCACAGCAACACATAACATCACATGTCATCAACGTAAGTAAATATGCGTATCCCAGTTGTCGTTGACATATAGCACCGAAACCGGCGATACACCACATATTACACTTACGGTCGCAGAAAAGAAAGTGAAAAACTACGACAGTTGGAATCCGCAACCACCTTAGACATCATAAACCCAATGTATCACATACTTTGGATTTCATGCCCAACAAATGAATTCCTTAGACATCACATGCCTAACAATTATAAACCCCGCATTTTAGTCTCGATATTGAAAACACTTTTCAATAACCTGTCGGGTAATTCAACAAGATTCCCGATAACCTGATCGAATGCCCGTCGGAAACTTTAGTAGATGGCCGCACCCCCGATGCCGTCGACGAAGTGCACTAAGGCGGAACACCGCTGCCGCGAGCACCTGAACGGATGCTTTTGGCGACGGGGTTCTCCTACAGTCACTTGATCGGGGCTATGGGGCGTGGCTATCTAGTAAGGTTACTCGGCGAGTATCCGCGTACACTATGCAATTGCGACGGACTTTTGATCACATCAAAATCCCGTGGCAACCGATCAAATGAGACTAAATTGCTAGATTTATAAAATTCAAACTAGTTATCTCATAACTAATTATGTGGATTCCAAATATTGTATCACAATTAAAGATAGCTAGACGAAGTTAAACTTTTCGATCGAATAAACAAGAACCTAAAATTTCTCAATAAGCTCAACACTTGAGCGGAGTTTAGAAAGTACGCATAAACTGCAACAGCTCCTATGAACCAGCCGCAGAAGGGCCAACCAATACCTCACATGTGGCACCGCTGAACTACCACAAACCCTAGGGTTTGGTGGCGGTTCTGACGGTCACATAATCGAGTTAAGGTTTCGTTCTTCTAGAGGGTCCACAGAATCACTTGCAAAATTTTCTGAAAATTTTAAACTCAGGAAAAATCCAACACTTGGAAAATTTCCAGCAGGGAAAAATTGGGTTATTGGTTTCCGTTGAAACTTTTTAACATCGTCTAAATAACCCGAATATATGTTAGAATTACGACTGCGAAACACTCCGAGTTGCTTTTGCAGAAAGTTAACATCACATGCAAATTCAGCAAAACCAAACAACACCTGAAACATCAAAACCCAGAGACTGGAACACAGGCAAAATTTTAGGGGGTGAGCTCGGTTTTGGGCCGATATGGGAGGGTATGTGGCCGACAACTATTTCTCCAAAATGCCTGAAATTTTGCCAGTGTTCATGTTTATAACATACTGCAGTTGTTTGGAAAAGTTTTTGACAACATTAAAAATCGACAGAAACTGCAGTTTTGTAGTTTCAAGTTTCGGAGCAGTTTCGGTTTCGTAATCTAACAAACATCGTTTAAATTTCTAGCTTGGCTCTGATACCACTGTAGGGTTATCTAGGACGGCAGCAAGGTTTCAGGAGGCATCATCCATACCGTTTTTAAATTTTTTTGCCGTTCTAAATAACTCTAACCTAGAATCTTTAACTAGAAATTTAAACAAACAAGCAATGTTAACAACTTAACATCTAAGTGAACTAGAAATACAACCTTTGTAGATCGGTCATTCACTTCAATAGCTCCGTGTAGTAGTCCCTTCGCTGCGAGTAAATGATCTTGTGGACTCTTGAATGGCTCCATGAGAAGAAAGCAACGACCTTACTTGAAGTCTTCGAGGCCGAAGATGATCTACGTCGAGGAGACACTAACCCAAGCTGCCCTCTTCACAAATTTGGGATTAGTGAAGCTAACACCCTTTACTAAAGTGATAATCTAGTAAAGAATGATGAAGTAGGATTTTTGCTCACTTTGGAATTAATTTTCTCACTAGCGTTTCTCACTTGATCAAGAGCTAGAGAGCTATTGAGCTTTGAAGAGGAAGATGAAAAGAGATAATGTTGTGAGAGAGAATGGCAACCATGGGTGAGAAAATATCTAATATGTCTCATGTAGAGACTTAACCATGAGTTAAGATAATGGTTGGGTTAACAAATATCTAGTATAAAACAAAACTAGTGGACTAGTCAATGGGTCTCTAAGCTTCTCAAAGCTTCATGCCATGTGACCATTATCCAACTAATAATTGATTTAAACTAAATAAATAAACCCTACATTATCTTTATCATGGTGTAAGTCTCATGCACCCATGTAGCTTGTATCATCAACCACGACACAAAATAAAACACAATTAATATATATCACATATATATTATTAAGTGTGCGCATGTGAGAAAAATAAATGTTTAAGTGAGCTAATATTAATTAATGTAAATTAATATATAAAATATATAATTATGCATTAAATCATTAAATCAACACTTGATTTAATAATCCGGTTATATCTCATATGACGACTAATATTATTTGTATCATTATATCGAATCAACACTTGATTCGATAACCCGGCTATATTGCATATAACCGACCGATACAGTATCGACTTATCGAATCAACATTTGATTCGATAACCCGGCTATATCACATATAACCGATCGATACTTTATATCGCGAGAATAGAATACAGTATCACATGCTCGTATTAATTTCGGTCCTGCACATATCACATATGTGCTCCTACTTCGTTTTGCCTGAACCAGTGAAACCTCTGTGTAGGACTCTAAAGACTCGTCAATACGCCGACAGTAGGTGATGATCACATCAAGCACCTACAAGCCATCAGCGGTACTAGCTGGACGTAACGGCTACCCGTGTATTGAACGATCAGAAGATCAGTAAGCAAGCCCGCTCTAACTTCTGCAAAAGCCAGACAGTAACACTACCGTACATTCCGGTCTCTTCGTCTGATATGTCGCATATCATCGTCTGGGGTGGTAAAACGTCAGACCCCAATAGCCTGATAAGTCATGCCGATGCAAGGTCCATAACGGTTCGAGAAACTACTGATAACACTTACCAGTAAATCTCAGCAACCCTGACCAGGGATTTCCTGTTATGGCCAATCGAGCATAGCGCAACATCAACTCCCAATACCGGGAGAGACAAATCCTCTCCTATCGCTCATTGTCTCCATGTGACTCGGGACTGTACCCAAAAACCACCGTTTTTCACGATCTCTTGACCGTGGTAAGGTGGAAATCAAAGCACAGTGGGAATCACACGAGACTCTATGACGATCTCGGGTCGACAGACTAATCTGTACAAGTGTCACCAGAGAACTGCTATCTGACGATAGGTATAATACCATCTAGGAGTTCTCGGCGAGTCCGTTCAGTGTACCCAGTCTCCACTGAGCACCCATACACCATCTTTGATGTCAAACATCAATGGATGTGAGATCATCCATCGCCCATCATATGGGTCAAGATGCGTATACGCTAATCTACTCTGGAGCATCGATGCCCTGTCTCGATACTCTCTCGACTAGGAACAATTATAGGGTGTACTTGTTGACTATCCTTGGCCCCACTAGTATGATCTCCATCATAGTCCTGGGTGTCAAGTACACATCCTAAAGGGCTTTGTCAACATGTGAGAGCAAGACAGCATCACGTATACAAGTCAACATGTTAAGACAAAGAGCAACTAAATAGCATACTATCATATCGAGCAAGAAAGTCCTCCCTATATATACCCAAGCATCCACTACAATATACATCCCATGTACAGTAATGGCCTCTAGGGCATACATATAACTAACAGTTGGATTATCGAGATGGGGCATCGATACTCCGGAGTAGACTGGTGTATATACTTCTCATCCCAGCAGGAGATATGGTCTGTCCCACAGCCATTAGTACGACGTATATGCAGGTCCTCACTGGGTTATGAGTTACACTGGACAAGACTCGTCGGGAACTGCTGGTTGGTATTATACCTATCGTCAGGTAGCAGTTCCCAGATGGCATGAGTACAGCTTAGTCCGTTGACTTGCCATCGCTACTTCGTCTCGAGTGTGTTCCCACTCCACTTTGATTACAACCCTACCACGCTCAAAGGATTCATGCAAACAGGTAGTAGTTGGGTGTAGTCCCGAAGCACTTGGAGATAGTAGTGATCAGACAGGAATCGTCTCTCCCGGTATTGGGAGTTGATATCGCGTAGTGTTCGGAAAGCCATTACACAATGTCTCTGGCCAGGACAGTCGAGAAATACTGGTAAGGTACTCTAGTAGTTTCTCATGGTGTATTAGGCTCTCCTCCGACACGACTTATCACGTTGTTAGAGGTATGGCGTTTACCATCTCCCTAGGTGGATATGCGGGTATCTCAGACGAACAGACCGGACTGTACGGAGATTGTCACAGATAGGCTCGGTAACAGTCTGGGTGAGTATGCTCATCGGTCTTCTTATCGACAGATGCCTGGGTAGCCGTTACGTGCAGCTAGTATCGTTGACGGCTTATGGTTAAACCCACTGTCAGCGTACTGTCGAGTCTTTAGAGTCCCACACAGAAGGTTTCCTTGCTTCAGGAAATTGATGTAGACGTCGTATGGTTTTACAACTGGGCTTCGATCACGTACGTGTACTTGTACACCGATGCTGATCAGGCAGACAATACTAGTGGGCTTTGGTTTAAGCTGGATCCTAATATTGTATTATTGGATTGTTATCGTCTCAGTGTATCCGTATTTTTCGGAATTCGGGTACATGTATGTATATACGATGAGAGGGGCATTCTTGTAATTTTTCAAGGAATGCTTCTAGAAGGTGCCACCTCATTATTTGTATTATCCATTTTCCAAATGGATTAATGAGGTGGATATTGGAGGAGACATCCATGGCATGGATAAGGAATGGGTATTTGATTTCTTTATTAGTCTTGACTTACTATTCAATCATGGACAATATTTTCTATTGTGAAATATTGCATGCTTGAATTATTGTCAAGACATATACCCATTTCTCACACACTTAGCCATTCACGTGTTCAATCTATTCTCTTGGTTATTTTCTTGAGTTGATCTCCTTGAGCTCTCTAGGTCTCTCCGTCTCCTTCTTCCTCTAACTAAACCCTAACCTTCACATGTGTTGTGAGCCAAGGATTTAGTGAGACACTACAATCCATTAGACTTTCTACATCTCCTAAGCTGGTTGGTTTAGCGAACCATCTACCTTAGTTACCTCATTTAGAGGTTGAAGATTGGAGCACATTCTCTCGTGGTGGATCATCTTTGACACAAGAAGGCCGATGGAGCTAGCCCGATCCAATCACCGAGGAGCCTTAGAGAGAGGTACTAGAAGACCCGAAAGACTCCATCTTGGAGGTATAACTATTCTAACAGAGTAGTTAAACCTCTAGATAGATTAGCTAGTTAAGGGTTTAATAAAGATCCTGGAGTTTTAGCCGGTGTTGCATAGTAAACATTATCGTTTTTTTGAAATTCCGCCTCTCCGCCTACCGCGGGGTACGCGACATCAGCTTACAGTGGTATCAGAGCCTACAAAACCTTAACTAGCTAGTTAGAAAAATCTTTAGAAATTCGATCGCTGAAAAATCCCAAAATTACATCCGAAAACCCCGTTTTCTGTCGATTTTAAAAACTGGTCCAAAAATCATTTCAGGGGCCTTAAAAATACGTGCAGGGTTTTTAGAGACTACAGGAGAAAATTGGGTCCCTGAATCCCTAAGACCGCCGTGGAAACACGGCCAAACCATGCGTTCGGCCGTTGTTCCGCGGCCGAGTCAAGGGTGACTCGGCCCGATTTTCTAGAGTTGGTCTATATTGTTGAGTTGTGAATTTTGGGATATTTTGTTTCTGCCCAGAATGTTTTGTGTACAGTGTTGTACTTGGGGTATATTCAAATTTGGTTATCGGTTGAAATTCTAAGTAATTTAGCTAATCGGATCTTCTGTGTTTGATATATATGTGTTCGTAAAACTCTCCTAATTGCTATACGTCGATTAGTTGGGGTTGTACATATCCGTGATCTGTGATGGTTTGTGTATATGAATTTTATTGGATCGTTGTGGATGAATAACCGGGGGATGTGAGAAGCGTGTTTTCTTTTCTTTCATTCATATAATTGTAATATTGATGTAATATTATTTTGTGGGGCACATCCGGGTTGAGGTTGTAGCCATCGATGTACATTATTTCTTTTTATTGTTTCTACTCCTAGGATAGACCCAAGGTGGGGTGCACAAACTACCAGGTTCTTTGAAGTGCCGAGTGACCTACTCATTTTACTGAGGGAGGTTGCTTCACTTCGAGAATTTGGCGGGTAGTTTGCCGCACCCGTAGGGGTCTGGGGTGAGGTTTGGCTATTCATCACGACCGTGGAATCCGTTTTTCGTTACAGGCTTAAACGAAACGCGGAATTCCTAGTATATCCAATATATTCATCTGTGATCTGGAATGCCTATTATTGTGTGAGACGAATGAATATATATATATATCTAGTAGACGTTGCTTATTTTTTGCACCCGCGCTAGTCCCGCTCCCACTCTGGCATTAGTTAAGTAACCTAACGGTGTTAGACGGGGCCCAGTGGCAAATGCGGATGGTATAAGCGTACATTGTTTTTTCGTTTCTTTTGCTGCAATGATAGGTTGTAAATGATGGGACCGCATTAACAAAGATTAATGTAAGATAAAACAAACCAAAGCTTAATCGTTGGAACAATTTCAAAACCACTCGGTTTTCTTTAAAAGATATTTTAAATGCGGAGCTTATACCGCTCCTTTTTAAAAAGCTATCATGGTTCCTTCGACTATATCAAGTTCACTACTTCACGGTTTCTCCAAAACCATCCGTAGCCCTCCGTCATTTCATATGAATATTCAATAGTATTCAAGCTATGTATTTTGACATTTGCCAAGGCATAGTGATTGGTAGCTGCTGGGTATTCATATGTAGCATAGATAGATGCGTTGGAATGGGACAGTCGTACTACTATTTTGTCCTTCGTCAAGGGTATGTACGGGTGGATTCAAATTAACCTGGATAATGACGGGTAAAACTTGACATGCGACTTATGATATGTTGGCTTTCGTCAAGGTCATAAGAGTATGGGGCAAAAATCTACATCGGGGGTTTCTAAGGTACTGAAACTTGCTAGTGTTGCATACCATTTGGAGTGTGATAATCATGGCAGGCTTCCTTCTTGGTTATCACACGATGATATTTGGATCTCGATCTTACTGTGAGTATGCGCTACTCTTCGGAAGATTTTTTCACTAAACGATTAATGTTATAAACTAAGTAGGTGTCTAGAACGGTGTTAACGGAGCTACGCCTCTAGGGAAAAGAGGTTATGTAATTAAGGAACTTCGCGAAAGCGTTGGAAAATCTCCCTCAAAATACCAACACCAGCCTGGCTGAAAGGTTAAGCAAGAATTGTAAAAGTGAGATTGATCCTGACTAATTCTTCTTTTATGGTTTGAGGAAGGATTCGAGGTAACAGTGGAAGCCATCCTGTTTACATAAACTAATAACCAATCTAAACTTGCAAAAGCATCATGCTAAGTGTTTCTTCTCTCTCTTCTATTTGTAGCGACCACTATGATCGGACATAGCTTATTAGATAATAATTTGACTGGGCCAAACTATATTGATCGGCTATGGTATGTCCAAATGGCACTTGTAGGATGTTTCTCGTCACCCCATTGAGATGGGAATACGCGCGCGCTTGTCAAGCGCATTACAGATTCCCCCTGCATAGGGTAGGCTGGGGTTTATTGATTGTGGGGATCCAAATCTCCGGCAGCCGCGGACTAAGCTGTCGTTAATTACCTCTTGCATTTGGAGCGAAAGAACCTCCGATTGACGCGTTAAACTGGTCATGCGAACTCAATATACAGTGCGTTGGGGTGTGTGTATTTTTTTTGTTTTGTTCCACTTGTAAAAAAAAAGGGATATATATATATATTCTATATATATAAAAACAAAAATAAATAAGTAAATAAATATTTAGAGATTTTTTTTTAAAAATTTATTATTATTTTTTTAATTTTTAAATATTATTTATAATTTATTTTTATTTATTTAATATTTTTTAAATAAAAAAAGGATTAAATAAAGAAAAGAAAGAAGAAAAGAAAATAATTATGTTTTTTTTTAATTTTTAAATATTATTTATAATTTATTTTTATTTATTTTAAATAAAAAAAGAAGAAGGAAGAAAGAGAGGAAAAAAAATGGGGGTCACCACATGCTAAGCATGTGACGGGTCACATGCTCAGCATGTGAGGGGGCCATCACATGCTAAGCATGTGAAGCATGTGACCCCCTTTACATGCTTAGCATGTGACCCATTTCACATGCTAAACATGTGAGGGGGCCATCACGTGCTTAGCATGTGACCCACTCACATGCTTAGCATGAGAGGGGGGCCATCACATGCTTAGCATGTGACCCACTTCACATGCTAAGCATGTGAGGGGGCCGTCACATGTTTAGCATGAGACCCACTTCACATGCTAAACATATGAGGGGGCCATCACATGTTTAGCATGTGACCCGTCACATGCTTAGCATGTGTCCCAACTTCTTCTTCTTCTTTTTTACATTTTAAACGTGGAGTTCAACTCCCAAAGAATTTTATATGGCTAAAAAAATATAATGTGGAGTTAGACTCCCCCCAAAAAGTATTTTTTTGTGGAGTTAAACTCCAAAAGAATTTCTGCAGTGGAGTTAAACTCCAAAAGAATTTTATTTGTGGAGTTGAACTCCAAAGGAATTTTAAATGCGGAGTGGAACTCCGAAAGAATTTTATATGGAGTTAAACTCCTAAAAAGATTTAATATGGAGTTAAACTCCAAAAGAAAGATTTTTACTGTGGAGTTAAACTCCAAAAGAATTTTTGTAGTGGAGTTAAACTCCAAAATAATTTTTCTGGTGGTGGAGTTAAACTCCAAAATAATTTTATTTGTGGAGTCAAACTCCAAAAGATTTTCTCCTTTCTCTTTTGAGAAGAAACCCAAAATGGGTTCTCTTGAAACTCCAAGATCTAGATCTTGGATGATAAAAAAAGAGACCATTTTTCTTCTCTTGATGGAGTTTTAGGAGATGGGTTTATGGTAAAACCTTTTTCAGTTTTTTTTTAAAAAAAAGGCAGAGCTAAACTCTTGATTTATTTGGAAAATGAAAAGGAAGAGGAAGAACTTGAGAAAGGAGAGAGTGGAGGCACAAACCCTAGGTTTTTTTTTTAGGGAATGAAAAAGTGTATGCTTTATTCATCATCATGTTGCCTTATATAGGCTTACACATTTACATATAGCCCCTTGGGCTTTATAAAATGGCATTTTGCCTATCTCATGGCTCATGTGCCATTTCATTTTTTGCACATAAGCCATGAGCTTACAAAATATTGGCTTTATGCCCATTTTGCATACATTCATGTATAAAAAATTATATAAAAATTATTTATTACATGATTTCATTTTGGCATGGGGAGGGTCGGCCGCTTCATGTTTCGGACTAGACCTGGGCATGGGCCCACTTGACCTGGGCTTGGGCCCACCTGGCTTGGGGTTGACCTTGACTTTGACTCGGTCAACCGGGGTGTAAATTTTTACCCCAACAAAGTGCCCCCCATCAATAAATGCACACCGCACATTTGAGTTGTGTGCATGAAATTGATGGATCTTGAAGCTGAACTTCGAGATGGAACATCATTCCGAGGATCGGAGTATCATTCCGAAGTGCGGAGCATAATTCCAGGGTATCGGAGCATCGTTCCAAAGGGCGGAGCATGATTCCAGGGGATCGGAGCATCATTCCGATGAGCGGAGCATGATTCCAGGGAATCGGAGCATCATTCCGAAGGGCGGGGCATGGTTCCAGGGATCGGAGCATCGTTCCGATGGGCGGAGCATGATTCCAGGGTATCGGAGCATCGTTCCGAAGGGCGGAGCATGATTCCAGGGGATCGGAGCATCATTCCGATGGGCGGAGCATGGTTCCAGAGGATCGGAGCATCATTCCGAAGAGCGGAGCATCGTTCCGAAGGGCGGAGCATCATTCCAGGGGATCGGAGCATCATTCCGAAGAGCGGAGCATGATTCCAGGGGATCGGAGCATCATTCCGAAGAGCGGAGCATCATTCCAGGGATCGGAGCATCGTTCCGATGGGCGGAGCATGATTCCAGGGGATCGGAGCATCATTCCGAAGAGCGGAGCATGATTCTAGGGGATCGGAGCATCATTCCGATGGGCGGAGCATGGTTCCAGGGATCGGAGCATCATTCCGATGAGCGGAGCATGATTCCAGGGGATCGAAGCATCATTCCGAAGAGCGGAGCATAATTCCAGAATTCGGAGCATCATTCCGAAGGGCGGAGCATGATTCCAAGGATCGGAGCATCGTTCCGATGAGCGGAGCATGATTCCGGGAGATCGGAGTATCATTCCGAAGAGCGGAGCATAATTCCAGGATTCGGAGCATCATTCCGAAGAGCGGAGCATGATTCCAGGGGATCGGAGCATCATTCCGATGAGCGGAGCATGATTCCAGGATTCGGAGCATCATTCCGAAGGGCGGAGCATGATTCCAGGGATTCGGAGCATCATTCCGAAGAGCGGAGCATGATTCCAGGGGTTCGGAGCATCATTCCGAAGAGCGGAGCATGATTCCAGGATTCGGAGCATCATTCCGGAAAGCGGAGCATCATTCCAGAGATCGGAGCATCATTCCGAAGAGCGGTAGACATTTTGACCGAAGCATAATTTCGATGCAGAGGTTGATTCTCAGGCGAAGCGTAATTTCGACAAGGAAGGCAGATATTCCGAGGCGAAGCATTGATTTCGACACGGGATACATTCTGAGACGGAGCATGATTCCGACGCAGAGCTTGTTGGCTGACTTGATTCCGAGACGAAGCATAATTTCGACAGGGAAGGCAGGTACACCGAGGCGAAGCATCATTTCGACACGGGGTGCATTCTGAGACGAAGCATAATTCCGACGCAGAGCTTGCTGGTTGACTTGATTCCGAGGTGGAGCATAATTCCGACGAGGAGGTCGTTGGTTGATTCCGAGCCGAAGCATAATTCCGACAGGGAAGGCAGATACACCGAGGCGAAGCATCATTTCGACACGGGGTGCATATTCTGAGACGAAGCATGATTCCAACGCAGAGCTTGTTAGTTGATTTGATTCCGAGGCGGAGCATAATTCCGGCAGGGGAGGTAGATATCCCGAGGCGAAGCATGATTTCGACACGGGGTAAATTCTGGTACGGAGCATGATTCCGCCGTAGAGGTTGTTGGTTTGATTTCATTTGGGTTGACATCAGCATCGCTACACTGGGATATGGTACCAGAAGCGAATCATCATTTGTCATGAGAGAGTTTGGGGATTTTGGTTTTGGTCAGCATCTGCATTGCTGCACTGGAATAATGCCAGGAGCAACTCATCATTTGCCCCGGAAGGATTTGGGAATTGGTTTTTGTTTGGCATCAGTATCGCTACACTGGAATATGGTACCAGGAGTGAATCATCATTTGCGCTTGCTTATCAGGAAGCGATGGCTTAGGAGACAGGTTTTAGGTCCCTATCACCTAAGACTTTTCAATTTTGTGAGCCGTAAGGGTCTCACAAAGCATTTTCTCCCTACGGGTCGTAAGGATCCCGTAAGTGCATTTTCTCCTTGGGAGTCGTGGGGACTCCCAAGTGTGTTGCTCCTTTGTGAGTCGTAAGGAACTCATGCGGGAATTTTCTTCTCACAAAGTCGAGAGGACTTTGTGAGTGCATTTCATTTCTTTTTTACGAGTTCACGCCCTTTCGGGTTTTCACAAACTCGCCGGCAGTCCTGCTGTTTTTACTCACGGAGCCCTTTCGGGTTTTCATCCGTGCCCATCTTGCTTGTGGACATACCTTTTTTATTTTTTATTTTATTTTTTTATTATTTTTGGAGAGATTGGGATTGTTTTACGCCCGTGGATTGTATACGGTTATGCAGGATGTATGATCCAGACCGTGGGGCCATAAAATTTCGGGACTTTGTTGGCGTCTGCATCGCTGCACTGGAATATGGTACCAGGAGCGACTCATCATTCGCCACTTGGGGATTGGGATTTGGAATTTCGTTGGCGTCTGCATCGCTGCACTGGAATATGGTACAAGGAGCGACTCATCATTCGCCATTGGGGCATGGGATTTGGAATTTGGTTGGCGTCTGCATCGCTGCACTGGAATATGATACCGGGAGCGACTCATCATTCGCAATTGGGGCATGGGATTTGGAATTTGGTTGGCGTTCTGCATCGCTGCACTGGAATATGGTACCGGGAGCGACTCATCATTCGCCACTTGGGGATTGGGATTTGGAATTTGGTTGGCGTCTGCATCGCTGCACTGGAATATGGTACCAGGAGCGACTCATCATTCGCCATTGGGGCATGAGATTTGGAATTTGGTTGGCGTCTGCATCGCTGCACTGGAATATGGTACCAGGAGCGACTCATCATTCGCCACTTGGGGTATGGGATTTAGAATTTGGTTAGCGTCTGCATCGCTACACCGGAATATGGTACCAGGAGCGACTCATCATTCGCCATTTTTTTTTATTTTTTTTTACCGCGATTGCTCCATCATTTCAGCTTTTCTTATCGCGAAGGTCGCGATTGCCCTATCATTTCGGCTATTTATTCGCGGTTGCCCCATCATTTCGGCTTTATTTTCATTTTCATTTTTACTCGCTGATTTTTATTGCGAGTTGCCCCATCATTTCGGCTTTTCTTTATTTTTCTTTTATTTACACATTTTTTTATTAACATTTTTTTTACATTCCCAGTTTAACGACTTAGAGGTCGACTGTTCCCAGTTTAATGACGTGGTGGTCGATTGTTCCCAGTTTAATGACGTGGTGGTCGACTGTGTTCAGAGAAAGGCAGATGTCTGAGAGAATTAGTTTTACGAAGAACTCCGGTCTCCGTTTGTATGAAATTGGCGGTCGCATCTTGACTGTTTACTAACACGCCTTTGGACAGTTCTATCTCTCCTGCCTTGTATTGCTTTTCGACCCAATCTTTGAAGACGAAGCAGTCCTCAATGGTATGACCTATCACTCTGTGATAGGGGCAGTATTTGGGGTCGTCGGTCCTATTCGCTTCCTGCGGTCTTTTTGACTCTGGCAGTTGTAGACCATTCTTCAGGGCGTCTTTGAATATTTTATGGATTTTGTCCCTTCTGAAGGAATAGACCTTATCCAGCTTCTCTTTCAGTGGAGATTCTCCTCCTTCTCCGAACATTGGCTTCCGAGGCTGGTTGGCGCTAGGCCCGCTCATCCCTTGCTTATTTCGGTTAGCTGAAGTGTTGAAAGATTCAGAATCATCGGAGTTTCCGCCTTTGCGATTATCGTCCTTTCGGTTTCTCCAGGACATATTGTTAATTTGGAAATCCGAGGAGGACTCCTGCTTTGAGCGCTCCAGCATCTGAACTTTCCTGGTCAGCTCTTGGAATGTTTTGAGACCCGCGGTGGATAGAAACGGGGCCATCCAATTGTTGAGATTTCCGATGAGGAGGCTGACAGATTGGTCCTGCTCTATCGGCGGTTCGCATTTAACGGAGAGATTGCGCCATCGGGTTATAAAATCCATGCTGCTTTCGTTGTTCTTGGACTTGGTCCTTACGAGCTCGGCAATGGTGATCTTATCGCTGACGCTCATGAACCTTTGTTGAAACAAAGATTCCATTTGAATGAAAGTAGTAACGGAGCCATCAGTTATGCTCGCGTACCAGTCGAAAGCAACATCAGTCAAGCTATTAACAAACTGGCGGAGGAGAAGCGCATCATTGCCCCCAGTATTCCCGCATGAAGCTTTAAAATGGGCGATGTGCTGATTCGCATTTCCAGTCCCATCAAATCTTCCGAATTTGGGGATGACATAGCCGCTAGGAAATTCTACCAGATCATACTGAGCAGGATATGGTCTCCCGCTACTGCTGACATCTTTTTGCGCTTCGGCTTCGGCCACCAATGTTTTGACTTTGCTGGCAACCAAATCCATGATTTGATCTTGAGTTAGCGGGGTACTGTCATCGGTAGCCAAGACATTTCCTGAGATAGGATGCGATTGACTTTCATGCGGTCCGCCCACTTTAGGATTTGAGGGAATAGGCGTCGGCTGCTTTGGGACACCATTTCCCGGTTCACTAGCAGAGCTCTCCGCTTGATTGGGCAGCTGAGAGGCAAGTTGGGCCGTGAGCTGTAGGACGACATTTGTCAAGTCGTCAATTTTGGAGTAGAGCTTGGTCATCTCCTTGTCTTTGTTTCTAAGCTGCTTTCAGAGCTCTTGAAGCAGCTCTTGCTCCGCGGTCCTGGGGCGGAAAGTCGGCTCTTCTTCGCTTTCCGAGCCCGACTCCTCATGGACCAAAAGGTCTTTCCGCCTATCATCCTCATCAAGAGGGTTTTCATCACCCAGCAGAGGCGGCTGTTCTTGGGAAGCGGACACCACATTCAAGCCAGATTGGGTTTGAGATGTGGTAGCCCTGTCCTTACTCTTGCTACGCGTGCCCACCGTGTAGACAGTGTGGACCACATACCCAGCCATTTCCTCATCTTCGGCGGGGTAACCCTGTTCTTCGAACCTCATGAGGTTTAGCCTGGCAGGAGCCCTAGCCCTTTTGTTGGCTCTATATCTGAGCCTTTTCTCCCTCAGCTTCTCGATTTTGAAGGCTTGGCGGGCATCCGCTACCCGGGAAGCCATTGTGAGTTGATCAGAGGGGAGCTTAGAGAAGACACCCGATCGAGCAGTGGTCAAGGGCACCGCTGGAGCCTGCTCGGGACGCATTGTAGCTTTGTTGGTGTTGATGGCCTTGCCCCCAGCTGGGGCCAGAAAGAGTCGTTCAAACACCGATTTGCGTTTGAGTTGGGGCGCCTTCGAGACCACCACGTTTGGCCTCTTGCCTTTCGAGGCAGGTTTGTCTGTCACCGGGGCTTGAGGAGCTGGGATGGCGCCAACTGGTATGAACATAATAGAGCCAAATGGTAGCAGCGGCTCCTCCCATTGTCGCCCGAGACTGGCCGGAAGGACCGTCCTGGAGTCTATCTTCATTGTGTAGGAGATGGGAGCTGAGTTCATCTTTGGAGACATTGTCGAAAGGTGATTGCTTGAAAACCTGCATGGAAAAGCATTATTTCAGTATAAATATAGGTATGTATATTGACTGAGTTCGCATGAATGCTTAACCCGAAATATGGGATGAGAGATTGGTCCCACCGGGCGTGCCAGAATCTGTAGGGTGTTTTTCGTCACCCCAATGAGATGGGAATACGCGCGCGCTTGTCAGGCGCATTACAGATTCCCCCTGCCTAGGGTAGGCTGGGGTTTATTGATTGTGGGGATCCAAATCTCCGGCAGCCGCGGATTAAGCTGCCGTTAATTACCTCTCGCATTTGGAGCGAAAGAACCTCAGATTGACGGGTTAAACTGGTCATGCGAACTCAATATGCAGTGCGTTGGTGTGTGTGTATTTTTTTTGTTTTGTTCCACTTGTAAAAAAAAGGGATATATATATATATTTTCTATATATATAAAAACAAAAATAAATAAGTAAATAAATATTTAGAGATTTTTTTTAAAAAAAATTATTATTATTTTTTTTAATTTTTAAATATTATTTATAATTTATTTTTATTTATTTAATATTTATTTAATATTTTTTAAATAAAAAAAGGATTAAATAAAGAAAAGAAAGAAGAAAAGAAAATAATTATGTTCTTTTTTTTAATTTTTAAATATTATTTATAATTTATTTTTATTTACTTATTTTTTTTTAAATAAAAAAAGAAGAAGGAAGAAAGAGAGAGAAAAATGGGGGCCATCACATGCTCAGCATGTGACGGGTCACATGCTAAGCATGTGAGAAGGCTATCACATGTTTAGCATGTGACCCGTCACATGCTCAGCATGTGAGGGGGCCTTCACATGCTTAGCATGTGACCCACTTCACATGCTAAACATGTGACCCACTCACATGCTTTAGCATGAGAGGGGGCCATCACATGCTTAGCATGTAACCCACTTCACATGCTAAACATGTGAGGGGGCCGTCACATGCTTAGCATGTGACCCGTCACATGCTTAGCATGTGACCCAACTTCTTTTTTTTCTTTTATATATTTTAAACGTGGAGTTCAACTCCAAAAGAATTTTATATGGCTAAAAAAATATAATGTGGAGTTAGACTCCCACAAAAAAGTATTTTTTGTGTAGTTAAACTCCAAAAGAATTTCTGCAGTGGAGTTAAACTCCAAAAGAATTTTATTTGTGGAGTTGAACTCCAAAGGAATTTTAAATGCGGAGTTGAACTCCGAAAGAATTTTATATGGAGTTAAACTCCTAAAAAGATTTAATATGGAGTTAAACTCCAAAAAAAAAGATTTTTACTGTGGAGTTAAACTCCAAAAGAATTTTTGTAGTGGAGTTAAACTCCAAAATAATTTTTCTGGTGGTGGAGTTAAACTCCAAAATAATTTTATTTGTGGAGTTAAACTCCAAAAGATTTTCTCCTTTCTCTTTTGAGAAGAAACCCAAAATGGGTTCTCTTGAAACTCCAAGATCTAGATCTTGGATGATAAAAAAAGAGACCATTTTTCTTCTCTTGATGGAGTTTTGGGAGATGGGTTTATGGTAAAACCTTTTTTAGTTTTTTTTTATAAAAAAGGCAGAACTAAACTCTTGATTTATTTGGAAAATGAAAAGGAAGATGAAGAACTTGAGAAAGGAGAGAATGGAGGCACAAACCCTAGGTTTTTTTTTAGGGAATGAAAAAAGTGTATGCTTTATCCATCATCATGTTGCCTTATATAGGCTTACACATTTACATATTTACATATAGCCCCTTGGGCTTTATAAAATGGCATTTTGCCTACTCATGGCTCATGTGCCATTTCATTTTTTGCACATAAGCCATGGGCTTACAAAATATTGGCTTTATGCCCATTTTGCATACATTCATGTATAAAAAATTACATAAAAATTATTTATTACATGATTTCATTTTGGCATGGGGAGGGTCGGCCGCTTCATGTTTCGGACTCGACCTGGGCATGGGCCCACTTGACCTGGGCTTGGGCCCACCTGGCTTGGGGTTGACCTTGACTTTGACTCGGTCAACCGGGATGTAAATTTTTACCCCAACAGCACTTACCTGTGACAAGCTAGACTACCTCCTTACGAAAAAAACCCCGCCGTCCCAGGTCCAAGTTCCACCGTCACGGATATGGATATCCGTCTGACATGGGAAAAGGATTGTGCGAGAACCAAGTGCCTCGTGTTAGCCTCCATGGATAGTGAAAACCAGAGGCAGCACGAGAAGATGGACTTAGCTTCAATCTTCCTCCATACCAAAGTTTTATATGGAGAGTAATCTCGTATTACAAAATATGAGACCTTGAAGATATTGCTTCAAGTGAGGTTGGTTGTCGGGTCATCTGCGGGGGACTACGTCCTTACGATGATTATCGATATTAAACAGCTCACGGACCATGGGACCACGTTGGAGAACGAGTTATGCATTGACTTGATTCTACAGTCCCTACCATCTACTTACGTCCAGTTTATCTTGAATTGCAAAATTTAAGAGAAGTAAGTTACACTTCCAAGTCTCCTCAAGTTATTGAAGAGCTCAGAGGGCACCCTGAAAGAATTCAGGGAGACACCCGCTCTGCTTATTGGGGAATCTTCCTCTTCTAGATCCGAGGCGAAAGCCAAGGGAAAGAAAAAGAAGACCTCCACCAAGCCGATAAGCGGTGTCAATAAGATAGGGGGAAAGGGCAGGGCAAATGTTTCGGGGCTAGTAGTAGGGAAGAAGGCATGTCTTTGTAGCCACGGGAAAGCGCATTGTCAGAAGAACTGCAGGGCTTGGAAAGCCAGAAGCCAGGATTCGAAGCACGTTGTGGCTTCGACTTTGAGTGTGTTTGTAATTGAAAACCGTCTATCTACTAACTCTACTTTCTGGGTAATAGATACCGGATTAGGATCTCATATCTGTAATTCATTACAGGTTTTGAGAAACCGTAGAGTTATCAAGGCATGTGATATGACTCTCAAAATTGCTAACGGAATGAGCGTGGACGCTGAATCCGTAGGGGAATATCACCTAGGATTGACAAGTGGGCAGATATTGATTCTACGTAACTGTTTATATGTACCTAATCTAGCCTGTAATATCATATCTGTATCTTTACTTTCTAAAGAAGGATATGATTTTACATTTGTAAGCGATATAGTACGCATCCACCTAAATCAAAATTTGATTAGGTCAGGTACATTAGATAACGACATATATATATTGAATCAAGCTCAGGTTTTCAGTGTCCAGAACACACTTAAAAGAAAGTCTCCAGAATTAAATCATGCTTTCTTGTTGCATTGTAGACTCGGTCACATCAATGAAACACGGTTTAAGAAGTTACATAAGGAGGGATATTTGGATCCATTCGAATATCAGTCATATGCAACTTGTCGATCATGTCTCAAAGGAAAGATGACAAAAACTCCGTTCGCTGGACACGGGGAAAGAGCAAGCTCGCTCTTGGGACTCATACACATCGATGTGTGTCCAATGTCTACACATGCGGGAAGTGGTTATTCCTGCTTCATTACTTTTACGGATGATTTCTCTAGGTATGGACATGTATTCTTGATGAAATATAAATCCGAGGCCTTTGAGAAATTCCGGGAATACAAGAATGAAGTGGAAAAACAAACCGGAAAAAATATCAAGACCCTGAGATCTGATCGAGATGGAGAATACTTAAGTGCCGAGTTCCTAGGCTACTTAAAAGAGAATGGAATTGTCACGCCCCGCTTCCCAGAGTGCGCTACGATCGGCACGTGACAGAGCCAACCATGCTACCTGTGGTTAGGAAACATCCCTCCACAATCACATTATAGAAGTCTATAAGATATCAAGAACAGTAAAAATATAAAACTATCTAATACATGTCAATCTGCCAGAATAAACGAGTCAAGAAATATAAATGCGGAAGAAATAAAATCCAAAAACAATAACATCTAGAAATATGTCCCAAATACGGGCTCGCAACAGGAAAGAAGTACTGAAAGGAAACTAAACTAAACTGGATACTAACAGAATCCTCACTGCTCGGTCTGTCGGCTAAAATACTCCTGGTCAGCCTGTAACAAAGACAGAGGATCTGAGCCATGCAAAACCCAGACGTCAGTGCGTCATAATATCAACAATAATAAATAACCAGAATACACGAGATATGCAAGCATGAGTATAAACAATAACATGTGTATAATAAGTAACATGGATATGGAACAGTGAAGTGTATAAGTGTATGTGACGTGCGGTGAGTAATCTGAACTAAACTACCGGGTTATCTATTCTACAGTTTGTGAAATCAATTTAATGGAATCGTCGATGTAACTCAATAATATCCCGTGCATACCCGGGACCACGGTCTAGACTCTCAGGCTGAATCCGAGACGTGCCGCTAAGCACAAAACAGGAAACATGTACAGATGAATGATGTCAGCAGCAGCATCCCAGGACTGGCCTAGCCCTCAAAACTGATCAGTATAAGCGTCGAACTGTTGAGTTACAAGTCAGGTTTTATCATTGATTTCCCCTTACCCCCAAGATTATGTGTTCAAGTCAGGTATTGATAAATCTGAAGCTAATGAAAACACAGGATCAAGCAGGTACATGTTTGTCTGAATAAGACAACAGGATACGTCCATCGGGACAACAAGTCGGGATTGTCGGGATTAGAAACAATATCAGGTATCAAGTCAAGCAGTGGTGTATCAGGTCATGTCAGGCGGTGCACAGTGTATCAAATGAATGCCCAACAGTAAAATATAGCAAGTATCGAATCATGATAAAAGTACGGATGCACAGTGAAAAATGGAAGCACAGTATCTATCAGGGATTACATCTACAACTCCATGATTACATAAGATGAACAGTATCAAGCATGGGGTGCTAATATAATGGTAATGTGATATAATATGACATGGCATGCAACTAGATATATAATCAATAATACGAATACGAACGGATATCGTAAAACTGTAACATAGAATGCACAATGCAATGAATATTTATTATTATTATTAAAATGGATGCAAATATAATACATAGCATGTAGCAAGATAAACTTACCTGATCGGATCTCAATACGGGGTGCGTATGGCGCGTCTGACGTCGATAAATGTCGCGATACACACGCGAACGTACAGAACAGAACCAGGCAAAGCAAGAACACGACCACGCTAGCTGAGGACCTCTACTGGATCGCTCGGATCGTCGGCGACGAGTACGGCTCCGGCGATCACTGGCAAACACAAGATCAAGAAAATAAAGAGAAGAAAGAAGAAGAAGAAGAAGAAGGAGGAGAATGTGCTGTGCTCTGGGGTTCTCTGGATTTGGTGCTCTGAGAAAGAGACGAGGCAAGGGGAAAACGTCGATGATGGGTCGGCAACGTGAGGGTCGACGGCAAGGCAGTAGGTAATCCGGTGTTTTTGATGTCGGGGATGAGGTGTCCAGGGGATGATCTCGGGATCTGGGAGTAGGAGAGAAGGGAGGAAGAAGAGGTGATGAGGAGAAGGAGGTGACGAGAAGGCAAAGTCAACAACGTGATGGTCGGCGGCGACAAAGGCGATAGGTTCGCGACGAGGGCGACAAAAAGAAACAAAGAGGAAGAAGCAGAGAAAGAGAGGACGGGAGGAATGTATGGGTTTTTTTAAAAAAGAATATAGTATATTTATATAAATATGCAGAGAGAGACGAGAGGAGATTGGTGGAATCTGAGATTTGTTTTATAAAATATATATATAATATTTTTCAGTTGAATATATATATATATATATATATATATATATATATATATATATATATATATATATATATTCGTATCAAGTAAACAGTTATATATATTAGGATTAAAATATTAATAAATTTGAGTTTTTTAGCTAATAAAAACTTACTCCAAAATATGCCCGGGTCGGGTCTAAAATTACGGTTTGAAAATATAGATGATATACGTATCAACCAAAACCATAATGCGGTGTCCGGTTAAAGAAAATGTATAGCCTAAGAACGGATGCACGTAGTATGCACGTAGCGATCCAAATGAGTTAGTTTCACTGAACGGGACGAGAACACAAAGTACGGATGCCACGACAGGGTTAGGGGTATGATTGTTGGAGATAGTGCCCTCAGAGTCAATTATTGGATCACAGGTACGTGATTGCAATGATTGAGGGAGGACCTATCCCGGTAGGACAGTCTTACTCGAGATGATTGTATGCTATCTGGTTTGCCTTTATCATCGTGTACTGTTTTAAGTGACCTGACACGTCGCTATTACACGTTGATAGAGCCCCTAGGATTCTTGCTTGACCACCAGCAGTATGAGGGCGATCATATAAGTGGGAGCTGGGGGTCTATAAGCATATCCTTAAAAGGTCCCTAGTCGTGAGAGTTTCGAGACAGGGCATCGATTCTCCATAGTAGACTAGTGTATACAGTCGAGACCCCGACGAGGGGCGGTGGCCGGTCTCACAAGCCACTGGTGTCAGTTGGATCACCTAAGATGTATACAGGTGCTCATTGGGTTATGAGTACACCGGACAGGACTCGCCGGGAACATGCTAGTTGGTGATATACCAGACGTCAGATGGCAGTTCCCTGGTGACATGTGTGCAGGTTAGTTCATCGACCTGGGGATCGTCATTTGTCTCGTGTGAGTTCCCACTGTACTTTGATTACTACCCTACCACGGCTCAAAGGAGTCGTGCAAACAGGTTTTAGTTGGGTACAGTCCCGAGCCACATGGAGGCAGTGAGCGTATCTTCAGGGGTTCGTCTCTCCCGGTATTGGGGGTGAGGTCATGCTGTGTCTAGGAGAGCCATTACACGAAGCCCTCGGCCGAGGCAAGGAGATTTACTGGTAGGTATTCCAGTAGTATCTTAGGGTGTTCTGGGCTACACTCCGACACGACTTGTACCGCTTTTGGGGGTCTGACTTTTACCAACCCCCTAGGCCCGCCATGCGATGCTCATAGACGAACGGACCGGACTGTACGGATATTGTCACTGACAGGCTCAGTAGGGAGTCAGGCTGAGTTCGCTCACAGACGTCCCTTTTGGTCAATACCTGGTAGCCCGTTATGTATTGGCTTATACCTCTAACGTGGTAATGGTTAAATCCACAACCAAGGTGTTGACGAGTCTTTAGAGTCCCCCACATTCAGTTACTCAGCTTTCGGGCGAAAGGTTGTAGAGGCCGTATGGAGATATGGCAAGGTCCGATCAGATACGTGCGGTATTGCACGGATCAGGATCGGACAGTTTGTACTATAGGCCGTATGGATATATGGCAGGGTTCGATCAGATACGTGCGGTATTGCACGGATCAGGATCGAACGGATATTACTAGCCGGCTTTGGTATAAGCCGGATCCTAGTATAGTACAGTGGAGATTTTGTCTCTTTGCATTTGTATTTCGGTCGGAATACGAATGCGGGTGTGTATGCACAGTATCGGGGTTTTCCTGTAATTTATTACGGGACCAGTTTTCTGGAGTTGCCAGTTTGCTTTCCGTTTCGGCCATTTTCATTTGTATCTTTCAATGGCCGAAGTTTGGTGGAGGAGGGTTTATTTGCATTGTTGCAAATAGGCATTTGTGGAGGGGGTCTTTGCATATTGTTTTATGATGACAACTCTTCTTTGACGTTTTGACTTCATGATGGTTCATGATGGGTAGACCATACCTTGACTTTGTGTTGATGATGAGGTTGGTGGTAGGTGGTTGAGTGTGGGTTTTGATTTGGTGATGATTTCCTTTTGCATGATTGTAACCTTCTCTCTCTTCCTTGTATGATGGGGATTATTTTCTTTTGATTACCACTCTCTCACTCTCCTCTCTTGCTCATGGACTTGGCCGGCCATATGGGAGGGGGCTGCCCAATGTTTTGAAGGGTGGGGTTTAGTTCATTTCATGCTCCCAAAATAACCCCAAGTTCCTCCACAAAACTCTTGTATCATCCCTCCACTAAAAAGGCAACCTCCACTACCCCAAAAAGAGACACAAGTTCTACTACACATTCTACAGCAAATCTTGGGCACGTCGAGTAGCCGGCTTCGTGCCCGAGTTGCCTCGGCATTGAGGTGGGAGCCCGTAAAAGAAGTAGGCGATGTGGTGCACTTCCGGCGACGAGGAGGAGACGGGAAATTCCGCAAGAGATCGGGACGATGACGAGAAGACCGGAGGACTTGGATCGACGGTATATCTCTTTCCCATCTTATTGTTAGCTAGGACTAGTTAGTGGTTCGATCCGGGTATTAGTGCGCAGCGGTTTGCCAGTTCAAGAAAAATTAAAGTTTATCACCGCTTCCGCATTTGGCCGTCGGATTGACGGCCGGGGCGCCGCCGTGCACTTACAATGATGCAGACCATGCTAGATATTTTTAAAATATGTTATTTGACTACAAATGTAATATAAAAAATTCAGATGCTAGATAAGATACAGGTGGACAGGACATAGAACATGTGTGGATGGATTCTCAGCACAAGCAGAGATAAATCATAAACAGGAATCAAAACGGGTTTCAAGCATGCGGGTCGGGTCGGATACAAACCACAGATACCAAAACATTATCCACACCCAAAATGAATAAAATCAAGAAAATCATAAAATAACTATGATAATCAAATCGATCATAATATAACTGAACTAGGGTGTTACATTATACCCAACTACAAAAGAATTTTGTCCTCGAAATTCCCGGAACAAGAAAAGACAAGTAAATATGAATCTAGGAAAAAAGGTGTGGAAACTTCTGTCGAATCCCGTCTTCTCGTTCCCAAGTCGATTCTCCGTGTGAGCGATTCTCCCATGAAACAAGTACGAGAAGGATAACCTTGTTCTTGAGAACCTTTTCTCTTCGATCAACGATTGCCATCGGTCGTTCTTCGTATGTCAAGTCCTCTCTTACTGTCAGCTCTAAATGATCTAGCACGAGTGTTTCATCTCAAACATACTTACGGAGTTGAGATACATGAAACACGTCATGAACACTCGCCAAAGATGGTGGTAACGCCAATCGATAAGCCACTTCTCCAACACACTCAATAATATCGAAAGGCCTCACGAATCGAGGACTAAGCTTGACTCGACTCCCAAAACGAATCATTCCTCTAGTCAGTGATATCTTCAAGATTACAAGATTACCAACAGCGAACTCTAGAGGTCTTCTCGATGTATCGGCCCAATTCTTCTGCCGATCTTGTGTTGCCTTCATGTGATTCCGGATCGTATTAACTTTCTCCACGGTTTACACAATAAGATCCGGTCCCAATAACCTTCGCTCTCCGACATCGTCCCAGCAAACGGGTGAGCGACACTTGCGGCCATATAACGCTTCGAATGGAGCCATCTGAATAGTCGCATGAAAGCTGTTATTATATGAAAACTCCACCAAGTGTAGATGATCCTCCCATGAACCCTTGAAGTCCAACATGCAAGCTCTCAACATATCTTCAAGAGTTTGGATCGTTCTCTCAGACTGGCCATACGCGGTGCCAAACTTCAATCGTGTCCCCAAACTTTCCTGTAGACTCCTCCGGAAGTGCGATAAGAATCGGGTATCACGGTCGTAAACGATGCTCACAGGTACTCCACGCAATCTCACAATCTTCTGTAGGTATCGTTCTGCCAACGCTTCCGTCGACTGACCAACTCTAAACGGTATAAAGTGAGCTGCCTTGGTCAATCGATCAACAATCACCCAAACTATATTATTACCCTTTGAACTCCACGGTAAAGCAGTCACGAAATCCATGGTTACTTCCACTGAGGAATGGGAAGTGGTTGCAATAAACCAGCTACTCGTTGATGTTCAGCCTTGACTTGCTGACACACCAAGTACTTCGCTACAAAGCGAGCAATCTCCCTTTTCATGCCTTCCCACCAGAAATACTGTCGTAGATCACGGTACATATTCGTGCCTCCAGGATATACGGAATATGCGGAACTATACGCCTCCTTCATAACTTCTTCACAAATATCTCCTTTCGGCACACATAAACGGTTCCCATATCGTAACGAACCATCTTCATGAATCAACAAATCCGTTCAAAGTCCCGCTTCTACCTGTTCTCGAAACTTCTGCAATCTTGGATCTTATGACTGTGCTGCTTTAATATTATTGATCAACGACGACTGTATTTGCAGCTGCATCAACTGTCCTGAAGAATGCGGTAACACGACCTCCAACTCGAATCTCCAAAAATCATCTATAAGTTCCTTCTGTGCAGTCAACATCCGAATTGCTGGCAACCGACTAAGCGCATCCGGCACTATATTAAATTTCCCCGGATGGTACTTGAGATCAAGATCATACTTGAGATCAAGATCATAGTCAGCCATCAGCTCCAACCATCTACACTGCCTCATGTTGAGCTCTTTCTGCGTGAACACGTACTTTAGGCTTTTGTGATCGGTGAACACTTCGACCCTTTCGCCCAATAAGTAGTGCCTCCAAATCTTCAAAGCGAAAATCACAGCTGCAAGCTCCAAATCATGAGTTGGGTAATTCTTCTCATGGGTCTTCAACTGCCTTGATGCATAGGCTATGACCTTCCCATGCTGCATAAGAACGCTTCCCAAGCTTTTTCCAGATGCGTCGCTGTGAATAACTAACCCTCCAGAACTATCTGGCACTGTCAAATTAGGAGCGGTTGTCAATTTTTGCTTTAACGCCTCAAAACCTGACGCATAACTATCCGTCCATACGAACGGTACCTCTTATCACGTAAGCTTAGTTAAAGGCTCAGCCAAACGAGCGAAATTCTCCACGAATCTTCTGTAATATCCTGCAATTCCAAGAAAACTTCCGATCTCCGCTACATTCATCGGAATCGGCCAATCTTGAACTGTTGTAATCTTCTCAGGATCAACGGCGATTCCATCTCCGGATACAACATGCCCCAAAACTTCACTTCCTCAAGCCAAAACTCACACTTGCTCATTTTTGCATACAATTTTTCATGCCTCAATGTCTGCAGTGCGATCTTCAAGTGTTCTGCATACTCTTCTAGGCTCCTCGAGTAGACCAGAATATCATCAATGAAAACCACTATAAACTGGTCCAAGAATGGTGAAAAGATTCGGTTCATCAAGTCCATAAATATCGCCGGTGCATTCGTGACTCCGAATGGCATCACTAAATACTCGTAATGTCCATATTGAGTTCGGAACACAGTCTTGCAAATATCCTCTGACTTAATTCGAACTTGATGATATCCGGATCGCAAATCCAGCTTCGAGAATACCCTCTCGCCACTGAGTTGCTCGAATAATTCGCCATTGCGAGGGCTCGGGTACTTGTTCTTAATAGTCATCCGGTTCAATTCTCGATAATCGATGCACATCCTCCTTGTGCCATCTTTCTTCTTGACTAGAAGAACTGGAGCTCCCCATGGTGAACTGCTGCTGCGAATCCAACTCTTCTCTAGCAATTCGGTAACCTGCTTCTTTACTTCCAAATCCACTGGTGCCATCGGATAATACGCCTGTGAGATTGGCGCTGCACCAGGAATAAGATCGATCGCGAACTCCACATCTCGTTTTGGCGGTAAACCCGAGATGTCCTCTAACACGTCCATGAACTCTCGAACTACAGCTGGTGCTTCCTCTTTTTCAACTTCCATCGACAAAAGAACGGCGCTTGTCGGCCTAGACCTAAACTCCACTGGCTCGACAGAACTGCTACCTCCAGCAAATCTAAACTCCGGATGTCCGGGAATCTGGAAAATCACTTTCTTTGCCCTACAATCAATGTGAGCATGGAAACTGCCGAGAAAATCCATTCCCAAGACGACATCAAACAATGGGATGCACCTGAATCGAATAATACTAATGCGGGAAAAACTTGAACATGTAGGATACCTGAAACGACTTCATCCGAAGCCAAGATACTGAAGAAGATTAATACGGTAAACAGGATTCAAGCTTGCGATAAAACATAAACTGGTAAGCAATGAAACCGAGAGAAGGAAGGTAATGCAACGACCATAAAACAAGGAGATGAATCAAGACTAGGACTCCAAGTTACTTAAATAGAGTACTGCATTGTAATCATGCTGCAGTTTATAGTTACAATCGCATAACTCCGTTCAAGTCGCCCAAATCCTATTATCAGAATCAAAGGAATAGGAAGGAAGAAACAATAAGGAACCAAAGAATGTCAAAGCCGAGATGCAAAGTCGTTTGCATCTCGTCAAGGCAAAGGATCAAGAGAAAGATAAGATACAAGAATTGCAAGATGGTAAAGTGGCAGGACATGTTCCTAATTACAGGTTTTCTGATTCGTGTATTGGGTCCAATACCCAACTACAAAAGAATCAAACCCGATTAACCTAAATCATATGGCTCTGATACCAAACAAACCCCGTCACGCCCCGCTTCCCAGAATGCGCTACGATCGACACGTGACAGAACCAACCATGCTACCTGTGGTTAAGAAACATCCCTCCACAGACACATTACGGCTGTCTATAAGATATCAAGAACAGTAAAAATATAAAACTATCTAATACATGTCTGCCAGAATAAACGAGTCAAGAAATATAAATGCGGAAGCAATAAAATCCAAAAACAATAACATCTAGAATTATGTCCCAAATACGGGCTCACAACAATAAAAAAGTACGGAAAGGAAACCACACTAAACTGGATACCAACAGGATCTTCACTGCTCTGCCTGTCGGCTAAAATACTCCTAGTCAGCCTGTAAAAAAGGCAGAGGATCTGAACCATGCAAAACACAGACGTCAGTACGTCATAATATCAACAATAATAACTAACCACAATACACGAGATATGCAGGCATGAGTATAAACAATAACATGTATATAACAAGTAACATGGATATGAAACAGTGAAGTGTATAAGTGTATGTGACGTGCAGTGGGTAATCTAAACTAAACTACCGGATTATCTATTCTACAGTTTGTGAAATCAATTTAATGGAATCGTCGATATAACTCGATAGTATCCCGTGCATATCCGGGACCACGGTCCCGACTCTCGGGCTGAATCCGAGACGTGCCGCTAAGCACAAAACAGGAAATATGTACAGATGAATAATGTCAGCAGTAGCATCCCAGGACTGGCCTAGCCCTCAAAACTGATCAGTATAAGCGCCGAACTGTTGAGTTACAAGTCAGGTTTCATCATTGATTTCCCCCTTACATTTCGAAAGAACCGGACACTCCCACATCACTCCGCAGAACTAGTAGGCTATCTCATCCGTCCGAGAGATACTATGGTTTTCTCATAGACGGGGATAGAGAGAATTGCATCATCGATGATGATGAACCAACTAGCTTCCAGCAAGCCATTCAGAGTAGAGACTCGGTAAAATGGCTGGATGCAATGCGGACCGAAATGGAGTCCATGTACACCAACAAAGTATGGGCTTTGGACTTTGCCCAGAAGGGGTAAAACCCGTAGGCTGCAAATGGATCTTCAGAAAGAAGATTGGTGTAGATGGACATATTGAAACCTATAAGGCTAGACTTGTTGCAAATGGTTTCGTCAAAGACCTGCTTTGAACTATGATGAAACCTTTTCTCCAGTGGCTATTCTCAAATCCATTCGGATCCTTCTTGCCATTGTTGCCTTCCACGACTATGAGATCTGGTAGATGGACGTAAAGATCGCTTTTCTAAATGAAAATTTGGAAGAGTGCGTCTGTATGGATCAACTGGAGGGTTTCAATCAAAATGGGAGCAGCGGGAAAATGTGCAAGTTGCTTAAGTCCATTTATGGGCTAAAGCAGACATCGCGGAGTTGGAACATCTGTTTTGATGAGACGGTCAGGGAATTCGACTTTATCAAAAATCCAGATGAACCATGCATATATAGTAAAATTGTAGCGAGAAGTGTGGTATTCCTCGTCCTGTACGTGGATGACATTCTCTTGATAGAAAATGGCATTCCTATGCTACAATCAGTCAAGGGATTTTTGTCACAGAGGTTCTTCATGAAGGATCTGGATGATGCCTCCTACATTCTGAGGATCAAGATCTATCGTGACAGATTTAAACGGATGTTGGGACTCTCACAATCAGGGTACATCGACACCATACTGAAACGATTCAGTATGGAAGATTCTAAGCGCGGTAATCTACCGGCTTGTCACAAATCTCCCTCTCCAAAGAGATCTCCCAAGACTGATTTGGAAAGGGCTCGCATGTCTATTATAGCCTACGCTTCGACGGTAGGCTCTATAATGTATGCGATGTTGTGTACCAGACCAGATGTAGCATAAACCCTAAGCGTTGTAAGCCGGTATCAATCAAACCCAGGGGAGAAGCACTGGATAGCAGTGAAGAACATTCTCAAGTACCTGAGAAGGGCTAAGGAGATGTTCTTGGTGTACGGCAGGGAAAACCTCCAGATCGAGGCCTTCGCCGACTCCAGCTTCCAAAGTGATAAAGATGACTCCAAGTCCATGTCGAGTCATGTCTTTACCCTCAATGGATGGGCGGTTGTTTGGAAGAGCTCCAAACAGGAAACCGCTGCTGACTCGACTATGGAAGCGGGGTATATTGCTACCTGTGATGCCGCGAAAGAAGCAGTCTGAATCAGGAAGTTCGTGACAGAGCTTCAGGTGGTTCCATCCATTGTTGATCCAATACCGCTGTATTGTGACAACAATGACGCTATAACTTTGGCAAAGGAACCAAGGTCCCATCAGAAGTCCAGACACATCCTAATGCGTTCCACCTGATCAATGAGATCATTTATCGACGGGAGATCGATGTGCGAAGAGTAGAGACGGAGAACAACACTGTAGATCCACTCACAAAGGTTATTCCTTAGACTCAGTTCGAACGGCTTAATCGAGATGATAGGTCTGCGATATGCCAATACAGGGCCTTAGTGCAAGTGGGAGATTGTAAGTGATATATGCCCTAGAGGCCATTATTGTATCATACTGGATTGTATATTACATATTGGATGCTTGGGATATTTCACAGTTATGATAGCAGTCTTGCTTGATATGGTAGTATGCTACCTGGTTTGATTCTACCTCAATTTGTGCATGTGTTTCTTTTAGCATATCGTTTATAAATATTGATAGAGCCATTTGGATCTTTGCTTAACTACCAGCGTTGTGATGGCAGTCACACTCGTGGGGGCTGGGTCATCTATAAGCATATCCTTATACATGTCCCCAGTCATTGGATTATCGAGATGGGGTATCGATACTCCGGAGTAGACTAGTGTATACGCTTCTCACCCCAGCAGGGGATACAGTCTGTCCCACAGCCATTAGTACGACGTACTGGAAAAAGTATACAGATGCTCACTGGGTTATGAGTTACACTGGACAGGACTCATCGGGAACTGCTAGTTGGTATTATACCTATCGTCAGGTAGCAGTTCTCAGGTGGTATGAGTACAGCTTAGTCCGTTGACTTGCCATCGCTACTTCGTCTCGAGTGTGTTTCCAGTCCACTTTGATTACTACCTTACTACGCTCAAAGTAGTCATGCAAACATGTAGTAGTTGGATGTAGTCCCCAAGCACTTGGAGACAGTAGCGATCATATATGATTCGTCTCACCCGGTATTGGGGGTTGATATCGCGCAGCGTTCGGAAAACCATTACACAAAGCCCCTGGCAAGGGCAGTCGAGAAATACTGGTAAGGTACTCCAATAGTTTCTTATGGTGTATTGGGCTCTCCTCTAACACGACTTATCACGTTGTTAGGGGTCTGACGTTTACCATCCCCATAGAAGAATATGCAAGTATCTCAGACGAACAGACCGGACTGTACGGAGATTTTCACAGATAGGCTCAGTAGAAGTCCGGACGAGTTTGCTCATCGGCCTTCTTATCGACACATACCTGGGTAGCCGTTACGTGCAGCTAGTAACGCTGACGGCTTGTGGTTAAACCCACTGCCAGCGTACTGTCAAGTTTTTAGAGTCCCACAATGAAGGTTTCCCTGATTCAGGCAATTGATGTAGACGTCGTATGGTTTTACGACTGGGTTTCGATCACGTACGTGTACTTGTACAGGGATGCTGATCGGGAAGACAATACTAGTGGGCTTTTGGTTTAAGCCGGATCCTAGTATTGTATTATTGGATTGTTGTCGTCTCAGTGTATCCGTATTGGAATACGGGATATGTATATACGGTGAGAGGGGCATTCTTGTAATTTGTCAAGGCATGCTTCTAGAAGGTGTCACCTCATTATTTGTATTATCCATTTTCCAAATGGATTAATGAGGTGGATATTAGAGGAGACATCTATGGCATGGGTAAGGAATGGGTATTTGATTTCTTTATTAGTCTTGACTTACTATTCAAGCATGGGCAATATTTTCTATTGTGAAATATTGCATGCTTGAATTATTGTCAAAACATATACCCATTTCTCACACACTTAACCATTCACTTGTTCATTCTATTCTCTTAATTATTTTCTTGAGTTGATCCCCTTGAGCTCTTTAGGTCTCTTCTCTCTATCTCCTTCCTCTAACTAAACCATAACCTTCATATGTGTTGTGAGTCAAGGGTTTAGTGAGACACTACAATCCATTAGACTTTCTACATCTCCTAGGCTAGTTGGTTTAGCGAACCATCTACCTTAGTTACCTCATTTAGAGGTTGAAGCTTGGAGCACATTCTCTCGCGGTGGATCATCTTTGATGCAAGAAGACCGATGGAGCTAGCCCGATCCGATCACCGAGGATCCTTAGAGAAGAGTACTAAAAAACCCGAAGGACTCGATCTTGGAGGTATAATCATTCTAACAGAATAGTTAAACCTTTAGATAGATTAGCTAGTTAAGGCTTTAGTAAAGATCCTGGAGTTTTAGTCGGTGTTGCATAGTAAACATTATCATTTTTTGAAAATTCCGCCTCCCCGCCAACCGCGGGGTGCGCGACATCGGCTTACAGTACTCACCACCAATGAGCACATGTATACGATCTTGGATGCCATACACCAATGGCTCTGGGACCAACCATCACCCCTCGTCGTGGTCTAGAAACGTATACACCAGTCTACTCCGAAATATCGATGCCCAATCGAGATACTTCCATGACCAGGGACATTTAAAGATGTGCAAATGGACTATCCATCCCCCACATGTATGATTGTCATCATAACGCTAGTAGTTAAGCAATAATCCTACGGGTTTTATCAACATGTATTAGCGATACGTAATAGCAAGTAAACCATATACGCATGTTAAGATATAGACAAACTAAATAGTATACTATCATATAGAGCAAAATTATCGTATACATACATATGTCCAAGAATCCAATATATATACATATATAATGGCCTCTAGAGCATACATATCTAACAATTAACCCACAACCACATTAGAGAAATCCTTCATATATGAGTCATATGGCCTTCTCTTTACGAGAAAAGAAGAATGTAACAACTTGCAATATCAATTATCTTAAGGGTTAATAGAACAAAATTGCAATACTATAGTTTTTTTGACCGATATGAACACCTGTCTCGCAATTATATTAAAAACTGAAGTTCAAAGACAAATATAAGGTTTTATTGCATCCCATCTAGGAACTAAAAGAAAACGGTAGCAGCAAAAAGACCAAGAGAAGCAGATAGATGTAAGAATAAGAAAAAGAAATAGAAGAGCAGCTCCCATCCAACAAAGTTTTTTGAAGCAGTATCCTAATGCAGAGTCCACAACTCGCCACCTGAAAGTTAAAGGAAAACGAGTCATAGCCTCCAGTCGGCAAATGTCAATATAATGTGGGGTGGGGAACAAGTAACAGAGAGTGGCATCAAGGCAAAACTAAGACAGCAGACATTTCTCTCAAGGCAAAAAGATTAGACTATAGGTTTCAGAGCTCAAAAAGACAACTCATCATCGCTTTAACATTCACCATAACTGCCATTAATAAAAAGAAGAACATGCCAAAAGAAGCAAAATGTATAGAAAAATATTTGCCCCAGGTAATTTCCATAGTAGTAAGAAAAAAACTATACTTTCTCTACATCCTACCCAACAGCAAACTAAAGATAACTAGAATGTCATATTGGACTTTTGTGTCTATCCCCCACAATATAAAACAGAATGCAACCATCACCACGTCATTTTCCCAAAGGTTATCTTGGGGAAACAAAACAACAAGCGTCAAAAAACCTTTAATATATATTTTTAAAACCCTTGTTTGCTAAGCACTTGCTATACATTACAAAGATGGCGTCAAAATAACCATTTTTTAAAGACCCAGCCTTGTTCTAACTAAGCCGATGGTGTCATTTTGGACCCAACCTTTTTCCAGCTTAGCCGATGGTGTCAAATTAGACCCAACCTTTTCCAGTTATAAGCAAACAGGTGCTAGCATAGAGAGCTCTCAAAAAGACCTGAAGCACACTTTATGTTTTTTGTTTCTAAAAAAACCCAACCCAAACCAGGGAAAAGAATGGGATATAGCATTATAAAGAAAAAACCAGATATAATGGCAGGATTCCAAATATGAGATCCAAGTCCACAAAGGGCAGCAGGGGAATGAAGAAAGCTTATGGGATCAAAAAACACTACAGAAAGCCACAAGAGGAAAAAAACACAGCTATAATTTTGTCTTCCCAGGAAAAAAGTGTACACGATTTAGATTCAGCTAAATACTCAGAAAAAGCTTTAAGAAAAGGAGATCATCATTAGCCTCATATATAAAAACATTGAGAGACAAATATATTAGGTATCAGATTTGGGAATGAAATAAGGATCATAAGTATTAAGCAAAATAGGAGAAGGATCCCCTAAGTACGTCTTTGGTCATGGGAAAGAAATTGCAACCGGTGATTTTATCATGAATTTTGTGCTTAGACACTCCAACCCAAGATTAAAAAATAGTATATAGCAGTATTGATAATCTGGGAATGGGTACTAATTTTCTCCTAAAATTCTCTTGTTTCTAGCAAACCAAAGAGATCAACAGATTCAGTAAAAAGAGGTACCAAAAGTGAGTCATGATCATTAAAAATCTATCCTTCCATCCAGAGATAGCATCAAGAAAAGAGGTAGGAATGACAGAAATATGAATATTTTTAAGAATGTCATCCCACACTTGTTTGTCCACAATGCAGCCAAAAAAATATGGTTAGAAGATTCAATCATGCAGTCACCTAAACAACAAGCAGGATTACTAGTCCAGCCTCTAACAATCAGATTTTCTTTAGAAAGAAGCCTATCATTTACAAGCAGCCAAATGAAGATTTTAATTTTCAAAGGAACTTGGCTATTCCAAATGATTTTATAATAAGAGAAATTCTAATTAGAATCATTTAGCACATAGTAAGCAGATCTAACAGTATAGATACCATGAGAAGTATGTTTCCATATAAACTTGCCCCAATGTTCTTGTTTAAACTCATATTTGATAAGCAAGAAAGGAGATTAGAAAGCTTACATTTTCAAGTCCAAGTTTCACCAATATAATAACCTTGAGATGAAACGGTTGCTTTTTTATTCCAGATTAGAGAGTAAAGATTAGGGAAGGCATCTACAAAAAAGTTGTTGGCCCAATTATCAGTCCAAAACAGTACATCCTTCCCATCTCCAACCTACCAAACAATATTATTGAAAAACCAATCATATTATGAGAGATTCCCTCCCAAAAAACAAAGGAATTATTGTTTTTTATTTAAATCTAATTTTGTAATAGTAAATGGATGTTAAAACTTTAATAGAATAGTTTATTAGAGGTACAATTTCCACATCCATTTACCTAACAAAGCAGAATTAAAATTCACAATATTCTTGATCCCTAAACCCCTTCTTTCTTATCAGTACAAACTCTTTTCCAATTAATAAGATGATATCCCTTAGAACTACTATTAGTATCCCTCCAAAGAAATGAGGCTCTATAAGAATCAATTTTTCTTACCACCCTTTTCGGTAATTGGAAAAAAGACATGTAGTATAAATGGATAGAAGAAAGCAGAGCATTTATGAGAATAAGTCTGCCTCCAATTGATAAGAGTTTGCCCTTCCAGCAATTTAACTTGGACTGGATTTTAGAAATGAGATGCATCCAAATTTTCCTATCCAACTTACCTTGCTTTAAGGGCATCCCCAAATATGAAGTAGGCAAAGTAGCAAACTTACAATCAAGAATTGCAGACAATCTGATGCCAAGAGATGGATTCCTACCAACATAAAAAATGGTGCTTTTTTGAAAGTTAATTTTCAAGCATGGCAAACCCTCAAAAATATAAAGAATAAGCTTTAAATTGAGAACTTCTTGTGGGTTGGGTTTACAGAAAATGATGGTATCATCAGCAAATTGTATAGAAGGTACATTTTTTAGATTACCCTTAAACTTTGGGATTGAAAGAAAGCTTTGCTCTCTAGCCAAACATAACATTCTAGCAAGAACATCAACAACAAGATTAAATAAAAGTGGGGACAGTAGATCCCTTGTTTAAGCCCGCTCTTGCATTTGATGATCTTACCTAAGGACCCATTTACGAAAATCTGAGAGCTTGAGATATTAAAGATAACAGAGATCCAGTGAACCCATTTAAGACCAAACCGTCTGACTTGAAGAAGATAAATAATATAATCCAAATTGATTGAGTCAAAATCCTTTTAAAAATCAAGCTTAAGAAGGTCAGTATCATTTTTGGATTTGCTGCAAACATTTATAAGTTCATGTGCAATTGAAAAACAATCAAGAGTGGATTTTTCTCTCATAAATGCAAATTGGGTTTCACTAAGAAGAGCGGGCAACATAGATCCAAGTCTGTTAGCAAGAACTTTTGTAAAAATCTTGAAAATGCCATTTAACAAATTAATAGGTCTGAAATCTTTGGCAAACCAAGCCCCATCCACTTTAGGAATCAAAACAATAATAGCATAGTTTATTCTTATTCAAATCATAGGGATCTTCATAAATGGATTGAAAGACACTTAATAGTTCTTCTTTGATCATCTCCCAGAATCTTTGATAGAATAAAATTGAGAAACCATCTAGTCTAGAAGCTTTTTCATCTCTCAGACCAAAGATGGCAGCATAAATTTCATCAAGAGTAAAAAGTTGATCAAGATGTATTAGATTTGAACTGTTGTCCTCCAAGAAAAGTTTATGAAGATTATATTTGATAAAAAAGCTTGAAGAAGTGCCCAATAAACCTCTGTAAAAGTTGAAAAACTCAGTTTGAATCTCAGCATCATCACTGGTGAGTTCCCCATTGACATTTAAAACATAGAGGAAATTGTTGCTTTTATAAAAATTTGTAGTGTTATGAAAGAAACCAATATTAGAGTCACCTTCTTTGAGCCAATGTATTCTGGATCTTTGTTTCCAATAAACTCCTCATTCAAACCAGTTTTAGTTAAGTCCTCCTGAAGGGCAATATAATTAGCTTGCTCAACATCAGTTAAGGATCTTAACTCTTTGGCTTTATCAAGCTCATGAATGTCCAAAAGAATTTTCTTTTGGTTTTTTTTAGAATCGCTACCAAAAACATTTCTATTCCACCTTTTAAAAACTCCTTAAAGACCTGAGTTTAGAAACCAAATTTGAAACAGGAGTATCCCCAGTTTTTAAAGAATACCAAAGATTTGAACCAAAGAATAGAAATTGTCAACTTGGACCAAACTTTCTCAAACCTGAAAATTTTATTCTGAGCTTGAAAAGGATCAGAGTTTAAGACCACATGACAATGATCAGAGCATGCATTAGGCAATGCAATTTGAATAAAATGAAACTTTTGAGTATCCCAATCATGAGAGATTAAAGATCTATCAAGTCTGACAAAAGCATTACCATTACTCCAAGTATATTTTCTACCCGCTAGGGGGAGGTCATGCAACTCATTTTCTCAATAAAGTTAGCAAAATTAGATGTTCTAATGAGAGCCTGAACCAACTCTTTCATTGATATTTAAAGTTGCATTAAAATCTTCAGAGAGGATCCAGGGTCCCATAGAAAGCAATCTAATTTTTCTGATTTCTCATAGCAAGTAGATTTATGAAATTATCACAAGGAGCATAAACTGTAGTAAAAATATACCTGGCGTTGTCAACAAGCAAAGAAAGCTCCAAAGTGATAGAATGATCCCCAATCCATGATTTTATGAAAGTAAATTTAGAGTTGTCAAAACCAACTAAAATACCACCATTCTGCCATATTGTATTCAACTGAAGCCAAGTATCCAGTTGAGTACCCTCTAGAGACTTGAAGAGCCTACAAGTAGAATTAGAAATTTTGGATTCTTGTAAAGCCGCCAAACCATGTTTAGAAAAGAAAAGAGTATCCTTGACTAATCTTTTTTTTAGCAGCAGACCCAAAACCCTTAACATTTCAAGTGAGAATTAATATAGAAAAAGGAAGATGCAACAGGCAGGAACGAGCAGAAGAAAAATCATGAATTCTTCCTCTCTTGCTCTAGCTTTCTAATTTTTCATAATCCACATCAGTTAGAATTGCCCCCATTGCATTACCAGGTTCTATCATATCTTCATTTGAAAGGCTAAACAAATCTTTAATTATAGAAGGGTTAATTTTAGAAGAACGAACACTAGACAAGGAGAATCTTTTGTTATCTCTAAATAGAATAGACGACTTAAGAGAAAAACCTGGAGGATGAGAAAGAGAAGGGGAAGGAGAAGAGCAGACAACATGAGAAGGGGGAGAAGCAAAACAGACATTTTCAACTACCATGATACCTTTACCTATAGAATTCACCAAAATATCCTGATTGATAAAAATATAAATTTTGTCCTGAACATTATCATCTTACAAACATGCAACACATAAGGGGTATCCACATTCAAAGAAACCTCAAATTGGGGAGAAGTGGAAAAATTCTGAGATGAATCTCTACTCTCAGAGGGAGGAACTAAAAGTCCGTTGTCATGTATGATCACATTGGGAGGGGAAGGACACTAGTGATAGACTCAATAAAAGCCACCCCAGAACATCTATCTTTTAGAGGAGGTATGTTTTGGTTATTAAAGAAAGAACCCGACTCCCCAAATGCCTTAGAATATCAATTTTGATAGCATATTGTCTGTAACGACCATCCATACTAGATATAGAGCTTAAAATGATTTATCTGTGGAATATAGGAGGCATCAAAAACCTTCATAAAATTTTTGAAATATAATAAGTTGGTTCTATTAGAAAAGTTGGGACAAAAGTTAACAATAGTAACCAAATTAGACACGAAAAAAGAACAAGTTTCTTCAGACCACATGTGAAGTGGAAGATCGCTCACAGAGATCCAAAGAAACTGTTTTTTTAGAATCTTACAGCATCCAATATTCTCAGACCAAGGTTGAAAACAAACATTATATGTACCAAAAGATATACAACTCAACTTCATCACATACTCAAAGCTCTGTTAAGAAGGGAAGCTAACCAGAAACTTATTATTCATAGATGAACTAATAAACCAATCAGCTCTATTTCCACCCCCAAGCTTCGGCCAAAGATCTAAGAGAGAATCCATAGAAGGGCAAGCACCCTCAATTTGAGCAAAAGATGATAGAGAAAAATAATTAACTAAGAACAAGGAATTATTTGAAGGAGGAACAAAAATTTCAGTTTTACTCAGATCCTCATTTTTCCCATCATAACCATCAAAACGATTTTTAACACCATTGGGAGATGGTAGTGAGGGAAAATTCTCACGATTAATATCAAAAACCTTGTTCTCAACTAATTTTTCAGAGCAATATCTAGCTTTATGTCAAGAAAAACACAGGAATAATAAACAGGAAGCAGTTTCTTACAAGATGCAACAAGATGATCAAAAGTTCCACACTTCAAATGCCTTTTGCCTTAGGACTAACAACAAAGTGATTAATGTAACACTAAAAGGAATTATACCTTGTGTTTTACCTTTTCGAAGTGCTTCAACATAAGATTGACGTTCTAGTGGCTGATCCCTACCAAAAATTGGGAGAGATCCATTCTGAATAGGCAAAAACCATGATGGAAAAGAAGTAAAATCAGATCTAGCACCGTCATCGCCATAAAAGTCAGATCCGAACCTCTCGGCATTAGATCTGAACCCTCCCGCGTTAGATCCACAAGTAAAACCATTAGATCCATATGGGTAAGCCCCCAAACCATGAAAACGATTCGATCTATGAGCCAAATCAACAAATCTAATAGCACCATCGCAGAAAAAGCATTGGAGTCGATCGATCTGAGCTCAGACCCCCAAAAAAGGTTTTTGGTAAAACACTGGCCAAATCAAGACGTGAGAAAAATGAGGTCTAGAAAGAATATGGGAGAGAAGATAAGAGAAGGGTTTAGATGAAGGAAGAGGAAGAAGAGGGGAGTGGAGACATGAGGGAGAGGTGATGACGATGACGGTGTAGGTGCACCGCTACAGTTTAGCATGTGTCACACTTATAATTTTTGGGCACAAACATCCCTTCCTCATCTAACTCTAAGGAACAAAAACAAGTTCTAAAATTAAAGAAAATTTAGACAATCATTTGAGTAATTTTGAGCAATTTTAGGATTTCAATTGATGAGGAGAGTGAATGTTTGTGCCAAAAAATCACTTAACCGGGTATAAGTGCCACAATGAATATATATCACTCACAACGTTCACCGTAATCTTCACAATCTCATCATAGCAATTGTTTTGTGAAACATGTTTTTCTCTGTTAAAGTAGCATATGAATAAGATTTATATATGAGAATCTATAGATTACATAAAGATAGATATATTAAAAATTGTTATTTTTCATTTGTAAATTTATGTGTTAATTGCTAAATAATATCTCAATGTTTCATTTATTTTTCATGTATATATCTTATTGATTTTTTTGCTGTAATTATATACATTAGAGTACAAATCGTTAATAATTTGATCCATTTAATTGACCGTCAAATCCATTCGGATTATACTTTAAGGTACAATGCAGCGAAAAAGTGGAAACTAGTTGGGACATTATGGTATTCTTTTAGCAATTAATCCGTAAAATTTTTTAATGGGTGATTGAGACCACACAACTATTGGAACGGGCCTCACATTTGGCTTTTTATCATACAATTCATTAGGGGCTGTTTGGTTGCAGGATTATGAGTTTGGATTTGGATTTTGGATTGTGGAATCCTAGGATTCCATAATTTTGTGTTTGGTTGCAAGATTAGGATTTCTAGGATTCCTTTGTTTTTTATGGGGGGCCCATCACAAAACAAGGATTATGGAATCCTAAAAATTTTCAAGGATTTTCAAGGATTTGGCACTATTCATTGTACTTTTAGATGGGGCCCATGCACTTTATTTATTTAACAATCCTCCCTCTCTCTATCTCTCTCTAAAATCCTCAAATCCAAATCCTACTTTTTTATCACCAACCAAACAAAGATCACAAGGATCTACAAATCCAATACTAGAAATCCAAAACCAACCAAACAACAAATTACCAAATCCAGAAATTTCAACCGTACTATTTTGGAATCCAAATTCCATAATCCTGCAACCAAACAGCCCCTTATATACTTCATGATGCATGGCGTCAAAAACACCATTGAAGGACAGCTAATAAGGACTGGTGATGATGCATTGATAAGTTGATTGGGGTCCACAAACAAAGTGTTGGTCCTTAATTTGTCACTACCATGCACGAGATCAAGCATAGGGGCGGTACAAATTTTGTACGTGAAACAGTTTGATTCTCTTGCCGGTGGAACAGCGATATTCTAGTTATTGTTATAATAAGCATGTTTTCAGATCATCATGTTTTCGTCTTATTTTTATTTCATTGCTTTCTACTTATTTAATTATTTGTTTTTTGGAAAAGATAGAAAGTGAACATATGATATAATGAACAACAAAAATAAATACATAGATAGAGCAGTAAGAAGTCATCGCATACAACAGATTGGGGTGGGGTGGGGTAGGGTGGCGTGGGGGGGGAGGGGGCGGGGAGGCATCGATATTAAGTTACTATATGTTTATATTATTCATATCTTATAACCTTTTGAAATAATTTCACCACATAATATGGTGTCTCATAATTCCTTTATTCTTATAATACAGTAAAATATATCTTTTTTGGCGATGAATTTTATAATCCTTTTAGACAAATAAAGAAGTTTGGGGTGGTTTGGGCTTTGGAAATTTCTCTCTTTATTTTTTTTTAATCCTAAGAGAGGTTTGTTTAAATACTATATGATAAACTTCTGCTTTTGGTTCATGCTACTACAATGAAAATTACAAAAATATGAATGATGAAAGAATGAAGCTTTTATTGTTATATGTTCAGCTTTGAGAACCCTTTGTTATTAGCAACTAAAAAATCGATACACTATCTCTCTCAATCAAGTCATGAGTGAGGATGTCTAAGCAAAGTAAAATCTTCATGCTCAAAAGTTGAAATGAACAAAAGATGACAAGTTCTATCTTATTTTGTCTACATAAACAATAATTACTACAATAATCTTATTTGATCAATCATGCTGCCAAATGACAAAGCTTGAAAATGAGAATTTTATGTTGTTTTCATATGTAATATGATGAGAGAGATGGGTTTGTCGTAATAAGAAGAGGATAGGTTATAAATAAAAGTTTAAAAGTAGGATTTTTGTTGTTGCAAAGAGATGGTGTTTCTAAGCTAATCTTGAAATCCTAAGCCCAAAATTGCCAAACATATAGTCTATGTAGGCCCAAACAAACCTCGTGTCGACTGAATTGAACTTAATCGGAATTTTACTTTTGGATTTAGGGTACCCACTCTTTGTGTCACCGAGATGGTGTTTTAACATATCATGAAAAACACATTTGCTTAATATATTATGACTACATATTAATTAAGAGAATAGCGTAAGGAAGAGGAAATATGACGGAATTTCCTCTCATGGCGTCGAAAAGATTCACTCTCCACCATTTTTTCCAACGATCAGCATCCATCATCTTCAATCTTATCGTCTAAGATGTGGATAAACAAAATTTCATGCGATTCTGCCGCTTTTTCACCGTTGATTTTGTGGATGCAAAATTAACGGTTTACCGACAATAGAACTTTTTACATTGTTAATTCAACGGTGAAAAGTGGTAGAATCACATAAATTTGGTATATCCACATCTTAGACGATAAGTATGAAGATGATAGATATCGATCGTTGGATAAAATCATAGAGGATGTGTTTCTTTGACGCCATAGGAGGAAATTTCCTCCATTATTCTCATTAATTAAAGCAAAATTACTGACTCTAAACAAATATAGTTTATGAAAGTATGTCTTAGCATCTCTACAATATTTTTATGAGTATCAAATATGCAATTTTAAATGTTTAGTGGTCTAAGTATACTAAATAAGAATCGAACTAGAAAATTAGGGTTTTATAGTAAAACAAACAAGTTCTAATTTAAGTGAACAGAGTCTACAACCTTTGTAGTCTAGTCCTTCACTTCTAAAGCTCCAAGTAGTAGTCTATAAAACTCTTTTTTGACTCCATTTGAAGAATGGAACGAGCTTGCTTGTAGTCTTCGTCGTCGAAGATGATCCACCTTGAGGCAACACTCACTCAAGCTCACACTTCACTAATCAAGATATTAATGAAGTTAACAACCTATACTAATTGGCTCGAGCATTGTAGGTTAATGAAGTAAGAATTTTGCTCACAAAAATTATTTCTTTTCTTTTCTTTTTCTCAACCCTAGAAAATATAGTGAAGAGATAACGAAGAAGATAAACATGGATGATTTGTGAACCGTGAGCTCAAGAGATAAGATGAGATTGAGAATGAGAACGATAAATATCAATGAATAAAACAAAAGAGAAAAGGTGAGTCATAGCTTCTCAATGCTTCCATGAAATAATGACTCATTTGTAACATTTCAGAAATATAAAATATTATTTTGGAATTTAAATAATAAATAATAAAGTTTATAAATATTATAAAAGTATAGAAATTGGTTTTAATGGAATAGTATGATTATATACATATAGTTTGGAAAGTGATTGGGAATTTAATAAGAATTATTAACTATGAAGGCATTTATTTGATTTGGACATTTTATAAAGTATTATACAATTATTTATATATAAGTTTAATATTAAACTTGATTAATATTTCCTAACTGTGCATTAAACTAAGCTATTTGTTAAAACCATGTTTTTGTATCATAACATGCAACATATCATATTGAAACACTTGTTCATATTTGAAACCATGGCCTTATTTATATTTCTTTTAAATTTGCCCTGTTTTAATCTGAGAAAGAAAAAGAAAAGAATAAATAAAGATGAGAGAGAGACTTGAGATGACAAGTATCTTGGGTGGAAGAGGGGGGGGAGAAGGTTCCACACAAATCTTGGCCATACTTCACTCTTCTTCATTTCTTTATCTCCCATTTCTTCCATCTCCTTCTTCATCCTCCTCCACCACCTCACTACCACCATACAACCCTCTCAATCATTCAACAAAACCCCATACAGCTTTCATAAATAATGTTCCTTACATCACTACAAACACTATGATGGGATCAAGTTGGGACTTTGAGTGCTTTGGCCATTTTAGAAATTTCTTGAGTTGCTCTTGGAAGATAAATCCCTCACTTTAGTTAAGTGTTAAGTTTTCCTAATCTCCTATAGTAAATTAGAGATAAACAAGTGTAGGTTAATGATCTTGGAAAATCCTAGGGTGAGATTTATTGGATGTTTTGAGTTGTGGAGGTGTATTTGAGGCCTAGTCAGCGATCACAAACCATTAGTGATGATATTCTGAACAAACTTGAGATTAGAAACCCCAAAACACGAACTTAGATTTTTCCCGACATCGGTTTTTGACGTATTGTGATGATTATATGGAATCTGCTATGACTCGAGAGCTCTGAAAAATAAGTTGCTAATACAGCGAGATGTGCAGGCCATCTAGAGACCACCCTAGAAACCCGAGACCCCAAATCTTAACCCAGGCCGCAGATTTAATCCCCTAGGCCGCAATTTGCGGCCTGGTCTAGGTGATTTAGGCTGGTGTTTGGTCCATAGCTATATTATCTAATACTTAGACCTACCCTATGTGCAAAATATCCTAATTTTACCTGAGTCAAAATTTGGGAGTGTTTTTTTAAGTTGCTGATTTTGGTTTCCGACTTTTTGAAAACTTAGTTTTGGTATTTGAGTTTTGACACGGTCGTTGGACGTTCGTACGTCAACGCCGAGGAATGTCTGGTTGTTCTTGCATGCGTGGGCCGTATGTTCTAACTAATGTTCATTTCGCGTACCGTATCGATTTTCGGATTTAGTTCTTATTTACGATACGATATTCCTTGAATTGTAGGTACCTTCGCGCGGACTTCCGGGACGACGAAGGAGAGTAAGGCATTCATCGACTTCGGCTAAAGCAAGAATAGTAGGTGAGTAGATGTATATTTACGGGAAAAGTCGGGTGGATGGCGTATAGCACCCCCGCAACTGTAGTATTGGGATATTAGGTATATAGCTATATAGATAGATATTAGATGGGTATACTTAGTTAATAGGGTTCTAGGAGAATTTAGGCTAAAGTAGGCATACACGTAGGAAGAATTACCCTTGGTTTTTATTCTCTTAGCGTCGAGCCTTTGGTATATATATGTTGTCACACACACACACTTTTGGTATGATATGTGGGTGTGGGGGGGTGTGTGTGTGTGTGTGTGTGTGTGTGTGTGTGTATCTGTGTGTGTGTGTGTGTGTGTGTCTATATATCTATGTGTGTGTGTGTGTGTACATGTATATTTGAAGATGATTTCAATATGATATCATGAGATGAGGATATGACATGTTAGAATGATAGGAGTCGATATGATCGGACATGATGTTATGAAACTATGATATATGATTTGAGATTGAAACATCATGTTATGATATGATATATTAAATGATCATTGGGCGATATACACATGATATGTGAGTAGATGAGATGATAGAATATATGTGACCATAGATCCGTACCCCTGATTTATGATATCGTACGACGGATTATACCGTACGAGATATGATATATATGATAATTGACCCGTACTCTTATTTCAAGGATGTCGTACGACGGATTATATCGTACGAGATATGATATATATGATGATTGATCCATACTCTTGACTCGAGGATGCCGTACGATGGACTATACCGTACGTGATAATATGAGGCTGGATCGCCGACCGATGGATGTATCGACTCGGAAATATTATAGTCTTCTAATCACTTTCAACTCGGAAATATTTTAGTTCTCTAATCACTTATAAGATATTATAATATAACTAGAGCCATATCTATCTTCAAAACTAACAAATCGTATGTATTTTCAAAAGACAGCCCTAAGGAACACTGCGGATTTTCAAATAGTATCTTTTTCTCAAAAACAACGTAACCTCTATTTTTCTAAGACGACGATTCGTACTATTTTAAATACTATAACTGTATGGCTCATATGTAGCTAAATATATTTTATATTGTTGCGTTTACGATTTACTTTTCTGCTATGCTCGTATTATTCTCTTTTGCGTTTTACATACATATTCTTTTCATTATCTTATATGACATCGTCTGTTAGGACACATGTACCATTACCGATGATGTGCATGTTGCACGTACACATACTCATCGGCTCACACACTCATCATTGGTAATTGATATGACACGTACACATTAGAAATCGTTACTTCATCGTATAACCTAATAACCTGTAGCTTATTAGTATTGCTTAGTACTCATTACCTCACATGCTAGTTTAAATATTGCATTTCTTATTTAGTTAGATACCATATTTATATTTACATTCTGGTTATGCACTGTAAATTGGTTCTGTGTCGGTACTTGTTATTTCATTATTGGCTCATGTTTATGAGATTTCATTTTTCACAAGATTTCTGGATTTAGGAAATCGCATGTGAATTTTGAAAACTTATGATCATTTTTTTAAAAATGCGATTTTCCTTGATATGATGTGTGACGTCCACCATGAGTTTTCTCGGTTCTGAGCTATATATATACCAGATTCGAGGAGAGAAGAGGCACCGTCTACGGGTACATGGTGGACCCAGTACGGTACTCCGTGGCAAGAATAACGTATAGAGAGATGTTGAGCCCGGCACGGGAGCTCTACCGACCGGTGATAGTTTGGCTCGGCGGATATCCAAAGGATACCGACCGGAGTCGTATGATCTGATGGATTTGAAGGCCGATCCGATGAGATGGCGCCCGAGATATGAGGATTTATGTGTCGCTATTGGACACGGTTTTTATGATGTTTTTGAGAGTCGATACTGGGCACTCAGGTTTTTATGTTGATTTGGTATGTCGTTGATGGATACACGTTGGATGATACACCTATATACATATATATGATACAAATGACATGGTACCACATTATGACACGGACACGATTATATTAGTATTATACTTATGTTAACATTATCATCCTTGTTACCACTCAATATTACTATTATTATTATATTATTGTATGACTTAGAAGATCGTCATACATTAGATTTCTACCTGGTGATGTCTTCTATTCATGAGTTGACAACTCATCCCCGTTGTGCCATGGTTTTCTTGCAGATTTGACCGCATGGATTCAGTAGCGGCTTGCTGGCACACCGCCTCCTTCTGGGTGATTTGCTTTGGTAGGTGGGGTACACTTGCATCGTGACCACCATTTGTTCTTGTATATTTATTCAGTTATATTTAGTTAAAAGCTCCATCAACCAGACTATGTGTATTTAGTAGACTTAGAAAATCACAGACTGTATATTCTTTCGGACCTTGAGTCACGGATACGTATTTATTCTTTATTTCTGGTTTCTTTGATGATGTTTTGGTTTTCTTTCTTTTCTGTATTTGATCTTCGCCCTAGGGCGTCATATATATATATCATATTTGAGGTTGTCATTCCATCAATTGGCGAAGAGCTAGCTCCCGTTTGGGAATGCCTATTATTATTGCTATGTATTGGTTTTGGTTCAAAATTTACAAAGGAGATGCTGCCCGAATTTCAAACGACGAAAAAATGTTTTCAATTACAGTATGTGTTCACCGCCGGAAACGGAGACGAACCGGGATGGGTCGTCTTGCCTGAATCTGGGGGCAAATGCTATTTGGATTTATCCGTCCACCTCTCCGAAAATACCAAGTTGATTTATAGAACCATATATCGGATGTTTGGACATACGCGACCGTTGTAGCAAACTTTATCAGATTCCCCCTCATTTTATGAGAGGTTTTTGACTGTGGAGACGTTCTTCTCTGTAAGCGCAACGTAATACCCAGTTTTCTTTGAACATATTTCCCGTATTTATAAATAAAAGTTTCCCAAAATTTTTCTATTAGAATATTTTCTATAAATAATTTCTTACACGTTCTAATATTAATTACTAAACTTTTATTTAAATAAAATTTTCTAATTCTTTTCCTAACCCACTACCCCCAGCCCAGCCCATAACCCCCTCACCCTTTACCCGATCCGACCCGACCCGACCCACTCTACCCGACCCGAACACCCCCAACACCCATCCCCTTCTTCTTCTTCTTCTCTTTCTCCCTCTCTTTTCTATTCTCGCCTTCTTCGCCTGAGCCCCACGACCCGCGCTCCTCTATCTTCCTCGCAACTTCCCCCATTTTCCTCGTGCTACCCCCACGAACCGTGACCTCTTTCTCGTACCCATGTCCCCTCGAGACCCACGCTCGCCCATGACCCAGCCCTCGTCGGCACCGCCCCTGCTCTCCAACTACCTCTGAGATCCCCGCAACCACCCCTCGCCTGCCTCGCCTCTCACAACCGACCCCTCTCTCCTCACTCCTTTCTATCTCTTCACTCATGAAGCCCTATCTCTCGAGCTCCTCACCTCCGCCGATGAGATCGAACCCACCAAGATCCCTCTTCAGCCTCACTGCACCGACTGCCTGCTTCCACCGCTCACCTCCACCTCACCGTCGACTCCAAACAGCACGAGCCCCCAATCTTCACGAGCCGCGGAAACCATCAACACCTTCTCCAACCTCCGAGCTCCCCACTCCACCTCATCTTCTCTTCCCCTGACCCCATCATCTTTTAGTCCAACAAACCCAGCCTCCAAGCCCCGTACCCGAGCTCCCCTTACCCCCACTGCTTGCAACCGCCGCCGACTGCCTCCACGAGCACCAACGAACACCGCTGCCCCTCCATCTCTGAGCTCCGAGCACTTCGAACCCCAGCCGGCGAGCCCGAGCACCACGCCCCACCCGAGCTCCTCCCGCTGCCACCTTCGTCGTCGACCCTCACTAGAGCATCGCCAACCTCACGGAGTCATCGCTGTTCCACACCGTACCCAGTCCCCGTGCCACGTCGTGCCAGCCCCGTGCCATACAGTACCCAGTCCCCGTGCCAGCCCCGTGCCATATCATACCCGATCCAGTGCTCGTGCCGTGCCGCACCCACACCACGCACCGAGTCAAGACCATGCCCAGTATCGTGTCACGCCCGCGTCATCACCACGCCTACTACCGTATCATGCCCGTGTCGCCACTGCATCCAGTACCGAGTCACCGCGCATCGCGCCCGCGTCGCGCACGTGTCCAGCATCGCATCGACTCGAGTGACGAGACGGATCCCGCATGTGGTGTCGCTTCTATATCAATCGACCGAAGACAAGTGAAATCCCTCACTTGTTTATCATGCTATTTTAAACATGAGTAGAAGCAATTTCATAATAACTTGATGTATATATATAACTATATTTAGATCGTAACCACCGTTGAAATTGCATAGTGAACCATAGTGCGGTTTTATTGATTGGAGCGTGATTAGGGCTTATTACTGCGTCAGTGTTACATAGAGGCTATATGGATAATATTTAAATCCAATTGCTTAAAGAAAACTAGTGTTTCGATCGTTTACCGGAGGCTACCCTAAGTGTTTGATATGAACTATAAACGATAACTAAATCAAATATGGCGGAAATCATGATATTTAGACCCTGATATTATTAACTAACATTCTGTAGAAATTCAGTGGCAAATTGAAGTCGTTCTCACGCATAAAGTGATGCCCCAAGGTCTATACCGAAACTTACAATTTACCGAACACTTGACACTGTTAAATTCATAATTAATTCCAGAAAAATCCAATCACGACGTGCTTGGGTTTGTTGCGAAGGGTACTGCATAACCTTTAACAGACGATAGGTTTACTGTTATATTTATCTTATTAATATCGAAAACAAAGAACTTACCTGACCATGGACTGCAGTCCAGAGCAGGAACTTACCCTTGACATGCATTCATACCCCTAAAACCTTGTTGTTTAATTGCGATAATGTGCGGAGCCAATTACTGTTGTATAGACAGATGTCTTAAATTTCCAACAGCACCGGTTGTACTAAATTCCAGTATCTTTTGGTATTTAAATCATATTTTAAACGGGTGACATGTACGACAAATTCCTATCATTTCAGCTTGCACCCTTCATCAGTAATCTGATCATAACTCCTAAGCCAAAATGAATACCGTTAATCCGTCTCCTGTTCTGTAAATTTAACTCATAGACCTACAATTAGTTGACAGTAGCGTCGCCTAATTATGCTCCCAATAGTGAGCAAAACGTGTTACGAAACGGACTTCCAGTTCAGAAATTGGATTTTCAGCTAAATAAACACTTCAAATGGAATGACCATAACTAGCAAACCTGAAATCTGATTGACACGAAACCAATTTTTGCTATACGGATAATTAAATATACCGCCTACTCCTTTTATATCGTTTTTCTCAATTATGCACGTGTGATTTTATATGATTTTTCTAGTCCAACCGACATCGGTTGCTCATATGTTTTTAGCAATGCATTTACTATATCCCATCATGTGCATGATTGTCATACTCTTGTAAATAGCGTTCCTTTGCATCGATAACCTAGTGACCGTGTTACATTACCAAGTGATAAATTTTAGTGATTGGATTGTGGCAAGTACGTCAGTGTAAAAGCGTGAATGAATAAGTGAAGTGAAGCGTACTTTTCTACAATCAGCGGAACCAAACAGTCATTGCATTGTCGACGCCTATGGGACATATATAGGTGTAACTATAACTGGAATGTGACGGTTATGGAAGCACTTATATTAGTGTCATAGGTAAGACGTCGAACACCGTTCATTTATCTTAGATACCAGTCGAGACATACTTGATGGAGACCTTGTTTCCACTTCTCGTGTAGACTTGTCATGGAGCGACTAATATTTGGATTCATGGTCGGTATTTGATGTAGTCTACGGGGTGTGGGATAGTTTGAGTGTGAGTTCGATCAACGAAAACTCAGGAGTCCCATTACCTGCATATATAGCGATTTTAGGAGTCGTATGGATGGTATTACTGATTATTAGCGGGCGTGATTCGGGCCCGTGTTCCTTTGCCCTTGGGGCCTACCCTTGAGTTGGGGATACTCCTGTGGTGGTTGACACTCACACTTGGACCGACGATAGGTTTAGTGACTTGGACATTGAGACTTAGAGACTGATAGGTTTAGTGACATGGACATTGCATTGATTACTGATTCGATATACCTGCTTTATTGTTTACCTGTACCGGCTACTTCATGCTTATGTCATCACTCCATGTTTACTGTTTCATGTTCATCATCATTGCAAGTGTTTATAATGTATTTATATATATCTATTATGTCGCTCTGACGACCTGAGTATGCATGCTCAGAGTGAGAAGTGGACTTAGCTCGGATCAGGATCTATCGTACCTCGAAGATATTGCGCACATCTAGATCAGCGACGCCAGCACTATCTTCCCCTAATCCCTATCTGGTTAATTTTATATCTGTTTGATAGAAGTATTGACTGCATTGCTCATTACCTGGGCATTGATTACCGATTACCGCATAATGCTAGAAGCCAAAGTGTAACTACGGCAGGATATTTCCTTGACCGTAAGAGCATGGTTGGCCATGCCACCCCTCGTATTCTGTATTTTGGGAAGCGGGGCGTGACACGCAATCCCCTGCAATTAATTACATTACCGCGTTGCGATAACCACTTTCTCCTGCTCCGAAAGTTCATTTCATGTCGTGTGTGTTTTTGTTTGTTTTAGTTGCCCGTGGATTATATACGAAGACTAATTTATGTCGTCGCCCGTAGGGCGCGGATTAGTCCAAATCCTTATATTAGAGATTTGGGTTTAGGTCAAGAATTTTGCTTGACGGGCCCCACGTTGGTAGCTTGGTTTGCCAACGGGAACGAACTTAGAATGCAGATCTCACATTTGTGAGGCCCATCGGTTCAGGAGATATTTGGGTTTGATCTAAGAATCATTAGCCATATTTGAGACTAAGATCAATTTATGAGCAGTGAGTATATGGGCTCAACTGATTATTAGATTATATATGAATAGCCCATAGATAGTATACGATAGTCATTATGGAGACAGTCCGCATGGCAAAACATATTAGTTTAAGGACGTCGCGGTCCAACATTTCCTGTTTGGAACGAATGTTAGTTTAAGGACATTTCGGTCCAATATTCCCTGTTTGGGATGAAGATTAGTTTAAGGACATTTCGGTCCATTATCGCCGTGTTTGGGGGTGAAGATTAGTGTAAGGACATTTCGGTCCATTATTCAACTTGGCGCGTGTATTTGTTACGTGGCGGAGTGAATGATGGTGACATGGAATGCAACCAATTTAGGGTGCGGTCTGATTTGATGTGTATACGTGAATTTGGAAGTGCATCAACATGGGATATATCATTCCCAGTCTTGATGAAGTTTTACATCAAGTTGGGACGAGAAAAGAGTTGTTGGTTGTCGGGACCCGACACCTCTCTGAAGACGTTGAGGAATTGCAATGACATATATCAGAGATGCGGAGAGATGTACCATTGAACCAAATCCCGTATTTGAGGGAAAGATCATGATGAATCATCTAAGAATCATTAGCCTTAATTGAGACTAATATTAACTTAGGAAGCATGGGATGAATATCATTTTGGATATCATCAATGAGAGATCACTAGTCATGTTTGAGACTAAGATCAGTTTGGAAAACACGAGCATATAGGCTCGCTTGATTTAATATCAAAGAAGTTTAACTTCAAGAAATTTAGCCAATTTGGGCTAAGATTGGGTTTCTTTAACACCCAACAGTGCTAAGCACTCGGTTGCATATAGCGCTCACGTGTATATCATGTGAGGCGTTATAATAGTGCTAAGTGCTAATCTTTTGTGACGCTCACGTGTATTTCACATGAGGCACTGACTGCCCAATCAGTGCTAAGCACCCACCCGTTTTTGCTGCATATGAAGTGCTAAGCACTTTACTCAGCGCTCAAGTGTATTTTACGTGAGGTGCTGGCCTTCTGTTTTCGGCGCCCCCGTGTGTTTCACATGAGGCACTGAGTTCTTTTTAGAGATTTAATCTCTGTTTATATTTTTAGAGAAGTTAAATCTCTGTTAATGGTATTTTGACCATTAACGATCATCAAGATCACTATTTTGAGGATCCGGGATCAGGTTCTTTAAGAACTAAGTTCTTGTTTTATGAGAGAATTAAGTTCCTGGAGTATTATGAACTCCACATTTTCCATATTCATGCTTTTAAAAGTGGTTAGATCTCTGTTAATGGTATTTTGACAATTAAGGATCATTAAGATCACTATTTTGAGAATCTTGGATCGGGTTTTTTAAAGAACTAAGTTCTTGATTTGAAGGAACTAAATTCTTGGAGTTTTATGAACTCCATTTTTTTCTTTTCAATTTTGTTCTTTGCTGAATCTTTGATTCTCCAGAACAAGATCTTCCCGATAAGAATTAAATTTTCAACTTGTGGGAGACTTGTCTTGTAGATCTCAGATCCAAAGAAATAACCAAGTTTTTGAAAAGGGTTAAACCCTTAGATATGATATATCAGGTAAACGAGATATTTTGATCTCTTATTTTTTCTTTACCTAGGGCTTTTAGGAGGGAGATCTTCTTTTTTGGGAGAATTAAATTCTTTGTTGATTTTAGAGCCTTCTGTCTTTTTACAAAAGTTTATGGGAGGTCTCCTCTTTTTTTTTTATCAAGCCATCTTCTTTGATTAATTTCATTGCTCCTATTTATAGGGGAAGAGAAAAAATCTATTTGTTGAGAAAATCTTTCATTGAGAGATCATGATTGATTAATAAAAAATGATCTTTTAGATCAATTGGTGAATTTTATTCACCGTTGGATTTTTAATCCAAAGGCTCTCTGTTTAACAGAGAAGATTTCTTATTTGTTTAATAAGATTAGAAAATATTTTCCTGAGATAGAATTTTATTCTATCATATGAATATCTTGTTGGTTTAACAAGATTAGAATTTTATTCTATCATATGAACATCTTGTTAGTTTTAATAAGATCAGGAAGATATTTTCTTAATATAGAATTTTATTCTATCACAAGATTAGGAAGATATTTTCCTAATATAAAATTTTATTTTATCTAATAGAGAAGATCCTTCTTATTTGTTTATCAAGATTATGAAATATTTTTATAAGATAGAGTTTTATTCTATCATATGAATATCTTGTTAGTTTAATAAGATTAGGAAATATTTTTCTAACCATATAATTTAATTTTGTTTAACAGAAAATATCTCTCTTATAGAATGTAAGTCTATCAGATGGTTTAATTGGTGCTATTTTTATCACAATTGGATTTTAAATCCAAGGTTCTCTATTAAAGAAGATCTTTCCATATTAGAAGGATCTTCTCCGGATGGTACTTAAGATCAAGATCGTAATCAGCCATCAGCTCCAACCATCTATGCTGCCTCATAGTAAGTTCCTTCTGTGTGAACACGTACTTTAGGTTTTTGTGATCGGTGAATATTTCGACCCTTTCGCCCAATAAGTAGTGTCTCCAAATCTTTAAAGCGAAAAATCACAGCTGCTAGCTCCAAATCATGAGTTGGGTAATTCTTCTCATGGGTCTTCAACTGTCTCGATGCGTAAGCTATAACCTTCCCATGTTGCATCAAAACACATCCCAATCCTTTCCCGGATGTGTCGCTGTGAATCACCAATCCTCCGGAACTGTCTGGCACGGTCAAGATAGGAGCGGTATCAATCTCTGCTTCAATGCCTCAAAAGCGGACGCACACTTATCCGTTCACACAAATGGTACCTCCTCGCGCGTAAGCTTGATCAAAGGCTCAGCCAAACGAGCAAAATTTTCCACGAACCTTCTGTAATACCCGGCAAGTCCAAGAAAGCTTCTGATCTCCGCAACATTCTTCGGAATCGGCCAATCTCGAACTGCTGCAATCTTTTCGGGATCAACGACGATTCCATCTCCGGACACGACATGCCCTAAAAACTTCTCTTCTTCAAGCCAAAACTCGCACTTGCTCATCTTTGCATACAATCTTTCTTGCCTCAACGTCTGCAGTGCGATCTTCGAGTGTTCTGCATACTCTTCAATGCTCCTCGAGTAAACCAGAATATCTTCGATGAACACCACTATAAATTGGTCCAAGAACGGTGAAAAGATTCGGTTCATCAAGTCTATAAATATCGCCGGTGCATTCGTTACTTCGAAAGGAATCACTAAATACTCGTAATGTCCATACCGAGTTCGGAACGCAGTCTTGCAAATATCCTCTGATTTAATTCGGACCTAATGATATCCGGATCGCAAATCCAGCTTCAAGAATACCCTCGCCCTACTGAGTTGCTCGAATAATCTGCCAATGCGAGGGATCGGGTACTTGTTCTTAATAGTCACCCAGTTTAATTCTCGATAATCGATGCACATCCTCCTTATGCCATCTTTCTTCTTTACTAGAAGAACTGGAGCTCCCCAAGGTGAATTGCTGCTGCGAATCCAACTCTTCTCTAGCAAAATTGGTAACCTGCTTCTTGACTTCTTCCAACTCCACTGGTGCCATTGGATAGTACGCCTTTGAGATTGGCGCTGCACCAGGAAGAAGGTCAATCGCGAACTCTACGTCTTGTTTTGGCAGTAAACCCGAGATGTCCTCGAATACGTCCATGAACTCTCAAACTATAGCTGGCGCTTCCTCCTTATCAACTTTCATTGACGAAAGAACATTGCTTGTCGGCCTAGCCCTAAACTCGACTAGCCCGACAGAACTGCTACCTCCAGCAAAACAAACTCCGCATGTCCGAGAATCTGGAAAATCACTTTCTTTGCCCTACAATCAATGTGAGCGTGGAAAGTGAGACCATCAATTTCCAAGATAACTTCATAACTGCCGGTATCGGTCACCAAGAAATCTGCAAAACATAAACTGATAAGCAATGAAACGGAGAGAACCAAGGTAATAGAACAACCATGAAACAAGGAAATGAAACAAGACCAGGACTCCAAGTTACTTAAATAGAGCACCGCATTGTAACCATACTGCAGTTCATAGTTACAATCACATAACTCCACTCAAGTCGCCCAAATCCTAGTATCAGAATCAAAGAACAGGGAGAAACAGTAGGGAACCAAAAGATTTCAAGTCGAGATGCAAAGTGGTTTGCATATCGTCAAGGCAAAGGATAAAGAGAAAGATATGATTCAAGAATCATGATAACAATGTGGCAGGACATGTTCCTAATCACGGATTTTCCGATTCGTGTATTGGGTCCAATACCCAACTACAAAAGAATCAAACCCGATTAACCTAAATCCTATGTCTCTGATACCAAACAAACCCTGTCACGCCCCGCTTCCCAGAGTACGCTAAAATAGGCACATGACAGAGCCAACCATACTACCTGTGGATAGGAAATATCCTTCTACAGTCACATTACGGCTGTAGAGATATCAAGAACAATAATAAACTATCTAACACATGTCCATAAGCCAGAATAAACGAGTCAAGAATAAAATAATGCGGAAGCAAAAAGATCCAATACAGGAATAAACTGGAATGTACGTCCCATAATGTGGGCTCACATCAGGAATGAAAATACTGTAAGGAAAAATAAACTAACTACTAACAAGTCCTCACTGCTCGGCCTGCTGACTGAAATACTCCTGCTCGGCCTGCAGCAAAGGTAAAGAATCTGGGCCATGCAAAACCCAGACATCAGTGCGTCATAATATCAAGCAATAATATAAACAGGGCTAGCAAGACATACAGGTATGAGTATGAACGGTAAAACAAGTATAACAGTAACATAAATAAGGGCCGTGAAGAGTAAAGCATAGGTGATATGCAGTGAGTAATTTAAACTGGTCTATTGGGTTAACTACTCTCAAGTCTTTAAAATCAATTTGATGAATCATCGATGTAACTCAATAGTATCCCGTGCGTGCCCGGGACCACGGTCAAGATTCTCGGGCTGAATCCGAGACGTGCCGCAAGGCAGTAAAAGGTAGTAGGTAACGATGAATGATATCAGCAGCAGCATCCCGGGGCTGGCCTAGCCCGTAAAACTGATCAGTAAAGGTATCGAACTGTCGAGTTACAAGTCAGCTTTCATCATTGATTTCACCATACCCCCAAGTTATGTGTTCAAGTCAGGTATTGATAAATATGGAGCTAATACCAACACAGGATCAAGCAGGTACAGGTTTGTCTGAATAGACAACAGGAAATGTCCGTAGGAACAACAAGTCAAGTTGGTTGGCATTAGTAACAAGATCAGGTAACAGGTCAAGCTGTGGTACATCAGGTCAAGTCAGGTAGTGTATAGGTATCGAATCATGTCAAGAAGTGCATGGTATCAAGTTGTGTCAAATAGTAGTGTATCAAGTCATGTTAGAGGGTGCACAAGTGTCACGTGGGTGCTTATAATCAAACTATACTAAGCATGGGTACACAAAAACAAGTATGGGGTACCAATGTAACAATAAAATGGAATAATATGATGTGGTATGCAAAATAGGTAAAATTCAAACATATGGATGCACAGTTATCGATTAGGGTTACGTTTATAGTTCCAATACTAAATAGGATGCAATTTATTAAACATGGGGTGTCAATATTACAGTGTTATATATTCAAGTGATCTACGGATGCAATTATATATATTTTAAATGAAATGGATACAAACGGGTATTCGAAAAGTTACAAACTATAAAATGGTACTATGGGATGTACAAATAAGCACTATATGATATAAATATTGGTATGGATGTAGTTTAATATAATCTAATATGCAACAAGATATGTTTTCATGTTCTAGATCTAAAATGATATAAGCGAATGCAAATGGAACATCGAAACGTAATAAAATGAAACATGTGGTACTAGATGTACACTACAGGTATAATCTATATTTAACTAGGTATAAAATAATTTAAATAGCATGTTGCAAGATTAACTTGCCTAGACGGATCAAGAAACGGGTGTGTACGGAACGTCTCACGTCGGCGAAATGTTGCGACGCGCGCACGGTATACGGAACGGATCCAAACAATGCACAAAGGTGATCACACAAGTCAGGTACGTTCGCTGGCCGGCTCCGGCGATCTACAAAGATAGAGAACTCTAAAGAAAAGAAAAGAAAAGAAAAGAAAGGGAAGAAGGGAAGGAGGATGAGAGATTGAGAAGAAGAGGGATGCTTACTGGGTGCACTGGGGTCGGGAAACGAGGACGAGATCGCCGGCGGCGATCAACTCCGGCGGTACAAGGTGTGCAGAGGGTGCTCGGTTCTGTTCTCGGGTGTGTGTGCGCGAGATTCTTGGTGGCTGGGGTCGTGCTAGCAGAGGATGAGAGGAAAGGAAGAGGGAGAAGAGGGTTGTGGAGACAACGACGAGGTCGTCGGAGCTCCGGCGGCGATGGTGCAGCGAGGTGCAGAGGTTGAGTTTGGGTGCAAGGAAAAAGCTCGGGGTAGGCTAGAATAGTGATGGTGGTGGTGTTGGGAGTTGAGAGGGAGGTGAGTGGACGGAGGGGAACACGACGACGAGGTCGTCGGTGATGGGAGGCAACGAGGTCGGGTGAGGCAAGGTGGTGAGGCGATGGGTCGGGTTCTTGGGAAAGGAGGTGGTCGAGGAAGGAGAGGGTGGCTGTGAGGGTTGAGGTGATGGTGGAGGTCGAGAAGAGGGTCGGCGACAGATGAGCGAGAGGCTAGGTGCGGCGGTAGGGTTTGGGTCCTCGTGGGTTTTTGAAAACAAGAAGAGAGAGGAAGAAGAAGGATATATATAATAGGGAGAGAGAGAGAAATAAGCGAGAGGAGAGAGAGAGAGGGAGAGGAGATCGAGAGGTGAGAGAGAGAGAGGTGAACAGTAGGGAGAGAGAAATTTAGAGGTTAGTGGAAGAGAGAGAAGGAGAGAAAGAAAAGAGAGAGAGAGAGAGAAAAGAGAGAGAAAGAAAGAGAGAGGGAGAGTGGGGGCCACGGCAGCTGGAAGGAGTTAAGATTTAGATTTTAAATTTTTAAAAAAGATTTTAATAGTTATCGAAAATCTTATTAGCTGTTAAAATAAATTTTAAACCAACTTTAATAATTTTAAATAATTAGAATTTTGGCGGGGTACAAAAGTATTCCAAAACGCGCCCGGATCAGGTCTAAAAATTCAGATTTTAAATATGAAAAATATATGCGACTTTCAAAATTCAAAACGAATGCTCAGGCAAAGAGAAAGCATACCTCCAAGAACGGATGCACGTACGTGCGCGTAGCCATCCAAATACGTCCGTTTCACTGAACGGGACGGGAACAAGATGCGCGGACGCTACCACGGGGTTAGGGGTATCATGCAGGCTATGAAATGAAATTTTAAATTATTTTACATGACTTAAAATGTTATATGATAAAAGATGCAATACCAGATAAAATGCCAATATGCAGTATACATGAGATGCACGTGTCTATGAAACAAGTCAGGGTAACTTATAAATATGAATCAAACAGGTTCAAGCAAGCGGGTCGGGTCGAATGCAATATAAAATGTAAAATACCATTCGCACTCAAACACGATAAATCAATAAAATACCACAGATAAATAAATACGGAAACTGGAATTGGTATAAATGAACTCGGTTGTTACAATTGTATTCAGCCTCCATCGTCGAGTCTTGTTCAGACCATAATATTGTATTTATCATTCCCCTATTCTTATCCTTTTTATAAATAAACAGGTACTCTTGACGCACGTTTGTTGCATATTACAGGATACAGGTTTCTGGAGCAAATACAGTGAAAAAGACACAACACAACAGAAAAAGGGACTTTTGACCAACTATTGGACGGATCCTAGTCAAACCTAGACGAAGAACAGTACAAGGTCCAAAAATGGCAAGTGAACGGTCAAAAGATACGAACAAGTTTTCACTGAAGATCTGGAGAAGACCCAGAAGCCCAACAGAGAAAATACATATAAAAATACAGAGCCCAAGAACCCCTGAACCAAGCCCAAAAAGTGCAGGGCCCAACTCCTCTCTTTGGCCGCGGAACCGCGGCCAAACCAAGCCTGGCGCCGCGGTTCCGCGGCCGTACAGAGAGCTTGTCGGTGGAATTTTGGTGCGTCGGTGCGTCGGTTCAGATGTTAGGATTTTCAGGGGTCAAATCTGTAATTGCGCATGTGCGAGAGTCTGTAACCCTAGGTTTCCTATTTTCCTATAAATTGTAATTTTAGATCTGTAAAATGGATGCCTCTTTTCAATAAATAAAATTTAGAAATCTTTTGGAGAGCATCGGTGCCTCTCTTTAATTCAGAAATTCAGATCTGACAAACCTGGATGGAAGATTGGAGGGATCCATCTGTAAGTAATTTAATTTCTTGTTCTAGTTTAGATTTTAATTCCTTGCCTTAGATGTTAGCTTTGGGAAAGGCTTTTGAGAGATGAGATCTCTCATCCCTTTCTTACCCATCACATAGAATCTATAGGACTCCATGCATACACGCACACACTGCGTCCTACGGCACCCTATCCCTCGAGGTAGCGGTGATACCGTAGTATAAAGGCTCAGTTGCGCGCGTTTTCCATGGAGGTTAGGGTAAGGATCTCTAAAGGAAGGATAAGAACCTAGAGGAAGGAACACCTTCCCGAATGGATCTAATCCCCTTTATTGATAATTACCATAACTCCTCTTAGATCCTAATCTGGGTATAGAAAGCGTTGAGATTTATTTACATTTCCAAACCATTCCTAAACCTAACCCTAGCAAGAGTAGATCTAGATAATTGCCCTAGGTTAATTAGATTTTTAGATTTAATAACAACTCCGAACACCCTTCGGAATTAACTCGTAAGAACGAATCGGAAATTCACAAAATCCCTGTGGACCGACCCGTACTCACCGGCTAGCTTCATGCGACGCCATTCTTGATTGCGGTAAACAAATATTTTTGATCTATCTTTTAAGCGCAAGACGCTAAATCTCATTCAAATCAAATGGCGCCGTTGCCGGGGAGTGACATTCAGATCTATTCTGTCTTCTACTTGGAGGGAGCCATCAAATCTGTAGGTAATTTATTTCCTTGCTTTTATTTTCTAGTATAATTTATCATCCCCTAATGAGCGAGTAGTCAAATCTCGCTTGTTAGGGTTAGCCTTAGCGAAAGGGTTGAGAGATGAGATCTCTCACCCCTTTCAATGCCATCTTCACTTTAGAGTTAGAACTCCATGCATACGCACACATCCGCTCCCTACGGCACCCCCCCTCGAGGTAACGGTGAACCGTAGTATAAAGGGCCGGTTGCGCGCGTTTTCCATGGGGGTTAGGGTAATTATCAACAAAGAAAGGATACAAATCTAGAGGAAGAAACATCTTCCCAAAAGATTCGTATCCACTTTATTGATAATTAACGTAACATCTAATAGATCTAAAAAAGAAGGCATTGAAAGCGGTGAAGGAAACATTAATCTCCAAAACTTCCCCTAAGCCTAACCCTAGCAAGACTTTCAATTAGATTAATTAGATCTAGTTTTTATAGATTTTTATAAACCAATCAAAATGACAAATAGAATCAACTCGTTAAAACACATAAAAGGAATTTACCCGTCTCTGTGGATCGACCCGTACTCACCGGCTAGCTGCGAAGCGACGCCGTTTTGATTGCGGTAAATACATAGTTTTGACACACAAATCAAATGGCGCCGTTGCCGGGGATCGCGTAGAACTTTCCTTTTCGCAATTTCGGGTTAATCATAAAATTAAAAAAATCATAAAAATCTGAAAAATCATAAAATATAAAAATATATATCATTTGTTATTTTTGGAAGGGATACTTTGTTGTTTGAATTTTGCAGGATATACGAAAATCGGATCTGGAAATCTACAGAGATCAAAACAGGAAAAAACAGATCGGAACAACAGAAGATCACAACAACCGAGAAACAGAAGAAATTTGGAGAGCAAAAAAAAAAAAAAAAAAAGCGCCACCCACCAAAGCGCGGCGGAACCGCCGCGCCAGCCCGCTTTTGGCCGCGGAACCGCCGCGGTCTGGTTGATTCAGGACTTGGAAAAAACTGCAGAAGCGCGATAAAAATAAAAAAAAAAAAACTGTGCCGCCACTGGAAATTTCTGTGAGTTTTCTCTCTCTCCTCCTCTGCAAATCTTGATATATCTTCTGTAAATTTGCCTGCAGGATTTCTTTGCGCACAAAAATCTTTTCCCTTTCAAATAACAATCTTGTGCAGGATTCTTTGCGCCGCGCATAAAATAAAAATATTTGATTGCAAGTGATTTACTGTTTTGCATATCTTTAATTGGACTTTAAGGGGCTTTTTGACCAATTCAGATTGGGTGGGGATTTCATCACCCTTCACAGGACCCCAGAAATCACATAAAGCATTTGCATTGACCAATCTTTAATTAAAAAAGACTAGACTCAGACCTAAGGACATCGAGCTCAATAGGAAAAGGACTAGTATAGGCATCGATCGTTTATCCTAACCGACTTTGCGGTGTCTAGGCTAGTGGTTATTAATTAGGCCCACTGTAGTGGTGGTTCCTTCCCACTTACCTGGCCGTATTTGTCCGTGAAGAGGCGGTTTGAGGTCCTATTTCTAGCCCTAGTTAGGAGCTGTCTAGCAGACCTAGGCAACCCTAGATCTAGGCCTGATTGTGCATGTGTGGTTGATACATTTGTGTCACGAGTCCCATTTTCTAAAACCTTATTGCAAAACTCTCCAATAAAAAAAATAAAGAAAAAAATCTTTTAAAAAAAAAAACTTGCAAAAATTTTGTCGCTAAGAAATCCTTGCATTCTTCTATCATGGGTACCCCACATCATAAATCTCTTGCCGAATTTTGGTATCCCGAACCTAACTTTGCGTCGTTCGTCAATTGTTTCGGTCAATTTAAAAACGATCCCTCCTTGCCAAAAATTTCGTTGAAAGATCAAATAGAGGCGTCTGGGAGAAATAGTTTGACTTTTCAACCCACTTCGTGTCAACCGAGTCAACCTTTACAACCTACATATGTTGATACCACTTCTTCAAGTCCTTCTGTCACTCCTAGGCCGATGTCCATTGCTGAGCATATTGCTCAATCTCGCAGTCGATCTTTCACCCCTCTCCACTCATCTAGTTTTAGGGATCCGCACGATTATTCACCTTCTTATCCATATGTTGACCCTACTCCTGTCTTACCACCCACTTCCTACCAGTCATACCCGACCTTCCCACCTTCACTAGACGCTGTTTCGATACAGCCATTAGGGAGTTTCACATACCCAACTAATTTTGAATCTTTTACTGAAACCCCCTCACCACCTAAGTCTAGTTTGGAAGAGTCGTTGGAAGCATATATTGCTGCAACAAATAAAATAATGAGGAATGTGGAAGCATCCATGGCCGCCCTTATGCAACCTAGTGAACCGGTAGCTAGTGTCCCGCTAGCTCCGAATTTTTCAATGTATAAGGCGGCTGTTGGACAGAGTGAGAATGAGAGAGGATTTTCAAATCAAACCTACCCTTACCCAATTGAAGCCCACAACTCCGGTTTTCCATCGATTGTTCCAAATGATTCACCAGTTGAAAATAAAAATGAGTTGTGCGATTTTGTAGTGTTTGATTTGCCAAATTGTGAGGAACCCCTTTCGAGTGAAACCGCACTTAATCCTTTCGATCTTTACACCTCCACTCTAGAACCTACATTGATAAATATACATGCTGTGGACGAAGTGTCTAAAGAAATTGATTTTCACTTGATTGAGGATATAGACGCCGGGAATATTTCGGACGATGAACCTGTCGATTTAATAGAAATTTTATGTTCAAATCATCATCCTGAGTTATTAAATGTTTCCCCCGAATCTCATATGCGTCTAGATTTTGATGACAATGGCATAGATGGATTAAATATTGAGGAGAGTCTTGAGGATAATATCGAGGTTGAACCATTTTTATTTGATGTGTCGGATTTTCCAATTCAGCCTCCTGAACCTTTGACTGTTATATCACCCTCCCTCCTTCCTATTGTTCCGACCGAACAAATGACCGTTACGTTTTCATCTCCTATACCAAGTTCGGCGTACCCATGTTTTCTTGCGAATCTTGAGGGATTTGACCCCATTGCACGACGGGTTGATAGGTTAGCGCAATCGCTTATAACATATCGGTCATCACATATTGCGCTAATTTATTCACTCAATTTACACCCTCAAGATCGTACTCCACTTGCTTCTTCTTTTCGCCATTCTTCTCCCCCACCGAGACCATATTCTACCATTCTTCTTTCCACACGGTCTCGCGTGCTTCTCATTTTCTTGCACCAACTATACCATTTCCACGATAAGATTTTTGAATGGTTGGTGCTAACTTTTGGCTTGTGCAAGGCCAAGCTTAAGTTTGGGGGAATCTTTGTATATATGTATATATTTTTTGTTTTCTTTTCTATAAAAAAATATAAAAAAATTTCAAAACATTAAAAATATAAAAAAAAATTATAAATAAATAAACAGGGGAGTATCGGTATTTTGACCCTCTTGGTTTAGCATGACAGTGAGGACACTGTTAAGTTCAAGTTTGGGGGTATGCTCGGTACGTCTTCTTCCTTCGCATTCATTTGTACATATTTTTGCATTTGCATACTTATTTGAAAACCCATAAAAAATTGAAAAATTTCAAAAATTATAAAAATATTTGTATTCAATTTTGGCTAATTGACTTGAGTTTGACGAATAGGTTAACTGGCTAGGAACAACTAGATCTTAGATTTAGTAAATTAAAAACCCTAAAAATAACCTTCCTTAAAGTTTAGCGGTAGAAAGTATATGTTTTGTAGTTTATTTAGAAATAGGCAAATTTTGAGTTCACTTCTTGGGCTAAGTCGAAACTAAGGAAAAGTATTGATGTTCTTATTAGAGTATAAGTTTGAAAAATAGTTCCTAGCTTAAGTCTAGATTCTGAAAATATATACCCTACAAGTTGCACAATCACGCACCTTGAAACTTGGAATAGTAGAAGAGACCTTGAAATGCTCTTGTCTAAAGTCCTTAGTACGAAGAAAATAAAAGAAAAAAAAAGTGAATAAAGAAAAAAAAATGGACACTGGTTTTTGTGATTACTTAAGACTGTAAAAAATAGAAAAATATTTAGCGAGGGTGCTTCATCACCTAGTGCCTTAGACCAACTGGTTTGGGAGTCACTGCTAAAGCCTTGGGTGTTGCAAGGACTAGGAAGTACGCTTTAAGGTGCAAACGCATTTTGTAATCGGTCGTTGGTACCTCAAGAAGTATTAACGGTCGCATGAAGGATGTGTAAGCGAATTTCATTTAAATTCACCAATTAATAAGTACTTTGGACAATGGACTAGGGCATGATTGCTTGAATTGAATTTCCAAGTGTAGGGGTGATCTATACACACACGTAGGGGTATGTGATTGGAATTTAGATAAGAGAGAGGAATGAAAGATAAAATTTGTATCTTTAATGGAGTTGATAGAAAATTCCTAAGTTGAGATGAAACCCTAGAAGGAAGACTTAAAAGATGCCGAAAGCTAAGTAGGTCTACATAACATATATAATCTTAAGTTAAATAATGAGGAAGTGTGAAGAATATGGGTGGATGATTTACAAATGGAAGATAATAGAATTCCTTGTTAGAAGACCTAAATGAAGAACAAAAGTCAATGGGCCGAGTTGATAGGATTTTGTGGGTGTAATCCGCTGAAAACCCTCAGGAGACAACACTCCTCCTACTAGGGACACCTAGAGGTTTAACGGCTTGTTGCACGTGCTCAGTGCAATCGCGTTTCCCTGCGAAAGTGCGGTTAGGATTTTAGTGAATAAAAATAAGTTTGCTCGAGGACGAGCAAAAGGTAAGTTTGGGGGTATTTGTTCAGACCATAATATTGCATTTATCATTCCCCTATTCTTATCCTTTTTATAAATAAACAGGTACTCTTGACGCACGTTTGTTGCATATTACAGGATACAGGTTTCTGGAGCAAATACAGTGAAAAAGACACAACACAACAGAAAAAGGGACTTTTGACCAACTATTGGACGGATCCTAGTCAAACCTAGACGAAAAACAGTACAAGGTCCAAAAATGGCAAGTGAACGGTCAAAAGATACGAACAAGTTTTCACTGAAGATCTGGAGAAGACCCAGAAGCCCAACAGAGAAAATACATATAAAAATACAGATCCCAAGAACCCCTGAACCAAGCCCAAAAAGTGCAGGGCCCAACTCCTCTCTTTGGCCGCGGAACCGCGGCCAAACCAAGCCTGGCGCCGCGGTTCCGCGGCCGTACAGAGAGCTTGTCGGTGGAATTTTGGTGCGTCGGTTCAGATGTTAGGATTTTCAGGGGTCAAATTTGTAATTGCGCATGTGCGAGAATCTGTAACCCTAGGTTTCCTATTTTCCTATAAATTGTAATTTTAGATCTGTAAAATGGATGCCTCTTTTCAATAAATAAAATTCAGAATTTCTGGGAGTGACATTCAGATCTATTCTGTCTTCTACTTGGAGGGAGCAATCAAATCTGTAGGTAATTTATTTCCTTACTTTTATTTTCTAGTATAATTTATCATCCCCTAATGAGCGAGTAGTCTCCTCGCTTGTTAGGGTTAGCCTTAGCGAAAGGGTTGAGAGATGAGATCTCTCACCCCTTTCAATGCCATCTTCACTTTAGAGTTAGAACTCCATGCATACGCACACATCCGCTCCCTACGGCACCCTACCCCTCGAGGTAACGGTGAACCGTAGTATAAAGGGCCGGTTGCGCGCGTTTTCCATGGGGGTTAGGGTAATTATCAACAAAGGAAGGATACAAATCTAAGGGAAGAAACATCTTCCCAAAAGATTCGTATCCACTTTATTGATAATTAACGTAACATCTAATAGATCTAAAAAAGAAGGCATTGAAAGCGGTGAAGGAAACATTAATCTCCAAAACTTCCCCTAAGCCTAACCCTAGCAAGACATTCAATTAGATTAATTAGATCTAGTTTTTATAGATTTTTATAAACCAATCAAAACGACAAATAGAATCAACTCGTTAAAACACATAAAAGGAATTTACCCGTCTCTGTGGATCGACCCGTACTCGCCGGCTAGCTGCGAAGCGACGCCGTTCTGATTGCGGTAAATACATAGTTTTGACACACCAATCAAGTCTACAACAGTATCTTACTTGGAACTCTTCCAATATGCCGCCCTTCCATTGAGGTTGAAGAAAAAACCCGAGACAGACTTGATGTCTTCATTATCACTTTGGAAGCTCAAATCGGTAAAGGACTCCACTTGGAGTTCTCCGTTATCATACACCAAGAACATCTCTTTAGTTCTTAATTGATCTCAAATTCTCACCTCTTTGATTTTAAAGAAAAGATGTAGTACTAAAGAAGTGATGTAATGTTTAAGTCGTATAATAACCGCAATAAATAACGGTGTCGCGTGTAGCGAGCGTTAGTGAATATGGGTAGTCCTCTGAGATTCGTGGAACTCGTAAATTGTTGTTTTAGTTGAGTCGAAAGAAAAATCAACAAATTGTTTTAAGATTTGATTGAAGTAATAGTTTCAAGAAATTCAAGAAATTGTTTTCAAGAAAGAAAATTCAAGAAAATGTTCAAGATTTAGTTATCAAGAAAATTGTAGAAGGCTTGTAGGATTCAAACGGAATTGGTAGCCATGGATGACTATTCAAAATGATTCATCTTATCTATTGGTAAAATTACAACTAGATTGATGGTTAACAATGAGAATTAGGGATCTCTTGAAAAAACTAGGGTTTCTACTTCATTGCCGCTTGTCCTTTCATTGATTGCCATTCTTATCTAGCCTTTAATAAGAAAGATCATCAATATAATCCCCAGATTGTGACGAAATTCTCAATAAATTGATCTCACTCACAATTTGGACATCAATGATTCTTTTTGCTAAAGTTTATAATCTCCATAAGACTTAAAATGAATATAGAATTCTCTCACCATGTGATCTACCAAATTCCTTCGAATTCTTAGCAAGCGGAGATTTACTCACGCATTATGAAAATAAAATAATCAACAAATAGAGATTTCATAATGCGAAAATTTAAAAAAAATGAGATTAAAAGTAATGATCACCTTTATTATTCAACTTCAAATTACAACTTCTTCAATCCGAGATTACAAGAAGAATTGCTCTCGATCACTCCCTTGAAGAGGTAATTTCTCCGTCGATCTTCGCTTTGCTCGATCACCGTGAGTCTTGGATCTATCAAGGATCACGTGCTCGTTGATGACGATCGGCTTCGCGTAAAGGATCTTGAATAATCTCGCTCGATGAATTTCTCATGATTCTTGATCTTGAATCTTGATTTGGAATTGGATCTAAATTGTTTTTGTGATTGTGTACAAAATGTGTACTAAAAATCAACAACTAAGCAACAACCTTTAATGTAGGATTAGGTCCCTTCTTATAGCCTCTAATCAAGCTTCCCCAATAAGCTAGATAGTTATGAAGAGGCTTCTATAATAAGTTAGGTAGTTATGAAGCTTCCTCAACAAGCTAGGTTGTTATAGAGAAGATTCCAGAACGAGATTGTTACAACGAAGCGTTCTCAGCAAGCTAAGACGTTGCAATGAAGTTTCTGGAAATTCCTGACTCCGAAGCCTACAACTCGGCCGCGGATCCGCGGCGACTCGGCCTGACTCGGCCGTGGATCCGCGGCTGATTGGTGTCTTCATTGCTTCAATTTTCTGTAGTCTTCTAATGTTGGTCTCTGGGTTTATATGTGATATCTGGAATCTTCTTCTCTCTACTGAATCTCTGCCAGAATTTAACTCTTTGATTTCCTGTATTTTATCGGCGAATTTCTGATTCAGATATCTGATCTGGGCAAATTTCTGCACAAGATCTAAATGAAGAATATTAGAGATATACAATATTATGCATGAAATAATAAACATACAATTTCCTTCAAAAATATTGATTATAATGTAAAACACATGGTAATTGATATTTTCCAGACAAACTTGTAATATGTGTTATATTTATAACAAACATTCTTAGATGATTAGAAAAACGAGGAAATTGTTATGTTAAAAATTGCAATAATTTCGACTGAACAAATTCCCCCAAACTTGACTTTGATCGTCCCGAGCAAACTTCTTTTATTCAGGAGAAGGAGAAAAGAAAAAGAAAAACTAAATAGCATGCTTTCGTAGGCAACACGATTGCACTGAGCACGTGCAACAAGCCTTTAAAGCTCTAGGTATCCATAGTAGGAGGAGTGTTGTCTCCTGAGGGTTTTCAGCGGATTGCACCCAAAAACCCCATAATAAAAGAAAGACTGTGAAAGTTACATATAAAAATAAGAACTATAAAAGAAAGACTTTGAAAATCAGAGTTTTCAATTACACTAGTTTTTTGGTTGTCATGAGCCCTATCTTAATAGTTATGAAAAAATGTTAGAAATCACACCATCCCTCAATAAAACATCGCCTTTATTCTTCATCGTTACCTTTCCTCCAAACACCGATCATATACCCCTACGTGTGTGTAAAAGATATCCCTACACTCAGAAAATTCAATTCAAGCTATCATACTCTTGTCCATCTACCTCAGTACTTTTTAGTCGGTGAATATTTTGGATGGAATTGCTCACACATTTTTCATGCGACCGTTAATATTTCTTGAGGTACTAACCGACCGATTACTAAATGTTCTCACTTATTAGGCGTAATTAGCAATTTTCTCGTCTTGCAACACTTAAGGCTTAGCAGTGACTCCCAAACTGGTTGGTCTAAGGCACTAGGTGATGAAGTACTCTCGCTATATTTTTTATGCTGCCTTGGTGATTACAAATCAGTGTTCATTTTTCTTCACCATTTTATACATTTATGCTTCATTTTTTATTTTCTTCGTACTTTGGTGTTCCTTCATGGGAATTGAATAAAATACAAATAAAGCAGCAAGGAAAGCTCCCAAATGGGGCATCACGTGCTCACATGTGACACGACCTCACATGCAAACACATGACCTTTTATGGGCAGATTCTATCTACGCCTGAATGCCTAATTGATAAAGTCACGTGCCCACACGTGATGGGCTCTTGAACCCACTGAATTAATAGAATTAAATTCTAATTAAAAGGAATTAAAAGCATTTGTTCTCTCATGGAAATTCAATAAAATATAAATAAAGCAGCAAGGAAAACCCCCAAAGGTGGCATCACGTGCCCACACGTGACCGGGTCTCACATGCAGACACGTGACCTTTTACAGGAAAAGCCTATATGCGCTGAATAAAATAAACAATTGGAAATGCTTAATCAGTGGAGTCGTGTGCCAACACGTGATGGGTTCCTGAGAGCTCTGAACTAATAGAATTAAATTCTAATTAAATACTTTATCGGTGGGGTCACGTGCCAACACAAGATGGGTTCCTAAGCCCTCGGGTTCCTGAGCCCTCTGAACTAATAGAATTAAATTCTAATTAAATACTTTATCAGTAGGGTCACATGCCAACACGTGATGGGTTCCTGAGAGCTCTGAACTAATAGAATTAAATTCTAATTAAATGATTTATCAGTGGGGTCATATGCCAACACGTGATGGGTTCCTGAGCCCTCTGAACTAATAGAATTAAATTCTAATTAAATGCTTTATCAGTGGGGTCACGTGCCAACACGTGATGGGTTCCTGAGAGCTCTGAACTAATAGAATTAAATTCTAATTAAATGCTTAATTAGTAAGGTCACGTGCTAACACGTGAGACTCTTAAACCCTCTGAACTAATAGAATTAAATTCTAATTAAAAGGAATCAAAAACCCTAATTGGAAAAATATTTCCCTAGATCTTTCCAAACAAAAAAGATTGCACTCTGTAAAAGAGAGCACCGTTGGATTAAAAATCCAATGGTGATTAAAAATCACCAATTTATAGAAAGATTCTATACAAGGAAATATTTTCCTAAAATTTGCCAGGAACAACAAATAAAATATCTTTTGGATTAAAAATTCAATGGTGAATAAAATTCACCGAGTGATCTAAAAGATCATGTTGGTTATAAAATCAAGCAAAATCTTTCAATGAATGATTGACTAAACAAACTAATTCTTTTCTTTCTCTTATAAATAGGAGCCAAGAAGAGAAGAGGAAAAAAAGAGAGGAGAAGGATAAAACAACAGAGAGAGAAGACAGAAGAAAAAGAAGAGAAGAGAATTTAATTCTCCAGAAAGAAAAGAAGATCACTTCAGAGAAAGAAACTCTAGGTAAAGAGAAGGAAGGAGATCATTCCATAAAAAAAAGAGAATTTAATTCTCAAAATCAAGAGTTTAACTCTTCTAAATAAGAACTTAGTTTTTCCTCTGGTAGAAGATCTGCAGAAGTAGATCTCCCCATAAGTTGAGAATTTAATTCTCATCGGGGAGATTCTGCCATGCAGATCTAAAACCTAAGGGAAAACCTAAGTTCAAAGAATTCTATTCTCTCACAAAACATATAGGAATTTAATTTCTCCAACAAGGATAGGGTTTGACCCCTAATATAAGAACTTAGTTCTTTATAAAATTGAAAAGTTAATTCTCATTAGGGAGATTCTGCCATGCAAATTTCCGAGGAATTAAATTTCCCTAAAAAAAGAAGAAGAGAAGAGAAGTTAGTAAGGGACTTGAAACTCAGAATTACATGCATATTGATGATCACGTGGTAACACGTGACCCCCTTTCTTTGAACCAGAAAAAGAGATTTCCCAAACTGTTTAACACTTATTTAAAAGGGCAAACAATAAAGACAGTTTCTCTTTTAGGGTGTATCACGTATTCCAACGTGACCCTTAAAAAGCTCCTCAAAACAAAAGGGAGTAAGGCCAAGACAGTTCTCTTTTAGGTGTATCACGTGCTCTCACGTGACCCCTGACAAGTACTTTTAATATCCAACGCATGGATACCCATCACGTGCCCACGCGTGATGGTCATCAAGGTCAAGTGTTTAACACTTATATGCATATTCTGAGAGTAAAATAAAGGAAGCAAGGCCCAATCTTCAGGCACCTCACGTGACCCGTGATTGTTAGACTTTTTGCGTGCTTAGTTAATTACCGCAATCAAGATGGTTTCGCTTGGTAGCTAGCCGGTTGAGTACGGGTCGTCCGCAGGGAGATGGGAGACTTTTTCTATGTGCTTTAACGAGTTAAGTCCAAGTGTCCAGGTTTGTTTGAGATTAACTATGTGCTAAAATATATATAAAGAGAGCTTGTTAGGATTAGGATTAGGGTAGTTTAAGATAGGAATCGCTCACTTCTTTGGTTGCTACTCTTAATATCGGTGTTACGGTAATCGGCAACAACGCGGATTAGCACGACTAGGAAGGAACTTGCGAGTATAAGCTAGGTTTTCCAACGCTTAGTTTCTTCCTTTTGGTCCTTGTCCGTCCGTTCTTGGCTCATAACCTTAACCTCCGGTTAATTCACACCCAGTCTCACTAAGGAATCACCGCTATCATGTAGGATAGGGTGTCGTAGGGAACAGATTGTGGTTCAATTAACCGGAGTCCGAATTAAGATGTTAAGCAAGAAAAGAGTGAAAGAGAATTCCTTCTCTCAAACTTTCCTTATCCTACCCTAACAAGTGAGAAACTACTCACCCATTACAAGAGAGAAGGGAAATACAACAAAAGGAGGAAGATAGAAAGAAAGGGGTTAAAAGATTACAACTAGCTATTTGAGACCTCACTTTGGCAAGGATCAAGCTTAAGCATCATTGTTGTAAGGATAAAGAAAAATAGAAGAAGAAACAAACAAACAACAAACAACAACAACTAGATTAGAAAATGAAAATTACAAGCAAATATAATTAACAAAGTAACAAGACAAGCATGATAAAGAAAAGAACTCTTTTATTCCTCACTTCACTCATAAAGCTCACTACAAGGTTTTAATGGAGAAAGATGAAAAGAGGAAGAAGAACTACAAAAATCTATCCTAAAATCTAATACAAAATAAGCACTCTTCACTTGGCTCTGTTCTGGGCTATTTATAGGCAGGATACTGAAACCCTGAGGACACAATCTGGCCCAAAATGAAGTTACAAAAATACCCCTAAAAAACGAGTCAGTGCTGAGCTGACACGGCAGCGGATTCGCGGCCTAAGTGCCATGTTGGCCACGGTTCCGCGGCCATGTTGTGGAATTGGGGGCTTATATTTTTTGGGCTCCTCCATGTTGCTATTGTTTTCTGTTTGGTACACTTGGTTACTCAAAGGCTCTTCAGTTTTCTTCCAGATTTCAGCAGATCAAAAAGGTGATTTGATGTGGACTTTTTGCCTTGATTTTCTTGAGCTCCGCGCAGAAGTCTTGGATCTTATGCTGCCCTTATGCTTTGTGCATGAAAATGACCAATGATTTGCCATTTTGTCTCTTGAACTGGTAAGCGGCATTATACGGATAGTGCGCGGAGACCCGTATTTATCTGTGGTTGGCGGAAGTCCTAAATTTATTGCGCTTTTTCATGAATTCCACTGCTTAGAGCTGAAAACCTGTAACCTGCAATTATTTAGCAAACACGGATCAAGAGTACCTACCTAAATGCAAAGTGATCAAGAATGGGCGGTATAAAAATGCAAAAATCTGATATGAACAAATACCCCCAAACTTATCATTTGCTCGTCCCGAGCAAAGCCAATTTATTCACAAAAATTCCTAACCTCAATTTCACAGGGAACGAGATTGCACTGAGCATGTGCAACAAGCCGTTAAACCTCTACGTGTTCCTAGTAGGAAGAGTGTTGTCTCCTGAGGGTTTTCAGCGGATACTACCCACAATATCCGATCAATTTGGCCGTCGACTCTAATTCTACAAATCAGCATCTTAGCGAGAAATTCTATCATCTTCAACTTAGAAATCATCAACCCGTATTCTTCACTCTTCCTATTCATTTAACTTAAGATCATATACGTTTTGCCAGTTTATAAAGCTTTCAGCATTTCCTGAGTTTTCTTTCTAAAACATCATCTCAAATCTGGAATTTTTATCATCTCTACTGAAGATATAAGCCCCATTTTTCATTCCTAGCTCTCCTTCAAACTCCGATCATAAACCCCTACGTGTGTGTATTTATCACCCATACGCTTGGAAATTCAATTCAAGCTATAATACCCTTGCCTTAATACCTAGTGTTTCCCCCAATCAGAGCAAACCTCTGCTGAAAATTCAAAATTCAAAATTTTTAAGCAACGCTTCAAATCTCGGGCGCAACGTGCCACGTGTCAGGCGCTAATACGTCAGCGCAGCGCCCAAGAAGGCGCGCCCAATCAGAGCAAAGCTCTATTAAAGGAAGCAACGCTTCAGTTGCGCAGGCGCTGCGCTGCGCGATACGTGTCGGCGCAGTTGCGCTGCGCTGTGCGCTGCGCGACACGTGTCGGCGCAGATGCGCAAGCGCAGTTGCACAGCGCTGCGCGACACGTGTCGGCACAGATGCGCTAGCGCAGTTGCGCTGCGCGACACGTGTCACGCGCTGGGGCATCTGCGCCAAACAGAATTAAAATTTTAAGAAATCTTTTCTATTCTTGTTAAAACAAGAAGATTTTCTTCTGCAAAGCAGAAGCCCTTGGATCAAAGATCCAACGGTGGGGAAAATTCCCCAAATCACTCAGAGAAAGATCTCTTTAACAAATTTAACTAATTTATGGGCACTATAAAAAGGACCCTAGGCCTCAGTTCAAAGGCATCATCTTTCTAAAAAAAAAGAGAAGAGAACTCTTGAGAACTCCTCAAGAACAACAGAAGGTAAAAACCTTTAGGAAAAAGAGAAAATTCTCTTATGGACAGACTATTGATCTAAGAACAAGATCAATAATCTTAAATAAAAAGAAAAAAATAAGTAATAGCAATACTTTGCACTTTCTTATGAACCATTGGTTCCTTGAAAACAAAAGAAAACTTGTTTTCTTTGATTTAAAATCAACCAAAATATAAAACAGTGCTTTGCACTTGAAAAATTGCGCTGTTGCGCTCCTTTGTTGGCGCAACTCACCAGAGCGCGCCACGTGTCAGCAGCGCAACAGCGCAGCGCACTAGCGCAGCGCACTGCGCTGTTGCGCTTGCGCTCGCCAGAGCATGACACGTGTCCTCACCACAAGTGCTTGCGCTCAGTGATTGGCGCAAAGCGCCTGACAAATGCAATGCATTTCATTTCCTGAAGGGCCAAGCCCAATTAAAAGGCTTAACAGGCCGAATAAATAAAATGCTATGCATTATTTAAAAGGGCAGAGCCCAATTGAAAGGTCCAGTGGACCAAAACAAATGATCTGCATCATAATAAAAAGGGCAGAGCCCAGTCAAAATGGGCATAAATGGCCTGAAGTAATGCAATGCATTATTTAAGTGTGGGCAAAGCCCTAACACAGGTCTAATAGACCGGAAATAAATAAAGGTGTTGAACACTTTCCACTGGACTTAGCCCAATTTTGGCCGTAAGTCCTTAAATAAAATTGACTGAGCACAGCTCTCTCTTAAATCAATTTATATCCGGTTCGAGGGTACATCTCCGAACTCCTCTGACGACTGTCGTTGTAATCCTTCAACGACGTCAGAGAGGTGACGGGTCCCAACGACCACACATCAATACGGACTGCGGGGTCCTTAAACTCGTGGACCGAAACGTCCTTAAACTAATATCGGACCAAGACGTCCCTAAACTAATATGAGACCGAAACGTCCTTAAACTAATATCGGACCGAAACGTCCCTAAACTAATATCGGACCGAGACGTCCCTAAACTAATATCGGACCGAAACGTCCCTAAACTGGCGATGGACCACCACGTCCCTAAACTAGCGATGGACCACCACGTCCACAAACTGGAACATGGACCACTACGTCTCTAAACTGGAACAATAGAGCTCCCAAATGCTCTTTTGCCAGATCTAAACGGTCCCGTTTAAGTTGATCTTAGCCCCAAATACGGCTAACGTATCCTTAAACATTTAAATGGACTATAAAACTCCAAATCGACTTTGGTTCAAGGACACATCTCTGAGCTCCTCTGACATCTGCCGTTGTAATCCTTCAACGACGTTAGAGAGGTGACGAGTCCTGATAGCCAGATATTAAATGGATTATCATGTTAAGTTGATCTTAGTCCCAAACAGGACTAACGTATCCTTAACGAACATTTAAGTTGATCTTAGCCGCAACGCGACTAACGTATCCTTAAACTAAAAACACCAAACCCAAATCTAAGTAAATACGGATTTGACTAATCCACGCCCTACGGGCGACGGCATTACTCAGTCTCCGTATACAATCCACAGGCAACCACAAACAAAACAAACACACATGACACGAAGTGAAATTCTGGAGAAGGAAAAAGTTGTTACCGCGATGCGGTAGCGTAATTAACTGCAGGGGCTTGCGCCTGCAGAGAAGAGCGTCCCCACAATCAAAAACCCCTCAAGCGAGGGGGAATCTGACGAAGTATGCTACATCGGCCGCATCCGTCTAAACCTCCGATACACGGTGCCATAAATCAACTTGGCATCTTCGGAGAGGTGGACGGATAAAACTAAATAGCATCTGCCCCGAATCTCAGCGTCAGGACATCGCGGTCCTGTGCGCCATCCTTCGGAGGGGAACAGATTCTGGCACGCCCGGTGGGACCTATTCCTCTTTCCACTCCACACTTCGTGTGTCGTCTTCGCGAACCAATCGCGGTTTGTTAAATGGTTGCCTTCGGATTTCAAGTTACTAAGATTTGGTCTCTTGCCTGGCGCAAAACTCAAGATTCAATGGCCTCTAACTGCACCAATTGCTTGAAGTGCCACTGCAATGGACGCTCCACCTCCCCCGGAGGTGTAGCATATGGGCCCCAAGCGGCTTCCTTCCTCACTCTGCCAGTAGACCAGGTGACCCAAGCCACCACTGGCCTGTTCTTCGGGACCATGATCCCACCTACAAGCTTTCCTGCGCCAATACCCACACCGGAAGTGAACAAAATGTCGGTCTTCGACCGGCTCACTACTACGACGACCCCTGTCAACGGGTCACCCGCTACCAAACCGACGGCCTCTGTTTTCACCAGGCTAAATCTGAACTCTAAAATGGTTGTCCAAAGGAAAGCAATAACTGCTGCTCTAGAAGTCGTCAAGGCGGCTTCCCCTGTCAAAAAGTCAGTCTTTTCAAGACTGACGATTCCTGCTCCTGCCCCTGCCCGAGGATCTGTCTTCGACAGGTTAAATATCACCCCTCAAGAGACAACCTCAGTCTTTAAGAGGTTAACATCGGCGGCGCCTCATTCAGACAGGGGGCAAAAAGAAGATGTCTCAATCTCCGAGCCAGTCCCAACGGCTCTTCATGCTTGACGTCGCCATTGGCAACGAGTGAGGAAGGCAGGGGGCAACTCCCCCTCAGGGCTAACTCCACCGGCTCCAGTGGGGGAAGTCAACACTGCTGTCCCAACTGGGAACAGCTTTGAACTGCTGAGGAGGGTACGGAAGAACTCTCCAACCGCTACACTGAAGAGATCTCCTCCACCTGCGGAGAGAGTTTCAGAAACGAAACGAGAACAGCCCCTTCAACAGATGTCCTCAAGGATTTATAAAGTTTGGCGGAGGGTTCAAGACTCCGTGATTGACCCAGGTCACTCTCATCACCAGAAAAAGGCGAAGGTGGAAAAAGACAAGGACTGCCCTATTAAACAGCAGGGGACAGCAGCTGTAAGGCTGCCCCCTTCAACGGTTCCTTCAACCTCAACGGCCCACAAAAGAAGGAGGCCAGAGAAAACTCCCGCGTCAGCGGCAAAAGTTAAAAATAGTGAACCTAAACGCCCCAAGTCAGGGGGCATAACAGTTCATACGGTTTACATGGCATCGGGAAAAGAAGATAGCCGCATATCAACAGGTCATAGACCGCACACGAGGTCAGTGACCAAGGCTCAGGAGCAGCAGCAGAAGCTCCAAGAAATGATGAACGCTATGGCTGCGCTTACAGGGCCAAAAGAAACCCCTGAAACATCCTCGGACGAGCGTCAAGAACAAGAAACGGAGGCCGAATTCCTTCGGCGCGTACTAGAGAAGAAAGATAAAGAAGCTGCGGAGCAGGCAGCCAACATAAAGAAAATGGCCCTCCTGTTCCAGGATATGGTGGGTATGATGATTCAACAAGATCCACCTGCTGAAGATCCCCCAATCATTCTTGAAGACGATAGGGGAGAGACGTCGAATCCTCCACCAGTTCTGTCCATAGCTAAAGAGGATACAATCTCCAAAGCTGATTTGGATGAATACATCGCCCAGCAAATACGGGTTCATCATGCAACCGAAACAGCCGGCCAGGTCGTGAAAACGGGGAGGCCATATCCGAGTTGGTACGATCAAATCAAGTACCCGCCAGGTTATACGATTCCCAAGTTCCATGTCTACAAGGGGACGGGCAATCCTCACCAGCATGTTGCCCAGTTCAGGGCACTCTGCGGCAATACCGGTGGTGATGACAAGCTTTTACTTCGCCAGTTTGTTGGAAGTTTATCGGATACGGCGTTTGAGTGGTACTCTGAACTCCTGAACGACTCTATCAAAACCTTCGCGGAGATGGAGCTACTGTTTACTCAGCGTTTTGCAAGTGCCAGTGAACGTACCCCGATGACAGCACTGATTAACGCCAGGGTAAAACCAGGCGAGACGTGGGTTCAGTACGCTATACGATGGCGGAACTTATGGTCAAAGTGCGAGCAGCGCATTGAAGAAGCTCCCGCAGTGGGTATGTTTGTGGGAACCCTTGATCCACAAGCAACCATCTCACAATTTATGATGTTCTTCAAGCCAACTACCTTCCAGGCCTTGATTGAAAAACTAGCGCAAATGGATCAAATGGGCCATAAACCCCCTCTTCCAAGGCCGGACTCCCGAAATGACAAAGGGAAGGGAAAAGCGATCGTCGTCGCTAATGCTCAACAACAACCGAGCGACTCGAAGACGGTTGCTCGTCAAAATAATATGCGCCCTTACGTGCCCCTTGAGGATAGGATGGGACGTCCTTATTCCTTTCCCCGCGATAAAACGAAGAGGTTATTCGAGCTGGCGTTGCGCAACAGACTCATAAATTTGCCGGATCCAAAACGTCCGTTGCAACCAAGTGACGTCAGCGAGCCCAACTCCTGTCCTTATCATCGAGTACTAGGCCATCCAATCGAAGATTGCTACGTTTTCAAAAATTGGCTTGAAAACCAATATCGACAGGGCAAGTTCGCGTTATCTGACAAATGGAAGGTGAATCCCCCGCAGGCCCACACCTCTAAAGGGACGAATACGCCGGGGGCAACATGCTCCGTCATTGAAGAAGCTCCTTGGGAGGTTGTATTATCAGCCAAGACAAAGAGGATGCTAAACGATCTTCAGACATGTCCAGCGATCAAGTGGAAAATCCCGTTGGAACCGCAGGTCATTGAAGGGATGTTGAAGCCACGTCCAACCCCAAAGACCGATGGTGGTGGCTCAAGCGCTCGCAACCAAAACCTTCGAAAAAGAAGAAGAAGAAATCTAAGAAGCCCGTGAAGCCTGGCAGCAAACGCACGGACTTACAAAAGCAAATTGACGCATTGGAAGAATACAACCAAAAGGCGCGGACTCCCATTACGCTCCAAGAGTTCCTCAATCACGTTTTTCAAGAAAAAGATGAGGGAGAAAGTTCATCAGATGAATCCGAGGAATATGGAGCGAGCTGTCATATGATTTCCCATTCAATCACGAACGATGAGGAGACTCCTTGCACCGAAAAGCTGGGGGCAGATCCTGAACCAAAACTCCTGGGGCCACCAGATGAAGTAATCGACGCATTCCTTAATGAAGCTCGGTTGAAAAGTAAAGCTGATCGGGAGTGCGAGGCGGCTATATTTGAAAGGGCCAAGCGCCAGCGACTTGAAGAAGGAGCTGAGACGATCCCGCTGGAGCAAAACACCCCTGCTGCCGACAAAAGCCAATTCAAGATGAGAAAAAAGTTCGCTAAGGCCATATCAATGGGCATGAAGCTACCATCCTCTGAAGGAAACATCACCGGTGAAATAGAAATACACCCCTTCTATTGCTTATATCATCAGAAGGTTTCACACCCCACTCAAGAGTGCAAAGCTTTCGATAGATGGTGGCAAGGATATGTTGCTCATCGACAACACTTCAAGCAAGAGAAACGCAAAACTCGTCGGGAGCAAAGAAATACGACCGAAGGGCTTAAAAGAACTGCTGGCGATTGTTGTATGGTTAACACCGGTGGATCACAAGTGCCTACATTCGGGAGTGATTCTGATGAAGAACTAGAACTTGCCCCTCTCTTTAAAGAGTCCGCCTCGAGAAAAGAAGAAGAACCGAAGGTTTGCGAAAATATCCGGCTGCGGAATCGGACGCTGCCTGAAAAGAACCTCGGACCCTTAAACAGGAAAGATAAAGGGAAAGAAAAGGCCACTGAAGATATCGTCTTAGATGACCAAGTGGTGGAAGAGCTAGCTGCCAAAGACCCACCAAAGAAGAATAAGGTGGATTACAACGTCTTAGCACATCTAAGGAAGCTACCCTCACAGCTCAGCATTCTTGACGCCCTTTTGCTATCAAAAGAGGTGAGAGATTCGTTGATTAAGGCGCTCCAAGACCCAGAACAATTCCAAGCATGCCTGGCCGAGGAAAAGATGAAGGATGAATTGGAGGAAGTGCACACGGCCGATATTACTTTTGGCGATGAAGACCTTCTACTTGGGACGTGCGAACACAATCGCCCTCTCTATGTCTCGGGATACTATCACGATATAAAGATAGGCAAAATCCTGATCGACAATGGATCCTCCGTTAACCTCCTCAATGTACGGGTCTTAAAAGAAATCTACATGAGCGTCCAGCACCTTGCTCGTGACAAGATCACCATCTCCGGGTTCGACTCCCAATCGTTAAAGACTCTTGGATCTGTGATACTGACGCTACGCTTCGGGCTACTCGTCACGGACATTAAGTTCCACGTCATAGACGCCAAGACATGCTACAACGCTTTGCTCGGCCGACCATGGTTACACGAGTACAACATCATCCCTTCTACACAACATCAGTGTATGAAGTATTTTAAGGATGGTTTCGAGTATACCGTGACGGGAGAACTGAACCCGTTCTCTGTGAACGAGGTCCGCAAATATGAAGACGCCAAATACTTCTTACCGGATTTCGAAAACACAGAGAAGTGTCACAAGCCGGAGAATAAAACTAACGCTACCATCCCTGTCTTTAGCAGTGATACTGAGGAGGAAGAGGAGATAGTTTATTCGGGTCTGTTCCCGCCAAAAATTTCTGCGTAAAAGAGCCCAAGGTATCAAATGGCGGCGATACGCTTAAGAAAATGGAAACCAGTATCTTCCGGGCTGTTTTTTGACAAACTCCCGAATGAGAAACAGATAAATTCTGATGGTATCAAAAGCGGCTCGAAAAACCCTTCGATTTGATATATTATGGGCCTCGTAATTCATCCGGGATCAAAAGTTATGAGGCATTACGTGTCCGCACGTGATGGGCCTTTAAGAACCCGCTGGAGAAGTTAAAAGATATAATTAAAACTCAGAAAAGACCCCAATGGGGCGTCACGTGCTCACACGTGACCATGGGTCACGTGCAGACACGTGATAGGCTTGTAAGGCCTCTAAAATAATGAATATAATTTAATTCTAAAAGTCAGAAAATACCTCAACGAAGTATCACGTGCTTACACGTGACCAATGGTCACGTGTTGACACGTGATGGTTAAAACAACAACATAAACAAGCGGCCGTTAAAGAACTCAATTGGGGGGTCACGTGCTCACACGTGACCAAGGGTCACGTGTCAGCACGTGACTGGTTTCGAAAGCCTTACAGTTAATAGAATTAAAATTCTAAAATTTTCTAAATCTTTCCAAACATAAAGGGTCTATGGGGACCGTTGGATTAAAAATCCGAGGGTGATTAAAAATCACCAATTTATGGAATAATCTTGGACTTGGAAAGATTTCCCCCCTAAATCTAACCGAGATAACAAAGGGATATCTTTGGATTTAAAATCCAATGGTGAATAAAATTCACTTAACAATCTAAAGGCCCAGATGAATGATAAATATAAATCAAATCTCTCAACATACAAATCAAATCTTTCAATGAGAGATTTGCTAAACAAATTGATTCTCTTCCTTCTCCTATAAATAGGAGCCAAGAAGAGAAGAGAAGGAGAACTACTTTTTTGGGGAGAGAAAAAACAGAGGGAGGAGAATTTAATTCTCAAGAGAAAAAAGAAAAGAGAGGAGAATTTAATTCTCTGCGAAAGAAAAACCCTAGGTAAGAAAAGAGAGGCTTAAAAAGAGAATTTAATTCTCAAAAGAGTTTAACTCTTATATAAAGAAAAGAACTTAGTTCTTTCTCTGGTGGAGGATCTGCAAAGTGCACATCTCCCCATGAATTGAGAATTTAATTCTCATTAGGTTGAGATCCTGCCATGCAGATCCAAAACATAGAGGAGGAATTAAGTTTTGAGAATTCAATGGTCACAAAATTATAGGAATTTAATTCCTTTGGGAGAAAACTAGGGTTTTACCCTAAATAAGAATTTAATTCTTTCACAATAGAAATTTAATTCCTTCAAAACAAAAATTAGGGTTTTACCCTAAATAAGAATTTAATTCTTAAAGATAAGGAGACTTAAAAGATCTCTGTTCATGAAAAAGACTAGGGTCACGTGCCCCACGTGACCCCTGAACAGATCCCCCAAAAATGAGAAGAGGAAAGCTTTGAGGCAATGCCTCACGTGTTCCCACGTGACCCTTATTATATATGGAACAAAAGTAAAGGCAGAAATAATTCTGGGCGCTCTCACGTGTTACCACGTGACCCCTAATAAATGTTCTAATAAATCAGGGCATGATTATACATCACATGCCCACACGTGACGGCTATGAAAATTAAAAGTGTTTAACACTTGTTTGCAGAACAAAATAAAGGGGATCTGGCCCCACTTTTTGATGCCATCACGTGCTCCCACGTGACTCCCAAAACGCAGAAAGAAAGATCAATGGAAATGAAGGCTTTGGGCGCTCTCACGTGTTTACCACGTGACCCCTTAGCAAACGTTCTAACAGTCAGCACATAAATCCCCATCACGTGTCAACACGTGATGCTCGAAATAAAAAGGAAAAGTGTTTAACACTTATTCACAGATTTGAGGATAAAACAAAGGAGATGTGGCTCCGCATTTAGGGCGCCCTCACGTGTCATCACGTGACCCCTAATGAGCATTCTAAAAGACCAGAGCGGGGGCCTCCATCACGTGCTCGCACATGATGGCCGTCAGAATTAAAAGAGTTAAAACACTGATCTGCAGAATAAGATAAGGAAAATCAGGGCGCTCTCACGTGTCCACACGTGACCCCTCTCCCCTTAGTGTTTAACACTAATCCGAAGACTTTGTCCTCAGTGATTAACATTGATTTGCTTTAGTGTTTAACACTAGTTTGAAATCTCTGCTACCAGTGTTTAACACTGATTTGCTTTTGTGTTAACACTAATTTGAAAGCCCTGTTGCTAACACTGATTATCTTTTAGTGTTAAACACTAACTTGCTAACCTTAATCCCAGTGTTCAACACTGTTTGTCTTTAGTGTTTAACACTAGCTTTAGCCCAATTGGCGAAGTTTCTAGAGGCAAAGCCTCTCCTTCAATGAGCCAACAAAGGGCCAATATTTCAAACATAATTGGACTTAGCCCAAACTGGCCATAAGTCCTCAAATCATCTTGAACTGAGCACATCTGCTCTTTCAACCAACTCATTGGTTCAAGGGTACATCTCTGAACTCCTCTGATATTTGTCGTTGTAATCCTTCAACGTCTTCAGAGAGGTGACGGGTCCCGACAACCATACATCAACACGGACTGTGGGGTCCTTAAACCCACGGACTTATGCGTCCTTAAACTAACGGACTAATGCGTCCTTAAACACACCCATATGGACTTTGGGGTCCTTAAACCCATGGACTTATGCGTCCTTAAACTACAGATGGACCACCATGTCCCTAAACTGGAATATGGACCACCATGTCCCTAAACTGGAACATGGACCACTGTGTCCTTAAACTGGCAATGGACCACTATGTCCTTAAATTGGTATTGGACCACCATGTCCTTAAACTGGCAATGGACCACCATGTCCCTAAACTGAAACAATAGAGCCCCCAAATGCTCTTTTGTCGGATCTAAACGATCCCGTTAAGTCGATCTTAGTCCCAAACTGGACTAACGTATCCTTAACAACCGTTTAAGTTGATCTTAGCCTCAAATATGGCTAACGTATCCTTAAACCTTCAAACAGACTTTAGTCCCAAATTGGACTATGAATCCCCCAATCAACTTTGGTTCAAGGGTACATCTCTGAACTCCTCTGACATCTGTCGTTGTAATCCTTCAACGTCGTCAGAGAGGTGACGGGTCCCGACGGCCATACATTAAATGGACCACTATGTCCCTAAACTGGAACAATGGAGCCCAAATGCTCTTTTGTCAGATCTAAACGATCCCGTTAAGTTGATCTTAGTCTCAAATTAGATTAACGTATCCTTAACAAACGTTTGAGTTGATCTTAGCCTCAAATATGGCTAACGTATCCTCAAACCAAAACTCCAAACCCAAATCTAAGAAAATACGGATTTGGACTAATTCACGTCCTACGGGCGACAACATAAATTTGTCTCCGTACACAATCCACGGGCAAGCCCAAACAAAACAAACACCCACGACACGAAGTGACCAGCTGGAGAAGGAGAAAGTTGTTACCGTGATGCGGTAGCGTAATTAACTGCAGGGGCTTGCGCCTGCAGGGAAGAGCGTCCCCACAATCAAAAACCCCTCAACGAGGGGGAATCTGACGAAGTCTGCTACATTGATCGCATCCGTTTAAACCTTCGATACATGGTGCCATAAATCAACTTGGCATCTTCGGAGAGGTAGACGGATAACACCAATTAGCATCTTCCCCGAATCTCAGGCAAGACAGTCCATGTCTCGGCCGCCATTCGGAGGGGAACAGATTCTGGCACGCCCGGTGGGACCTTTTCCTCTTTCCACTCCACACTTCGTGTGTCGTGTTCGCGAATGAATCGCGGTTTATTGTGGTTGCCTGTGGATTCGAGGTACTAAGATTTGGTGTCTTGCTCCGTGCAGAAAACAGAAGATCAATGGCTTCAAACTGCACTGCCTGCAACTGCAACTCTCGCTCGGTCCTTGCTGGAGGAGTGACTTATGGGCCCCAAGCGGCCTCCCTTTTCAAGATGCCAGTGGAGCAGGTAACTCAGGCCACCACTGGATTATTCTTCGGGACCATACTCCCACCGTTGAGCTTCAATGCCACAATGACGTTGCAAGAAGCCCCAAAGAAGTTGGTCTTTGATCGGCTTACCACTGCCGCGACCCCTCTTAACGGGTCGCCCAGCTTCAATACCTCAGTTTTCAACAGACTGGGCCAGAACGTCTGCAAACCCGCGATACCCGAAGCTGCCATCCCAAAGCGGATAGCTATCCCGGCTCAAGCGGACGAAATCATTGGAAAGGCTCCTCCTCCCAAGAAGTCAGTTTTTACAAGGCTGGCCATTCCGGTTGCTGCTCCAGGCGAGGTCCTCAAAGCTGCTTCCCCTGCTCAGAGGTCTGTCTTTGATAGATTAGACATTGCTTCTCAACGGGCGTCAGTCTTCGATAGGCTAGCACCAATAACAGTCTCTCCTCAAAGCAGGGGGCATGAAGAAGCTTATCCAATAACGGAGATGATCTCATCCGCACGACATGCTCGACGTCGCCACTGGCGCCGAGTGAGGAAGGCTGGGGGCAACTCCCCCTCTGAGATAACTCCACCAGCTCCAATGGTGGGGATCGATGCTGCTGTTCCAACCGGGAACAGCTTTGAATTGCTGAACACGGTGCGCAGAAACTCTCCTACCGCCGTACTAAAAAGATCCCCTCCTCCGGTGGGAAATGTTGCGGAAGCCAAGCCAGAACAGTCCTCTCAGCGGCTGTCCTCTAAAATCTACAAGGTCTGGCACCAAGTCCAAGACTCGGTGATTGATCGAAATTTCTCCCGCCAGCAGAAGAAGCTGAAGGTCCGGCAGGAAGAAAACCGTCCTGTTAAGCCACAAAAGATGATGACTACTTGGGTGCTCACAACAGCGGCCCCCTCAACATCAACCACTCAGAAAAGAAGGAGGCCAGAGAAAGCCCCAGTAAACGTGGCAGACCACAAAGACGCTAAGCCCAAACGCCCTAAGTCTGGGGGCATGGTGGTGCACACCGTATACATAGCTTCTGGAAAGGAGAAAAGTCGTGCTTCGACGGGTCACCGACCGCTCACCCGATCCGTGACAAAAACCCAGGAGCAGCAATAGAAGCTTCAGGAGATGATGATTGCAATGGCCGCACTCACTGGGCCAAAAGAAAGCCCAGAGGCATCATCAGAGCAGCGTCACGAACAAGAAACTGATGCTGGCTTCTTACGCAGAGTCCTCGAAAAGAAGGACAGAGAAGCCGCAGAGCAAGCGGCTAACATAAAGCAAATGGTGCTCCTCTTCCAAGATATGGTAGGGATGATGCTACAGCCGGACCCTCCAGTTGAAGACCCTCCGATCATTACTGAAGACGATAGAGGAGAGACATCTAATCCTCCTCCGACTCTTTCAACAGCTAAAGATGAAACAATTTCCAAGGCCGCACTGGACGACAATATAGCTCAGCAAATACGAGCTCATCAGGCGAATGAAGCGGCTGGGCAAATTGCTAGAACCGGACGACCGTATCCGAGCTGGTATGACCAAATCAGTTACCCGCCGGGATATACGATCCCTAAGTTTCACGTATATAAAGGGACAGGGAATCCCCATCAGCATGTCGCTCAATTCAGGGCCTTATGCGGCAATACTGGAGGCGATGACAAATTGTTGCTTCGCCAATTCGTCGGCAGCTTAGCAGAAACAGCTTTTGAATGGTATTCGGAGCTACCCAACGACTCTGTCAAAACATTTGCGGAGATGGAGCTACTGTTTACACAAAGATTCGCGAGTGCTAGTGGACGCATCCCAATAACAGCACTGATTAACGCCAGGATAAGGCCCGGCGAAACCTGGGTCCAATACGCAACACGGTGGCGAAACCTATGGTCGAAATGCGAACAACGCATAGAAGAGACACCTGCGGTAGGTACGTTCGTGGGCACTCTTGATCCGCAAGCGACCATCTCGCAATTCATGATGTTCTTTAGGCCGACCACCTTCCAGGCCTTGATTGACAAGTTGGCCCAAATGGATCAGATGGTTCATAGACCATCTCCTTCAAAGACGGACCCTCGGAATGAAAAGGGGAAAGGGAAAGCAACTTTCGTCACTGATACTCAACAACAGCCGAGCAACTTAAAACCGGTTGTCCGCCAAAGCAACGTACGTCTACGCCCATCCCTCGAGGAGAGACTGGGACGTCCTTATTCGTTTCCTCAGGATAAAACAAGGAGACTGTTCGAGCTGGCAGTGCGCAACAGACTCATCCATCTGCAGAATCCAAAACGTCCGTTGCAGCCAGGCGATGTCAACGATCTTAATTACTGCCCTTACCACCAAGCGATAAGCCATCCAATCGAAGATTGCTTCGTCTTTAAGGGATGGATCGAAGATCAGTACCAACAAGGCAAGTTCGCGTTATCCGAAAACTGGAAGGTGAACCCGCCACAGCCTCACACTCCTAAGAAAACAAACACACTGGGGGCAACATGCTCTTTTGTTGAGGAAACTCCATGGGAGGTGGCTCTTTCGGCCAAGACCAAAAGGATGCTAAATGATCTTCAGACGTGCCCGGCGATTATATGGAAGAACCCGTTGGAACCTGAGATCATCAAGAGGATGCTGAAGCCGCGCCCAATTCCAAATATTGGTGGTGATAGCCAAAGCATTCACACCCAGCCGTCGAAATCTTCGAAAAAGAAGGAGAAATCCAAGAAGCCCGTGAAACCTGGCAACAAGCGCACGGATTTGCAGAAACAGATTGACACGCTGGAAGAGTATAACCAGAAGGCGCGGATTCCAATCACGCTCCAAGAGTTTCTCAGCCACGTCCTCGAGGATGAAAACGATGAAGAAGACTCATCAGATGAATCTAAGGACTACATAGCAAGTTGTCATGTGATCTCTCACTCCTTGATAGATGATAAAGAGGCTCCTTGCACCGAGAAACCGGGGGCGGATCCTGAACCAGAACTTCTGTGGCCGTCAGACGAGATGATCGATGCCTTCCTGAATGAGATTCGTCTGAAAAGTAAAGCCGACCGGGAGCGTGAGATGGCCATATTTGAAAAGGCCAAACGCCGGCGACTGGACAAAAGGGTCGAAACACTCCCACCAGATCAAAGTACATACGCCGCAAATGAAAGCAGGATCAAGACAAGGAAACGAGTCGCCAAAGCCATATCAATAGGGATGAGGCCGCCCTCTTTCAGAGAAAATTCTCCTGGTGGTATACAATTTGATGAAACGGACGTACACCCCAACTTCTGCTTATATCATCAGAGGATCGCACATCCTACTGAAGACTGCAACTCCTTTAAGTGTTGGTGGCAAGGATATGTCGCTCACAGGCAACACTTCAACAGGACAAAGCGTGAAGCTCGTAGACAGCAGAAAAATACGACAGATGAGCATAAAAGAGTTGCCGGCAATTGTCATAGGGACGAGCCCGGGGGATCACGAGTTCTCACCTTTGGAAGCGATTCTGACGAAGAAGCCGCCCTCAACCCTCTCTTCAAGGAATTCATTTCTAAAACAAAAGAATTGGAGAGTTGCGAGAACGTTCAGCCGTACAATCTCACGCTACCCGGAAAGAATCTCGGACCCGCAAACGACGGAGCAAACGAAATGAGAAAGGAAAAGGAAAAAACGGCCTTTGTTGCCAACACTCAACAACAGCCGAGTAACCCGGGACCGTTTTGTCGTCAAAACAACAAGCCGCGATACCTCAATGAGAAGTTGAAACGTCCTTACTCGTTTCCCAAAGATAAAACGAAGAGATTGTTCGAGCTAGCAGTGCGCAGCGGGCTCATCACTCTGCCAGATCCAAAATGTCCATTGCAACTAGGTGACGTTAACAATCCTAACTATTGTCCCTACCACAGAGTAATGGGTCACCCACTCGAAAATTGCTACGTCTTCAAAAATTGGGTTGAAGACCAATACCAACAGGGCAAGTTCGCGCTGCCCGAAAAGTGGAAAGTAAACCCGCCACAACGACATGCTCCGAAAAAGGTGGATATGTCGGGGGCATCATGCTCATTCATAGGGAAAGCCTCATAGACCGAAAAGCCAGTAAACTAGAGATGCATCTCAAATACGGTGACGGCGGACCGAAACGTCCTTAAACTAACGGCGGACCGCAATGTCCTAAAACTTGCAAATGACCGAAACGTCGTTAAACTACTCCCAACCCGCAGCATCTTCAGGCTGACGTGGTGGTAAAAAAAAAAAGAACGGTATGTCTATAAGCAAAGTGGGCACGGATGAAAACCCGAAAGGGCTCCGTGAGTAAAAACAGCAGGGCTACCGGCGAGTGTTCGTGAAAACCCGAAAGGGCGCGACCTCGTTAAAAAAAAAAAGAAAAAAAAGAAAAAGAACGGTATGTCCATAAGCAAAGTGGGCACGGATGAAAACCCGAAAGGGCTCCGTGAGTAAAAACAGCAGGGCTACCGGCGAGTGTTCGTGAAAACCCGAAAGGGCGCGACCTCGTTAAAAAAAAAAAAAGAGGATAAAAAAAAGAAAAGAAAAAAAGAACGGTATGTCCATAAGCAAAGTGGGCACGGATGAAAACCCGAAAGGGCTCCGTGAGTAAAAACAGCAGGGCTACCGGCGAGTGTTTGTGAAAACATGAAAGGGCGCAACCTCGTTAAAAGACACTTACAGGATCCTCTTGACCTTGTAAGGAGAAACCACCTGCGTGAGATCCTTACGACTCATAGGGAAGCAACACACTTAGGGATCCTCACGATTCCTAAGGAGAAATTACACTTGCGAGATCCTCACGACTCGTAAGGAGAACTCTCTTATGGGACCCTCACGGCTCATAAGATTTGAAAGTCTTAAGTTACAGAGACCTGAACCTGTTCTTAAGCAACCCCCACAATCTCCGATACTGCCCTACAAGCGGCTCATACTGACCCTTGTATACAATCCACGGGCGCGAATAAACATTTCCCCCAGCCAAGTCCCACCCGTGACTGGGGATATGTCCATATGGTGAACAACCCTTGTAAGTCCTCTCGACTTATAAGGAGAAAATCCTTTTGTAAGATCCTTACGACTTACAGGGGAACATACACTTAGGAATCCTCACGATCCCTAAGGAGAAAACACACCTACGGGATCCTCACGACTTGTAGGGAGAAATACCTTTGTGAGACCCTTACGGCTCATGAAGTCAAAAGCCTTAGCCGACAGGACCCTTAACCCTGTTTACTAAGCTACCTTTGTTCAACATCGACAGAGGCAAATGATGATTCGCTCCTGGAAATATCCCAGTTGCAGCGATGCTGATGCCTAAACCAGTATCAAATTCCAAGTCCTTTCAAGGCAAATGATGATTCGCTCCTGGCAATATCCCAGTTGCAGCGATGCTGATGCCTAAACCGGTATCAAATTCCAAGTCCTTTCATGGCAAATGATGATTCGCTCCTGGCAATATTCCAGTTGTAGCGATGCTGATGCCAAGATTGGTATCAGATCCCAAATCCCCTACTCGCGAAAAAAAAATCAGCGAGCCAAAAAAAAAATGCATACGAAATAGCCGAAATGATGGGGCAACTTGCAATAAAAAGCAGCAAGTAAAAATTTATGCATATAAAAACAGCCGAAATGATTGGGCAACTCGCGATAAAAAGCAGCGAGTAAAAAGAAAAATAGCCGAAATAATTGGGCATCGCGAAAAATATCCGAAATGATTGGGCAATCGCGATTTTCGCGATATAAAAAGATGAAATGATAGAGCATCGCGGAAAGAATAAAAAAATGAAAGAATGAGACTTTTTGCCCTACAGGTAAGATCACATCGATCGCTGTATACAATCCAGGGGCACAAACAAAGAGGGAACCATACCTTCCCGATAAGCTCCATCAGAAAGCGAAGCCAAATCTCGACAGTTCATAGACAACCTAGAGACAACCTCGACATTTGTCGCAATATTGCAGACACAATGTCAACAAATGAAGCGAAGGAAGATCCATGGGTTCAGGGTCTCGACGTCAACATCGACAACTTAGAGATCATAAACGGCGTTTCTCCTCACTCCAACCAGATACAGACATGACGTCAACAATCGACCTCAGAGTCGCAACGAAAAGGAGCCATGGTAAAGGCCCTAGTTCCAAATCTGAATGGCCACATCTACAGCCTGGAGACCAACAACGGTGGGCCTCCTCCTTCCAGCATGACACAGATGTTACACCATCAAGCGGAGCGACGGCAAAATCCAAGCTCCACCTCAGCATTCGTCTCAATACAGCACAGCAGACGAGATGTCAACAATGGCGTTCCTCCACAGTCCAGCAGGATGCAGATGCTACGTCAATAAAAGACCTCACGGTCAAAACAAAGCGGAGCGACGGCAAAATCCCAGCTCTACCTCAACATTCGTCTCGATACAGTAGACGAGATGTCAACAATGGCGTTCCTTCGCAGTCCAACAGAATGCAGAAGCAACATCAACAAAAGACCTCATGGTCGAAACAAAGCGGAGTGATGGCAAAATCCCAGCTTCACCTCAGCATTCGTCTCGATACAGCAGACACAGTCAAAGCAAACAAAGCGAAGGCCACATTCCTAGCTTCAACGTCTTGACGGTAACTCATATAAACCAGAAAGACAATCGGAGATCATCTCGCACCAGCGTGGAGTGGTCACCACCTCGACGATCGTCTCGATACAGCAGATGAAATGTCACCCCAGCGTTCTTCCCTAAGCAGGATTCGGACGTGCCAAACCAAACGAAGCGAAGGCCAAATTCCTAGCTTCAACGTCTTGACGGTAACTCATATAAAACCGAAAAGACAATCAGAGATCATCCCACATGGAGTGGTCACCACCACAACATTCGTCTCGATACAGCAGATGAGATGTCGACAACAACGTTCTTCCTCCAACAGGATTAGGACACACCAAGCAAACGAAGCGAAGGCCTAATTCCTAGCTTCAGGGACTTAACGGCAAGTCATATAAAGCTTGAAAGACAATCGGAGATCATCTCGCACCAGCACGGAGTGGTCACCACCTGGACATTCGTCTCGACACAGCAGACGCAACATCACCAAAAGGAGTCACGGCAAAATCCCTGGTTCCAAACCTCGACGGTTCACCAGCAACCTAGAGACAACCGCGACATTCGTCTCGATACAGAGGACGCGATGCCAGCAAATGAAGCGAAGGCTAAATTCCTAGCTTCAGGGTCTTGACGGCAAGTCATATAAAGCCTGAATGACCACCGGAGATCACCACATGGAGTGGTCACCACCTCGACGTTCGTCTCGATACAGCAGACGCAACATCACCAAAAGGAGCCACGGCAAAATCCCTAGTTCCAAATCTCGATGGTTCATCAGCAACCTCGAGACAACCACGACATTCGTCTCGATACAGAGGACGCAATACCAGCAAACGAAGCAAAGGCCAAATTCCTAGCTTCAGGGTCCTAACGGCAAGTCATATAAAGCCTGAAAGACTATCGGAGATCATCCCACACCAGCGCGGAGTGGTTATGACTCATCGGGGCTCTCCAAAATGAGCATAACCTCAAGTAAAAAGCGGCATGGCAAATTCCTAGCGCTTGCTCTTCCGACGGTCAAACTGCCAAGGAGGATTGCTTGAAGACGTCTTGTCCAGCCCCCGAAGGGATCAAAGACACGGCAGTCGCAGGGCTACTCGAACAGCACGATTGCCTATCGAGGAATACATCAGCTCATGCGACGGTACGACGGCCAAAACCCTAAGTACCACAGACCCTAACGGACTTCTGTCGTAAAGAGCAGAGGTTAACTGTGACGTTAGGATATTCTTGCGAGATCTGCTCGATTCGTTTCGACTCGTGAGGAAATTGATGTCTTTGCGAGAACTTCTCGATTCGTCTCGACTCGTGAGATAAAGCCTTAGGCAGTAGGGATTAAAAAACCCGTTTCCTAAGCACTGGGGCCCTGCAAGTCGGCCCAAAATGGTCTCTTGCATACTATCCATGGGTCTCACTCTCCGAAGTCAAATTTCGACAAGGAGGGGAACAACCGCTTACGGGTCCTCTCGACTCGTAAGAGAGAAAAATTCTCTAACAAGATCCTTACGACTTATAAGAGAGACACACTTAGGAATCCTCACGACTCCTAAGGAGAAAATACACCTACGAGATCCTCTCGATCCGTAGGGAGAAAAGTCTTTATGAGACCCTCACGGCTCATAAAGTTGAAAAGTCTTAGATGGCAGATCCTAACCCTGTCTCCTAAGCCATCACTGCCCTGCAAAGAGGTCAAGATGGACTATCTATGAGCCACACTCGCCAAAGCTATATGCCACTGAAATGGAAAAGCTACTCATGAGCATATAAACTATTTCACTCCAGAGTAAGATATAAAGAGATATAAGGGTGCGGCTCATGGAGTTAAGGGTTTGGAACTATATCTCTTAAGAGTCGAGATTTGAGTCAATGATAAATGACGACGCTTGTGTCCGCTCGTTATCTTCTCAGATCAAGATTCTGAAAGTAATATACCAACCCGAAACTGGTCATACGCTATGCATTACTTTGCACTACTTCACCCACGTAAATACTTACGTGGGCAAAATAGTGGGGCGCATTTGTTCCCGCCAAAAATTTCTGCGCAAAAGAGCCCAAGGTATCAAATGGCGGCGATACGCTTAAGAAAATGGGAACCAGTATCTTCCGGGCTGTTTTTTGACAAACTCCCGAATGAGAAACAGATAAATTCTGATGGTATCGAAAGCGGCTCGAAAAACCCTTCAATTTGATATATTATGGGCCTCGTAATTCATCCGGGATCAAAAATTATGAGGCATTACGTGTCCGCACGTGATGGGCCTTTAAGAACCCGCTGGAGAAGTTAAAAGATATAATTAAAACTCAGAAAAGATCCCAATGGGGCGTCCCGTGCTCACACGTGACCATGGGTCACGTGCAGACACGTGATGGGCTTGTAAGGCCTCTAAAATAATGAATAGAATTTAATTTTAAAAGTCAGAAAATACCTCAACGAAGTATCACGTGCTTACACGTGACCAATGGTCACGTGTTGACACGTGATGGTTAAAATAATAACATAAACAAGCGGCCGTTAAAGAACTCAATTGGGGGGTCACGTGCTCACACGTGACCAAGGGTCACGTGTCAGCACGTGACTGGTTGCGAAAGCCTTGCAGTTAATAGAATTAAAATTCTAAAATTTTCTAAATCTTTCCAAACATAAAGGGTCTATGGGGACCGTTGGATTAAAAATCCGAGGGTGATTAAAAATCATCAATTTATGGAATAATCTTGGACTTGGAAAGATTTCCCCCCTAAATCTAACCGAGATAACAAAGGGATATCTTTGGATTTAAAATCCAATGGTGAATAAAATTCACTTAACAATCTAAAGGCCCAGATGAATGATAAATATAAATCAAATCTCTCAACATACAAATCAAATCTTTCAATGAGAGATTTGCTAAACAAATTGATTCTCTTCCTTCTCCTATAAATAGGAGCCAAGAAGAGAAGAGAAGGGGAACTACTTTTTTGGGGAGAGAAAAAACAGAGGGAGGAGAATTTAATTCTCAAGAGAAAAAAGAAAAGAGAGGAGAATTTAATTCTCTGTGAAAGAAAAACCCTAGGTAAGAAAATAGAGGCTTAAAAAGAGAATTTAATTCTCAAAAGAGTTTAACTCTTATATAAAGAAAAGAACTTAGTTCTTTCTCTGGTGGAGGATCTGCAAAGTGCACATCTCCCCATGAATTGAGAATTTAATTCTCATTGGGTTGAGATCCTGCCATGCAGATCCAAAACATAGAGGAGGAATTAAGTTTTGAGAATTCAATGGTCACAAAATTATAGGAATTTAATTCCTTTGGGAGAAAACTAGGGTTTTACTCTAAATAAGAATTTAATTCTTTCACAATAGAAATTTAATTCCTTCAAAACAAAAATTAGGGTTTTACCCTAAATAAGAATTTAATTCTTAAAGATAAGGAGACTTAAAAGATCTCTGTTCATGAAAAAGACTAGGGTCACGTGCCCCACGTGACCCCTGAACAGATCCCCCAAAAATGAGAAAAGGAAAGCTTTGAGGCAATGCCTCACGTGTTCCCACGTGACCCTCATTATATATGGAACAAAAGTAAAGGCAGAAATAATTCTGGGCGCTCTCATGTGTTACCACGTGACCCCTAATAAATGTTCTAATAAATCAGGGCATGATTATACATCACGTGCCCACACGTGACGGCTATGAAAATTAAAAGTGTTTAACACTTGTTTGCAGAACAAAATAAAGGGGATCTGGCCCCACTTTTTGATGCCATCACGTGCTCCCACGTGACTCCCAAAACGCAAAAAGAAAGATCAATGGAAATGAAGGCTTTGGGCGCTCTCACGTGTTTACCACGTGACCCCTTAGCAAACGTTCTAACTGTCAGCGCATAAATCCCCATCACGTGTCAACACGTGATGCTCGAAATAAAAAGGAAAAGTGTTTAACACTTATTCACAGATTTGAGGATAAAACAAAGGAGATGTGGCTCCGCATTTAGGGTGCCCTCACGTGTCATCACGTGACCCCTAATGAGTATTCTAACAGACCAGAGCGGGGGCCTCCATCACGTGCTCGCACATGATGGCCGTCAGAATTAAAAGAGTTAAAACACTGATCTGCAGAATAAGATAAGGAAAATCAGGGCGCTCTCACGTGTCCACACGTGACCCCTCTCCCCTTAGTGTTTAACACTAATCCGAAGACTTTGTTCTCAGTGATTAACACTGATTTGCTTTAGTGTTTAACACTAGTTTGAAATCTCTGCTACCAGTGTTTAACACTGATTTGCTTTTGTGTTAACACTAATTTGAAAGCCATGTTGCTAACACTGATTATCTTTTAGTGTTAAACACTAACTTGCTAACCTTAATCCCAGTGTTCAACACTGTTGGACTTTAGTGTTTAACACTAGCTTTAGCTCAATTGGCTAAGTTTCTAGAGGCAAAGCCTCTCCTTCAATGAGCCAACAAAGGGCCAATATTTCAAACATAATTGGACTTAGCCCAAACTGGCCATAAGTCCTCAAATCATCTTGAACTGAGCACATCTGCTCTTTCAACCAACTCATTGGTTCAAGGGTACATCTCTGAACTCCTCTGATATTTGTCGTTGTAATCCTTCAACGTCTTCAGAGAGGTGACGGGTCCCGACAACCATACATCAACACGGACTGTGGGGTCCATAAACCCGCGGACTTATGCGTCCTTAAACTAACGGACTAATGCGTCCTTAAACACATCCATATGGACTGTGGGGTCCTTAAACCCATGGACTTATGCGTCCTTAAACTACAGATGGACCACCATGTCCCTAAACTGGAATATGGACCACCATGTCCCTAAACTGGAATATGGACCACTATGTCCTTAAACTGGCAATGGACCACTATGTCCTTAAATTGGTATTGGACCACCATGTCCTTAAACTGGCAATGGACCACCATGTCCCTAAACTGAAACAATAGAGCCCCTAAATGCTCTTTTGTCGGATCTAAACGATCCCGTTAAGTCGATCTTAGTCCCAAACTGGACTAACGTATCCTTAACAACCGTTTAAGTTGATCTTAGCCTCAAATATGGCTAACGTATCCTTAAACCTTCAAACAGACTTTAGTCCCAAATTGGACTATGAATCCCCCAATCAACTTTGGTTCAAGGGTACATCTCTGAACTCCTCTGACATCTGTCGTTGTAATCCTTCAACGTCGTCAGAGAGGTGATGGGTCCCGACGGCCATACATTAAATGGACCACTATGTCCCTAAACTGGAACAATGGAGCCCAAATGCTCTTTTGTCGGATCTAAACGATCCCGTTAAGTTGATCTTAGTCTCAAATTAGACTAACGTATCCTTAACAAATGTTTGAGTTGATCTTAGCCTCAAATATGGCTAACGTATCCTCAAACCAAAACCCCAAACCCAAATCTAAGAAAATACGGATTTGGACTAATCCACGTCCTACGGGCGACAACATAAATTTGTCTCCGTACACAATCCACGGGCAAGCCCAAACAAAACAAACACCCACGACACGAAGTGACCAGCTGGAGAAGGAGAAAGTTGCTACCGCAATGCGGTAGCGTAATTAACTGCAGGGGCTTGCGCCTGCAGGGAAGAGCGTCCCCACAATCAAAAATCCCTCAACGAGGGGGAATCTGACGAAGTCTGCTACATCGGTCGCATCCGTTTAAACCTTCGATACATGGTGCCATAAATCAACTTGGCATCTTCGGAGAGGTAGACGGATAACACCAATTAGCATCTGTCCCGAATCTCAGGCAAGACAGTCCATGTCTCGGCCGCCATTCGGAGGGGAACAGGGTCCGCCCCAACACAACAAGCCGGGACCATCGGCTCCTACATTGATCTTTGGCAGCGACTCGGAAGATGAAGTCCATGCTGTATTCTCTGCTCGACCTTCAATACGAACGTCCGCTGACGAAGAGCAAAGTCTACAAGTCGCCATAGTACCACTTAAACACCAGAAAGAACTGGATGCACTTAATATTTACAATGTAGAAGAGCTGCAAACGTTCTATATCCCTCCCAAACGAGAAAGCGAGAAAGCAATTCTGTTCTACCGCTCTGAAGAAACCAAGGTGGAAAAAGAAATCTGGCATGGCGCGGATCCTACGCTCGACAGGCTTCGCCTATCCGTCTTCCCAGATATTATACAGATGGTTTGAAGAAGCTGCTGAAATGCCAGGGGATACCCTTCAAACAGACCATTAGGAAAGCCAAATTCTATGACAGGGTCTGGAACGTTCCCGGGACTCAACGCAAAATGCCTAATGGGAGAATGGAAACAAAAGGGCTTGGATACATCCGGTCAAAGCAACGAGAGTTACTGCCTAGCTGTTACGTCGTGTATGACCTCGATGAAGAAGCGGATGCTCAATGGGAGGACGCTAATCCTAAGCCAGTGAAAGTTCCAGATGCGAAAGAGCCCAGTCCGTCGTTCGAGGAACAAATAGACAAACTTATAAAGAAAGCTGGTCAAAAAGTCCGAGATGATCACAACCGTGAGACGGCCATCTATGAGAAAGCCAAGACGCAACGCCTTCTCCAACAGGCCGTAAAGGATGAAAATACCGCTCCTTGTCAACCTGTTATAAAGAAAGCTCGGCGCAAAAGCAGAAATAAGTCGAAAGGCCAAAAAGACGCTCAACAACAACAAGGCGAGGCTAAGAACCCACGCAAACGGAAGGCGAGCATTATTGATCTATCCCTCATGAAGAAAATGGGTCGAGCATACTCATTTCCTCGGGACAAGACGAAGAAGATACTTGATCTTGCGCTAAAGCATCAATTGCTTACATTGCCGGAATCCAAGCACCCCGAGCAAGCAAGCGAGGTCTTTGGCCCAAACTATTGCTCTTATCACCAAGTTATAGGGCACCCTCTCGAAGATTGCTTCACCTTCAAAAATTGGGTTGAAGATCAGTATCAGCTTGGCAAGTTTGCTCTGTCCAACAACTGGAGGATAGCACCGCCACAGAAGCACGAGCCCAAGGCCACGGAAGAAGAGCCAGTTCCGCATTGGGATTGGAAGCGAATTCGTACTTGTCACGTGATAACGATATCAAAAGAAGAGCCCGAGAACATGGATGACCTTCCCTGGTGCTTCAAAAACAACAACGATGAGGTAATCTCAGATTTCCCACCAGCGCCGAAAGAACTGGAAGATGGAATCCATACCACTGCAGATAACCTTAAGAAAATTGAGTTGGGATCGGCAGACGATCCGCGACCGACATTCATCAGCGAGCTACTATCTGAAGAAAGGGTAGCTGCGTTAAAGGATGTGCTTCTGCAGCATAGAGATTGCTTCGCGTGGAACTATTCCGAAATGCCGGGACTAGATCCAGAAATTGCTGTACACAAATTGGCGATATCCCCGAACATCAAGCCAGTCAAACAGGCGCTGAGAAGAATGCGACTCGAGCTTGAGATGAGCATCAATGCCGAGGTCAAGAAGCTGATCGACTCTGGCTTCATCCAGAAGGTTCAATACCCTGAATGGATCGCCAATATCGTCCCGGTGATGAAGAAAAACGGGACAGTGCGTATATGCGTAGACTTCCGGGATCTTAATAAAGCTTGTCCGAAGGACGATTTCCCAGTGCCAGTCACCGAGCTGATGATAGACAACACGTCCACTCATGAAGTTTTCTCCTTTATGGACGGCTCATCAGGGTAAATCAAATAAAGATGCATCCCGAAAACCAGAAGCACACCGCCTTCAGGACTCCTTTGGGTATATTCTGCTACAAGGTGATGCCCTTCGGTTTAAAGAACGCCGGTGCTACTTACCAGAGAGCCATGACGCAGATCTTTGATGACCTTATACACGAAATCGTCGAATGCTATATCGACGATCTCGTGGTTAAAAGCAAATCATACGAAGAACATCTCGAGCATTTGAAGACCGTGTTTCAACGCCTTCGACAATACAACTTGAAGATGAACCCGCTCAAGTGTGCATTCGGAGTTTCCTCGGGCAAATTCCTGGGATTCATCGTCCGGCACCGAGGTATTGAGATGGATCCATCAAAGATCAAGGCGATCATGGAAATGCCTCCGCCAAGGACTCTCAAACAGCTGCGATCTCTCCAAGGGAAGCTCGCATATATACGGCGATTTATAGCCAACCTTTCAGGAAAGTGCCGTCCTTACAGCCACCTGATGAAGAAGGGAACCCCGTTCGTCTGGGATCGCAAATGCCAAGACGCACTAGACGAAATCAAACAATACCTGCAGAACCCGCCGGTGCTGGCTGCTCTGGTCAAGGGAAAACCCCTCATTCTTTATACAACTGCCCTCGAAGGTTCCTTAGGCGCATTATGGGCACAAGAGAACGACCAAGGGAAAGAAAGAGCACTCTATTACTTAAGTCGAGTTCTACTGGGGGCAGAAAGCAACTACTCTCCCATTGAAAAACACTGCCTAGCGTTGATCTTCGCGATAACAAAGCCCAGGCACTATGCGTTGGCACATGAGGTCCGTCTCATTTCGAAGGTAGACCCTCTTAAGTATTTAATGTCAAAGGCCATATTGACGGGACGACTCGCTAAATGGGTCCCGCTCTTGATGGAGTTCTCGGTAACGTACCGACCTCTCAAGGCAGTGAAAGGCCAGGCCATCGCCGACTTCCTCGCTGAGCATCCAATACCCGCCGATTCTCCTTTAAATTGCGATCTTCCAGACGAACATGCGTTTGATGTGATCGACGGTGGTGATACCCAATGGGAGCTTTATTTCGATGGAGTATCTTCAATGAAGAAACGCAAACAAAGTGCCCCTATAATCAACTCGGGGGTAGGACTCATCTTTATAACTCCACAAGGTGGGATAATGCATTTTGCCTTCTCCCTAACAGAGCCGAGGACAAATAACGAAGCCAAATACGAAGCTTTGATAGCAGGCCTCGAGATCGCCATTGACATGGGAATTAAAGACCTCCTCATATACGGGGATTCTCAACTGGTCGTTAGTCAAGTAAACAGCGACTACCAAACGTGCAAGCCAGAACTAGTGAAGTACGGCGAAAAAGTGCAACAACTGTTGACCCGAATTCCCTCCTATACTTTGGAGAACATACCGCGCGCGGAAAACAGCAAAGCAGACGCGTTGGCCAAACTTGCTAAAGAACAGGCTGACGAGAACCTCGATGACGTCAGAATTGTGGTACAAAGCCGTCGAGTGCTCGCCCCAGTGGAAATATCTCCGGAATCACCCGAAGAAAAGGAAACGACTGAGCGAATGGCTCTGCAAAAAAAAGACCGGGAAAAGGCCGAGGATTGGAGGGAAGTCTTCATAGACTACTTTAAGTCCCACCGATTGCCTGAAGAAGCGTCCACAAGACATCAGCTCATGAAGCGGGCTCTATCTTTCGCCTTCGTCAACGATACTCTGTACAAGAGATCGTTTGATTCTCTGTGGTTGAGATGCTTGGGACCTGACGAAGCGAAAAGAGTCGTTCAGGAAGTTCACGACGGACTCCGCGGTTCTCACCAAGCGGGCCCAAAGATGAAGTTGAAGATAAAACGGACGGGCTACTACTAGCCCACGATGATTCAGGACTGCCTCGAATATGCGAAGCAATACCACTCATGCCAAATCCATGGGGACTTCATCCATCAGCATCCAAATCCACTGCATTCAACGGTGGCTAGCTGGCCATTCGAAATGTGGGGGACTGACATAGTCGGCCCTATCGAACCAGCATCGTCTAGGGGACATCGTTTCATCCTGGCGATGACTGACTACTTCTCTAAATAGGCAGAAGCAGTACCGTTAAGAGAAATGAAGACGGAAAATATCCTCCACTTCTTCAAGACGCACGTCATATATCGGTTTGGAACTCCGCGACGGATCATCTCCGATAACGGGCCAGCTTACAGAAGCCACAAGATCAGTCGCTTTGCGCAACAGCATAATATAGACTGGAGATATTTCTCGGTTTATAATCCGCGAGCTAATAGTCTAGCTGAAGCCTTCAACAAGACCCTGACGAAAATCATGAAAAAGACGGTGTCCCGAAATAAGAGAGACTGGCACGAGAGGCTGCAAGAAGCTCTCTGGGCATATCGAACTACGTTCAAGACGGCCACAAGCACAACGCCGTACGCGTTGGTATTTGGGACGGAAGCAGTACTCCCCTTCGAGATAGAGTTACCCTCTCTACGAGTGGCAGTCCACTACGAGCTGACGGACGAAGAAAATGCTCACCTTCGGCTTGAGGAGCTTGACGCCCTAGATGAAACCCGGCTCATAGCGCAACAAAATCTAGAGGCCTATAAAGCAAAGATGACGTGCTCATATGAAAGACTGACCCGACCGAGGACATTTCGCCAAGGCGAACTCGTGCTAGTGGTCAAAAGGCCTATGATCCCCAATCGCGCCAAGCGAGGAAAATTCGAGCCAAACTATGAAGGCCCGTACATCATAGATAAGGTCTACCAGGGTGGGGCCTATCTACTCATGGACATGCACAGTGAAAGGCCTTTCAGGCCAATAAACGGTCGCTTCCTAAAGAGATACTACGCTTAATGATCCACGGCCTAGGTCAATGATAGATGACGACGACTATGTCTGCTCGCTATCTTCCTAAGCTCAAACTTTATAAGCAGTAGCCAGCCGATTCCTGGAGGACCGAAACGTCCTTAAACTAATGACGGACCGAAACGTCCTTAAATTAATGAAGGACCGAAACGTCTTTAAACTACTACCGCAGCATCCTCAGGCTGACGAGATGAATAAAAAAAAGAAAATAATAAAAAAAATGAATGATAAAAAAACGGTATGTCCATAAGCAAAAAGGGCACGGATGAAAACCCGAAAGGGCTCCGTGAGTAAAAACAGCAGGGCTACCGGTGAGTGTTCGTGAAAACCCGAAAGGGCGCGACCTCGTAAAAAAAAAAGAAGAAAAAAAATATAAAAATAAAAAGAATAAAAAAAACGGTATGTCCATAAGCAAAATGGGCGCGGATGAAAACCCGAAAGGGCTCCGTGAGTAAAAACAGCAGGGCTACCGGCGAGTGTTTGTGAAAACCTGAAAGGGCGCAATCTCGTTAAAGGACACTTATAGGGTCCTCTCGACCTTATAAGGAAAAACCACCCACGTTAGATCCTTACGACTCACAAGGGAGCAGCACACTTAGGAATCCCCACGATTCCTAAGGAGAAAATACACTTGCGAGATCCCCACGACTCGTAAGGAGAACTCTCTTATGGGACACTCACGGCTCATAAGAGTTGAAAGTCTTAAGTTACAGAGACCTAAACCTGTGCTTAAGCAACCCCCACAACTTCCGATATTACTCTACAAGTGGCTCAATACTGACCCTTGTATACAATCCATGGGCGCGAATAAATATTTCCCTAACCAAGTCTCATCCGTGACTGGGGATATGTTTGCATGGTAAACAACCCTTGTAAATCCTCTCGATTTATGAGGAGAAAACCCTCCTGTAGGATCCTTACGACTTACAGAGGAAACGAACACTTAGGAATCCTCACGAGTCCTAAGGAGAAAATACACCTATAAGATCCTCACGACTTGTAGGGAGAAATAACTTTGTGAGACCCTTACGGCTCATGAAGTTAAAAGCCTTAGACGACAGGACCCTAACCCTGGTCGCTAAGCCACCTTTGTTCAACATCAACAGAGGCAGATGATGATTCGCTCCTGACAATATCCCAGTTGTAGCGATGCTGATACTGAAATCAGTGTCTAATTCCAAGTTTACAGCGGAAAGCCAGTAGGCCACACATGCATACGAAATAGCCGAAATGATGGGGCAACTTGCAATAAAAAGCAGCAGGTAAAAATGTATGCATGCAAAATAGCCAAAATGATTGGGAAACTCGCAATAAAAAGTAGCAAGTAAAAATAAAATAAATAGCCGAAATGATTGGGCACCGCGAAAAATAGCCGAAATGATTGGGCAATCATGACCTTCACGATATAAAAGCTGAAATGATAGAGCATCGCGGAGATAAAACAAAAAAAAATGATGATAAAACTTTGGCCCTACAGTTAAGATCATATCGATCCCTGTATACAATCCAAGGGCGTAAACAAAGAGGGAACCATACTTTCCCAACAGGCTCCGCCAGAAGACGAATCCAAATCTCGACGGTTCAGTCCAACTCCGAAGAAACCAGTGTCTTCAGCAGATACCTCGTCTCACGGATACAAACACTCCTTGACGAGAGCCTCCTGATCCACGTCGACTCGCAGAGCCACCAGTGCCTCCGTGGGAAATTCTCGACTCGTTTCAAACCCCAAGGAAATAAATAATCCTTGGCGCTAGGGAAACAAATAATCCTTAGCAAATTCCTCGACTCACGGATACAAACACTCCTTGACGAGAGCCTCCTGATCCGCGTCGACTCGCAGAGCAACCAGTGCCTCCGTGGGAAATTCTCGACTCGTTTCAAACCCCAAGGAAACAAATAATCCTTGGCGCTAGGGAAATAAATAATCCTTAGCAAATTCCTCGACTCACGGATACAAACACTCCTTGACGAGAGCCTCCTGATCCGCGTCGACTCGAAGAGCAACCAGTGCCTCCGTGGGAAATTCTCGACTCGTTTCAAACCCCAAGGAAACAAATAATCCTTGACGCTAGGGAAACAAATAATCCTTAGCAAATTCCTCGACTCACGGATACAAACACTCCTTGACGAGAGCCTCCTAATCCGTGTCGACTCGCAGAGCAACCAGTGCCTCCGTGGGAAATTCTCGACTCGTTTCAAACCCCAAGGAAACAAATAATCCTTGGCGCTAGGGAAACAAATAATCCTTAGCAAATTCCTTGACTCACGGATACAAACACTCCTTGACGAGAGCCTCCTGATCCGCGTCGACTCGCAGAGCAACCAGTGCCTCCATAGGAAATCCTCGACTCATTTCAAACCCCAAGGAAACAAATAATCCTTGGCGCTTGGGAAATAAATAATCCCTAGCAAATTCCTCGACTCACGGATACAAACACTCCTTGACGAGGGCCTCCTGATCCGCGTCGACTCGCAGAGCCACCAGTGCCTTCGACTCGTTTCAAACCCCAAGGAAACAAATAATCCTTGGCGCTTGGGAAACAAATAATCCCTAGCAAATTCCTCGACTCACGGATACAAACACTCCTTGACGAGAGCCTCCTGATCCGCGTCGACTCGCAGAGCCACCAGTGCCTACGTGGGAAATCCTCGACTCGTTTCAAACCCCAAGGAAACAAATAATCCTTGACGCTTGGGAAACAAATAATCTCTAGCAAATTCCTTGACTCACGGATACAAACACTCCTTGACGGGAGCCTCCTGATCCGTGTCGACTAGCAGAGCCATCAGTGCCTTCGTGGTAAATCCTCGACTCGTTTCAAACCCTAAGGAAACAAATAATCCTTGGCGCTTGGGAAACAAATAATCCTTAGCAAATTCCTCGACTCACGGATACAAACACTCCTTGACGAGAGCCTCCTGATCCACGTTGACTCGCAGAGCCATCAGTGCCTCCGTGGGAAATCCTCGACTCGTTTCAAACCCCAAGGAAACAAATAATCCTTGGCGCTTGGGAAACAAATAATCCCTAGCAAATTCCTTGACTCACGGATACAAACACTCCTTGATGAGAGCCTCCTGATCCGAGTCGACTCGCAGAGCCATCAGTGCCTCCGTGGGAAATCCTCGACTCGTTTCAAACCCTAAGGAAACAAATAATCCTTGGCGCTTGGGAAACAAATAATCCCTAGCAAATTCCTCGACTCACGGATACAAACACTCCTTGACGAGAGCCTCCTGATTCGCGTCGGCTCGCAGAGAAACTGTGTCTCCGCGGGAAATTCCCGATTCGTCTCAACATGCAAATAAAGCCTCAGGCAGCAGGCACTAAAAAACTTGCTTCCTGAACGATGGGACCCTGCAAGTCAATCCAAAATAGTCTCTTGCATACTATTCACGGGTCTCACTCTCCAAAGTCAAATTTCGACGAGGAGGGAAACAACCGCTTGTGGGTCCTCTCGACTCGTAAGAGGGAAAAATTCTCTTATAGGATCCTTACGACTTGTAAGAGAAAACAACACTTAGGAATCCTCACGATTCCTAAGGAGAAATCCCACCTACGAGATCCTCTCGATCCGTAGGGAGAAGAATCTCTATGAGACCCTCACGGCTCATGGAGTTGAAAATTCTTAGGCAGCAGATCCGAACCTGCGGCTTAAGCCATCGCTATTTCTTAAGAAAGTCAGGATACTCGTTCTAATCATCCGTCAACCATGTTTGCTAAAGTGATATGCTGATAGTAAAAGAAAGAAAAGACGGAGAAAATGACACATTACAAAAAAAGGTGTATCTTTTATTCATAAACCTGATTGGGTACAGGATACATTATGTCAAAGAATAAAATATATATATATACACATTCTTTTATCTACAATTACAAACGATACAAAGAAGGATAGCTACTGAGGAGGAAGTGTCTTTAGTAAATCCACAAGTTGCTCTCGCACTTCCTTCAGCGCCTCCTCCTGAGCGGCTGCCGCGGCCACCTCCGCTTCCACCCGGGCTCGCTGCTGCAAGAAAGATGAAAGTTGCTCCTCCGCCGCCTTCTGGGCTGCTTCCTGGCTGGGTGCATCTCGCTCGACAACATCAAGGTGTTGCCTCAATGATAACCCTTCAGAAAGACATTGCAAAAGGCCCTCAAAGACAACCTTCAGCCGTGCGGCGTTGGCCTCCACCCGAGCCTGCAGTTGGGCAGACTTGCTCGAAGTCTCACCTCGCTCCTTACGCCTTGAAATGACTTCTTGTTCGAGGTGGTGGAAGTAAGGAGCGCTCTGCTCAATCCACGCTGTTCTTTGATTACTGGCAGCCAAGGCCTCGGGAGCGGGACGCAGCGACTCCAACCGATGCAGGCAGGCCTCGATCTCCCTGCAATGGTTAACCCAAGATGCGATGATACCCTCGTCATGAAAGTTCACGAGTATCACCAGCATCGGGTTAACCGCTATAGCAAAATCCGCAGCAGAGGTAGGGGTCTCGATGTCGAGCTCCTCAATGTAATTGCTCAACATACGTAAGCTGTTCACGGCGCCTTTCGAAGATGGACGTCTCAGGTAAGGACCTGCTGGCATTATGATGCGAGATTCGAAGGGCGCCGAGACCGGAACGACAGCTGAAAAGAAACAAGATATGATCAGATAACAGTTCAAAAAATAAAAAGGGGGATTTATCAATGTGATAGTCGCTGTACCAGCTGAGGCAGACGGCAGGGCCGGAAGGGTCGGCAGCGCAGCCGATCTTTCATCCCCTCCTTCGATTTGTAACACTGCAGTCGAAATGAGAAAAAAAGGGGGGGTTTAGAAGTAATTCCATCAATCAAGAAAGAAGGATATCAATGGAAATCATACTCACCAACGCCACCAGAGGAAGAAGCGAGTTCGGATGGAAAGGAGAAGTGTGGGAGCAACATCTGGTAAAGATGGTCAAAAAGCACTCCTGAAAGACACAATAGTATAACTTTAGTACACAAATTATGCGTCTGTAAGATAAGATTAATTAATTATAAACCCATACCTTCCAACATCTTCGAGGGTATGAGAGAGGGTTGAGAGGTGACCACCGCCAAGGCAGTCGTTGAAGGCGCTCCCTCGAGCAGTGGGGCATCGGCACTGGCTTCACCTGCATTACAACAAATGCGAATTTGTCAGAAAGGATTGTAAGATAAAAAAAAAGGGGTAGCAACTTGGGATTTACCTGATGAGCTGCCGGCTGAAACGGAGGCGATTCCCTCCTCTATTGATATGAGACCACCGCCCGTGGCCTCGTCACCTGACTCAATGGGAACCGTCGTGGTGCTCGCGAGACCTAGAGACGGCGGAGGACCATAGACGGGAAGGGCTATGACTGGAGTATTGCCAGATTCCAGAGAAGGAGCGGTTGACTCGTCCTCGGGAATCATGGCTACCTCACCCACTACTCTCTCAGGTTCAGTGGTCGCGGTTGTATCGTCCACCATCACCACGAGGTCGCTGGCCTCAAGCGTCTCGTCCACCACCACCCTCGGTTCAGTTATAAGGATCATATCATCTGCCACCGCTTCAGGTTCGGCATCAATGACCTTCTCGGCTGCAGGCCCCTCGACCTCCACCTCAGGCTCCAAAGCCACAACGACGTTGCCCACCGTCGGCTCGAGTTCGGCAGGTACCGCCTCCTCTGTTTCTTTGGGATCAACGGTTTCCGCCTCCCCCTCGATCGGACTCGGCCCTGCAAGATAAGGGATATAAGGACCAATGACATTAAAAATCCTTATAACAAAAACTCTGAGAGAAATATTACCTGAAGCGGATTTACCGTTTGCACTCCGAACTGCGCGTGGCACCTCTCTGCGGGCAGTGGATAGGGCGACAGGGGCCTCTTCAGATGGAGTATCAGCACGAGGGACGGTGCTGGGACCCACTCCCATAGCCAAGGCAGCCCTGCGCGCTTTCGCCTCACGCCTCAGCCGCTTCCTTTCCTCCGGGCTGTCGCGATGGACCTTTGTGACGCCTCCTTCAAGGCGTCGTCATCCTCGTTCAGGGATGCCTCCAGATCCTTTAAGGCATCCTTCATCGGCTCTTCAAGACGAACCTCCTGCGGTGGCCCAGAGGAAGCGGGAACATCGGCAGCTGGTAAAACATCTGCGTCGCTTGGTGGGAACGGCATTAAGGTTTCTGCAATAAAAGGGGAGAGGTTAGATCGACCATAACACGAGGGAGATGGAGACTTGATGGATTAAAACTTACTAAGGCCCATAGATGCTCTAAGACGTTCCTCCTCCTGGAAAGTCTTCAGAGAAGCGGCAATAGCTTCTTCGTCAGTGATGCCTGTTGAAAGGAAAGAAAGAAAAGCGTTAGTCAAAGGCAATGAAGAGGATATGTTGCAATAAAGAAAAGGCGACTAATAGTTACCTGATTGCGCAAGCTTAGCTAGCCACGCGTCACGCCTCGCCAACCATGCTGAAGCTTCGAGAGCAGCCTCCAAGTCTGTATCGTCTGGCGGCGGCATCACTAATCCTTCGTTAGTCCCGTATTCGAGCAGACCCTCGGCATAAGTAGCATAGGGAACCTGACCGAACACGACGTCCGCAGCGAAGAGCGACTTCTTTTTCTTTTGCCCTCCGACCCTAGGCTCATGGGGGATCGACTTCCGTTTAGCAGCCACTTTGGGACGACGGGTCCCGATGTCCGCACCCACGCCAGACTCCGGCGAGGGTACAACCACTGTCTCCACTGGAGCACAGGGTGCGGGAGGTGCATCTGTGATATCAGGGAGCGGCAACTTACGTGGAGGACTTTGTGCATGCGAGGGTCCGGCTTTGGCATCTTTTAAAGGGGGGATTACCGGGGTCCTTGGCACCAGAGGAGCGTTGCGATCGCTACCTGGAGGTGCACCCTTACGATCGATCAGCAACCGCCTTTCCTCCTTTATGACCGCTCCCGTCGAATGACTATACCATTCTGTGTATACCCTAAGAAGTCGGGGGGCGCAAGCCGGCTCACTGATAAAGAAGTGAGAGCCCGTGTTTAGACGCATGAAGTGATGCAGTGCCCTCTCCATCCCTTCTTCAGTCGCGGCAGGTTCCGATGAAAAAGCCTCCAGCGGTACCCCTTGATTATAGCTCAGCTGTTGGGCGAAACGATGCGGGTTATATCTCATGAACATCGCTGCCCCGTCCTGCCTAAACACCAAGAAGCCCAGTCTGATGGAATATAGGTGAAGGGTCTCCCGGGCCGTTAAAACTGAAGCTCCGTCCTTGAAAGTGTCTTGCAATGGCCGCACTGCGGTGGTGGACGTTTTTCCAATAGTCAACACCTTGTCAATAAAAGACACACCGGTTCCAACGGTGTGGGAGCGAAGGAGTAAACACCTGGCATCTCGTGGCGATGGATTTACAATTGATGCGCCGATCAATTGTAGAATGCGAGGAAAACTGCACCTTTCGTAGAACGAGGGCCTTTTATGCATGCCGAAGACACCCGCTGTATGTAGCTCGAGCCACGACATAAAGTAGTGCATCGGGAAGACCACGTGCAACACCCCAGGCTCATTATCATCCGCTGCTCGACTGAGGCCATGATATAAGTGCGCCAAACCGGCGATCCCAACGGCCACCTTTACCCCGATAGTCATTCGGTAGGCCGGGTAAAAAACAGAGGGCCGCATGCGGTGAGAGTGCATTGGGAGCGCAAACCAACTCAGCCAAAGCCCAAGAAATCCTAAAAAGAAGGCCTCCTCGTCCATCTCGGGGGCTGCGACTTCTGCAAAAGGCATGGTTGGGGAGTTAGGAAGAAAAAAGTTCTTTTGGTCTATGTCTTTCGCTGGCAGGTTATCCAAACCTAAACCAAAAGGGTCCTCAAGGTTGGCAAACTTGGCAGCTTCCGCCGAGAGGACGTTTGGATGAAGGAACCGAGCAATGAAATCCTCAAAATTAACTCCGCGGCTCCCACGCTCAATGAAAAGGGCCTCGTAGATGTTCAACACCTTGATCAGACTTGGAAATTAATGTTGAACAGCGTTCTCCGGCATGAGCCCTCTTATCACCGGCTTAGCACCAAAGACGTACTCATCCGGCGGGAGCAACTCTTCATAGTGTTCCCCCATGACCGGTAGACCGGATACCTCCGTAAACTCTTCCAAAGAGATTGACACTTCCCGATCCATGGCAAGGAAAGTGTGGGTAGGAATATTCCATTGCTCCAAGAAAGCCTTAAACCACCAGGTGGGGAGCGTGGGATACTGGAAAAGAGAAACGTAGACCGCGGTGTACAGTCCTAATCTTATCAACTACGACTTCTTCGTCGACAGGATGTACCGGGCCCACGGCAGATAGCCAATCGGGTGGCGGGGGATCAGACCAAGGTTATACGATTGCCCCCAAGGTCGTGCTTCACCTTGACAGATACGGCGTCCTAGGATGTCCAAAACCATGGGACGCTGAACCAGAATTGCATCTATGGCGGGATGTAGGAAGCCCTTTGATGTCCAATCAACCATCTCCACGGCATACTGCACCGGGGGTGGGCTGGCGTAATGAATCGCCGTTATGGGTTCCGACGGCACCGCGCATGTGAAGCTCCGGCGGCCCATGATGATCTGATTATACCACGACCCCCAAAGGTGGAGACTCTTGTATTCCGGGTCGTACTCCTTAATCATGGCCAGGACTTCACGGTCCAAGGGCGCCTCGGGAAATCCCTCCTCCGAGCGGACAAACGGGAATGAAGTGTCTAGAGACATGATCGCTGCAAAAAGAACAATTTAGCCTTTAGTATTGTAATTCCAACATTTGGCGTCTAAAAAAGAAAATGCATTAATTAAATTAAAATTAATTAATTACACCACAGCGCAGTGAGTGGGAGACCAAAGGGGGACCCACAAAATCCGGATTCTCAATACATCAGACAACCTCATCATTGGATGAGATTGTCAGTTGGTCCCCATGAAAACATTCCCATTTATAAAAAGGGGGGTGGTGAGAATCCCTAGAGGCAAGGAGAAAATCTCCTCTTTCAGAGCAAAGCTCTGTCACAGAGTGACACTTGTCAAACTCTGGTCCCAGGGAAATAAGATTCCTTAAAAAGAGCACAGCTCTATGGTAATAATGGAAAGGTCCATCAGAAAATGTCTACACCTAAAAGAATTAAAATTTTTGAAATCTTGGAAAATCCACGAAAAACTTATGAAAATTTTTCATTTATCAGATCTAAAAGATCCACAGATGATCTATGAGCAAAGCTCTGTTCATGGGTTAAAACCTATGAACAAAATCCCTGTAGATCTGCAAGTTTTTGAGAGCGAAGCTCTGTTTATGAAACCCCAATGGGGATCTATTTAGATCAAAAGATCTGTAAGAGCAAAGCTCTTTGGTTAAGGTTAATTTAAGTTAATTTTACCTGAAGTTTTTAACTTTGGAAATGAGCAAAGCTCTGAAGTTCTGGAAACGAGAGCAAAGCTCTGAAGTTCTAAGCAAGAGCAAAGCCCTGGAATCAAAATCTAGAAAATGGTGAAGTTTTCTAAAGGGCCATAGGTCCTATTTATAAGGCGCTTGCGCCCCTTCAGCTCACCCCTTGATCCAACGGTCGGGGCTTGCCACCGCTGCACTCACGTGCGCGCCACGTGAGCGCAACGGTGGGGGGGCATTTGTTTCCCCCAATCAGAGAAAAGCTCTGCTGAAAATTCAAAATTCAAAATTTTTAAGCAACGCTTCAAATCTAGGGCGCAACGTGCCACGTGTCAGGCGCTAATACGTCAGCACAGCGCCCAAGAAGGCGCGCCCAATCAGAGTAAAGCTCTATTAAAGGAAGCAACGCTTCAGTTGCGCAGGCGCTGCGCTGCGCGACACGTGTCGGCGCAGATGCGCTAGCGCAGTTGCGCTGCGCGACACGTGTCGCGCAGCGCTAGGGCATCTGCACCAAACAGAATTAAAATTTTAAGAAATCTTTTCTATTCTTGTTAAAACAAGAAGATTTTCTTCTGCAAAGCAGAAGCCCTTGGATCAAAGATCCAACGGTGGGGAAAATTCCCCAAATCACTCAGAGAAAGATCTCTTTAACAAATTTAACTAATTTATGGGCACTATAAAAAGGACCCTAGGCCTCAGTTCAAAGGCATCAATATCTTTCTAAAAAAAAAAGAGAAGAGAACTCTTGAGAACTCCTCAAGAACAACAGAAGGTAAAAACCTTTAGGAAAAAGAGAAAATTCTCTTATGGACAGACTATTGATCTAAGAACAAGATCAATAATCTTAAATAAAAAGAAAAAAATAAGTAATAGCAGTGCTTTGCACTTTCTTATGAACTATTGGTTCCTTGAAAACAAAAGAAAACTTGTTTTCTTTGATTTAAAATCAACCAAAATATAAAACAGTGCTTTGCACTTGAAAAATTGCGCTGTTGCGCTCCATTGTTGGCGCAACTCACCAGAGCGCGCCACGTGTCAGCAGCACAACAGCGCAGCGCACTAGCGCAGCGCACTGCGCTGTTGCGCTTGCGCTCGCCAGAGCATGACACGTGTCCTCACCACAAGTGCTTGCGCTCAGTGATTGGCGCAAAGCGCCTGACAAATGCAATGCATTTCATTTCCTGAAGGGCCAAGCCCAATTAAAAGGCTTAACAGACCTAATAAATAAAATGCCATGCATTATTTAAAAGGGCAGAGCCCAATTGAAAGGTCCAGTGGACCAAAACAAATGATCTGCATCATAATAAAAAGGGCAGAGCCCAGTCAAAATGGGCATAAATGGCCTGAAGTAATGCAATGCATTATTTAAGTGTGGGCAAAGCCCTAGCACAGGTCTAATAGACCGGAAATAAATAAAGGTGTTGAACACTTTCCATTGGACTTAGCCCAATTTTGGCCGTAAGTCCTTAAATAAAATTGACTGAGCACAGCTTTCTCTTAAATCAATTTATATCCAGTTCGAGGGTACATCTCCGAACTCCTCTGACGACTGTCGTTGTAATCCTTCAACGACGTCAGAGAGGTGACGGGTCCCAATGACCACACATCAATACGGACTGCGGGGTCCTTAAACTCGTGGACCGAAACGTCCTTAAACTAATATCGGACCGAGACGTCCCTAAACTAATATCGGACCGAGACGTCCCTAAACTAATATCGGACCGAGACGTCCCTAAACTAATATTGGACCGAGACGTCTTTAAACTAATATCGGACCGAAACGTCCCTAAACTAATATTGGACCACCACGTCCCTAAACTGGTGATGGACCACCACGTCCCTAAACTAGCAATGGACCACCACGTCCACAAACTGGAACATGGACCACTACGTCTCTAAACTGGAACAATAGAGCTCCCAAATGCTCTTTTGCCGGATCTAAACGGTTCCGTTTAAGTTGATCTTAGCCCCAAATACGGCTAACGTATCCTTAAACATTTAAATGGACTATAAAACTCCAAATCGACTTTGGTTCAAGGACACATCTCTGAGCTCCTCTGACATCTGCCGTTGTAATCCTTCAACGACGTTAGAGAGGTGACGAGTCCTGATAGCCAGATATTAAATGGATTATCACGTTAAGTTGATCTTAGTCCCAAACAGGACTAACGTATCCTTAACGAACATTTAAGTTGATCTTAGCCGCAACGCGACTAACGTATCCTTAAACTAAAAATACCAAACCCAAATCTAAGTAAATACGGATTTGGACTAATCCAAGTCCTATGGGCGACGGCATTACTCAGTCTCCGTATACAATCCACGGGCAACCACAAACAAAACAAACACACACGACACGAAGTGAAATTCTGGAGAAGGAGAAAGTTGTTACCGCGATGCGGTAGCGTAATTAACTGCAGGGGCTTGCGCCTGCAGGGAAGAGCGTCCCCACAATCAAAAACCCCTCAAGCGAGGGGGAATCTGACGAAGTCTGCTATATCGGCCGCATCCGTCTAAGCCTCCGATACACGGTGCCATAAATCAACTTGGCATCTTCGGAGAGGTGGACGGATAAAATCAAATAGCATCTGCCCCGAATCTCAGCGTCAGGACATCGCGGTCCTGTGCGCCGTCCTTCTGAGGGGAACACCTAGTACTACTTCTTTTCATTAATGATGGACGGTTTTTGCTCATATATCTTTCATGTGACTATTAATGCTTCTTGAGGCACTAACATCCGATTACTGAATGTATGAGCTTAAAGCGTAAATAGTAGTCTCCAGGTCTTGTATTTTATTCCCTTTTTTTTCTTTTTTTTATTTATTTATTTCAAGATCGGATATATTTTTCAGTGATGCTCTTTTGGTGGTTAGCTTTAAATTACCGGTTTTTTCTTTCATACTAGGCTTTCAGGCAAGAGTATTTCTAGGTATCTTCTACTATCCCAAGTTTCAAGGTGCGTGTATGTGCAATTTGTAGGGTATCTATTTTCAGAATTTGGACTTAAGGTTCAGACTTACACTTCAAATAGAGCTTTCAATATTCTTCCCTCATTTTGACTCAGCCTAAGAACTAAACTCAAAATATGCTTATTTCTAAATAAACTGTAAGGACGTATATTTTCTACCGTTATACTTCAAGAATGGTTATTTTGAGGGTTTTTAATTTACTAAGTTTAAGATCTAGTTTTTCTAACTAGTCAACTGTCATGTCAAACTTGAGTCAAATATGGCCAAAATTGAAATTTTCATTTTTATATATATTTTTAATTTTTAATTTTTTATTATTATTTATTTTTCTATTTTTTTATATATTTTTATGCAATGCAGAAAAATAAGATACGGAATTAAATATGCAAAGAAAAAAAATATTTACAAAAATTAAAAAAAAAACGTGCGGATGCGATGCAAGGATAACTATTTACAATCAACCCTCACCCCCAAACTTATTTACAGCTGTGTCCTCACTGCTCCCTGCGGCGTCTCCTAGATGCAGCCTCACTAGTCCCAGCCTCTCCCCTATCAATCCCTCGGCCCCTTGATCGGGCTCTTTCCTTTCTGGCTAGTAGGGTGCTCATGCCCTGTTCCAAGCTCGTCAGACGCTGATCAAAGTTCGTCAGCATCCCAATCACTCGCTTTACCCCCTTATGGGTTCGTCGAATCAAGCGCGCTTGCACAGTAGGGGTTAACTCTTCATCGCTCGCGGTGGAGCTCGAGCTGGGTGTCTTTACTGGCACATCCTCGGTCAGCTCAGTGCGCGACCATAAAGCGTGAAGTCGTGTATACGATATGGAGACACCCTCAAAAAGGGGTCGAATGGGGACCCCACCATACATGTAAAATTCAAATTCCTCAACAGGAAGGAAATGGCGACACAGTTGTGTCACCAACATTGGGCATGGATAATTGGCCGCCTTCTTACCGGCGCCAATCGAGTGAAGCGGCACAGTGCACATATCATAGCTAGGGTTTCGAGTCATTAGTGTGTGCACTATGTGGAGGGATGGTGTGAAAAAAGTTGTGTTGTGCGAACTGCCAAAAATATTATTTCGTGCCCAACGGCACACAATTAAGACATTCACATACAGCGTGCGGGCTTGGATGCCTTTTCTAGGCTCCCTAGAACAATCGTCTCTCATCAGCGGTAGGTAGTCCTCAAAACGAAGGGGTTGGTCATAGACCGGGAGTTGTGGTATTAAGGTGACTTCATAAATGAAGTCCCTATCGATTAAAATTTCCCTATCCCCCCACAGTAATCTAAGGTATCCGTGTTGTGCCAAACAACCCTCTTCTATACTATCATAAAAATGGGCAACAAGATCCGTAAGCGCGAAGGAGTTCAGATGGTTAAATAAGAGAAAGTTCCATCCGCGCTTTCGGATCTCGTCATCGAAATAACTACCGTAGACGTTATGTGCAAACAACTGGGAGAAATCCCTTTCAAATTGCAGGGTAGGGGCCATGACAGTGAAGTGCAGAGATTTAGAAAAATTTTACAGAGAGGATCAGAGAGATGCAAACTTCCTCTGAAAATTTCAGAGGGAGCAGAGGCAGATCGGCGGCGGAAGCGTAGCGGGAAGGAGCTTCTGCGGCGGTTGCGCGGCGTCGGCGAGCGATCAGAGGCCAAAAATTCTGTGGCGGCTAGGGTTTTGGGGTTGAGATAAAATTAAGGCTCGGGACTCAGTAAAAGGGTTTAGGGTATTTATAGAGGTATTGGTGATTTATACAAAAGCCCCCCAAAAAGAAGAATTAAATAAAAGCATTAGAAAAAGTTTGTTTTATTTTATTTTATATATAGTTCTGTATATTTACAAAAATAACCGCGAAAATATAAATAAAAAAATTATTATTTATTATTATTATTTTTAATTGTTATAAATAATTACAAGTGGGAAAATAAATAAATAAATAAAAATTGGTGTAACATACCCCCAAACTTATTTAAAACAGTGTTTCCACTATTTATGGCTGGATAACCGAAGTTTGGTGGTACGCGGAGGAATATCAGTCAATGTAAATCGGCTCCTGCAAAATCAGGAGCTCCTCCGATGGGTCCGCGGTGAGGAACGGTTTTAGCCTGTGTCTGTTCACTTTGAATAGTAAACCGTCTTCTGGATTTTCAAAATCCACCGCACCATGCGGGTATACAGTCCGCACCAAGAATGGTCCTTTCCAGCGAGATCTGAGCATACCGGGATGTAAATGTAGCCGGGTGTCGTAAAGAAGTACCTGTTGACCCGGTGTGAAAGTTTTGCACGCAAGGTGTTTATCGTGAAACACCTTCGTTCGGTTCTTAACGACAACCGCGTTTTCGTAAGCTTCATCCCTAAGCTCGCTCAATTCGTTTAACTGCAGCTTCCGACGGCTGCCCGCATCTTCGAGAGATAGATTCAGCTCCTTTATCGCCCAAAATGCGCGATGCTCGATTTCCACTGGAAGGTGGCAAGCCTTTCCGTAAACAAGCCGATAAGGAGACATGCCAAGATCAGTCTTATAAGCAGTTCGAAATGCCCAAAGGGCATCAGTGAGTTTTAAAGACCAATCCTGACGGTTCTTGGAAACCGTCTTCTCTAAAATCTGTTTGATTTGCCGATTAGTCACTTCGGCTTGCCCACATGTTTGGGGATGGTAGGGCGTGGATAGCTTATGATTAATGGAATATTTCCGCATCAAGGCCTCGAAAGTCCTATTACAGAAATGTGTTCCATTGTCACTAATGATCGCGCGGGGGTGTCCAAACCGGAAAAAGATGTTTTCCTTAAGGAATCTAACGAGTTGTCGTTAGTCCGGCTGGGCACGGCCTCGACCCATTTAGAGACGTAATCAATAGCTAGAAGAATATACAGGTTCCCAAAAGAGCTGGGAAACAGCCCCATGAAGTCAATACCCCAAACATCGAAAATCTTGACAACCAAGATTGGTTGGAGCGGCATCTCGTTCCTCCTGGATATCCGGCCCAAGTGTTGGTACCGAGAGCAAGTCTTGCAGTAATCATGAGCGTCTTCGAAGAGTTGTGGCCAGTAGAAGCCACACTACAAGATCTTCTCAGCTGTCTTTCTGGGGCCAAAATGCCCGCCACACGCTTGATCGTGGCAAAACGATAGCACACTCTTGAATTCATTGTCAGGGACACACCGACGAATAATCTGGTCGGGACAGTACTTGAACAGATAAGGTTCGTCCCAGTAAAAGTGTTTTACTTGGGATAAAAATCGAAGTCTATCCTGACTTGACCATTCATTCGGTAGTAGTCCTGTGGCCAAATAGTTCACAATATCTGTGAACCAGGGTTCGCATGATACAGTCAAGAGATGTTCATCCGGATAAACGTCGTTGATCGGAATTTGAAGCGACGGCGAAGAAAGAAGTCGTGAGAGATGGTCGGCGACTACGTTTTCACATCCTCTTTTGTCCTTGATGACAAGGTCAAACTCTTAAAGCAAGAGGATCCAACGTATCAGCCGAGATTTTGCATCCTTCTTTGTAAAAAGATGGCGAGGAGCTGAATGGTCCGTGTAGACGATGACTGGAGAGCCGATCAAGTAAGGCCTGAACATTTCTAAAGCAAACACAACAGCCAACAATTCCTTCTCGGTTGTTGTGTAGTTCAGTTGGGCATCGTTCAGGGTTCGGCTAGCATAATAGATTATGTGCGGCATCTTATCGATGTGCTGTCCAAGGACAGCACCGATGGCAAAGTCGGATGCATCGCCCATAATCTCAAATGGATACGTCCAGTCAGGAGAAGAGAGAACGGGAGCAGAAGTGAGTGAGTTTTTTAATAACTCGAACGCAGTTACACAGCTCGAGTTGAAGTCGAATGTCGTGTCCTTGGCCAGCAAAAGAGTCAAGGGCCTAGCAATCTTGCTAGAGTCCTTGATGAACCATCTATAGAAACCGGCATGGCCAAGGAAGGCTCGGATGTCTCTGAAGCATCTGGGAGGAGGGAGATTGGAAATGACTTCAATCTTTGCTTTATCTACCTCAATGCCATTTTGCGAGATGATATGTCCTAAGACAATACCTTCACGCACCATGAAGTGGAACTTCTCCCAATTTAAAGTGAGGTTCTTGTCCTTACGCCGGGTAAGGACAGCGTCGAGATGCTGCAAACACTCATCGAAGGAATCGCCGAAAATGGAGAAATCATCCATGATGATTTCCAAGAATTTCTCCACCATGTCTGAGAAGATTCCCATCATACACCGCTGGAAGGTAGCGAGCGCATTGCATAACCCAAAGGGCATGCGACGATATGCAAACGTGCCGAAAGGATAGGTGAATGTGATCTTGTCCTGGTCTTTTTCGGCGATGGGAATCTGATTATAGCCGGAGTAGCCATCCAGAAAGCAGTAGTACTCGTGTCCAGCCAATCGTTCAAGCATTTGGTCAATGAAAGGTAGCGGAAAGTGGTCTTTCCGCGTTGCGGCGTTGAGTTTTCTATAATCGATGCATACTCGCCACCCAGTCTGGGTGAGAGTAAGGATTAACTCGTGGGCCTCATTGGTTATGACCGTTATGCTCGACTTCTTGGGAACAACGTGAATGGGGCTAACCCACTGGCTATCAAAGATAGGGTAAATGATACCACTATCCAGGCACTTTACGATCTCCTTTTTTACAGCCTCCTTCATGACTGGGTTGAGTCGCCTTTGTGGATCCCTGGCTGGTTTGGTATCATCCATCAGATGAATGTGATGTTCAACGATCAGGGGACTAATCCCCTTGATGTCCGCCATTGACCAGCCAAAAGCTTGCATATTGCTGTGCAAGACCGTAAGAAGGGCTTTCTCTTGCTCTGGAGCTAGAGAAGCCGAGATGATAACAGGGAGGGTCTCGTTCTCACCCAAGTAAGCGTACTTAAGGTGAGATGGCAATGGTTTGAGTTCGAGCGTTGGAGGTGAAACGATTGAAGGCAAGATTGGTGAAAAGGTCTCGAACTCAAAGGATTCCAGTAGAGGTTCAAAACGAGTGTAAGCGACCGAATTGGATGGTTCAGCTAACTCATCCGGAAATTCAAAGGATTCAAACTCGGGTGGTGACTGGCCAAGATCGTTCGAGAAAGTGAAACACCCGTAGTCATTGTCGAGCGCAGAAGCAGCAGCAGCTTCGAAGAGGAACGCACTAGTGGCGTCAAGATTGTTGTGATCGAACAAAAACTCCTCGAATTCACAGTCCTCCGGGGTGATCTCCTGGATCGAACACACGTCTAGTATATGAGCATTAGGTTAGGAGGGTTGATTCCCCAACCTAAAAATGTTGAGTTCAATTGTCATGTTTCCAAAAGATAGGTTCATCGAACCATTTCGACACTTGATCACAGCATTTGAGGTTGTAAGGAATGGGCGACCGAGTATCACCGATATTTGATTCCGGGGGTTAGCTACAGGCTGTGTGTCTAAAACAATAAAGTCAACAGGGAATATGAAGTCCCCAATCTTGATTAACACATCCTTTAGCTCACCCCTAGGATGGGTGATCGATCGGTCAGCCATTTGGAGAGTGAAGTGTGTGGGTTGTAAGTCGATGTGCAACACATCACGACTTGCGGGGAGGCGGAAATGTGAAAAACGATCTTTTTCTTTGCTTAAACATCGACTAACCGCATGAATCGAAGCTAAACGATAACAACTATCATAGAAGTTCTAAACTACTATGTGAAGTAATTATACCTAATGAACCATGTCCTTCGTCTTTACGTTCTCCACCTCCTCCTCGGCCTTCTCCAAGTACTAGACGATCCACCCGAGAGCTTTGCTTCAAGCTTTACCTCAAACTAGAAGTAACTAGGTTTCTTAAAGTGCTAATCTAAGTAACCTAGGTGATATAGAGAAGGGTTATGGATTAAGTAGTCTAATCTAATTCTTGATCTCAACACATGAGAGGGGAGGATTAGGGTTTGAAGAGAGAGAGCTTGAGGAGAGAGAAGGTGAGCATGAGAATGAGATGAGATAATGGTCTATCATAATATATATCAAGTATTATCATTTATCCAATAAAAGAAAATAAATGATGAATAATCATGCTTCATAAAGACAAGAGGGTGATTCATCTCCATGAGTCATTAAGCATTTATGATGCATTAATGACATGGATGAATCACTCATATGACTCACTAATCTCATTTAATGCAAATGACACCTACACCCCCAAGTCATCATAATCTAGAAGCTTCTCGTAAAATTACGAGAACGCCCCTCATATCCGTGAAAACACGGAAAAACTTTAGACTGTATAAATCCAATATCCCGATACTAGAATCTGGCTTAAACCAAAGCCGACTAGTAAAAACTGTCCGAAAAGTCGTACGTGTGTAAACACACGTATGCGTCCAAACCCTTGTCGTAAAACCATACGACCTCTATATCGTTTCGCCTGGAGCAGGGAAACTCTCTGTGTGGGACTCTAATGACTCGACTACTACGCTAGCAATGAGTTTAACCACAGACCGTAAGCGGTACTAGCTGTACGTAACGGTCCCCAGGTAGATGTCGATAAGAAGGCCGATGAGGAAACCCATCCGAACTCCTACTGAGCCTGATGTGACAATCTCCGTACAGTCCGGTCTGTTCGTCTAAGACTATCGCATATTGGGCCTAGGGGGCGGCAAGCGTCAGTCCCCAAATAGCGGTATAAGTCGTGTCGGAGCGAAGCCCATTACACCATGAGAAACTACTGGAACCTACCAGTAAATCTCGCTTGCCCTGGCCAGGGACTTTGCGTAATGGCTCTCTGACACAGCGCGATATCATCTCCCAATACAGGGAAAGACGAATCATGTCTAACCGCCGCTGCCTCCAAGTGCTCGGGACTGCACCCAACAGCTACCTATTTGCATGACTCCTTTGAGCCGTGGTAGGGTAGCAATCTAAGAACGGTGGGACACACTCGAGGCGAAGTAGCAGTGTCAAGTCTGCGGACTATGCTGTACTCATGTCACCTGGGAACTGTTAACTGACGACTGGTATAAAACCCAACCAACAGTTGCCTGCGAGTCCTGTCCGGTGTACCCGTAACCCAACGAGCACCTGTATACTATCTCCAGTACGACGTACTGACGGCTGTGGGACAGACCATCTCCCCAACTGGGATGAGAAGCGTACACACTAGTCTACTCCGGAGTATAGATGCCCTGTCTCGATAATCCTACGACTAGGGACCTGAATAAGGATGTGCTTGTAGACTACCCAGCCTCCACTAGTGTGACTGCCATCACAACGCTGGTAGTCAAGTAAGATCCTAAGAGCTCTATCAATACGTATACTCACATATTAAGATAGAAAAAACCAAGTAGCATACTACCATATTTAGCAAGACTGTTATATACATGTGAATATCCCAAGCTTCCATTAAGTAATATACAAACTAGTATGATACAATAATGGCCCCTAGGGCATATACACTAACATGGGTTTCAGCTCTCCTACACCTAGTTGCTCATATACTGAGTACGGAAGCAGGTTAACACTGGAACCAAGATCCAAAAGTGCACGGTTGATGTTCTTATCCCCAATGGTTATTGAAATCATAGAACAGCCAGGGTCCTTCCGTTTTTGAGGTAAAGATTGGGTAAGAGCATCACTCACGGCATTAGCTAAGAAAACCTTCTTGGGTACCTGAGATTTCCTCTTCTTAATGAACAAATCCTTAAAGATTTTAGTGTAGGAAGGGACTTGTTGGACTACATCTAAGAGGGGAATGTTGATGTTAACCTGCTTAAACAACTCCAGAATCTTCTCCATTTGTGGATTTTGTTTATTGGACCTCAACCGGTTTGTAAATGGAGCGTTTTTGAAATTGGTTAAGTCCAATGCTTGTGGAGGAGATTGTGGAGTTGGAACGGATCCCAGAGCTTGTGTTTTCGTGGAGTGAGATGTGGGTCCGTTCGGAGCAGCGGAAGAAGAAGAGTCTTTTGAAGAATGGAGAATAGGCTCAGAAGACGAAGAAGAAGAAGAAGAAGAAGAAGCGACCAGGGTGTCATCATTTGTGCCTACATTGTTGTGCAGCATCCTTCCAGATCTCAAGGTAGTTACGGCACTCACATTATGATCCTGTAGTTCAAGAGAAACATGTACATTATGTGGGTGACCAGGATTCGGGAGTGGTTGAGATGGAAGTTTCCCTTTCTCTCTCTCGCTTAAAGCTGCATTCAGTTGTGTGATCTGGGCTTCGATGGTCTTGATGCTTTTCTCGTGTGCAGCAGTGTGTTGCACCAAAGACTGAATGGAAGACTGGATGTTGGCGGTGGATTGAGTCGATTGCTTTACGAACGCCTCCAGACTTCGTTCTAGCGAGAAACATTATCGTTGTTTGACGGAACAAAGTTATTTTGAGGAAAAGAATTGTTGGGTGCAAAATTGTTTGTCGGATTTTGAAAAGGTTAGGGTTGGAAGGGCTGCTGATATTGATATTGAGTTTGTTGTTGAGCTTGTTGCTGCGGAGGAGGAGGCCTCTGGAAATTGTTGTGGCCCTGGAATTGATGTCGGTTCTGATTCCAGGCGAAATTGGGGTGGTTTCTCCAGCCGGATTGTAAGTGGAAGAGTACGGATCATTTCTTGGTCTTTGCTGAAAGGCGGCATTGACCTGATCATGTCCTTAAGAAGGTGGGTTATAAGGACACTCTTCGGTCAAATGGGATGGATCAGAACAACAAGCGCAGATGGTACGAGGGGGAGGAGCAGGGGCAGGAGAAGGAGACGAGAATTTGCTCTCAATTGCTTCCAGCTTTCGTGTGATTGCTGCCATCTCGGCCTTCATTGCAATTGAGATATCAAGTTGATGAACGCCTGCCCTAGAGAGACTTGGAGAAGTAGAAGAAGAAGTGTTCGATCGTGTGCTTTTCCACTGAAGCGTCTGTTCCGCAAGATCGTCGAAGAATTGCCAAGCTTCCTCGTCAGATTTGGATAGGAAGTGGCCTTGACAAATGGTTTCCAACAACTGCTTCGTTGCTGGATTCAGGCCCTCGTATAAGGTCTGGCAAAGTTGACATCTCTCAATACCATGATGAGGACACTGAACAAGAAGGTCTTTGTATCGGTCAAAGCACCTACAAAAGTGTTCGGTAGGAAGCTGGGAAAATTGGTTAATTTCGTTTCGGATTCTCGCGGTCTTATGGTTCGGGTAGAACTTTTTAAGAAACGCTTTAACAAACTCATACCAACTGGTTATGGAATGCGACGCTGTGCTATACAGCCATTTCTCAGCAAGGTCACACAGAGTGAAAGGAATGACTCGTAGCCGTATAGCATCGTCGGACAGTTGGGTTGTCTTCATCATTGCACAGACGTTCTGGAATTTGTTGATAAAGATATAGGTATCTTTGGATTCCAGCCCATGAAATTTAGGCAACATGTTGATGAAGTGGGGCTTAATTTCGAAATTATCCCCATTGGCCGGCGGAAGTGAAAGACAGGTAGGAAGTGCAGAGCGGGTGGGATAGAAACGATCCTGGAGCGCGATTCGCTGTGGCGCTTCAACAGGAGGTGGTTGCGGGTTATTCGCACCCAGATGAGGTGGAATCAGTCCCGGGGGAGGTAAAGGGATGTTAGGATAAAATCCTGACATCTCAGAAGATGAATTTGGTGATGATGATGGTGAAGGTGAAGGTGAGGATGTATCAACAGAATCCCGGTCAACGTCGGAGTTGGACGGCAAAGGTAAGGGTGAAAGAGGCATGGAGGGAGTTTCGACGTCTGAGTCGATCACGTAGTCGGTAGCGACTAACGTAATGTGGACTAGACGGGCATTAGTGTTCCGAGTCCAACCGGACATACACTAAACGAGTTTAGTGTAGTCAAAGCGTAGAATGTGAAGGTAAGAAAACGTCAAAGGAGAAATGCGGATGAAAGGTGGGTGAAAATGGGATTCTGGCGACAAAGGGCAAGTTTTTATAAAAGTTTTTTTTTGTGTTTTTTCTGTTTTTTTAGAAAGAGTTTTGCAGAAATATGTACGGACTTACGGCTTAACTTCAAACAATCACAGTCAAAATATGCACAATCACACCTAGAGCTATGGTCTTCAAAGTCCACTAGACTGCTCCTAACTGTTCTAAAGCGACAAGTTGTGAGATAACCCTCAAATCGTCTCTTCACTGCCAATTGTGGCCAAGTAAGCACAAATAAGGAAAGGAGGGTTCCGCTCACGAATCACCGTGAGACGGGCCTTTTAAAATTTCCTTTCTCACTTGTCTAGCCTAGGCACCACAAAGTCAAGTTTAGATAAACGATCGAATACCCACAACTTTCCTCTGTCCTATTGAGCACGACAGTTCTTAGTTGGCTGAGTCTAGATATTTTTAATTAAGCTCAAGGGTAATGCGTATACTTTTAGTGATTTTTGGGGTCTTAGGAAGGGTGATGAAATCCCCACCCAATCTGAATTGGTGTTATAGCCCCTTAAAGTCTGTATTATTTATGCAAAATAGTAATAAAAAAAATCTAAAACACTTGCAAAAAATTTATTTGGCGGCGACGCAAAGAATCCTGCACAAAAGCAATTTTATTGGAGAGGGGAAGAGAGTTTGTGCAAAGAATGCTACAGAAAGAATAGTTTAGTGGAGTTAAAGGAGCAGAGAAGAAGGTTGAAATACTCACAGAGGATTTTTGGTTGCTGATGTCAGCAAATGACTGCGGTTCCACGGACAAACAAGCACTTGTGCCGCGGTTCCGCGGCTATACAGTAGAGTTGGAACTTCAAATTTCTTCTCTGTGCTGACTTAGGTCTCCTCTTCTTGTTTAGAGCCCCTGAATCTTGATTTGCTCACTGGGTTTGCTCCAGAATTTTACAGTAGACCGTTGGTTCCGTCTTGATCCGCCGCGGTGTAGCCGCGAGATATCGGTCTAACTTCCCACGCCTTTGGCAATGAACTTGACCTTCTTCCTATCATGCACACTTGCACAAAAACTAATCAAAAATAACAAGATGATTTTTACAATATATTTTTTTTGTTTTGTTTTTGGTTATATTTATATTCATAAATTAACCCGAAATTACACAAAGAAATAAACTACCGTCTCGCCGGCAACGGCGCCATTTGATTGTTAGACTTTTTGCGTGCTTAGTTAATTACCGCAATCAAGACGGTTTCGCTTGGTAGCTAGCCGATTGAGTACGGCTCGTCCGCAGGGAGATGGGAGTTTTTTTTTATGTGCTTTAACGAGTTAAGTCCAAGTGTCCAGGTTTGTTTGAGATTAACTATGTGCTAAAATATATATAAAGAAAGCTTGTTAGGGTTAGAATTAGGTTAATTTTAGATAGGAATCGCTCACTTCTTTCGTTGCCACTCTTAATATCGGTGTTACGGTAATCGGCAACAATGGGGGTTAGCAAGACTGGGAAGGAACTTGCGAGTATAAGCTAGGCTTTCCAACACTTAGTTTCTTCATTTTGGTCCTTGTCCGTCCGTTCTTGGCTCTTGGCCTTAACCTCCGGTTAATTCAACTACACTCGGTCTCACTAAGGAATCGCCGCTATCATGTAGGATAGGGTGCCGTAGGGAGCGAATTGTGGTTCAATTAACCGGAGTCCGAATTAAGATGTTGGGTAAGAAAAGAGTGAGAGAGATTTCCTAACAAGTAAAAAACTACTCACCCATTACAAAAGAGAAGGAAAATACAACAAAAGGAGGAAGATAGAAAGAAAGGGGTTAGAAAATTACAACTAGCTATTTGAGACCTCACTTTGGTAAGGATCAAGCTTAAGTATCATTGTTGTAAGGATAAAGAAAAATAGAAGAAGAAACAAACAAACAACAAATAACAACAACTAAATTAGCAAATGAAAATTACAAGCAAATATAATTAACAAAGTAACAAGACAAGCATGATAAAGAAAAGAACTCTTTTATTCATCACTTCACTCATAAAGCTCACTACAAGGTTTTAATGGAGAAAGATGAAAAGAGGAAGAAGAACTACAAAAATCTATCCTAAAATCTAACACAAAATAAGCACCCTTCACTTGGCTCTGTTCTGGGCTATTTATAGGCAGAAAACTGAAACCCTAGGGATACAATCTGGCCCAAAATGAAGTTACAAAACTACCCCTAAAAAACGAGTCAGTGCTGAGCTGACTCGGCCGCGGATCCACGGCCTAAGTGCCATGTTGGCCGCGGTTCCACGGCCATGTTGTGGAATTGGGGGCTCATATTTTCTGGGCTCCTTCATGTTGCTATTGTTTTCTGTTTGGTACACTTGGTTACTCAAAAACTCTTCAGTTTTCTTCCAGATTTCAGCAGATCAAAAAGGTGATTTGATGTGGACTTTTTGCCTTGATTTTCTTGAGCTCCGCGTAGAAATCTTGGATCTTGTGCTGCCCTTGTACTTTGTGCATGAAAATGACCAATGATTTGCCATTTTGTCCCTTAAACTGGTAGGCGGCATTATACGGATGGTGCACGGTGACCTGTATTTATCTGTGGTTGGCGGATGTCCTGAATTTATTGCGCTTTTTCATGAATTCCACTGCTTAGAGTTGAAACCCTGTAACCTGCAATTATTTAGCAAACACGGATCAAGAGTACCTACCTAAATGCAAAGTGATCAAGAATGGGTGGTATAAAAATACAAAAACCTGATATGAACAACCCCACGTGAGCGCTTCAGTTTTAGTGTTTAACACTTCTTTAAGCGCCTCACGTGGGAGCACGTGAGCATCGAATGTACGCTAGTGTTTAACACTATATTCGAGTCAATCTTAGCCCAAATTAGTTAAGTCTTCCATAGGCAAGAACCCTTGAAACTGAACCCCAATTATACTTTTGTCTTCCAAAATTGATCATCCCACATGACATTCAAAGTAATTCCCAGAGCCTTCCAACCAATATTGGTTCAAGGGTACATCTCTTCATACCTCTGATATATGTCGTTGTAATCCTTCAACGTCTTCAGAGAGGTGGAGGGTCCTAATAGCCAATAACTTTTGGTGCATCCCCAAATGGTTAAACCAAAACCAGACTACGATGTCTTTAAACTGGACTATGAGGTCCTTAAGCTCATGGACTATGATGTCCTTACACTTTATGGACTGTGAGGTCCTTAAACTCATAGACCATGATGTCTTTAAACTTTACAGATTATGACGTCTTTAAACTGGACCGCAAAGTCCCTAAACTAAAACAATAGAGCCCAAATGCTTTTTTGTTGGATCTAAATGATCCTGTTAAGTAAATCTTACTCTAAAATTAGACTAAAGTATCCTTAACAAACAGTTAAGTTGATCTCAGTCTAAAATTAGACTAATGTATCCTTAACAAATAACCTAAAATTAGACTAACGAATCCTTAACAAACGTTTAAGTTGATCTTAGTCTCAAATGAGATTAACGATCCTTAAACCCAAACCAAACCCAAATCTAAGAAAATACGGATTTGGACTAATCCACGCCCTACGGGCCACAACACAAATTAGTCTCCGTATACAATCCACGGGCAACCAAAAACAAAACAAACACACACGACACGAAGTGACCATTTGAAGAAGGAGAAAGTTGTTACCGCGATGCGGTAGCGTAATTAACTGCAGGGGCTTGTGCCTGCAGGGAAGAGCGTTCCCACAATCAAAAAACCCCTCGAATGAGGGGGGATCTGACAAAGTCTGCTACAACGGCCGCATCTGTCTAAATCTCTGATACACGGTGCCATAAATCAACTTGGCATCTTCGGAGAGGTGGACGGATAAAACCAAATAGCATCTGCCCCTAAATTCAGGCAAGACGTCCCAACGTCCCGGTTGCGTCTTTCGGCGGAGAACAGATTCTGGCACGCCCGGTAGGACCTTTTCCTCTTTCCACTCTACACTTCGTGTGTCGTGTTTCGCGAAACGAATCGCGGTTTGCTATGATTGCCCCTGAATTCGAGGTACTAAGATTTGGTGTCTTGCTCCGTGCAGAAAAACAGAAGTCAATGGCTTCAAACTGCACTAATTGCAACAACTCCCACTCCATCCTCGCCGGAGGAGTGACCTACGGGCCTCAAGCGGCCTCCCTTTTTACGATGCCGTTAGACAAGGTGACTCAGACCACCACTGGACTGTTCTTTGGGACCATGCTCCCACCCATAGCTTCAACGCCCCACTGCCGTTGCAAGAAGCTCCTAAGAAATCGGTCTTTGATCGGCTTACGACTACCGCAACCCCTCTCAACGAGTCGCCCAAATCCAACCCCTCAGTTTTCAACAGACTGGGCCGAAGCTCAAGTGGGCCCATAAAGAAGCCCGCGATACCTGAAGCGGCTATTCCAAAGTGGATAGTCATTCCTGTTCCTGAAGTCATCAGAGCAACTTCCCCTGCTAAGGAGTCGGTCTTTGCAAGACTGACCGTTTCAGCTCCCGTTCCAAGAGAAGTCATCAAAACTGCTCCCCCTACGCGAAAGTCTACCTTTGATAGATTGGCCATCCCCACTCAACGGACGCCAGTTTTCAAGAGGCTAACGCTGGCAGCAACCCTCCGCCAGAACAGGGGGCATGACGAAGCCACCCCCATAACTGCGCCAGTCCCGTTAGCACGACATTCTCACCATCGTCACTGGCACCGAGTAAGGAAGGCTGGGGGCAGCTCTCCTTCTGGACTGACTCTGCCAGCTCCGATGGTGGAAATTGATGCTGCTGTTCCAACTGGGAACAGCTTTAAACCACTTAGGAGGGTACGCAAGAACTCTCCGAAGGCCGTGCTAAAAAGATCTCCTCCACCTAGGGAGAACGCTACAAAGGTGAAGCCAGAGCAGCCCCTCAGCGGCTGTCCTGTAAAATTCATAAAGTTTGGTGACAGGTCCAAGACTCTGTGGTTAACCAAGACTACTCCCGCCAACCAAAGAAAATGAAAGTTCGGCAAGAGAAGGACCACCCTGTCATACCACTGGAGATGTTATCTATTTGGGTGCCCGCTGCAATGGTTCCCTCAACTTCGACCGCCCACAAAAGAAGGAGGCCAGAGAAAGTCTCCATGTCTGCGACGAATCTTAAGAACACTGAATCTAAATGCCCCAAGTCTGGAGGCATGGTGGTGTACGCCATTTATATGGCATCCGGGAAAGAGAATAGCCGTATCTCTACAGGCCATCGACCGCTCACCAGATCCGTAACAAAGGCCCAGGAGCAACAGCAAAAGCTCCAGGAAATGTTAACACAGATGGCCGCACTTACTGGGCCAAAAGAAAGCCCGGCGACATCGTCAGAGCAGCGTCATGAACAAGAAACCGATGCTGAGTTTCTCCGCAGAATCCTTGAGAAGAAGGACAAAGAGGCAGCGGAACAGGCTTCCAACATAAAATGAATGGCGCTTTTATTCCAAGACATGGTCGAGATGATGATACAGCCGGATCCTCCAGCTGAAGACTCTCCGATTGTCCTTGAAGACGACAGAAGGGAGACATCGAACCCTCTTCCGGCTCTATCAACGGCCAAAGAGGAGACGATCTCCAAAGCCGTCCTGGATGACTATATAGCTCAACAGATACGAGCTCATCAGGCAAGCGAAGCGACTAACCAAATCGTTAAAACTGGACGACCCTATCCGGGTTGGTACGATCAAATAAAGTACCCTCCAGGATATACAAACCCTAAATTCCATGTATATAAGGGGACGGGAAATCCACACCAACACATGGCTCAATTTAGGGCTTTGTGAGGCAACACCGGAGGTGACGACAAACTGCTGCTTCGCCAGTTTGTTGGCAGCTTGTCGGAGACAGCGTTTGAATGGTACTCCGAGCTCCCGAACGACTCCGTTAATACATTTACAGAAATGGAGCTACTGTTCACACAAAGGTTCGCAAGCGCTTGCGAGCGCACCCCGATCACCGCATTAATTAACGCCAGAGTGAAGCCAGGTGAAACATGGGCGCAGTACGCAATACGATGGCGGAATCTATGGTCGAAGTGCGAGCAGCGCATCGAAGAAGCGCCTGCGGTAGGCATGTTCGTGGGCACTCTTGATCCGCAGGCGACCATATCCCAGTTCATGATGTTCTTCAAGACAACTACCTTCCAGGCCTTGATTGACAAGCTGGCCCAAATAGATTAGATGGGTCATAGACCATCTTCCTCGAAAATGGAGCCTCGAAACGAAAAGGGAAAGGGGAAAGCGACCTTCATTGCCAATGCTCAACAGCAACCTAGTGGTCCAAAACCAGCTGATCGCCAAAGCGATAAACAACGATTCCTCAACGAAAAGTTGAGACGTCCTTACTCATTTACGCGAGAGAAAACAAATAGATTGTTCGAACTAGCAATACGCAACAGGCTCATCAATCTGCCGGATCCGAGACGTCCATTGCAGCCCGGTGATGTCAAGAATCCCAATTATTGCTCCTATCACCGAGTAGTAGGCCATCCAATCAAAGATTGGTTCGTCTTCAAAGGCTGGATTGATGACCAATACCAACAGGGCAAATTCACGTTGTCCGAAAATTGGAAGGTAAGCCCCTCCAGCCGCACGCTCCTAAAAAGGTGGACACACCAAGGGCATTGTGCTCTTTTATAGAAGAAGCTCCATGGGAAGTCGCTCTTTCAGCCAAAAAAAAAAGAATGTTGAAAGATCTGCAAACATGCCCGGCGATTAGGTGGAAAAGCCCGCTGGAACCCGAGGTCATTGAGGGAATGCTGAAACCGCGCCCGACGCCAAGAAGTGATAGCGACGGGAAAAACGCCCAGGCCCAGCCGTCAAAGTCTTTAAAGAAGAAGAAGAAGACCAAAAAACCCGTGAAGCCTGATGACAAGCGCACAGACTTACAAAAATATATTGACGCGCTGGAGGAATATAGCCAAAAGGCGCGAACCCTGGTCACACTCCAAGAATTTCTCAACAATATCCTTGAGAGCGGAGATAACGACAATAACGACGGAGATAACTCGTCAGAAGAATTTGAGGATTATGTGGCAAGTTGCCACATGATCTCTCATTTGGCGTTAACTAACGAAGAAGCTCACTCGGCGTCAGAAGACAGCATAAAGGAGCTGGGGGCAGGATCGAAGCCAAAACCCTTGGAACCGTCTGACGAGATCATCGACCTGCTGCTGAAAGAAGCTCTTCAGAAAAGCAAAGCTGACCGAGAGCGTGAAATCGCCATATACGAAAAAGCCAAATGTCGGCAACTGAACAAAAGGATTGAAATACCCCAACTGGATAGGAGCACTTCAGCCGCCAGCAAAAGCAGGTTCAAGACAAGGAAAAGGTTCGCCAAAACCATATCGATGGGAATGAAGCTGCCACCCTCCGAAGGAAACACTCCTGATAGGAAACACTTTAACGAAGAGGATGCACATCCAAACTACTGCTTGTACCATCGGAGGACCACACACCCTACTGAAGAATGCAACGCCTTTAAAAATTGGTGGCAGGGATACGTTGCTCACCGGCAGCATTTCAAGCGGATGAAGCGCAAAACTTGTCGGGAAAAAAGAAGCACGACAGATGAGCATAAAAGAACTGCCGGTGAACGTCACATGGTTAATTTTGGGGGATTGCAAGTTCTCACCTTCGGAAGTGATTCTGATGAAGAAATTGCCCTCGGCCCTCTCTTAAGGAATCCATCTCTGAAACAAAAGAGATGAAGACCTGCGAGAACATTCAGCTGCGCAATCGCACGCTAGTTGAAAAGAATCTCGGACCCGCAAATAAGGGATCGAACAAAAAGGATAAGGGGAAAGAAAAGGTCCCTGAGGATATCATCCTCGATGACCGAGTCGTCAAACAGCTGGCAGCTAAGGACCCGCCCAAGAAAAATAAGGTGGATTACAACGTTCTGGCACACCTGAGAAAGATACCCTCGCAGCTAAGTATTCTCGATGCCCTTCTGCTATCTAAAGAGGCGAGAGATTCTTTGATCAAGGCACTACAAGAGCCCGAGCAGTTCCAAGCTTTCCTTACCGAAGAAAAGATGAAGGACGAGCTGGAAGAAGTGCACACTGCTGACGTCACTTTCGGCGACGAAGATCTCCTCCTCGGGACGTGTGAGCACAACCGTCCCCTGTACGTCAACGGATACTGCCATGACATCAAGATAGGGAAGATCCTAGTTGATAACGGGTCCTCTGTCAACCTCCTAAATGTAAGGGTGCTAAAAGAAATCTGCATGAGCGTTCAACACCTCGCTCGGGATAAAATCACTATTTCTGGGTTCGACTCCCAGTCATCATGGACGCTCGGGTCTGTGATACTGACGTTACGCTTTGGGCTGCTCGTCATTGATATCAAGTTCCACGTCATTGACGTCAAGACTTGCTACAACGCTTCTCTCGGCAGGCCTTGGTTACACGAGTACAACATCATCCCTTCTACACAATATCAATGTATGAAGTATTTCAAAGATGGTCTTGAGTACACCGTGACAGGGGAACTGAACCCATTTTCCGTAAATGAAGTCCGAAAGTACGAGGATGCAAAGTATTTTCTGCCAGACTTTGAAGACACGGAAATATGCCATAAGCCGGAGAATAAGCAAAAAGCTATCACCACTATTCCGGTTTTTGGGAGCGATACCGAAGAGGAGGAAGAGATAGTTTATTCAAGACTACCCCAATGCAACAAGCCGGGACCGTCCACCCCTATTCCGGTCTTCGGCGGCGACTCTGAAGATGAGGTTAATGCAGTATTTTCTGTTCGGCCATCGAAACAGACCCTCACTGGAGAAGATCAAAGCTTGCAAATCGTTATGGTTCCACGACAGCATTACAAAGAGCTCGACGCACTTGATACCTATAGTTTGCAAGAACTGCAGACGTTCTACGTCCCTCCCAGGCGAAAAGATAAAAAGGCGATCCTTTTTTATCGATCCGCGGAAACCAAAGTGGAGAAAGAAATCTGGCATGGTGCCGATTCTACACTTGACAGGCTCCAGCCCATCCGTCTGCCCAAATACTACACGGAAGGATTAAAAAGGTTATTGAGGCGCCAAGGCGTACCCTTCAAACAAACTGCTCGACAAGCTCGGTTCTACAATAGGATCTGGAACGTCCCCGGAACTCAGCGAAAATTGCCCAACGGGGGAATGGAAACGATCGGGCTTGGATATGTTCCACCCAAGAAACGGGAGCGATTCCATGGCTGCCACGTTATACATGACTTTGATAAAGAAAGAGATGCTCTGTTAGAAGACGCTGACCCCGAACCAAAATGAGGTCCTGCCATGAAAGTGCCAAGTCCGTCGTTCGAAGAACAGATGGATAAGATAATAAGGGAAGCGGGTCAAAAGGTCCGGGATGACCATAACCGCAAAATGGCCATCTATAAAAAAGCCAGAACGCAGTGCCTCCTTCAGCGGGATACGAAAAATGATGATGCCCTTCTTCGCCAGACCGTCATATGGAAGACTCGACGCGGAGGCAAAAATAAACTGAAGAACGGAAAAAATGTTCGACAGCAGCAAAGCGGGTCCAAGAAGCCTCGCGATCGAAAATTGAGCAGACGGGATTCGTCTCTTATAAAGAAGATGGGTCGAGCATATTCTTTTCCCCAAGACAAGACAAGAAAGATATTCAGTCTTATCATTAAATATCAGATGATTACCCTCCCGGAGTCCAAGCACCCTGAACAAGGAAGTGAGGTTCATCACCCAGATTATTGGTCTTATCACCGAGCGATAGGACATCCTCTCGAAGACTGCTTCACCTTCAAAAATTGGGTCGAGGACCAGTATCAGCAAGGCGGGTTCGCTTTATCCAGCAGTTGGAGGTTAACCCCGCCACAGAAGCATGAACCGAAAGCCACATATGCAGCGAGAGTAGAACCAGATCAAAATCGGTCTTGGAAACGATCTCGTACCTGTCATGTAATAACGCTGAAGGGAGGAGTGTCCGAAAATATGGATGACCTCTCCTGGCGTTTCGAAAACGATGATGACAAAGTGATCTCAGAGTTTCCACCGGCGCCAAAAGAGCTGGAAGATGGGATACATACTACTGCAGATAACCTCAAAAAAATCGACTTGGGGACGGTAAACGACCCGATGCCTACGTTCGTCAGTGAGCTGCTATCTAAACAACAGGTGGCTACACTCAAAGACGTGCTCATGCAGTATAAAGACTGCTTCGCATGGAACTATTCCGAAATGCCGGGACTAGATCCAGAAGTAGCTTTGCACAAATTGGCGATATCTCCGAACATCAAGCCAGTCAAACAAGCGCCGAGAAGAATACGGCTCGAACTTGAAATGAGCATCAACGTCGAAGTCAAGAAGCTGATCAACTCCGGCTTCATCCAAGAAATTTAGTACCCTGACTGGATCGCCAATATCGTTCCAGTGATGAAGAAGAATGCGACAGTGCGCATCTGCATAGATTTTCGGGACCTCAACAAAGCTTGCCCGAAAGATGACTTTCCCGTACCGGTTACCGAGCTGATGATAGATAACACGTCCACTCACGAACTCTTCTCCTTCATGGACGTCTCATTGGGGTACAATCAAATAAAGATGCATCCCGAAGACCAGAAGCATACCGCTTTTTGGACTCCTCTGGGCATATTCTGCTACAAAGTAATGCCTTTCGGCCTGAAGAATGCAGGCGCTACCTATCAGAGGGCCATGACGAAGATTTTCGATGACCTCATACATGAAATCGTCGAATGCTATATTGACGACCTCGTGGTAAAAAGCAAATCACACGAGGAGCATTGGGAGCATCTGAAGGTAGTATTCCAACATCTTCGGAAATACAACCTAAAGATGAACCCTCTCAAATGCGTGTTCAGAGTTTCCTCGGGCAAATTTCTAGGGTTCATCATACGACATCGAGGCATCGAAATAGATCCATCGAAGATCAAGGCGATTATGAAAATACCTTCGCCAAGAACTCTCAAGCAACTGCGATCTCTCCAAGGAAAGCTCGCATATATCCGATGATTCATAACCAATCTCTCCGGTAAGTGCCGCCCCTACAGTCATCTAATGAAGAAGGGGACTCCTTTCGTCTGGAATCGCAAATGTCAAAGCGCACTGGACGAAATAAAGCAATACTTGCAGAATCCGCCAGTACTGACCGCTCCTGTCAAGGGAAAGCCCATCATCCTGTACACAACGGCCCTTGAAGGTTATTTAGACGCGTTATGGGCATAAGAGAACGACCAAGGGAAGGAAAGAGCCCTCTACTATTTGAGTCGAGTTCTCCTGGGGGCAGAAAACAACTACTCCCCCATTGAAAAACACTGCCTGGCGTTAATCTTGGCAATAACGAAGCTCCGGCATTATGCTTTGGCGCATGAGGTCCACCTAATATCAAAAGTGGATCCTCTCAAATATTTGATGTCAAGAGCCATACTAACAGGACGGCTTGCTAAATGGGCCCTCCTCTTGATAGAGTTCTCGATAACATACCGACCTCTTAAGGCAGTGAAGGGCCAGGCCATTGCCGACTTCCTCGCTGAGCATCCAATACCTGCTGATTCACCCCTAAATTGCGAATTGCCAGACGAGCACGCGTTTGACACGATCAACGAGGAGAGAGGAGAAAGTGACACCTGATGGGAACTCTACTTTGATGGGGCATCTTCCATGAAGAAGCGAAAGCACGGCTCCCCTATAATCAAATCTGGGGTAGGCCTTATCTTCGTGACTCCGCAAGGAGGGATAATGCGCTTTGCCTTCTCCTTAACAGAGGCGGGGACGAATAATGAGGCCGAATATGAACCTTTGATAGCAGGTCTTGAGATCGCTGTAGACATGGGAATCGAAAACCTCCTTATATACGGAGACTCCCAGTTGATCGTTAGTCAAGTAAACGGCGACTATCAAACATGCAAACCAGAGTTGGTAAAGTACGGCGAGAGAGTGCAGCAACTGCTGACGCAAATTCCCTCCTACACCCTGGAAAGTATACCGCGTACAGAAAATAGCAAAGCTGACGAATTAGCCAAACTCACTAAAGAACTGGCTGACGAAAACCTCAATAATGTAAGAATCGTTGTGCAAAACCGTCGGGTTCTTGCACCGGCAGAAATATCTCTGGAGTCGTCCGAAGAAAAGGGAGCGACCGAGCAAACGGCCCTACAAATAAAAGACCAGGAAAAGGCTAAGGATTGGAGAGAAGTCTTTATAGACTACTTCAAATCCCGTCGAACACCTGAAGATGCGTCCTCAAGACATCAGCTAATTAAACGAGCTCTGTCTTTCGCCTTCGTCAATGATACTCTGTACAAGAGATCGTTCGACTCCCTGTGGCTAAGATGCCTGGGACCAGAAGAAGCGAGGAAAGTCGTCCAAGAAACTCACGACGGACTCTGCAGGTCTCATCAAGCCGAGCCAAAGATGAAGCTGAAGATCAAAAGGATGGGCTACTATTGGCCCACAATAATCCAAGACTGCCTCGAATACGCGAAGCAGTGCCACTCGTTCCAGATTAACGGGAACTTTATCCACCAACATCTAAATCCCGTTACATCCAACAGTGGCTAGTTGGCCGTTCGAAATGTGGGGAACTGACATAATCAGGTCCATTGAACCAGCATTGTCCAGAGGCCATCGGTTCATACTGGCAGCAACTGATTACTTCTCTAAGTGGGCAGAAGCGGTACCACTAAGAGAAGTGAAGACGGAGAATATCCTCCATTTCTTCAAGACACGTGTCATTTATCAGTTCGGCACTCCGCGACGGATTATCTCCGATAACGGGCCGGCCTACAGAAGTCACAATCAGCCGCTTCGCACAGTAGCATAATATAGACTGGAGATACTCTTCGGTCTATAATCCTCGAGCTAATGCTCTAGCCAAGGCTTTCAACAAGACCTTGACGAAGATCATAAAGAAGACGGTGTCTCGAAATAGGAAGGACTGGCACTAGAGACTGCATGAAGCTCTCTGGGCATATCAAACTACGTTCAAAACGGCCACAAACACAACGCCGTATGCATTGGTATTCGGTACTGAAGCAGTACTCCCCTTGGAGATAGAGCTACCATCCTTACGAGTGGCGGTTCATTATGAACCGATGGACGAAAACAATGTTCGTCTTCTGCTTGAGGAGCTCGACGCTCTTGACGAAACCCGGCTCATGGCGCAGCAAAACTTGGAAGCTTACAAAGCAAAAATGACGCGCTCATACGAAAGATTGAGTAGGCCGAGAACATTCCGCCAAGGCGAACTCGTGCTAGTGGTCAAGAGACCTATGATCCCCAATCGTGCCAAACGGGGGAAATTCGAGCCGAACTATGAAGGCCCGTACATCATAGACAAAGTCTACCGGGGTGGGGCTTACTTGCTCATGGATATGCATGGCGAAAGACCCTTCAGGCCAATAAACGACCGTTTCTTGAAGAAATACTATGCCTGACCGAGACGTCTATAAACTACTACGGACCGCAGCATCCCAAGGCTGATGCAAAAAAAGGTATGTCCATAAGCGAGATGGCACAGATGAAAACCCGAAAGGGCTCCATAAGTAAAAACAGCAGGACTACCGGTGAGTTTGTGAAAACCCGAAAGGGCGCAATCTCGTTAAAAGACACTTGCAAGGTCCTCTCGACCCTGTAAGGAGAAAATACCTGCGTGATATCCTTACGACTCACAAGGGAGCAACACACTTAGGGATCCCCAAGATTCCTAAGGAGAAAACACACTTACGAGATCCTCACGACCCGTAAGGAGAATTCCCCTTTGAGACCCTCATGGCTCATAGGATTCAAAAGCCTTAAGCTACAGGGATCTGAACCTGTTCTTAAGCCGTCATACACCCGATTTTGCACTACAAGCGTTTCAATATTGACCCTTGTATACAATCCACAGGCACGAATAAACATTTCCCTAACAAAGTCCCACCAGCGACTAGGGATATGTTCACACGGTGAACGACCCTTGTAAGTCCTCTCGACTTATAAGGAGAAAACACTCTTGTAAGATCCTTACGACTTATAAGAGAACATACACTTAATAATCCTCACGATTTTTAAGGAGAAAACGCACTTACGAGATCCTCACGACTCGTAGAGAGAAACACCTTTATGAGACTCTTACGGCTCATGAAGTTAAAAGCCTTAGTCGATAGGATCCTAACCCTGATTGCTAAGCCACTTTTGTTTGAACCGACAAAGGCAAATGATGATTCGCTCCTGACAATATCTCAATTGTAGCGAAGCTGATGCCTAAATCGGTATCAGATCACAAGTCTCATACTCGCGGCAAAAGTCAGCGAGTCATAAATGCATATGAAATAGCCGAAATGATGGGGCAAGTTGCAACAAAATCAGCAAGTAAAATATATGCATACAAAATAGCCAAAATGATTAGGCACCGCGAAAAATATCCGAAATGATTGGGCAATCGCGACTTTCGCGATACAAAAAGCTAAAATGATAAAGCATCGCGGAAAGAAAATAAAAAAAATATACATATAAAATAAAACTTTTGCCCTACAGATGAGATCACATCGATCCCTGTATACAATCCAGGGCCATAAACAAAGAAGGAACCATATCATCCCACCAGGCTCTGTCAGAAAGAGAGCTAAGTCTCGATGGCAACATCTGCAACCTAGAGAACAACAATGGCGTTCCTCCTTATTCCAGCAGGATTCGGACGCGACATCACCAATCAGAGCCACGGCAAAGTCCCTAGTTCCAAATCTCGATGGCCACATCTACAGCCTGGAGACCCACAACAGCATTCCTCCTCATTCCAGCAGGATTCAGACGCGACAATCAACCTCGAAGACATGGCAAAGTCTCTAGTTCCAAACCTCGATGGTTCACAGACAACCTAGAAACCACCTCAACATTCGTCTCATTACAGCAGACGCAACGTCATCTAATGACCCCGTCTCGGAAATACGTCAGCCAATAACCCAGTCCCGGAAACACGTCAGCCAATGACCCCGTCGCAAAAACACGTCAGCAAATGACCCCATCTCGGAAATACGTCATCAAATGACCCCGTCTCGGAAATACGTCAGCCAATGACCCCGTCGCGGAAATACGTCAGCCAATGATCCCGTCGCGGAAATACGTCAGCAAATGACCCCGTCTCGGAAATACGTCATCAAATGACCCCGTCGCGAAAATACGTCAGCCAATGACCCCGTCGCGGAAATACGTCAGCAAATGACGCCGTCTCGGAAATACGTCATCAAATGACCCCATCGCGGAAATACGTCAGCCAATGACCCCGTCGCAGAAACACGTCAGCCAATGACCCCGTCGCGGAAACACGTCAGCAAATGACCCCGTCGCGGAAACACGTCAGCAAATGACCCCGTCGCGGAAACACGTTAGCCAATGACCCCGTCGCGGAAATACGTCAGCCAATGACCCCGTCGCGGAAACACGTCAGCCAATGACCCCGTCGCGGAAACACATCATCCAATGGCCCCGTCACGGAAACACGTCATCCAATGGCCCCGTCACGGAAACACGTCATCCAATGACCCCATCGCGGAAATACGTTATCAAATGATCCCATCACGGAAATACGTCAGCAAATGACCCCGTCGCGGAAATACGTCAGCCATTGACCCGGTCGCGGAAATACGTCAGCAAATGACCCCATCGCAGAAATACGTCATCCAATGACCCCGTCTCGGAAATACGTCAGTAAATGACCCCGTCGCGGAAATACGTCAGCAAATGACCCCGTCTCGGAAATACGTCAGCCAATGACCTCGTTGCAGAAATACGTCATCCAATGACCCCGTCACGGAAATACGTCATTAACTGACACCGTATGGCTAAAGTCAATACTAACCCCATACGGCTAAAGTCAATCTTGATCCCGTAGAATACTGCCAAAGTCAATCCTGACCCCGTGGAATACGGCCAAAGTCAACCCTCGACCTCCGAATCAAAGCAATGCTTTGATTCGGGAGCAGGTCAACTCATCGATCACTTACGAGTCCTCTCGACTTGTAAGGAAGAAAATTCTCTTGGAAGATCCTTACGACTCTCAAGAGAAAAACACACTTAGGAATTCTCACGATTCCTAAGGAGAAAATACACCTACGAGATCCCCTCGACTCATAGGGAGAAAAATCTTTATGAGACCCTCACGGCTTATAAAGTTGGAAAGCCTTAGGAAGCATATCTGAACCTCTCCTAAATCATCGCTGTCCTATAAGGAGATCAAAATAGATTATCTACAAAACGCATTTGCTGAAAAGGGACACACCACCATGAAACAAAATATGTCTTTTATTCATGAGTCAAAATGAATACAAAGTACAATCTATAAAAGAATCAAAAAATACTCTCATTCAGGAGTAAGTACAAAAGGAAACATATACATTTTTTAAGCCGGCGGACGATTTAATAGATTCGTCGGTTCATCTTTCTTCCGCTGGGTCTCAGCTTCATGATTCGTTATTGCTAAGAGACGGACCTCCTCTTGAGACTGTTGGGCCTGGTACGAGGCGAGCCGACTTTCAAGCTCCTTTTCGGTAACTTTGTGAGCTTCAACCATCTCGTGAGTAAAAATGATGGCTTTATCAATAGCTACCACCTCCCTGATAGCTTCTTGAAGCACCCGCCAAAGTTCATACGCACGAGTGGTCTTGGCCGTGAGTTCAGCTTGAAGTTTCCTCAGCGCATTGGAAGCTAGCTCCCTCTCCAAAAACTTTCGGTTGAGCCTCTGCTCACATGACTGCAGATTTGCGGCGCACCGTTCAATCAGCCCCCGCAAGATCGCCTTTGCAGCCACGACCTCTGAAGGAAGGCGCGTGCACTCAAGACTATGTAAGCAAGCCTCCACCTGGCAACAAAACTCGACCCAAACATGTACCAATGTTTCATCAGGGTAAGCAGCAAGAAAGGGGAGAGAAATGTTAGCTTCAGCAGCAAATTCTTCGGCCGTGATCGAGCTACCAGCACGAAGATCTTCGATGAGAGCCGACAAAGAGTGAAGCCTTTGCTTCGCCATCCGTTCAGATGCGCGTAGGGCATAAGGTCCAGGTAGCATAAGGATGCGAGATTCCAGCGGGATAAGAACGGGCAAAGCTATCAAGATTCATAAATAATCAGCGAGATTTACAAATAAAGAGCAGATGGAACAACGCTAAAACTTTACTTACCCACAGTCATGCAAGAAGGGTTTAAAAGATCTCCAGGCCCGTCAAGGATCTCAACTTCGTCGTCAGCTTCCAGAACTAAAGAAGACATTAGCATCGTTATACGAAATAATAATAATGCCATTAGGAGGGGAAAATAACGCTAACCTTGCCCGGAAGAGAGGACGATGCATTGCGGGGATATTGCCTGCGGAGCGGCTATCTCGAGCAAACACTGGAAAGACTTTCTAGGGGATAGATCCGCGATAGACGCCGCCAATCCACATAATTCTGAAAAGACGGAAGGATTCAGATAATTAAGAGATCTTTAAAACAAAAGATAGAAGAATACCTTCGATACTCCTCCCACTTTGAACAGGAGAGATAGCAGCTTCAGCAGCCTCCTCCATATCCTCAAGCATATCATCTGGTGTGACGGCTATCAGTCGAGGGGCAGCGGCCACCACTTCAGAGACGGCAATCTCAGTTTCCTGTTCCACCATCTCCAGGCCATCACCAGAAAGGTCCATTAAATCCACGGCCGGAAGGGACACCTCTTCAGGGTGAACGGGCACAAGGGGAATAGAAGCTGCCAATGGAAGCTCTGCAGCAGGAATATCAACTGTAGCGACCCCCTCCACACTTACTGGTGTCTCATCAGGGATATTTACAGAGTCCACGGTCAAGACGCTACTCGAGCTCAGATTCTCTGCCATGGCCGAAGTCCCTGCAAAGTTTTACGAAGATAAGAAGACATAGAAAACAAAACAAATTACTTGCCAAAGGAAAAATACAAAAAACGTGCATACTGATACGCCTAGATGCCTCGAGTATAGATTTTTCAAGCCGACATTCTTTCCTAAGAAGGTATGCTCGCTGGGGTTCTAGGGTAGATTCATGGCCGCCGATCCACAATGACAACTCATCTTCAGAAGCGACTGAGATAGGCTTTTTGAGGGCTATCTCACCCCCTTGCTCCAGAGGACCTATAAATACTCGCCGTATAGATGGAGGATCTTCGTAGAATATTACGGCATGATAGGAACTCTTCGAAACGCGTACGTTCTCGGTCTCATCCTGAGAACGCTTTATAGTCTCAGCCAATTGTGCGGCTTCCTCGATAGATGAACCGGGAAAAAGAAGACCATCATCCAGCTCTTGCATAGTTATTGGTTCGTCTTGAACGATAGGCTCTGATTCTATTAAAAAGTCAAGTAGACCAGTTACTGTCTTCTTCCTCCACTTCGACCCGGAACTAGCGCTGGAAGATGATCGCTTCCTTCCCTTCGGCGCTTTGGTGCGACGTTGCCCAACCTCGCCTCCATTATTCTCTTTTGGCAGTGCTACCGATGATGATACTGCCATCGATGACGCCGCAACTGATGGAACTGCTACTGATGCCTCATCAGAAGCCCTTGTCTGAGCTCTAGTACGCATCGGCATACCAACTGTGGGTGGAGTCAGGCCCGCATCCACCGCCTCAGGAATAAGTAAGGCACCAGTACCCCTCAAGAGAGGGCGAACCATTGTCCGCGGTCGCGGCGGGACTCCCATAGCCTGAAGTGGGGCGGGAGCTCTATGTCCAAAAAGTATCCACCTCTCCTCAGTAATGATAGGACCAACTCAGTGGCGGTACCAACCCGTAAAAGCCCCTACACACCTTGGAATGTAGTCGGCCTCAGGGATCATGAAGCAAGAACCGGTGTTCAGCCGTATGAAGTGATGAGTGGCGTCACGAACAACTTCCAAAGACGGGCTGGGCTCCACTATGAATGCCTCGAAGGGAACACCCTGGTTATAACCCAATTTCCGGGCAAAGCGGTGTGGATTATACAGCATAAAAAAACCGCATCGTTTCGACGGAACACCAAATAACCCGGTCTGATCGAATACAAGTGCATGGCTTCCCTAGGCTTCAAGGATGGTGCTCCCTCTTTCGATAAATCAAATAGCTGCTGAATAGGTCCCGAAGGAGCAGAGAGGACTCGATCATTGAATACCATCCCGCCTTCATTGGCATAAGGATTAAGCAGCACACGAAGATCCCCTAACTGAGTCGGATCAGGAGCAGAAGCGTCCATCAATCTCATGAGCCGCGGGAAGGTATAAGCATCATAAAAACCCGGTCTCTGGTGCGCAGCGAATGCCCCTAACACGTGCATCTCAATCCACGACGTAAAATAATGAAGAGAGGAACTCACCACATCCACACCCGGGGTCGAGGTATTGGCCGCAGTACTCAGCCTATGGTACAAATGCAATAACCCTGCAATGCCCACGGCTAGTCGTGTCCCTTCGGCAATGCGATGAGCAGGATAAATGACCAAGGCTCTCATAAAGTGATGATGCGTTGGAACGACAAACCAACTGAGCCAAAGGCTGATAAAACCGACGAAGAAAGTTTCTTCATCCATACCGGAAGCCACAATCGACTCAAAAGGTACGGCCGACAAGATTGGGATGTAAAACTGTGGCAAATCTTCTTCTTTGGCCGGTAGCTTATTTAGCCCCAACCCGAAGGGGTCGTTAATATTCGCGAACTTAGGAGCCTTCTTTGATAGGACGTCTCCACGAAGGAAGCAGGCGATAAAAATCTTAAAAGTGACGCCCTGTTCCTCTGACTCTGCGAACAGCTTCTCGAAAATACCCAGAGTCTTGATTAGACTTGGATACTTATGACGGACGGCATTTTCGGTCGACAAGCCGTCAAGCGTAGCATGCACAGTTGTGAATGCATACTCGTCAGGAGGCAACAATTCTTTATAGGGCGCTCCCCTGATCGACAATCCGGAGATCTCGCGAAACCCTTTCAAAGAAATCGAAACTTCGCGATCCCCTAACAAGAAAGTGCTGGTGGGAAGATTCCATTGATTTAGGAAAGCTTTAACCCTCCAAACATGGGGAGATTGATAATGAAAGAGAGACATGTACACCGCCTGATAAAGCCTGATCTTTTGCAGTCGCGCACGATGAGCAGACAAGATATAAGGAGCCCAGAGAATATAGCCCGTTGGATGGCGAGGGGTAAGCCCTATTTTATAGACTTGTCCCCAGGGCTGGGCTTCACCTTGGCAAATACGACGCCCCAAGATATCTATAGCTGGCAAGGGATGGTTTGGTATCCCAGTTGTCGACGGCTCAAGCCGGCCCGTAGGAGTCCAATCCAGCAGCTCCACGGCAAAGGCAGTCTGCGGACGCTCCATATGCAAGAATGGGTGGAGAGGCTCTTGGCACCTCGCAAAGAAACCTGCGGCGGCCCCGAATGATATGCCTGTACCAGGTTCCCCACAAAAGCAGGTTGGTGCAATCTGGTTCATGAGTCCTAATCATTGCCATCGCTTCTTCGTCAGACGGTGATTGAGGAAAAGCAGCCTCCGAGCGGGTAAAAGGGAAGTATGAAAGAAAAGCCATTGTTCCTGAAATAAAGAAAGGGAAAACTGTTAATGAAACCCACATATGTGTGTGTGTGTGTGTGTAAAGACAGTGGAAGAAAACAACAAGTAGCTTATTTCATGGGACCATTGGTTGCAAAACACATGGGGCCCACAAAATCAATATGGTGGCTCACTAATGATAAGGCAGGGTAATCATTATGAGAACAAAAGGAAGATTCTCAATAAATGAATAAGTAGATTTCAAACATCTCTGCACATTCCCCAAGGAAAAGCACATCATGAACTCTGTGCAAATCAAGAAAAATCTCTCCTAAAATTTTGTTGTCAAGAATAACTGAGGATAGAAATCCCAAGAGGTCTTCTTGTTAGAACTAAGTTCTCTGGGGAAATTAAATTCCTTTTGAACAGAGGAATTAAATTCCAAGAAAATTTTCAGAGCTAAACTCTTTGGAATGGAATTAAATTCCAGAAGTAAACAAGTACCATCATCAATCCCCTGAGATCAGAAAAACGCCTAATATTGGGGGTTTACTACATAAAGATCGTGCATTCTTAGTGCTTTGAAAGAAGGGTTCTTATTAAACGGAAAAACCTTTAGTGTGGATTTAAAATCTAAAGAGAATTTTATAAAAGGAGAAGAAAAGTTCCTCGGCCATTCAAGATCCTTACCTGAAAAAGAATTCTTTTTGTTGACAGAGTTAAACTCGGAATTTTGTTTCGTTAAATAGAGAACTGAGCTCTGAGAAAGAGAATTAAATTCTCAAGGCAAGAAATTGAAAAAGGAAGAAGATGAAAGAATGGAGGCGTTGCTAATGAGACCGCTGCATTTATAGGACATGATAGGAAATGGTTCATCTTTCCCGTTCCCTAGGTAAATCCAACGGCCACAAAGGTTACAGCGTTGCACTCACGTGCAAACACGTAAGAACAACGCTGTGGGGGCATTTGTTCCCTCATGCGAATTGAATAAAATATAAATAAAGCAGCAAGGAAAGCCACCAAATAGGGCATTATGTGCTTACACATGACACGGCCTCACGTGCAAACACGTGACTTTTTATGGGCAGATTCTATCTACGCCTAAATGCCTAATTGATAAAGTCGCGTGCCCACATGTGATGGGCTCTTGAACCCACTGAATTAATAGAATTAAATTCTAATTAAAAGGAATTAAAAGCAGTTGTTCCATCATGGGAACTGAATAAAATATAAATAAAGCAGCAAGAAAAACCCCCAAAGGGGGCATCACGTGCCCACACATGACCGGGTCTCACGTGCAGACACGTGACCTTTTACAGGAAAAGCCTATATGCGCTGAATAAAATAAACAATTGGAAATGCTTAATCAGTGGGGTCACATGCCAACACGTGATGGGTTACTAAGAGCTCTGAACTAATAGAATTAAATTCTAATTAAATGCTTTATCAGTAGGGTCACGTGCCAACACGTGATGGGTTCCTGAGCCCTCTGAACTAATAGAATTAAATTCTAATTAAATACTTTATCAGTGGAGTCATGTGCCAACACGTGATGGGTTCCTGAGAGCTCTGAACTAATAGAATTAAATTCTAATTAAATGCTTTATCAGTGGGGTCACGTGCCAACACGTGATGGGTTCCTAAGCCCTCTGAACTAATAGAAATAAATTCTAATTAAATGCTTTATCAGTGGGGTCACGTGCCAACACGTGATGGGTTCCTGAGAGCTCTGAACTAATAGAATTAAATTCTAATTAAATGCTTAGTTGGTAAGGTCACGTGCCAACACGTGATAGACTCTTAAACTCTCCGAACTAATAGAATTAAATTCTAATTAAAAGAAATCAAAAACCCTAATTGGAAAAATATTTTCCTAGATCTTTCCAAACGAAAAATATTGCACTCTGTAAAAGGAAGCACCGTTGGATTAAAAATCCAATGGTGATTAAAAATCACCAATTTATCGAAAGATTCTATATAAGGAAATATTTTCCTAAAATTTGCCAGGAACAACAAATAAAATATTTTTTGGATTAAAAATCCAATGGTGAATAAAATTCACCGAGTGATCTAAAAGATCATGTTGGTTATAAAATCAATCAAAATCTTTCAATGAAAGATTGACTATACAAACTGATTCTTTTCTTTCTCATATAAATAGGAGCCAAGAAGAGAAGAGGAAAAAGAGAGAGAGAAGACAAAAGAGGAAAAAAAGAGAGAGAAGGCAAAAAAAGAAAAGAAGAGAATTTAATTCTCCAGAAAGAAAATAAGATCTCTTTAGAGAAATAAACTCTAGGTAGAGAGAAGGAAGGAGATCATTCCATAAAAAAAGAGAATTTAATTCTCAAAACCAAGAGTTTAACTCTTCTAAATAAGAACTCAGTTCTTCCTTTGGTTGAAGATCTGCAAAAGCAGATCTCCCCATAAGTTGAGAATTTAATTTCCATCAGAGAGATTCTGCCATGCAGATCTAAAACCTAAGGGAAGACCTAAGTTCAGAGAATTCTATTCTCCCACAAAACATATAGGAATTTAATTCCTCCAACAAGGATAGGGTTTAACCCCTAATATAAGAACTTAGTTCTTCATAAAATTAAAAAGTTAATTCTCGTTGGGGAGATTCTGCCATGCAAATTTCCGAGGAATTAAATTCCCCTAAAAAAAGAAGAAGAGAAGAGAAGTTAGTAAGGGACTTGAAACTCAGAATTACATGCATATTGATGATCACGTGATAACACTTGACCCCCTTTCTTTGAACCAGAAAAAGAGATTTCCCAAAGTGTTTAACACTTATTTAAAAGGGCAAACAATAAAGACAGTTTCTCCTTTAGGGTGTATCACGTGTTCCCACATGACCCTTAAAAAGCTCCTCAAAACAAAAGGGGGTAAGGCCAAGACAGTTCTCTTTTAGGTGTATCACGTGCTCCCACGTGACCCCTGACAAGTACTTTTAATGTCCAACGCATGGATACCCATCACGTGCCCACACGTGATGGTCATCAAGGTCATGTGTTTAACACTTATATGCATATTCTGAGAGTAAAATAAAGGAAGCAAGGCCCAATCTTCAGGCCCCTCACGTGACCCCATGTGAGCGCTTCAGTTTTAGTGTTTAACACTTCTTTAAGCGCCTCACGTGGGAGTACGTGAACGTCGGATGTACTTTAGTGTTTAACACTATATTCGAGCCAATCTTAGTCCAAATTAGCTAAGTCTTCCAGAGGCAAGAACCCTTGAAACTGAACCCCAATTATACTTTTGTCTTCCAAAATTGATCATTCCACATGACATTCAAAGCAATTCCCAGAGCCTTCCAACCAATATTTCAAGGGTACATCTCTTCATACCTCTGATATATGTCGTTGTAATCCTTCAACGTCTTCAGAGAGGTGGAGGGTCCCAATAACCAATAACTTTTGGTGCATCCCCGAACGGTTAAACCAAAACCAGACTACGATATCTTTAAACCAGACTACAATGTCTTTAAACCGGACTATGAGGTCCTTAAGCTCATGGACTATGATGTCCTTAAATTTTATGGACTGTGAGGTCCTTAAACTCATAGACTATGATGTCTTTAAACTTTACAGACTATGACGTCTTTAAACTGGACCGCAAAGTCCCTTAACTAAAACAATCGAGCCCAAATACTCTTTTGTTAGATCTAAATGATCCTGTTAAATTGATCTTAGTCTAAAATTAGACTAAAGTATCCTTAACAAACGGTTAAGTTGATCTTAGTCTAAAATTAGACTAACGTATCCTTAACAAATGCTTAAGTTGATCTTAGTCTAAAATTAGACTAACGTATCATTAACAAACGTTTAAGTTGATCTTAGTCTCAAATGAGATTAACGATCCTTAAACCCAACCCAAACCCAAATCTAAGAAAATATGAATTTGGACTAATCCACGCCCTACGGGCGACAACACAAATTAGTCTCCGTATACAATCCACGGGCAACCAAAAACAAAAAAAACACATATGACACGAAGTGACCATTTGGAAAAGGAGAAAGTTGTTACCGCGATGCGGTAGCGTAATTAACTACAGGGGCTTGCGCCTATAGGGAAGAGCGTCCCCACAATCAAAAAACCCCTCGAATGAGGGGGAATCTGACGAACTCTACCGCAACGGCCGCATCTGTCTAAACCTCCGATACACGGTGCCATAAATCAACTTGGCATTTTCGGAGAGGTGGACGGATAAAACCAAATAGCATCTGCCCCCAAATTCAGGAAAGACGTCCCAACGTCCCGATCGCGTCTTTCGGCGGAGAACATTTGGCTTTTAGACAAGAGCATTTCAAGGTATTCTCCACTATCCCGAGTTTCAAGAAGTGTGTAAGTACGTATAGTAGGGTATCAACGTTCAAATGTTTGGCTTCAAGAATAGAAACTATTTTTCAGACTTATTTTTATTTTCAAATTAGTGACATCCTTCATCTTATTAACCCTTGGGACAACGGCTCATAACTATTTATTACTAGTTTCGTTTAAGAAAACATCTAACTTTCTTGGTTTTCTTAAACTTTTCCAATCTTTTAAATGTAATTTTTCACTTTCTAATCTTTTATTATAAAAGAAAATTTTTAAAAAATTTTGTGCTTATGCAAAGTGTAATGCAAGGTAATGCGTAAATAAGCACAAACTTGAAAATTTTTGTGCTTATGCAAAATGTAATGCAAGGTAATGCGTAAATAAGCACAAACCTCCCTAAACCTGTTTACAGCAGTGTCCCCACTGTTGTCATCTTTTAAATCTCAAAAACCTGTAGACTTGGGAGGAAAATTTATTAACGGGGACAAGAATAAATGAAAGTGAAAATCTCCCTCAAACTTACCTTTAATCATATGGATATTCAATTAAGTCCTTTTTAAACTCACCTCCATTCTTATGATGAGACAATATTATCGAGACATGGAGGTGAGGCGGAAGAAATTTAGTTAGAATAAAGCGGCTCCTGTAAAAACATGAGCTCCTCCATGGGGTCAGTGGAAAAATACGGTTTTAATCTATACCCATTCAATTTAAAAATACAACCATTTTTAATATTTTCAACTTCAACTGTCCCGTGCGGATATACATACCGTCCTTTCTAACGAGATCTTAGCTTACCCGCATGAAGATGGAGACGGGAATCGTAAAGAAGGACTTGTTGTCCTGGGGTAAAAGTTTTTCTCAAAATATTTTTGTCGTGAAATAGCTTAGTCCGGTTCTTTACTATCACCGCATTATCGTAAGCTTCATCGCGGAGTTCACTTAGCTCATTTAATTGCAGCTTCCGAAAGTTGCAGGCTTGATTTAAATTGAAGTTGAGTTCTTTAATAGCCCACATTGCTTTATGTTCGATCTCGATAGGAAGATGACAAGCCTTTCCAAACACTAGGCGGTAAGAAGGCATACCAAGATCAATTTTATAAGCGGTACGGAATGCCCAAAGAGCATCCGTCAATTTGGTTGACCAATTTTTACGATTTTTAGAAGCCGTCTTCTCCAAAATTTGTTTGATTTGCCTATTGGAAATCTCAGCTTGCCCGCTCGTTTAGGGATGATATGGTGTAGAAAGTTTATGGTTGATTGAATATTTCTGCATCAAAGTCTTGAAAGACCGATTACAGAAATGCGTCCCATTATCGCTAATTATAGCGCGAGGGTGTCCAGATCGCGAAAAGATATTCTTTTTAAGGAACTTAACCACAACCTTGTTGTCATTAGTGCAACATGGTATTGCTTCCACCCATTTTGAGACGTAATCAACCGCTAACAAGATATACAAATTCCCAAAAGAGTTAGGAAAAGGACCCATAAAATCAATACCCCAAACATCAAAAAATTCCACAACCAAGGTAGGCTGGAGTGGCATCTCATTTCTCCGAGAAATCCGACCCATGTATTGACACCGTGGACAAGTTTTGCAATGTTCAAATGCATCTTTGAATAATGTTGGCCAGTAAAAACCACATTACAAAATTTTCTCCGTCGTCTTACGTGGACCGAAGTGACCACCACATGCCTGATCATGACAGAAAGACAAAACACTCTTGAATTCATCATTAGAGACACATCTGCGAATGATTTGGTCAGGACAATACTTAAACAAATAAGGTTCATCCCAGTAAAAATACTTTACTCGGGATAAAAATCGATGATTGTCTTGTTTAGACCATTCGCAAGGAATAAGTCCCGTTGCTAGATAATTCACAATATCCACGAACCAAGGTTCACAGGATACGTTCAAGAGCTGTTCGTCAGGAAAAGAGTCGTTCATTGGTAAGGTCACAGTAGGTGAAGAAGAGATGCGTGAAAGATGGTCGGCTACTACGTTTTCACATCCTTTCTTATCTCGTATGACAAGATCAAATTCTTGTAATAATAGAATCCAACGTATTAACCTAGCCTTAGCATCTTTCTTAGACAAAAGATGTTTTAGGGCGGAGTGATCAATGTAAACGACAATCGGTGAGCCAATCAAGTAAGGCTTGAATTTTTCTAATGCAAATACAACTACCAAGAGTTCTTTCTCGATAGTTGTATGATTAATTTGGGCATCATTTAAGGTCTTACTTGAATAATAAATTGCATGTGGCATTTTATCAATGTGATGTCCTAAGACTGCACCAACAGCAAAATCTGATGCATCACACATTAGCTCAAACGGGTGGTTCCAATCAGGAGATAATAGAACATGGGCTGTAGTAAGAGATCTCTTAAGTGATTCAAAAGCAGCCTAACAGTCCGAGTCAAAGTGAAATGTTGTATCTTTGGCCAAGAGAAGAGTTAAGGGTCTAGCAATTTTGCTAAAATCCTTAATGAATCTCCTATAAAATCCTGCACGACCAAAGAAAGATCGTATATTTTTGACGCATTTGCGATGAGGAAAGTTATGAATGACATCTATTTTAGCTTTGTCTACCTCAATGCCTTTTCATGAAATGACATGTCCAAGCACAATACCTTCTTGGACCATGAAATGGCATTTTTCCCAATTCAACGTTAAGTTCTTATCCTTACAGTGGGTAAGAACAGCATCAAGATGATATAGGCAATTCTCAAATGAGTCCCCGAATATAGAGAAATCGTTCATGAAAATCTCCAGAAAATTCTTGACCATGTCTGAGAATATCCCCATCATACACCGCTGAAATGTAGCTGGAGTATTGCATAACCCAAAGGGCATGCGTCTATAAGCAAAGGTACCGAAAGGACAAGTAAATGTTGTTTTATCTTGATTCTTTTCAGCGATAAGGACCTGGTTATAGCCAGAGTATCCGTCCATGAAACAATAATATTCATGTCCAGCTAATCGTTCCAATATCTGGTCAATGAAAGGTAGAGGGAAGTGGTCTTTTCTCGTTGCGGCATTGAGTTTTCTATAATCAATACATACACGCTACCCAGTTTGGGTGCATATTTGGATCAACTCATTAGCCTCATTAGTTATGACCGTGATGCTAGACTTCTTAGGGACTACATGAATAGGACTTACCCATTGGCTATCAGAGATTGGGTAAATTATACCACTGTCAAGGCACTTGACAATTTCTTTCTTTACCGCATCCTTCACGACGGGATTCAACCGTCTTTGTAGGTCTCGGGTTGGTTTGGCTTCATCCATCAAATGTATATGATGTTCTACAATCAATGGACTAATCCCTTTGATGTCTGCCATTTTCCAACCAAATGCCTGCCGATTAGATCTCAAGATCATCAAAAGAGCGTTCTCTTGCTCTAAAGCTAGAGAAGCGGATATGATCAAGGGCAAACACTCATTCTCACCTAAATATGCATATTTAAGATGAGAAGGTAATAGTTTGAGATCTAATGTCGGCGGAGAGACAATAGAAGGTGGGGTAAGGGAATGATATTCAGATTCTCGAAGAAGTTCATAGCCTGCAAAGGATATTGACTCGGAAAGTGCTACTGACTCGTGTGATGAGTCAAAAGGTTCAAACTCAGGGGTGGACTCGTCAAAAGTGTCCTCACTATAATACTGTGCAAGATCAAATAATGATGTGCTAATGTCGTCGAAATCATCAAAGCAAAGTTCATCAACTTTGCAGCTTTCGAGAGCTATCTCGTGGACAGAACAGACATCAAGAATATGAGCAGAAGGTTCAGATGGTTGACTTCCTAGCTTGTAAATGTTAAACTCAATTGTCATTTTCCCGAAGGTTAGGTTCATAGAACCGTTACGACAATTAATGACAACATTGGAAGTGGCTAACAAGGGTCGACCGAGAATCACCGGAATTTGGTTTCATGGGTTCTCTACAGGTGATGTATTTAAAACAATAAAGTCCTTAGGGAATATAAATTCCCCAACTTTTATCAACACATCCTCAAGTTCACCCTTAGGTTTGGTGATAGATCGATTTGCCATCTGGAGAGTGCAGTAGGCAGGTTTCAACTCTCCAATACCTAACTGCTCGTAGACAGAGTAAGGAAGTAGGTTAACACTAACGCCAAGGTCGAGTAGAGCACAGTTAATATTTTTATCCCCAATAGAAATAGAGATTGTAGGACAGCCAGGGTCCTTACGTTTTTTTGGTAACTGATGGGTAAAACCTATGCTAACATTACTCGTCATGAACACTTTTTTCGGCACTTGAGTTTTTCTCTTCCTAATGCACAAGTCCTTAAGTATTTTCGCATAAACTGGAACTTGTTAGATAGCATCTGGAAGAGGGATATTTATGTTAACCTATTTAAAAATTTCCATAATCTTCTCCATTTGTGCGTTAGGTTTGTTGGCTCTTAACCTATTTGGATAAGGAGCTTTATCAAAAATAGTTGGGTTCAACATTTGTGGAGAAGTTCGTGTGGTTTGTGTGGGTAGAACGGATCCCAAAAGTGGAGTGGGGATCGTTTCAGATTGTGTCAATGGGGTGGACGAAGGGTTCGAGCCTAGGGAAAAACGTAGAATAGGCTCGCAAGAAGGTGGAGTAGACGAAATAGGGTAAGAATTGGAAGTGGAAGACGGGGTATCATAGATTGATTCCTCATTATCAATCTCTTCACCGACATGGTTGTTTAGCACTCTTCCAGATCTCAATATGGTAATAGCACTCACATTATGATGCGAGTAGCCAGGATTTGGTAGGAGTTGAACTAGAAGTTTCCTTTCTCTCTAGCACTCATCGCGGCATTTAATTATGCAATTTGTTCTTCTATTGATTTTATACTCTCACCGTGGGAGGCGTAGTCCTTCTTTATGGTATCGATAGAAGACCTTATATCAGCCGACATTTGCATGGAATGTTTCATAAACAAATCCAAGGTTCGTTTGAGTGAAGAGGAGTTTTGGGTACCGGCCGTTTGGAAAGAATTATTATTCGGTGCAGAATTGTTAGTTGGATTTTGAAAAGTTTGCGGTTGAAAGGGGTGCTGAATCTGTGGTGGTTGCTGTAGCTGTGGAGGAACCTTTTGAAAGTTATTTTGGTTTGGAACCGTATTTTGAGTTTGGTATTGCTTCCAAGCAAAATTAGGGTGATTCCTCCAACCTTAATTATATGTGGAAGAATAAGGATCGTTTCTTGGTCTTTTGCTGAAAAGCAGCATTAGTGTGTTCTTGACCTTGAAACGGAAAATTCAAAGGACATTCTTCCGTCAGATGTGATGGATCTGAACAGCATCTACACACGGTTTTACGGAGCGTCACCTGATTTAGGGAGGCTAATAAAAATTTGTTTTCCATAGCTTCGAGTTTTTTTTTGCATTGATGTCATTTCGGCTTTTACGGCTATGGAAATATCAAGTTGATGGATACCACCCCTAGATGAATGACTAACGCTTTCCCATTGCAAAGTGTTTTCAGCAAAATCTTCCAAAAATTTCCAGGCTTCACCATCGTCTTTAGACATGAAATTGCCTTGAACATGGTTTCAAGCATCTGTTTTGTTGTTGGATTAATGCCTTCATATATAATTCAGCACAGATCCCATCTATGGATTCCATGTTGAGGACATTGGACAAGCAGAACCTTGAACCGTTCAAAGTATTTCCAAAATGGTTCATTGGGAAGCTGGGAAATTGGTTGATTTCACTCCTAACACGGGCGGTCTTATGATTAAGATAAAATTTCTTAAGGAATGCTATAATGAATTTATCCCAGTTGGAAATTGAATGTGCGGGTGTGTTATAAAGACACTTTTCGGTTAAATTGCACAAAGTAAACGGGAGAAGACGTAAACGCATAGCATCCACAGAAAGTTATGAAGTGCGCATCATAGCACATACGTTTTCAAATTTGGTGATAAAAATATATGCGTCTTCAGACTCTAGACCGTGAAATTTAGGCAAAAGATTGATATAATGTGGTTTGATTTCGAAATTATCCCCATTGGCTGGTGGAATAGAAAGACAAGTAGAAAGAGGACCACGTATAGGGTAGCATCTCTCTTGGAGAGATATACGCGGTAAATTCTGCGCACCTGCGGGTGGTTGCAGAGTGGTGTTATTGAAAGTTGATGGAGAACCATCCATCTCGGTGGATGTGGTTTGTGGTGAGGAAAAAAAGATGAAGAAATACCGACTTCGGAGTCGATAGACAAAACACGGACAAGACGGGCACTAGAATCCCGTGTCCAGCCGAGCATGCACTAAGCGGGTTTAGCGCAAGTGGCAGCGTATGTGTAAATTAAAAGAAAGGTTTGGTTTGTTTTTGATTTGTTTAGAAAAAGACGGATTTAGAAAAATCACAACAAAAAATGCACAATCAACCCTAGATCTAAGGTCACCTGGGTCAAGTCACTAGACCGCTCCTAGACTTCCAGAAGACAAATCGCAGGATAAATCCTCTACTACCTTTTTATCCCTCCTGTGGTCAGGTAAGTGCCAGGTAAATGGGAGGTATCCGCTATGTAAATAGCAGGCCTAATTAAGTAACCACTTGCCTTAGACACACTTGCCTAGACACCCCAAAAGAAATGTGGATAAGCAGTAAATTACCCACGACCTTCCTCTGTCCTAATTGAGCGCGACGGTCCTTAGAGTCTTGGTCGAGATATTTTTTAGTTAATGAAGGGTGATGCGAATGCTAGTTTGTGATTTTTGGGGCTTAGGAAGGGTAATGAAATCCCCACCTAATCTGAATTTGGTCTTTGCCCCTTAATTTCTGTATTAAAATATGCAAAAACAACCAATATCAAAATACGCAATAAGATTTTATTTTAAGCGGCGAATTTTTGCTAAGAATCCTGCAGAAAAGTTGTTATTGGACTAATCAGAGGAGAAATAAGAAGATAGGAAATATACCACAGAGAGCTGAAACCCTAAGTCTTCAAGAACGTCGCGGTTCCGCCGCCAATGCCTACTTCTTGTCGCAGTTCCGCAGTCAGCTAGACTGTTCTTTGAACAATATTTGGTACTAATGCTCCCTTTGCTCCTCTGGTCTCGATGAAATAATCTGAATATTTTTCTCACTGCTACAGTGATTTCAGATTTTCTTGCAAAATTCACACACTAATCGTTAAGCACACGATATGGTTTTTGATTTAAATTTTGATAGAATAATAATATTTCAACTCAAATAGCAAGAACGAACAAATTATGCACGCATCTCCGGCAACGGCGCTATTTGATTGATATCAAATTCTCACATCTTTGATTTTAAAGAAAAGATGTAGTACTAAAGAAGTGATGTAATGTTTAAGTCGTATAATAATCGCAATCAATAACGGTGTCGCGTGTAGCAAGCATTAGTGAGTACGGGTCGTCCTCTGGGATTCGTGGAACTCGTAAATTCTTGTTTTAGTTGAGTCGAAAGAAAAATCAACAAATTGTTTTAAGATTTGATTGAAGTAATAGTTTCAAGAAATTCAAGAAATTGTTTTTAAGAAAGAAATTCAAGAAAATGTTCAAGATTTAGTTATCAAGAAAATTGTAGAAGGCTTGTAGGATTCGAACAGAATTGGTAGCCATGGATGACTATTCAAAATGATTCATATTATCTATTGGTAGAATTACAACTAGATTAATGGTTAACAATGAGAATTATGGATCTCTTGAAAAAACTAGGGTTTCTCCTTCATTGTCCCTTGTACTTTCATTGATTACCATTCTTATCTAGCCTTTAACAAGAAGGATCATCAATCTAATCCCTAAATTGTGACGAAATTCTCAATAAATTGATCTCACTCATAATTTGGACATCGATGATTCTTTTTGCTAAATTTTATAATCTCCATAAGATTTAAGATGAATATAGAATTCTCTCACCACGTGATCTACCAAATTCCTTCGAATCTTTAGCAAGCGGAGATTTACTCACGCATTATGAACATAAAAAAATCAACAAATAGAGATTTCATAATGCGAAAATTTAAAGAAAATGAGATTAAAAGTAATGACCACCTTTATTATTCAACTTCAAATTACAACTTCTTCAATCCGAGATTACAAGAAGAATTGCACTCGATCACTCCTTTGAAGAAGTAATTTCTTTGTCGATCTTCACTTCGCTTGATCACCGTGAGTCTTGGATCTATCAAGAATCACGTGCTCGTTAATGACAATCGGCTTCGCGTAAAGGATCTTGAATGATCTCACTCGATGAATTTCTCATGATTCTTGATCTTGGATCTTGATTTGGAATTGGATCTAAATTGTTTTTGTGATTGTGTACAAAATGTGTACTAAAAATCAACAACTAATCAACAACCTTTAATGTAGGCTTAGGTCCCTTCTTATAACCCCTAATCAAGCTTCCCCAATAAGCTAGGTAGTTATGAAGAGGCTTCTAGAATAAGCTAGGTAGTTATGAAGCTTCCTCGACAAGCTAGGTTGTTATAGGGAAGTTTCCAGAACGAGATTGTTACAACGAAGCGTTCTCAGCAAGCTAAGACGTTGCAATGAAGCTTCTGTAGAATTCCTGACTCCGAAGCCTACAACTCGGCCGCGGATCCGCGGCAACTAGGCCTGACTCGGCCGTGGATCCACGGCCGATTGGTGTCTTCACTGCTTCAATTTTCTGTAGTCTTCTAATGTTGGTCTCTGGGTTTATATGTGATATCTGGAATCTTCTTCTCTCTACTGAATCTCTGCCAGAATTTAACTCTTTGATTTCCTATATTTTATCGGCGAATTTCTGATTCCGATATCTGATCTGGGCTAATTTCTGCACAAGATCTCAATGAAGAATGTTAGAGATATACAATATTATGCGTGAAATAATAAACATACAATTTCCTTCAAAAATGTTGATTATAATGTATAATATATGGTAATTGATATTTTCCAGACGAACTTGTAATATGTGTTATATTTATAACAAACATCCTTAGATGATTAGAAAAATGAGAAAATTGTTATGTTAAAAATTGCAATAATTTCGACTGAACAGTTCTTCTCAAGTACTTAAGAATGTTCTTCACAGCTATCCAGTGTTTCTTCCCTGGGTCTGATTGATACCTACTTACCATACTAAGTGCGTAAGCTACATCCGGTCTGGTTCATAACATCGCGTATACGATTGACCCAACTGCAGAAGCAAAGGGTATCACGTTCATGCGACTTCTTTCCAAATCAGTCTTGGGAGACATCTCTTTGGAGAGAGTGATTCCTGAACAAGCGGATAAATTACCACGCTTAGAATCTTCAATACTAAATCTGTTTAGTATGGTGTCTATGTACCTGGATTGGGATAATCTCAACATCCTTTTAGATTTATCCCTATAGATCTTTATTCCCCAGATGTAGGAGGCATCACCCAGATTTTTCATGGAAAACTTTTGTGATAGGAAGAGTTTGACTGAGTGCAGCATTGCAATATCATTTCCTATCAAAAGTATGTCATCCAAGTACAATACGAGGAATACAACCTTACTCTCTACAACCTTTTTATATATACATGGTTCATCTACGTTTTTGATAAAGTCAAACTCTTTAACTGCTACATCAAAACAAATGTTCTAGCTCCGCGACGCCTGCTTTAATCCGTAGATTGATTTAAGCAACTTGCACATCTTTCCACTGCTCCCACTGTCTACGAAGCTCTCTGGCTGTGTCATATACACGCTCTCTTCTAAATCATCATTTAGAAAAGTAGTTTTGACATCCATCTGCCAGATTTCACAATCATGGTATGCGGCAATAACAAGTAGGATCCTGATGGACTTAAGCATAGCCACTGGAGAAAAGGTCTCATCATAGTCGACACCTGGTCGTTGACGGAAATCTTTTGCTACAAGTCTTGTTTTGAAGGTCTCAACCTTTCCATCTACACCAATTTTCTTGTTGAAGATCCACCTGCTCCCAATAAGTTTTACCCCTTCAGGAGCAACTTCCAAACTCTATACTTTGTTAGTGTACATGGATTCCATCTCATATAGCATAGCATCCAACCATTTCACAGAGTCCCCACTTATGATGGCCTGCTCGAAACTAGTAGGGTCATCATCTTCCGTGATGCAATTCTCGCTCTCACCGTCTATGAGAAAACCGCAGTATCTCTCAGGTGGGTGAGAAATCCTACTAGATCTACGGAGTGGCTGAGATTCATCGGGGACTATCGAATCCTCCGGTTCTACCAAATCTTCAGTTGAAGTTTGTGTATCTGTAACTTCTTTCAGCTCTACCCCATTACCACTAATTTCTTTTACTTTTAAAAGAAATTCCTTTTCTAAAAAAGTGGCATGTTGAACAACAAACACCTTTTATTCCTCAATGTGGTAGAAGATATACCCTCGCGAATGTTTGGGATATCCAACAAACTTACATATAATAGACCTTACTTCGAGTTTGTCCGGATTTTGCTTTTAACATAAGCCGGACAACCCCATATCTTAATGAAATTAAGACATGGTCTCTTTCCCTCCCATATCTCATAGGAGTGGTAGGTGCAGATTTGGTAGGAACCCTATTCAATATGTATACAGCTGTCTCAAGTGCATAACTCCAAAAGGAAATAGGTAACTCAGCAACACTCATCATAAAACGCACAATATCTAATAGGGTGCGATTCTTCCGCTCCGATACACCGTTGTGCTGTGGTATATACGGAAGAGTAAGCTGAAAGAGAATCCTATTCTCTTTTAGATAATCTCGGAATTCCGTGCTTAAGTATTCACCTTCTCGATCAGATCGAAGGATTTTAATTCTTTTACCCGTCTGATTCTCTACTTCGCTCTTATATTCCTTGAATTTCTTAAAAGCTTCAGATTTATGTTTCAACAGGAACACATGTCCGAATCTTGAGAGATCATCGGTGAATGTAATGAAGTGCGAGAAACCATTCTTGGCATGTGTAGACATAGGACCGTATACATCAATATGTATCATTCCCAAGAGTTCAGTGGCTCTTGCTTCGTGTCCCGTAAATGGAGTTTTGGTCATTTTACCTTTGAGACACGACTAACAAGTTTTATAAGATGTAAATTCGAATGGATTAAAATATCCATCTTTATGCAACTTAGATAGCCTGGTCGCATTGATATGACCAAGTCTATAGTGCCACAAGAAAACTTCGTTCATTTATGAACTTTTCCTCTTGTGTGTGTTATGTATATTTAGAACTGTATTTTGATTTAGAACGTATAAACCATTACATAACGTACCAAACCCAATCAACGCTTAATTTAGGAAAATTTTCATAATATTTTTCTCTAATGCAAAATTATATCCTTCTTTATCTAATAAAGAAATGGATATGATATTGTACATCATCGATGGTACGAAATAACAGTCGTTCAAAATCAATCTATTTCTATTTGGTAATACTAGGTGATATTCGCCGATAGCTTTGGCAGCAACAACTGCTCCATTCCCTACTCTGAGAGACATATCACCCTTTTCTAGTTTTCTACTTCTTTTTAACCCTTGTAACAGATTACAAATGTGGGATCCTGATCCGGTATCTAATACCCAGGACGTAGAGCAGACTGAGAAACGGTTCTCAATAACTAACACACCCCGAGAAAATGCATCAAAATGCTCTTTCTTCATTCGGGTTGTATGGAAATCCTTACATTCCCCTATCCCCTGCCCAGACTTATGACAGTTGTCATAAGATAGAGCGAAAGAAATGTTTCCCAGCCCAGTATAATAAGCGGGTTCGGTCAATACATCAATATTATTATCTTGATTAAGGTGTGACATGGTCTCTACCTAGAGAGAGAGAGAGAAGAAAACATTTTAGCGTGCGCTCTTACAAGATTAGATTGGTTATTATCTTATCTAATCAGGATGGCTCCCACTGTTTTTATCAAATCTTCCTTCAAACCGTAAAAAGTTTAATTAGCCTGGATTAATTACACCCTATAAGTTCGCTAATCGGTCAGCCAGGCAGGTGTTAGTACTTCGAGGGAGTCTCCCCGTGCTTTCGAATGGAACTAATTAAATAACATCGTTTCCGCAAGGGCATAATCCCGTTAACACCTTTCTTAGACACCTATTGGATTAGCTAATTGTAAAGTGGAAAACTCTCTCAGGAGTAACACTTACTCGCAGTGGGTATCGGGATCCAACTATCACATAGAAGGTATGCAATCTCATTACAAATTTCAACACTTGAAATTTCCGATAATTGTTTTTACCCCTAACGACCTATGACCATGATGGAGGTCAATAAACCATAGGCCGCCGGTCAAGTTCAACCCGTCATTTCTTGATCCATTAGAACCCACCCACACAAATCCTTGACGGAGGTCAACAAGGCTGTGTGACTGTCCCTACCGATCGCATCAACATGCTGCAGATAAGTATTACCCAGCTTCCGTACACTGTAATTTGACGGAGGTCAACAAACATAGCACGAATACTAAACACTACATATCTGAAATGACGGAGGGTTGCGGCTGATTTTGAAGAAAACTTTTGACGTAATGAACTTGATATCGTTGTAGAATCTAGTGATTTGAAAATGAGTGGTTTAAGCTCTGCTTTAAAAATCGAGTATTTTTCAAAACAAGCCGAGTGGGTTGTAGTGTATGCTAGTTTTGCTAAAGAGGTCATTCCCGGTGAAAAGATCTAGGCTCTTTTTTCATCGAATGAGGTGCTGGACATTCATAATAGAATATCACTATGCAAAGCAAGAAATGGAGCTACCTTTTTGAAAATTTTGATTCTACAATATCTTTTAGGTTCCTTTTCTTTTCATTAATCTTATTAATGACGTCCCATCAATTATGTTTCCTAAATATCACAGAAGAAACGAAAATAAAATACACGTATATTCCATCCGCATTCGCCACAAAGACCCGAGTCTTTACCGTAAAGTTACGTAACTTACGGCAAGGCGGGATCAGGACTAGCGCTGATGCAAAACATATATAATGTCTACTAGTATATCATATATATAAGTAGTATTCGTCTCACGCAGTTATGTGATCACATCACATCACAGAAACAACAGAAGCAGATATATGAAATATATAATATATTAGGAGGTCCGTATTTTAGATTAAGCCAGTAACGAAAAACACAGAATCCACGGTCGTGATGAATAGCCAAGCCCACACCCCTAGACCCCTACGAGAGCGGCAAGCAACCCTGCCAATTCTAGAGTTAGACGACCGGTCTCGACTCCTCGAGATGGCCTCCCACTGGACTCTAGAACCCGGTTACTTGTGCTCCCCGCCTTAAGTCTATCCTAATGCGGAAAAGTAAATAATATATATCAAATGGAGACAACGAGCTCAACCTGAAAGTGTCCCAATAAAAAATATTACATACAATATTTACATGAATAAAAATTGAAAAACTCTTATTTCACGTAAAACCCCCCGACTATTCAATCACGACGATCCAATATAACATATCGATAGCAACACAATAATATCACATGTCATCAGCGTAAGTAAATATGCGTATCTCTAATATCGTTATCGTATAGCAACGAGATCGGGGATACTGCCACATATTACACTTACGGTCGCAGAAAAGAAATGAAAACTACAATAATTAGAATTCGCATCTTTAGACATCATAAACTCGGATTATCACATATTCCGAATTTCATGTCTAGCGCTATAAACCTTGCATTTAAGTCTCGAATTGAAAACGCTTTTCAAAAACTAAGTCGGGCAATTCAACAAGATTCCCGATTAATGATTTGAAGGCTCGTTGAGAAGTTTAGTAAATGGTCACACCCCCGAGGCCGTTAAAGAAATGCACTTGGGAGGAACACCGTGGCCGCGAGCACCCGAGTGGATGCTTTTGGCCATGGGGTTCTCCTATAGTCACTTGGTCGGGGCAATGGGGTGTGGCTGTCTACTAGTGTCTCCCGGCGAGTATTTGAGTACGATACAAGATTACAACAGAGCTTCGATCCAAATCCAAACTCCGTTATAATCCATCATTTCAGACTAAAATGCGAGATTTACAGATCATTAACTAGTTTTCGCAAAAATAATCAATGTGGATTCTAAAAATTGTATCACATATCCAAAGCACTCTGGACGATATTAAATATTTCGATCGATATTTCAAACAACAATAATTCATAGAGACCTCAACCACTTAAGCCTCATTAAAAATATCCAGAAAATCCAAAATGTCAAAATGAAGCAGCGGCAGAAAAACGAGCTCTTAACTCCATATTTGGACGGCGAAATCGCGGCCAATACATGGTATTTGGCGGCGGTTCCGCGGCCAAGTTATGGAGTTACTTGTTCCTATTTTTTTAGCCCTCATAGAATTACCTGCACAATTTTCTGAGCATTTTTAATTGTAAAAAACATGAAGTTTGAAAATTTGGACAGAAACTACCAAAATCGCGAGTTTAAAACGTCAATCGAATATTTTAACTTCGTCTAAGCTACTCCTAAGCCTCTTGTTCCCCTCCGAAAGACGGCGCGACATGACGTCTTGCCTGAGATTCGGGGCAGATGCTAATTGGTGCTATCCGTCTACCTCTCCGAAGGTGCCAAGTTGATTTATGGCACCATGTATCGAAGGTTTAAACGGATGCGTCCGATGTAGCAGACTTCGTCAGATTCCCCCTCGCTTGAGGGGTTTTTGATTGTGGGGACGCTCTTCCCTGCAGGCGCAAGCCCCTGCAGTTAATTACGCTACCGCATTGCGGTAACAACTTTCTCCTTCTCCAGATGGTCACTTCGTATCGTGGGTGTTTGTTTTGTGTTTTGTTGCCCGTGGATTGTTTACGGAGACTGAGTTATGTCGTCGCCCGTAGGACGTGGACTAGTCCAAATCCGTATTATCTTAGATTTGGGTTTGGGGGTTTGGTTTGAGGATACGTCAGCCATACTTGAGGCTAAGATCAACTCAAACGTTTATTAAGGATACGTTAGTCTAACTTTGAGACTAAGATCAACTTAACGGGATCGTTTAGATCCGACAAAGGAGCGTTTGGCTTCATTGTTCCAGTTTAGGGACATGATGGTCCATCGTATGTATGGCCGTCGGGACCCGTCACCTCTCTGACGACGTTGAGGGATTACAACGACGGATGTCAGAGGAGTTCAGAGATGTACCCTCGAGCCAGAGTTAATTGGGGGGATTCATAGTCCAGTCTGTTTGAAGGTTTAAGGATACGTTAGCCATCTTTAAGGCTAAGATCAACTTAAACGGGACCGTTTAGATTCGACAAAAGAGCATGCGGGGCTGTATTGTTCTAGTTTAAGGACATTGCGGTCCATGGGTAGTTTAAGGACGTTGCGGTCCATGGGTAGTTTAAGGACGTTGCGGTCCATGGGTAGTTTAAGGACGTTGCGGTCCGGTATGTGCTCTGGATGCTTCACACGGGTTCACTGTCGTGCTTGGCGAGGACCAGGCTCCGCTCTGGGCGTTTTCCGCAGGGTCAAAGAGTGACGTTATCCGCGTTCCACGTAACCAGGAATTTTGCACTAGATGCTTCACACGGGTTCACTGCCGTGCTCGGCGAGGACTAGGCTCCGCTCTGGACGTTTTCCACGGGGTCAAAGAGTGACATTATCCGCGTTCCACGTAACCAGGAATTTTGCATTAGACACGGGTTTAAGGACCCCACAGTCCATATCAATGTGTGGTCGTCGGGACCCGTCACCTCTTTGAAGACATTGAGGGATTACAATGCCAAGTATCAAAGAAGTGAAGAGATGTACCCTAGAACTGGAATGGCTTAAATAGTCCTTGACCCAATTTGGGATCAAGACCGATTAATTATGTTATGAGCCCATTAGCCCAGTTAATTACGAATTGAAGACTCATGGCCCAGCTTGGGCTAAGTCCGATCATGTCTGGAATATTGGCTTCTTGTTGATCCATTGAAGGAGAGGCTTTGCCTCTATCCATTTAGCCAATTGGGCTAAAGCCTAGTGTTAAACACTACAGAGCAATCAGTGTTGAACACTGGGAATGAGGTTGACAAGTTAGTGTTTAACACTAAAACATAATTGGTGTTAAACACCAGCAACAAGGCTATCAAATTATCATAAACACTAAAACAGATCAGTGTTGAACACTGGCAATGGAGATCTCAGATCAGTGTTAAATACTAAGGTAATCAGTGTTGAACACTGCAAATAAAGTTTTTTGATTAGTGTTGAACACTAAGGCCCAACAGTGTTTTAACACTAGGTTCGGGAGTTTTAATTTAGTGTTAAACACTAAGGCAAGAGGGGTCACGTGGCAGCACGTGAGAGCGCCCTCCCTTCATTTATTCTGCTGAGATTATCGCATCTTTCAGAGCATCACGTGCCATCACGTGACGGGCATTCAAATTTTTGTGTGTCCGAGGGTCACGTGGGTCACGTGGGGTGCTGCCTCAAAGGGGCTTTCTGTAGATCTCTTGGGGGGTCACGTGGTGACACGTGACCCTGCCTCTATGTATGTTGTTTAGAGGATCTGTTAATCTTTTTCAGGAATTAAATTCCTCGTAGGGTTAAACCCTGACAGTAATTTCAGAGGAATTAAATTCCTATTTCCTTTTGAAGATTTATATTCTGGAATAGAGTTGAACTCTGAATTTTCTGTAGGAATTAAATTCCTCATACATGTGAAGAACTAAATAGGGTTAAACCCTAATAAAAGCTTTTAAGGAATTAAATTCCCACTCTCTGTTAAATTATGATCAAGGGAATTAAATCTCCGCTGTTCCAACAGAACTAGGTTCTTAATTAGGGTTAAACCCTGTTTTTTTTTGTTCTGAAGGAATTAAATTCCCATAACACAGGGTCAAGCCCTAGTTTTATTTTAAAGGAATTAAATTCCTATAGTTCTGTGAGAATTAAATTCTCGTGATTCCATTCCCTCTCTATGTTTTGGATCTGCATGGCAGGATCTCGACCCATTGAGAATTAAATTCTCAACTTCAAAGGGAGATATGCACTTTGCAGATCCTCTATCAAAGAGAGAAGAAATATGTTCTTCTGTTTTATATATCAGAGTTAAACTCTGTTGAGAATTAAATTCTCTTTTCCTTCAAGGAGCCTTCCCTTTCTTACCTAGGGTTTTCTTTTGCAGAAGATCCAAGTTCCTCAAAGTATCCAGGCTCTCTCCCTTTTCTTCCCTCTGCGTATATATTTTTTGTGTTTCTTGGCTCCTATTTATAGGAGAAGCAGCCGAGTCAATTAGTTTTTGACGAATCTTCATTGAGAGATTTGATTTGCATCCATCATTCATTTTTGACCTTTGGATTATTGGGTGAATTTTATTCACCATTGGATTTCAAGTCCCGGGACTCTCCTTTGTTATTTCGGTTAGATTTAAAGGGGAAATCTTTCCAAACCTGAGATTTTCCCATAGATAAATGATATTCAATCATCTTTAAATCTTTAATTCGATTGGTTCCAGATAATCGCTTTCCTTTGAAAAGATTCGAATCTCTTTCAGAATTTAATTCTGTCAACGAAATGGGCTTTGAAAGCCGGTCACGTGTGACCACGTGATCCATGGTCACGTGTGGGCACGTGACCCCCTTTGGAATGAGCCTTCTTCTTTCTTTCTGCGCTCTGTCTTCTGGTTGCTGCTTAACCGTCACGTGCCACCACGTGACCTCTGGTCACGTGCGAGCACGTGACCCTTGTCTGAACTCTTTTTCTTGATTTAACTGGAGAACAATTCTGATGTTTTGATCGTCACGTGCCAACACGTGACCCTGGTCACGTGGGAGCACGTGACCTCTTCTGAAGCTTTCTCCTTGATTTGATCAGGAAGCGTTGGGTCTTTGCTGCTGCTTTTAAATGTCACGTGCCGACACGTGACCCAGGTCACGCGGGAGCACGTGACCTTCACTGAAGCCCTTCTCTTTGATGTAGTTGGGAAACTGCACTTGCTTTGCCGGTACTTTTGGGTGTCACGTGCCAACACGTGACTGCTGGTCACGTGTAAGCACGTGACCCTCTTCTGAAGCTTTTTCCATAAGCTTTCCTGATTTTAAATCAGGAAACACCTCTAGCTTGGCTCTGATACCATGAAAGTATGTCTCAGCACCTCTACAATGTTTCTATGAACATCAAGTATACAATTTTAATTGTTTAAAGGTCTAAGCATACTAAATAAGAATCGAACTAGAGAATTAAGGTTTTATAGTAAAGTAAACAAATTATAATCTAAGTGAAGAGAGTCTACAACCTTTGTAGTCTAGTTCTTCACTTCTAAATCTCCAAATAGTAGTCCCTAGAACTCTTCTTTGACTCCACTTGAAGAATGGAACGAGCTTGCTTGTAGTCTTCGTCGTCGAAGATGATCCACCTTGAGGCAACACTCACTCAAGCTCACACTTCACTAATCAAGATATTAGTGAAGTTAACAACCTATACTAATGGGTTGGAGTAGTGTAGGTTGATGAAGTAGAAATTTTGCTCACAAAAATTATTTATTTTCTTTTCTTTTTCTCAACCCTAGAAAATGTAGTGAAGAGATAATGAAAAAGATGAACTTGGATGATTTTTGAACCATGAGCACAAGAGATAAGATGAGATTGAGAATGATATATATCAATGAATAAAACAAAAGAGAAGAGGTGAGTCATGGCTTCTCAATGCTTCCATGAAACAATGACTCGTTTCTCTTTTCATTAATTCATATATATTAATCATTATCTTCTCATATTCACCTCATATGTGATTCTCATACATCCTAGTTTTATGTATCATCAATCATGATACAATATATATATATATATATATATATATATATATATATATCAAATTATTAAATCAACACTTGATTCAATAATCCGATTATATCATATATAACCCGGCTAATATCATATGTGTGTGTGTATGTATATCAAATTATTAAATCAACACTTGATTCAATAATCTGGTTATATCACATATAACCGGCTAATGTTTAATATTAGTTAATATATATATATATCAAATTATTAAATCAACACTTGATTCAATAATCCGGTTATATCATATATAACCTGGCTAATATCAAATATATTCACACACACACACACACACACACACACACACACACACACACACACACACACACACACACACATATCAAACCATTGAATCAACACTTGATTCAATAATCTGCTTATATCACATATAACCCGGCTGATATCAAATATCGCTAGATTAGAATACGGTATCATATACTCGTATTTAATCAAGCTCCTGCATATATCTCCATACGTGCCTTACTTCGTTTCGTTTGAGCTAGGAAATCTCTATGTGGGACTCTAAAGACTTGTCAATACGCCAGCAGTAAGTAATGATCACATCATATACCCACAAGCCGTCAACGGTACTAGCTGGACGTAACGGCTACCCAGGTATTGAATGAATAGAAGATCAACAAGCGAACTTGTTCAAACTCCCGTAAAGCCTATAAGCAACACTTACCGTACAGTCCGGTCCCTTCGTTTGATATGTCGCATATCGAGTCTGGAGGATGGAATCGTCAGACCCCAATAACTTGATAAGTCATGCCAATGTGTGGCCTATAACTTTTCGAGAAACACTGATAACACTTAACAGTAAATCTCATCAGCCCTAACCAGGGACTTACTGTTATAGCAATCGAGCATAGCGCAATATCAACTTCGAAAACTGGGAGAGACGAAACCCCTCCTATCACTCACTGCCTCCATATGACTCAGGACTATACCCAAAAACCACATGTTTGAACGACTCATTTGAGCCGTGGTAGGGAGGAAATCAAAGCATGGTGGGAACCACACAAGACACTATGATGATCTCGGGTCTACATACTAACCTATACAAGTGTCACCATAGAACTGCCATCTGACAATAGGTATGGAACCATATAGGAGTTCTCGGCGAGTCCTGTTCAGTGTACTCATTCTCCAATAAGCACCTATGTACAATCTTTTATGTCAAACACCAATGGTTATGGGATCAACCATCGCCTCATACAGGGACAAGAAACGTACACTAGTCTACCCAGGAATATCAATGCCCTGTCTCGATACTCGCTCGACTAGGAACTATTAAGGATGTGCTTATGGGCCACACAAGCCCCACTAGTATGATCTGCATCATAGTCTTTGTAGGGTGTTTTTCGTCACCCCATTGAGATGGGAATACGCGCGTGCTTGTCAGGCGCATTACAGATTTCCCTGTATAGGGTAGGCTGGGGTTTATTGATTGTGGGGATCCGAATCTCCGGCAGCCGCGAACTAAGCTGCCGTTAATTACCCCTCGCATTTGCAGCGAGAGAACCTCCGATTGACGGGTCAAATAGCTCATGCGAACTTAATATGTAGTGTTGTGTTTTGAAGGGTTTTGGATATATCGGGGCCCCGCAGAGTTTTTACCGGGGTCCCGCTACCCGGATAGCAGGCTGGGGGTTAAGAGGGCTAGCAGCCCCCTTGCAGGATGCGGGGCAATGCCCCGTTAGAAATTTTTTCAAACGCGAGAGATATTTTTAGTGTGGAGTGCATACAAAATGAGGGGGGAAATAGCGTCCAAAGGACGCATGAGCGCCGCGCCTCATGTGCCTAGCACGCGGGCGCTGGGCGCCGGCGCCTAATGTGTTTGGCACGTGGGCGCTGGGCACCGGGCGCGGGCGCCGGAGCTGGCACCTCACGTGCTTGGTACGCGGGCGCCGGGCGCGCTTGGCACGCGGGTGCTGAGCATTAGCAGAAAAAAGGACTTGGTCCCTGCACTGGGAGCTGTGCTCCCGATTGACTTTTGGAGTTGAACTCCTGACAAATAGGACAAAGGGGCTTAGCCCCTGCACTGGGAGTTGTACTCCCAAAAAGAAAGATTTATTATTTTATATGTATATATATATATTTTATTTTTTTTTGAGGAGTTAAACTCCTAAGATATTTTCGGAGCTGATGAAAGGGGACTCTTTTCTTCTCCTTTGGGCCCTGGATCTTTCCCAAAATGGGGTTTTTGGAGGTGGGTCTCCTTCTTCCTCCTCTCTATTGGCTGGATTTTGTCGGAAAAGGGGTGAGATTTTATAAATCTCTCCTTTTGGAGAATTGATGGAAGATCAGCATTCTCCTTCAAGGGTTTTGTGGTGAAAAACTATTTCTTTTTGGAAAAGAAAGAGTAAAACTCTTGATTTAATTCAGAAAAGGGGAAGAAGGTTTAGAACCTTGAGGAAGGAGAAGCAGGCACAAAAACCCTAGCTTTTGAGAGAAAGAAAAAGTTCTTGAGATATTTTCATCATCTTAGCCTTTATAAGCCACACACTTTACATATAGCCCCTTGGGCTTTACAAAATGGCATTTTGCCTATCTCATGCCTCATGTGCTCATTTCTTTTGCTCGTGAGCCATGGGTTTTACAAAAATTTGCCTTTATGCATATTTTTCTTACATTTATTCATAAAATAAAAAAAGGAAATACACCAAAATTATTTATTACAAAAATTTTATTTTGGTATGGGGGAAGCCAGCCGCTTCATGTTCGGGCTCGACTCGGGTATGGGCCCATTTGACCTGGGCTTGGGCCCACTTGGCTTGGGGTTGACTTTGATTTTGACTTGGTCAACCGGAGTGTAAATTTTTATCCCAACAAATTGCCCCCCATCAATAAATGCACACTACATATGTGGGTTGTGTGCATGAAATTGATGGATCTTCTTTCGCGTGGAGGTTGATTTAATTTGGTTCCCGTTTTGACGACGTGGAGGTCGATGCTGCCCTTTTTGCAACGTGGACGGTAGGTTTTTTCCATTTTAGCGACGTGGACGGTCGGTTCTCCCCTTTTTGCGACTTGGACGGTCGGCTCTGCCCTTTTTGCGACTTGGACGGTCGGTTTTGCCCTTTTGGGGACTTGGACGGTCGGTGTTGCCCTTTTAGAGACTTGGACGGTCGGTGTTGCCCTTTAGCGACTTGGACAGTCGGTGCTGCCCTTTTAGCGATGTGGATGGTCGGTGCTGCCCTTTTAGCGACGTGGACGGTCGGTGCTGCTCTTTTTGCGACTTGGACGGTCGGTGCTGCCCTTTTAGCGACATGGACGGTCGGTGCTTGATTTGATTTGCTCCGCTTCATGCGGTGTCAGGGTTGAAGCTGACTTGCGATTCGACTTGTTTCCGAGATGGAGCTTGATTCCGCCTGGGAGGTCGTTGGTTGTATTACTGATTTGATGTGATTTGGGTTGACATCAATATCGCTACACTGGAATATGGTACCAGGAGCGAATCATCATTTGCCATGAGAGGGCTTACCTCATTCCCAGTTTAACAACTTAGGGGTCATCTGTTCCCAGTTTAACGACTTAGGGGTCATTTGTTCCTAGTTTAAAGACTTATGGGTCTATTGGATTGGAGTTTGGAATTTTAGGGTTAGGGTAGGCATCAGCGTTGCTAACACTAAAGCACATGTGCAAGGAGCAATTCATCATTTGCCTTTTCCTGTTGGGGAGCGATGGCTTAGGAAACAGGTTTAGGTCCCTATCACCTAAGGCTTTTCAATTTTATGAGCCGTAAGGGTCCCATAAAAGCACTTTCTCCCTACGAGTCGAAAGGATCTCGTAGGTGTACTTTCTCCTTAGGATTCGTGGGGACTCCCATGTGTGTTTTTCCTTTGTGAGTCACAAGGATCCCACAAAGGTGTTTTCTTACGAGTCGTGGGGATCCCATAAGTTTGTTCTCCTCATGTATCGTGAGGATACATGAGTGGGTCTTCCCAAATGGAGCATAATTCCAAGGGCAGAGACCGGCCGCTGGACTGGTGGTTGCGGTAGGGCATGGGCGTGATGAGAATTATTTGAGCCCGTGGATTGTATACAGTAGTCAACTTGGGGATCAACCGTAGGGCTAGGAGAATTTTAGGAAATTGGATTTTGGTTGGCGTCTGTATCGCTGCACTGGAATATGGTATCAGGAGCGACTCGTCATTCGCTGTTTAGTGACTTAGAATTTGGATCTTGTTTGGCATCAGCATTGCTGCATTGGAATAATGCCAGGAGCAACTCATCATTTGCCCCGGGAGGACTCGGGATTTGGTTTTTAGGTCGGTATCAGCACCGCTAACACTGAAGCAATGCCAGGAGCGATTCATCATTTGCCCTTGGAAGACTTGGGATTTAGGTTCTTGGACGGTATCAGCATCGCTAACACTGAAACAATGTCAGGAGCGACTCATCATTTGTCGTTGCCCGTTAAGGAGCGGTGGCTCCGGAGACAGCTTTAGATCCCTATCACCTAAGGCCTTCCAATTTTATGAGCTGTAAGGGTCTCATAAAAGCACATTCTCCCTACGAGTCGAGAGGATCTCGCAGGTGTATTTTCTCCCTAGGAATCGTAAGGATTCCTAAGTGTGTTGCTTCTTTGTGAGTCGTAAGGATCTCACGCAGGGATTTTCTCCTAACAAAGTCGAGAGGACTTTGCGAGTGTATTTCATCTCCTTTTTTTTACGAGATTGCGCCCTTTCGGGTTTTCACAAACTCGCCGGCAGTCCTGCTATTTTTACTCACGGAGCCCTTTCGGGTTTTCATCTGTCACGCCCCGCTTCCCAGAGTACGCAAGATTGGGCACGTGACATAGCCAACCATGCTACCTGTGGGTAGGAAATATCCATCCACAGTCACATTACGGTTGTAAGGATATCAAGAACAAGATAATGAACTAATCTAACACATGTCCAAATCCATAATAATAAGAATCAATAAACAATAAGTGCGGAAGCAAATGATCCAATACAATAAATAAACAGTATGTCCCATAATGCGGGCTCACATCTGGAAATGAAATGACATAAATAAACTAATCACTAAGGACTCACAGTTCAGCCTGCTAGCTGAAGGACTCCTGCTCGGTCGTCGACAGTGGTAAGGAATCTGGGCCATGCAAAACCCAGACGTCAGCGCGTCATGTCAACAAAAATAATATAACATAAACATGGTAATAAGCAATGCAGGTATGAACATGAAATAAGCAATATTATGAAACAACAGTGCAGGGTAATGTGCCATGGGTAACTAAACTGTTCTATCAGGTTTCTACTCTAAAGTCTTTGAAATCAATTGATGAATCGTCGATGTAACTCAATAGTATCCCGTGCGTGCCCGGGACCACGGTCAAGGTCCTCGGGGCTGAATCCGAGACGTGCCGCTAAGCAGTAAAAGGTAGTAGGATGGATGAGTGATGTCAGCATCATCACTCCCGGACTGGCCAAGCCCGTAAGACTGATCAGAACAAGTATCGAACTGTTGAGTTACAAGTCGGTTTCACCTTTGATTTCCCCATACCCCCAAGCTATGTATGTCAGGTCGGGTATTCAGTAGTCAAGGACTAATGCCAACACAAGATCAGGTAAAAGTAGGTCTGTCTGGATAGACAGCAGGAATGGTCAGGTTTGTCGGCATTAGGCATGAAATCAGGTAACAGGTCAGGTCACGTTTTAACAGGTTGAGTCGATATGTATAGGGTGTCATGTCCGGTGTATCAGTACATGTGTCAGGTGTATCAAGATCGGTCAATATGTAATGCAATCAAATGTATGCTGATAACAGGTATAGTAACGAATAAGGAACAGCAGCAGGAACGGCAAATAACAATATTATTCCATGTAAACACAGTGATGTTTTGTATTCTCTTATTAACAGGTTCAAGCACCCTTGGGGTGCAATAATCACAGTGTAGCGCAATATTAATAACAGCAGGCAATAAATATATAAGTGTGCGACTATTATCCTCTAAATATTAAAATGATTAGCAGGTAGTTGTTATTAAGGTTATGGTGGCAAAATACGATTTAAGTGGCAGTATTATAATGTACATCATATTTCGTCCAATGAGATAAGTAGCAATACTAGTTAATATAGCAAGTTTGTGAGTCAAACATTTAATTAGTTTAACGTAGCATGTAGCAAGAAATCTTGCCTCGACGGTTTCGCAAACCGGAAAGCACGGATGCGATGTCGGCAGAAAACACGAGACGGGTGCACGGGCCACGGATCGAGTCCCAACAGCGAACAACGGGACCACACGGACCAGGGTACTTCGCTGGAGCGTCGGTTCTAAAGATGGCACGGTCGGAAACCGACAAAAGTCAAAAGTAACAAAGTTAGCAAACGCGATATACATGAGCAACCGACCAGCGAGGGGTTTCGCACAAAAGGAAGGATAAGGAATGCTTACAGGGAGACACCAGGGGCAACCACGGCGGGCTCGACGGCGCTGGAACGCCGGCGAGGCAGCGACGGCGGCTGCGAAGGCTGGACAGCCTCGGGGTTCGCTGGAGAGGGTGGTGCGACGAGTAGAGGAGGGTGGTGGTCGGCTCAGGTGATCGAGGGGGAAAGGAGGTGGTGCGGGTGACGTCGACAAGGGTCGACGGCGCGTTTCCCGGCGACCCGGGAATTGGTGCTAGGGTCGGGCTCGGGTCTGGTGGTGGTCTGGCGAGGGGAGGAGGAAGGGGACGACGAGGTAGGGACGAGGAGGAAGAGAGGGAGTCGCAGGCGTCGTCGGTGACGGGAGGCGGCGTCGACGGCGAGATCTGCGGCCGGTGATGTCGTCGGGGTTGGGTGCAGGCGCGGAAGAGAGCGGAGGAAGGAGGAAGAGGGTGCGGTAAGGCTGAGGAGGTGTTGTCGGCGACGGCGAGGTCGCGGTGGGGGTCGGCGGCGCACGCACGAGGAGCTAGGGTTAGGGCTTGGAGTTCTCGTGATGGAGGAGGCGGCTGCGTAAGGAAAAAATATATATAGAGGAAGAGAGAGAGGGATTGGAGAGAGAGAGAGAAAGATTTGATGAGGAGAGAGATAGAGAGAGTTTGTTAGAGAGAGAGAGAGAAAGAGAATGGAGAGAGACAGAGAGAGGCGGAGAGAGATAGAGAGGGAAAGGGGGCCCACGAGTCGAGTTGGCCGCTCGCGATAGGCTGGGGAGGTTAGGTAAAAAGAATTTAAAGGATTTAAAAGATTTAAAGAAAGGATTTAACGTTAAAATATATTATCATATATATATATTCAGCTTCAATATTTTATTAAATGGCCCTTTTTTTGGCGCTAAATGAAACATTTCCAAATCGCGCCCGGGTTGTGCCCAAATGTTCCAAATTTAAATTATAGGATTTTAAGCGAGTTCCAAATTTTGAAAAGAGGTGTTTAATGATTAAAATGCATGCCCCCAAGTCGGACACTTGTGCGCGTGCGTAGGCGTCCAAACTTGCCCATTTAACCGAACAGAAAGAAATCTCGACACGCGGACGCTACCACGCGACTAGTGGCGACGAGTAGGCCAACATGGATATTTTTAATTTCATTTTAGGTGTTAAAATTTGTTATGTGCCAAAATGACTTAACCGGTTAAAATTTAGCAATAAACATCAAACAATCAAAATAATTGGAAAGGGCAATATAATACACTCAACTAGCAATAGAAATAGTATTACCGGGCTCGGGTGTTACATCATACCCAACTACAAAAGAATTTCGTCCTCGAAATTCCAAGAATACAAGATGGCTAACTACGGGAAAAGGTGAGGAAATTTCTGTCGGATCTCGTCTTCTCGCTCCCAAGTGGATTCTCCATGCAATCGATTACCCCAAGAAACTAGCACAAGAGGGATAACCTTGTTCTTAAGAACCTTTTCTCTTCGATCCTTGATTTCAACTGGTCGCTCCTCAAAAGTTAGGTCCTCCCGTACGGTCAACTCCGAATGATCCAAGACGTGGGTCTCATCTCGAACATACCTCCGTAGTTGAGATACATGAAACACATCGTGCACTCCTGCCAATGACTGTGGTAACGCCAAACGGTACGCTACCTCTCCAACACGCTCCAATATCTCGAAGGGTCCAACGAATCGAGGACTAAGCTTTCCCCGACTTCCAAAGCGAATCACCCCTCTAGTCGGTGATATCTTCAGGAATACCAAATCACCCACGGCGAACTCTAGAGGTCTTCTTGACGTGTCGGCCCAACTCTTCTGTCTGTCTTGGGCTGCCTTCATATGCTTCCTGATTGTATTCACCTTCTCGACTGTCTGTACCACTAAATCTGGTCCTAGTAACCTTCGTTCACCAACATCATCCCAACAAACCGGTGAACGGCACTTACGACCATACAACGCTTCAAACGGAGCCATCTGAATAGTCGCTTGGAAGCTATTGTTGTACGAAAACTCCACCAGGTGTAGATGATCCTCTCAAGAACCTTTGAAGTCCAACATGCAAGCTGTCAACATATCTTCAAGGGTCTGGATCGTTCTCTCCGATTGTCCATCAGTTTGAGGATGATAAGATGTGCTAAACTTCAATCGAGTCCCCAAACTTTCTTGTAAACTCCTCCAGAAGTGCGACAAGAACCGAGTGTCCCGATCGGACACGATGCTCACCGGTACTCCATGCAATCTTACAATCTCCTGCATGTACCGCTCTGCCAAAGTCTCTGTCGATTGACCAACCCAAAAGGAATAAAGTGAGCTGCTTTGGTCAACCGATCGATAATCACCCATACTGCATTGTTGCCCTTTGGACTCCGCGGTAAAGCCGTCACGAAATCCATGGTTATATGTTCCCACTTCCACTGAGGAATCGGAAGTGGTTGCAATAAACCAGCAACCCTTTGGTGTTCAGCCTTGACTTGCTGACACACCAAGCACTTAGCCACGAAGCGAGCAATTTCCCGTTTCATACCTTCCCACCAGAAGTGCTGTCGAATATCTCGGTACATCTTTGTCCCTCCTGGATGTACAGAGTAAACTGAACTGTGTGCCTCCTTCATGAGCTCTTCACGCACATCCCCTTTTGGCACACATACACGGCTACCATATCTCAACTAACCGTCTTCGTGGATCAGTAAATCGGTTCGTACTCCGGCTTCAACCTGCTCTCGAAACTTTTGCAGTCTAGTATCCTGCGATTGTGACGCTTTAATCTTCTCAACTAAGGACGACTGTACTTGTAATTGCATCCACTGTCCCGTAGCATGTGGTAGCACGACCTCCAAGTCAAATCTCTGAAAATCCGTAATGATCTCCCGTTGTGCAGTCAATATCTGAATTGCTGGTAACCGACTTAGCGCATCTGACACGACGTTAACTTTTCCCGGATGGTACTTAAGATCAAGGTCGTAGTCGGCCATCAGCTCCAACCATCTGCGTTGCCTCATGTTCAGCTCCTTCTGAGTGAACACATATTTCAAACTCTTGTGATCCGTAAAGACTTCGACTCTCTCGCCCAAAAGGTAGTGTCTCCAAATCTTCAGGGCGAAGATCACGGCTGCAAGCTCCAAGTCATGAGTCGGATAATTCTTCTCATGGGTCTTCAGTTGTCTCGATGCGTAAGCGACGACTTTCCCATTCTGCATCAGAACACATCCCTATCCTTTTCCGGATGCGTCGCTGTGTATCACTAGTCCTCCTGAATTATCTGGTACGGTCAGGATAGGGGCGGTTATCAACTTCTGCTTCAACGTCTCGAAGGCCAGTGCACATCCATTCGTCCAAACAAACGGTACTTCCTTACGCGTAAGCTTGGTTAACGGCTCTGCCAAACGAGCGAAGTTCTCCACAAATCTCCTGTAGTATCCGGCCAAACCAAGGAAACTTCTTATCTCAGCCACATTTCTTGGAGTAGGCCAATCTCGAACTGCTGCAATCTTCTCGGGATCAACGGCGATTCCATTGCCCGACACAACATGCCCCAGAAACTTCACTTCTTCCAGCCAGAATTCGCACTTACTCATCTTCGCATACAATTTCTCCTGTCTCAGCGTCTGCAATGCGATCTTTAAATGCTCAGCATGCTCCTCCGGACTCTTCGAGTACACCAGAATATCGTCAATGAATACCATAATAAACTGGTCCAAGAATGGTGAAAAGATCCTGTTCATCAAATCCATGAATATTGCCGGCGCATTAGTCACTCCGAAGGGCATCACCAAATACTCGAAATGTCCATATCTAATTCGAAACGCCGTCTTGCAAATGTCTTCTGCTTTCACTCGGACCTGATGATATCCTGATCGCAAGTCCAGTTTCGAGAATACCCTCGCGCCACTAAGCTGTTCAAAAGTTCTCCAATGCGAGGGATCGGGTACTTGTTCTTAATAGTGACCCGGTTCAATTCTCGATAATCAATGCACATCCTTCTCGTGCCATCCTTCTTCTTTACTAAAAGAACTGGAGCTCCCCAAGGCGAGTTGCTGCTTCGAATCCAACCTTTCTCGAGTAATTCACTAACTTGTTTCTTAACTTCTTCCAATTCCACCGGTGCCATCGGATAATAAGATTTTGATACTGGCGTTGCACCAGGAATAAGGTCAATCGCAAACTCCACATCTCGCTTCGGCGGTAAGCCCGAAATATCTGTAAATACATCCATAAAGTCGCGAACAACTGCCGGCTCTTCATTACCATCCATTACCATCGCTGCAAGAACACTGTTTGTCGGCCTAGCCCTAAACTCGACTGGACCGACAGAACTGCTTCCCCCAGTGAAGGTAAACTCAGGGTGTCCGGGAATCTGGAAAATTACTTTCCTTGCCCTACAATCAATGTGTGCGTGGAAAGTGCCAAGATAATCCATTCCCAATACTACTTCATAACTGCCCGTATCTATCACCAAGAAATCTGCAAAAAGCTCCCGTCCGCAAACGACAACTGTACAACCTTTACATTCCTTACTAGCTATGATTTTCCCATTCCCAGTGTGTATGTCCCAGAAACTAGACAAGGTCGTGCAGGTAATCGAGTGTATAGTTATAAATTTGGATGACATAAAACAGTGGGATGCTCCGAAATTAAATAATGCCAATGCGGGAAAACCATGAACGAGTAAATTACCTGAAACCACTTCTCCTGATGCCTTAGCTCCTTCAACTGTCAACGTGAAAGCTCGAGCCTGCTCTGGTCCTTGAGTCAGCTGTTTCTGCCCTTGGAACGGTCTCTGCGGAGGCTTCTGTAAATCATCTCTCGTGCGAAGCTTCGACGGACAAGTACTAACGGCGTGATCTGCCGCTCCACATCTAAAACAGAGTCCCAGCCTCTTACGACACTCCTTTCGCACATGTCCGGGTACATGGCAGTAGTTACAAATCACGCTCCCTTTCCGATCACCCACAATTGTTTTCTTCATTAGTGCTACGCTGCGCCTGTTCACCGGAATACTTCTACGTACAGACGTTTGGTTCAGTGCAAATGCCGGTTCCAGCTCGGTCTGTTCCTTTAGATTCTCCAGCAATCCCCTTATCACTCTACGCCTGGCGGCTAAGACCGCACGTCTTTGGTCCATCTTCAAATTCTTACCGGCCATATTCCTGAAAATCAAAGTACCCAACATTAGCATGATGATAGATTCTGAGTATAGATCAAGGCTAGAACTCCAAGATACTTAAATAGAGTACTGCATTGTAGCTATGCCGCGGTATCATAGCCACAATTACTTAACTCCACCCAAGTCGCCCAAGTCCTAGGGATAACAAGAAATTAGGTTTTCGAGTTGATAATGCAAAGTAAGTTTGCATTTCGACATGATCCGAAAGAATGATTCAAGGATGGTAAAACTGTCAAGGTGGCAGGACATGTTTCCTAAACACGGGTATTCTGATTCGTGTATTGGGTACAATACCCAACTACAAAAGAATCAACCCGACTAACCTATGTCTCTGATACCAAAAGAACCATGTCACGCCCCGCTTCCCAGAGTACGCAAGATTGGGCACGTGACATAGCCAACCATGCTACCTGTGGGTAGGAAATATCCATCCACAGTCACATTACGGTTGTAAGGATATCAAGAACAAGATAATGAACTAATCTAACACATGTCCAAATCCATAATAATAAGAATCAATAAACAATAAGTGCGGAAGCAAATGATCCAATACAATAAATAAACAGTATGTCCCATAATGCGGGCTCACATCTGGAAATGAAATGACATAAATAAACTAATCACTAAGGACTCACAGTTCAGCCTGCTAGCTGAAGGACTCCTGCTCGGTCGTCGACAGTGGTAAGGAATCTGGGCCATGCAAAACCCAGACGTCAGCGCGTCATGTCAACAAAAATAATATAACATAAACATGGTAATAAGCAATGCAGGTATGAACATGAAATAAGCAATATTATGAAACAACAGTGCAGGGTAATGTGCCATGGGTAACTAAACTGTTCTATCAGGTTTCTACTCTAAAGTCTTTGAAATCAATTGATGAATCGTCGATGTAACTCAATAGTATCCCGTGCGTGCCCGGGACCACGGTCAAGGTCCTCGGGGCTGAATCCGAGACGTGCCGCTAAGCAGTAAAAGGTAGTAGGATGGATGAGTGATGTCAGCATCATCACTCCCGGACTGGCCAAGCCCGTAAGACTGATCAGAACAAGTATCGAACTGTTGAGTTACAAGTCGGTTTCACCTTTGATTTCCCCATACCCCCAAGCTATGTATGTCAGGTCGGGTATTCAGTAGTCAAGGACTAATGCCAACACAAGATCAGGTAAAAGTAGGTCTGTCTGGATAGACAGCAGGAATGGTCAGGTTTGTCGGCATTAGGCATGAAATCAGGTAACAGGTCAGGTCACGTTTTAACAGGTTGAGTCGATATGTATAGGGTGTCATGTCCGGTGTATCAGTACATGTGTCAGGTGTATCAAGATCGGTCAATATGTAATGCAATCAAATGTATGCTGATAACAGGTATAGTAACGAATAAGGAACAGCAGCAGGAACGGCAAATAACAATATTATTCCATGTAAACACAGTGATGTTTTGTATTCTCTTATTAACAGGTTCAAGCACCCTTGGGGTGCAATAATCACAGTGTAGCGCAATATTAATAACAGCAGGCAATAAATATATAAGTGTGCGACTATTATCCTCTAAATATTAAAATGATTAGCAGGTAGTTGTTATTAAGGTTATGGTGGCAAAATACGATTTAAGTGGCAGTATTATAATGTACATCATATTTCGTCCAATGAGATAAGTAGCAATACTAGTTAATATAGCAAGTTTGTGAGTCAAACATTTAATTAGTTTAACGTAGCATGTAGCAAGAAATCTTGCCTCGACGGTTTCGCAAACCGGAAAGCACGGATGCGATGTCGGCAGAAAACACGAGACGGGTGCACGGGCCACGGATCGAGTCCCAACAGCGAACAACGGGACCACACGGACCAGGGTACTTCGCTGGAGCGTCGGGTCCAAAGACGGCACGGTCGGAAACCGGCAAAAGTCAAAAGTAACAAAGTTAGCAAACGCGATATACATGAGCAACCGACCAGCGAGGGGTTTCGCACAAAAGGAAGGATAAGGAATGCTTACAGGGAGACACCAGGGGCAACCACGGCGGGCTCGACGGCGCTGGAACGCCGGCGAGGCAGCGACGGCGGCTGCGAAGGCTGGACAGCCTCGGGGTTCGCTGGAGAGGGTGGTGCGACGAGTAGAGGAGGGTGGTGGTCGGCTCAGGTGATCGAGGGGGAAAGGAGGTGGTGCGGGTGACGTCGACGAGGGTCGACGGCACGTTTCCCGGCGACCCGGGAATTGGTGCTAGGGTCGGGCTCGGGTCTGGTGGTGGTCTGGCGAGGGGAGGAGGAAGGCGACGACGAGGTAGGGACGAGGAGGAAGAGAGGGAGTCGCAGGCGTCGTCGGTGACGGGAGGCGGCGTCGACGGCGAGATCTGCGGCCGGTGATGTCGTCGGGGTTGGGTGCAGGCGCGGAAGAGAGCGGAGGAAGGAGGAAGAGGGTGCGGTAAGGCTGAGGAGGTGTTGTCGGCGAGGTCGCGGTGGGGGTCGGCGGCGCACGCACGAGGAGCTAGGGTTAGGGCTTGGAGTTCTCGTGATGGAGGAGGCGGCTGCGTAAGGAAAAAATATATATAGAGGAAGAGAGAGAGGGATTGGAGAGAGAGAGAGAAAGATTTGATGAGGAGAGAGATAGAGAGAGTTTGTTAGAGAGAGAGAGAGAGAGAAAGAGAATGGAGAGAGACAGAGAGAGGCGGAGAGAGATAGAGAGGGAAAGGGGGCCCACGAGTCGAGTTGGCCGCTCGCGATAGGCTGGGGAGGTTAGGTAAAAGGAATTTAAAGGATTTAAAAGATTTAAAGAAAGGATTTAACGTTAAAATATATTATCATATATATATATTCAGCTTCAATATTTTATTAAATGGCCCTTTTTTTGGCGCTAAATGAAACATTTTCAAATCGCGCCCGAGTTGCGCCCAAATGTTCCAAATTTAAATTATAGGATTTTAAGCGAGTTCCAAATTTTGAAAAGAGGTGTTTAATGATTAAAATGCATGCCCCCAAGTCGGACACTTGTGCGCGTGCGTAGGCGTCCAAACTTGCCCGTTTAACCGAACGGAAAGAAATCTCGACACGCGGACGCTACCACGCGACTAGTGGCGACGAGTAGGCCAACATGGATATTTTTAATTTCATTTTAGGTGTTAAAATTTGTTATGTGCCAAAATGACTTAACCGGTTAAAATTTAGCAATAAACATCAAACAATCAAAATAATTGGAAAGGGCAATATAATACACTCAACTAGCAATAGAAATAGTATTACCGGGCTCGGGTGTTACATCATCCATGCCCGTTTTGCTTATGGACATACCCTTTTTTTTTACATTGGCGAATCTTCATTGCTGGTGGGACTTTAAATGTAGTCTCGCCGGTAGGACTTGGGAGAGATAGGCATCGTTTTACGCCCATGGATTGTATACGGTTTTGCAGGATGTATGATCTAGACCGCAGGGCCGGTGTACTCAATTCGCCTGCGACTTGGAGCATTCACGCGTAGTATTTCTTGAGATATCGTCCATTGATGGGTGGCATGGGCCTTTCTCCCTCGGCATTTATTAGCTGGTAGGATCCTCCATCAAACACTTTCTCGACGACTTATGGTCCTTCCTAGTTTGGCTCGAATTTTCCCTTGGTATATCGATTGGGGATGATCGGTCTTTTGAGGACCAACACCAATTCGCCTTTCTTGAAAGCGTGAAGACGGGTTATCTTGTCATAGGCCCGTGACATTTGGGCCTGGTACAGCTCCAGATTTTGCTGTACTGTGAGCCTCTTTTCTTCAAGGGCGTCGAGCTCTTCGAGCCGAAGGAGCACGTTTTCCTCCTCCATCAACTCGTGCTGAACGACCATTCTTAAGCTTGGAACTTCAACTTCGAGAAGGAAGATCGCCTCCACTCCAAAGAGTAATGAGTATGGAGTGGACTGAGTGGGAGTACGGTGCGTGGTACGATATGCCCACAACACCTCGTAAAGTTTGAGATTCCAGTCTCTCTTGTTGGCTGAAACATTTTTCCTCAGGAGCTTGCATAAAGTCTTATTGAAGGTTTCAGCTAGCCCATTGGCTCTTGAATTATAGATGGAGGAATATATCCAGTCTATCTTGTGCTGAGTAGCGAACCTTGAGATTTTGAATCTCTTGAAAGAAGGCTCATTGTCAGAAATGATTCTTCTTGGTGTACCGAAGCGGTAGAGAATATTATGCTGGAAGAACGTCAAAATATTTTCTGTCTTGACTTCTTTTAGTGGGACAGTTTCAGCCCATCTGGAGAAATAGTCAGTTGTGGCCAATATGAACCGGTGGCCTTTGGATGACGGAGGATCAATTGGGCCAACTATGTCGGTGCCCCAAACCTCGAAAGGCCACGACGCCACCGTAGAATGCAACGGATTGGGGTGTTTGTAAATGAAATCACCATGAATTTGGCAGAGATAGCATTTCTTTGCATGCTCATCGCAATCCCTTATCATGGTGGGCCAGTAATATCCAAGCCGTTTGATCTGAATCCGTATTTTGGGGCCGGATTGGTGAGCTCCGCATACGCCTGAGTGAACTTCTTTCATGACTTTCTGGGCTTCGGCCGATGACAGACATCTGAGCTAGAGTTGGTCATATGATCTGCGGTATAGCGTATTATTTACAAACACGTATCGAAGAGCTCTCTTCTTCAGTTGAATCCTCACAGATTTTCCTTCGGGCAGCTTGTCGTATCGGAGGTATCCTATGAAGGGCTCTCTCTAATCGGGCTCATCTTGAACGATCGAAGATTCTTCGGCAAGACTGCTCTTCTGTTCCGCGCTTTCCTCCTCTCGTAGAGAGACTGGGGATAGAATTTGCCGGTTTCTGACTGTGATCTGAATTTCATCCATGTCAGGATCAGCCAGCTCCTTGGCTAAGCGAGCGAGTACATCAGCTTTTCCATTCAACGCCCTAGGAACTCTCATCAGCTCAATATGGGTGAACTGTTTCATAATCTTCACCACCCGGCTTTTGTACCGAGCTAACTCGGGTTTGTATATCTTATATTCGCCACTTACTTGGTTGACAACAAGCTGGAAATCACCGTAGACTAGTAGCCGAAGGATTTCCATTTCTATAGCAAGCTCCAGACCAGCTATCAGGGCCTCGTATTCAGCCTCGTTGTTTGTACGAGGCTCGGTGAGAGCAAAAGAACACCGTAAGGTTCCCATCGATGGAGTGATGAACACCAATCATATCCCTGCTTTTATCTCCGGAATGCTTGATTTACTGGAGGTCCTTATTGATGAGGCTCCATCGATGTAGAGCTCCCAACATGGCTCGCTATCCTCGAGGTGCAGCACTTGTTCATTGGGTAATTCACAATTTAGCGGCGACCCTTCTAGTATAGGATGAGCAGCGAGAAAATCGGCGAGGGCTTGCCCTTTTATTGCTTTCTGTGGAGTATAAACTTTGTCAAACTCAAGCAGCATCACAGCCCATCTTGCCATTCTGCTGGCGAGGCTTATTTTGGTCATTAAGTGTTTGAGCGGGTCGACCTTGGAGATCAGCATAACCCGATGAGCAAGCAGATAGTGTCTCAGCTTCTTCACAATGAATATCAGAACCAGGCATTGCTTTTCAATCGGGGAATAGTTGTGTTCTGCCCCGACTAAAGTTCGACTGAGGTAGTAGAGGGCATTTTCTTTTCCCTCCTCATTGTTCTGGGCAAGGAGTGCACCAAGTGACTCATCTAGCGCAGCAGTATAGAGAATCAACGGTTTATTTAGAATAGGGGCAGCAAGCACTGGAGGGTGCAACAGGTACTGTTTGATGCTTTCGAACGCTTCTTGACATTCGGCATCCCAGACAAAAGGAGCTCCTTTCTTCATGAGCTTTGAGAAGGGCCTACATCTCCTCGTTAAATTTGAGATAAACCTTCATATATAAGCAAGCTTGCCTTCAAAAGATCTTAGCTGCGTCAGACTCTTTGGAGGGGGCATCTCCATGTTGTCCTTTATCTTGGATGGGTCAACTTCGATCCCTCGATGTCGGACTATAAAGCCCAGGAATTTTCCCGATGACAAGCCAAAAGCGCATTTCAGAAGATTTATCTTCAGATCGTATTCCCTCAGTCTAGTGAGAACGGTCCTAAGATCTTGGATGTGATCGACCTTGGCTTTAATCTTGACGACCAGATCATCAACATAGCATTCAACGAATTTATGGATTAGGTCATCAAAGATATTGGTCATTGCCCTTTGATATGTAGCACCTGCGTTCTTCAGTCCAAACGGCATCATTTTGTAACAGTATATGCCGATCGGGGTTCGAAATGCTGTATACTTCTCATCCTCAGGCGATATTTTTATCTGATTGTACCCAGACGAACCGTCTATGAAAGTGAACAGCTCATAATTTGAGGTGTCATCGACCATCATTTCCATGACCGGAAGCGGGAAATCGTCCTTAGGGCATGCCTTATTGAGATCCCTGAAATCGACCCAAACTCGTATCTGTCCGTTCTTCTTTTTCACTGGGACGATGCACGCAATCCAGTCCGCATATTTCTCTTCCCTGATGAAGCCGGCATCGATGAGTTTCTTGGTTTTCTCGATGACCTTTTCTTCTAGTTCCCTTCTCATTCTTCGAAGAGCTTGTTTGACTGGCTCAGCATCAGGAGATATAGCCAGCTTACGCACGGCCATTTCAGGGAAGAGTCCAGGCATTTCTTTGTATGTCCACGCGAAGCAGTCGGCGAACTTATGCAGTAGGGCAATTATCTTCTCTTTCATTTTTTCTGACAAGAGTAAGCTGATGTAGGTCGGCCTTGGATCATCAGGCGTTCCCAAACCGATCTCGGTTAGCTCATCGAAGGTTGCTTGTCCGCCATTTTCGAGCTCTTGAGGGGCTTTTTCTGGCTTGGCTAGCTCGTCTTCATCATTTGACTTTTCGCTGGCTTTCCCAATATGAATCATGTAACATGCCTTGATATCAGGTTGAATGAAACCTATGCCCCGTCTATCTGGGATTCGTCCATCGATGAGTGCTCGGACCTGAACTTCGCTTCGGAGTCCGTTTGATATAACCGACATCCGCACTTTTTAAAATATTCCCGCATCTCGGGTGCATAATATCTTGGGTTTAGGACGGCTCTTATGCCTCTTTCATAGGGAAGGCGCGTGACAGACAAATCGTTCGGGTGCACGATAGGATTTGACCAATAAAACAGGATGCCCTTCTGCCCACTCTTTCTCTGGGGAAAGAAGAAGGTATTCAGCTGATCCGCGGTGGAGACTGACAATGCATCGATCTCTTTGCACATCTACTCCGGCACCCTGGTGGCGGCTAAGGACCCTTCTGCAATTTCGAAGGTCTCTCGTAGTTTTGCTCGTTGCGTGGGGGCCCAATCTGCATAGTTCTTGCAAGGTGGATCCTCTTCTCCTGATTCTTCAGTGTCACTACCTAAACGAGGGCGAATTTTTCTGCCAGATGGGCCTTCAGTATCAGACTCGTCCGTATCGCTATCAAAGTGAAGGTGGGTTTTATGGAAGGGCGGACTTCCAGCGTTGGACTCATCAGTGTCACTGCCGAAATGCGGACGCACTTGGAGGCTTTTGCTTTTGAAAGTGACAGCTGGCTCGGATCTGCTTTTGAGCTTCGGAGCCGTTTTGTCCTTGGTCAGTCGTGGCTCGGTATTTTGGGAATCCACAAAGTACCAAGAATCTTCATATCAGACTTCGTGCACACCAAACGACTGGATGTCTCTGTCAATGCGTCTTTCTTCGCCATGTTTAGTATACTTCATGCATTGATGGAGAGTTGACGGAACGATACCGTAATCGTGGAGCCACGGCCGTCCCAAGAGAATTTTATAAGACGTGTCAGCGTCGATCACGTATATCTTAGCTTCGATTTGCAGATCCCCAAATTTGATTGGCAGAGCTATAGACCCTAGGACTTGCTGGCAGTTTTGATTGAAACCTTGAATGACAATCCTTTCCCTTGACAGGTGTCAGACGTCCATTGACAAACTCTTCAGAGTCCCCAAGTTCATGATATTTACCGAGGATCCCGGATCAATCAATATGCGATTAATCCGATCTCCGTCGCTGTACCCGGTGACGTAAAGCGGCTGATTATGCTCAGCCGTTCCCAGTAGCAAGTCTTCGTCCTTAAACGTGACTGCGGTGGCATGCACAGCCTACCGGGCTTCTTTCATATTAATTTCCTCAAAGCGAGCCAAATACCGCTCAGGGTTTTGTAGAGCGTGAATGAGAACATCTCTAAGCTCTTTAGATAGGATCAAGGCATCATAGATGCTCAGGAGAGACGGAAGCTTCCGGAGATGAGCCAAGACATTGTAGTCCACTGAGGAAGAACTTGAGTTTTCATTAGCCAGTTCTTTTCCATCTTTCTCATTAGCCACCTATTTTTCCTTTCCTTTTTGGGCGTTGCCCTGATTTGGTGGTAAAGCCCTGCCGCTTCTGAGCTGAATTTGGTTGGTCTTTGTGGTGATCTCCTCGTCCTCTTTGGGAAAACAGATCTCCTCCTCAGAGTCGCTGCCAAGATAGATGGCGTAGCAGGTCACTATAGGGATCTCTTCATTGGAGACTTTTTCTAACTCCTCCAGAATTTCAGCCGCTTCTACAGGGAAGAATTATTTTAATTGAATTAGAGTTCTTTCCTTCTGTTCATAGTCTTCGAGGGAATCGATATATTTTGATTGGTCTATCTTCCTGCAGACACTTTTTCGCGTCGAACTGCACTTTTCTTCTTCTTGAGCCTTTTAGATTTTGAGTCTGATGGAGCCGAATTGGCAGCTGGAATGGTAGGCTTCTTCTGCCATTCTCATTCTGTTATGGGCTCTTTCCGAAGTAACTTTAGCATCTTCTTCGTCTTATTAGATATGTGTGTACTCCACGGAGACTGCGGTGAGTCAGTTTCATTTCTCAGGGCAGCGAGTTCAGTAGTCTGCTCTCAAAAGGCTTCAGCTTCTGTCTGTATAAAGTTGGTGGTTGCAACTTGATTGTTCACCAACACACTCTTGGACAGCTCGATCTCTCCATCCTTGTACTGCTTCTCGACTCAGTCTTTAAAGATATAGCAATTCTCGATCGTATGGCTCACTACTTGGTGGTACGGGCAATATAAAGGATTGTCGGTCATTTTTTATTCTTGAGGTCTTTTCGACTCCGGCAATTGTAGACCGTTGTTCAAGGAATCTTTAAATATCTTGCGGACCTTGTTCCTTCTGAAAGAGTAAATCTTGTTCTTTTTCTCCTCTAGGAAAGGCCCTTCTCCTCCCAGCAATGGCTTTCGAGACCTGCCTTTCGCTTGTTTTCGTTGTCGGACGCATTGAAGATATTGGTACTGCTGGAATTCCCGTTTCTATGGTTGTCGTCCCGCTTGCTTTTCTAAGTCTTGTCTTTTTGAGAGTCCGGGATAGACTCTTACTTCGAGCGTTCCAGCATTTGGACTTTCTTGGTTAGCTCCTGAAACGTCTTGAGGCCTGTTGTACACAAGAATGGGACCATCCAATTGCTGAGGTTCCTAATGAAAAGGCTGACGGACTGGTCCTGCTCCAGCGGCAGTTCGCAATTGACCATGAGATTACGCCTTCGGGCGATAAAGTCGGTGTTGCTTAATTCTTCCCCGGCTTGGTCCTCACAAGGTCAGCAATGGAGATTTTATCACTGACACTCATGAACTTTTGCCGAAACAGAGACTCCATTTGGGTAAAGGTAATGACAGACCCGTCTGGTATACTCGCGTACCAGTCAAAAGCGACACCGGTCAGGCTGTTGACAAACTGACAAAGGAGCGCATCATTTCCCCTTGTATTTCCGTACGATGCTTTAAATTGGGCGACGTGCTGATTTGCGTTTCCCGTCCCGTCAAATCTTCCGAACTTAGGAATGACGTAGCCACTCGGGAACTCGATCAAATCGTACTGTGCGGAATATGGCCGCCCACTACTGCCAATTTCTTTCTTAGCTTCGGCTTCGGCCACCAATGTTTTAACCTTGCTGGTGACCAAATCCATTATCCGATCTTTTGTTAGGGGGATAGTGCTATCTGGGGCCAAGGCGTACCCGGAAGCTGAATGTGGCCGGCTTTCGTGCGGCTCGACCAATCTTGGACCTAAAGGGACAGGCATCGGCTGCTTCGGGTTGTCATCACCCGGCTCATGAGTAGAGACTTGTGCTTGATTGGGAGGCGCTCGAGCAATTTGAGCCGTAAGCTGCATCACAGCGTTCGTTAGGTCGTCAATTTTTGAATAGAGCTTGGCCATCTCTTTATCTTTGCTCCTGAGCTGTTTTCGAAGCTCTTGAAGCAGCTCTTGCTCCGCGGTCCTGGGACGGAAAGTCGGCTCTTCCTCGCTGTCCGAGCTTGACTCCACATGGACTGAGGGGTCTTTCTTCCTATCGGCCTCACCGAGAGGATTTTCATTATCCAGGGGAGGCGGCTGATCTTAGGAAGCGGCAACCACATTCAAGCCAGATTGGTCTTGGGATGTGGTGGCCGCATCCTTGCTTTTGTTGCGGAGGTTGTCGCTAGGGCGCGTGCCCGCCATATAGATAGTGTGGATAACATATCCAGCCGTCCTTTCATTATTGCTAGCTGATTTTGTGGACCGCCGTCCTGGCCCTTCTGTTTTGGTAGCGGACAATCGATTGGAGATGGCTGGCCTGACCAGATTCATGAGTGGTGCTGGCACTTCCTTTTTGAATTTGCCTCGTTGTTTTCGCGCGGCACTGAGCGCCTGATAGACTCTTGAAGAGATGGTGTCGTGCTTTCTCTTTTGGGGCTAGGACACGTGCCTTTGCGGTATTGTTCGGACCGCTGTCTTCTTGATTCTAGCTGTCATGGCATTTTTCTGAACCTACTTAAGAGGTTCGAAAGAATTGCTGACTTTTACGGCCGACTCAGCCGTCGTCGCAGGATGACTCCGCTCTTGGAATCTCACAAGATTCCTTTTGGCCGGAGTCCTGGTCCTCTTGTTGGCTTGATACCTGAGCCGCTTCTGTCTCAGCCTTTCTGTTTTGAGCACTTGGTTGGTTACAGCTCTTCGGGAAGCCGCCATAGACCGGGCGATGGAGGGCTTTGTAGATACGCCTGATTGTGCACTTGTTGGAGTCGTTTGAGCTCGCTGGAGATACTTTGTGGCTCCATTGGTGTTGACGGCCTTGCTCCCAGTCGGGACAGCGGAGTGTCGTTCGAACACAGATTTGCATTTGGGGTGGGATGCTTTGGCGATCAAAACGTTCAGCCTCCTGCCCCTTGAGGTCGGTTTGGCCGCTTGGTTTGTCGGGACCTCCGCCAGATGAGCGCTTCTAGCAGGGTAGATGATGACAGAACCAAATTGACGGGGTGACTCCTTCCATTGCCGGCTGAGACTGGCAGGGAGAACCACGCGGGCATTGATCTTGACCATGTACGAGATCGGGGTCGCGTCGGAAGCTGAATTCATCTTAAAAGACATCGTCGTTGAAAGTTGATTGCTGCACGGAAAAAACATTATTTCAGTACAAACATCGGCATATATGTTAAATAAGTTCGTATGAACACTTGATCCGAGATATAGGAGGAGAGAAAGGTCCCAACGGGCGTACCAGAATCTGTAGAATGTTTTTCGTCACCCTATTGAGATGGTAATACGCGCGCGCTTATCAGGCGCATTACAGATTCCCCCGGCATAGGGTAGGCTGGGGTTTATTGATTGTGGGAATCCGAATCTCCGGCAGCCGCGAACTAAGCTGCCGTTAATTACCCCTCTTCTTTGAAGCGAAAGAACCTCCGATTGACGGTTCAAACAAGTCATGCGAACTTAATGTGCAGTGTTGGCCCGCGGAGTTTTTACCGGGGTCCGCTATCCAGATAGCGGGCTGGGGTTCAAGAGGGCTAGCAGCCCCCTTGCAGGGTGCGGGGCAACGCCCGTTAGAAATTTTTCTAACGGGGGTGGTATTTTTAGTGTGGAGTGTATACAAAATGAGGGGGGAAATGGCGTCCAAAGGACAAGTGAGAGCCGGCGGCTCACGTGCCTAGCATGCGGGCGCTGGGCACCTGCGCCTCACGTGCTTGGCACGCCGGGCGCCGGGCCCTACGTGCTTGGCACGCCGGGGCTGGGCGCCGGCCCCTCACGTGCTTGGTATGTGGGCGCTCGGCGCTGAGGCCAGCGCCCCACGTTCTTGGCACGCGGACACCGACGCCCCGCGTGCTTGGCACGCAGGTGCTGGGCGTCAGCAGCAAAAAGGAGTTGGTCTCTGCACTGGGTGTTGTGCTCCAGATTGACTTTTGGAGTTGAACTCCTGACATAGAGGACAAAGGGGCTTAGCCCCTGCACTGGGAGTTGTACTCCCAAAATGAAAGATTTATTATTATTATTATTATTATTATTATTATTATTATTATTATAATTTAGGAGTTAAACTCCTAAGATATTTTCGGAGCTGATGAAATGGGACTTCTTTCTTCTCCCTTGGGCCCTGGATCTTCCTCAAAGTGGGGTTTTTGGAGGTGGGTCTCTTTCTTCCTCCTCTTTATTGGCTGGATCTCAGAGGAAAGAGTGTGAGATTTTATAAATCTTCCCTTTTGGAGAATTGATGGAAGATCCGCGTTCCCATTCAAGTGTTTTGTGGTGAAAAACTATTTCTTTTTGGAAAAGAAAGAGTAAAACTCTTGATTTAATTTAGAAAAGGGGAAGAAGGTTTAAAACCTTAAGCAAGGAGAAAGAAGCACAAAAACCCTAGATTTTGAGAGAGAGAAAAAGTTCTTGAGATATTTTCATCATCTTAGCCTTTATAGGCTACACACTTTACATATAGCCCCTTGGGCTTTACAAAATGGCATTTTGCCCATCCCCCGCCTCATGTGCTCATTTCTTTTGCACATGAGCCATGGGTTTTACAAAAATTTGATTTTATGCCCGTTTTTCTTACATTTATTCATAAAATAAAAAAGGAAATACACCGAAATTATTTATTACAAAATTTTTATTTTGGCATGGGGGAGGCCGGCCGCTTTATGTTCGGGCTCGACTCGGGCATGGGCCCACTTGACCTGGGCTTGGGCCCACTTGGCTTGGGGTTGATTTTGATTTTGACTTGGTCAACCGGAGTGTAAATTTTTACCCCAACAGTCCTGATAGTCAAGCCAATATCCTAAGGGCTTTATCAACATATCAACATATATCAATGAGATAGTAAACTAAAACAAGTGCACATGTTAAGATAAAAAGCAACCAGATAGCATATTATCATGTCGAGTAATACTCTCTATATATATCCAAGTATCCACTATAATATACAATAATGGTTTCTATGGCATACATATTCCTAACAGTTTATACTAGAGTTAAACCACCCTGTACGATGCGCAGGATTTACGAATAATTGAAAAACAACCGATTAAATTATATTTGTCCGAAAAATTCCCATGTTGTCTAACCGAAAAAAGTGAAAATCTAATATTTATTTGCAAAATACAAAGTCTATGGTATTTACCTGAAAACAGTAGAAGTCCATGATATTTACTTTCGAAAAACAAAGTTAGTGGTATTTATTCAAAAAATGGTTGAAATTCATGGTATTTATTTCCAAAAAATAAATTCCATTGTATTCATCCAGAAACCCATTGAATATGCATGCCATTTATTTATAATAATCCATGGTATTTATCCGAAAAATGGTTGAATGTGCATGTTATTTATTTGTGACAAAAGAAGTCCGTTGTATTTTTCTGGAAAATTTTAAAAGTACATCGAATTTTAGTGAAAATCTAATGGAGTTTTCAGTTGACAGCAAAACCCGTAAATATTTTGGATTTATGCCACCAAAAGAATGAAAATTGTGAAATTTCATGCTATTTATCCATAAACAAAATGTATGATGTTATATAGAAAATGATGAAACTCGTATTTGTAAACATCAAATTTTGGAAAACGTTAAAAGTCCAATCCATGGTCAGCCAAATTATTTATTTGTAATAAACAAAACCAATGCAATTCATGTGAAAATTTTGAAAGCATGTGTTGATTTATTAAAAATATAGTTTTTTTTGAACTCGTGGAGTTATTTTATTTTTTGGCACCTTTATAAAGAAAATTGAAACTTGAAGCTGTGCAATTAATTTTATGTTTGCAAGATGAGCAGTTATTAAGTTGCGTCATTTTCAAGATCTTGTTGGGTGGCTATAAAAGACAAGTGGAAAGGGGTTGATAGGTTTTGGGAAGCAAAGGATATGCTGGCTGAGAATGAAAGGCCGAGTTTAGCGGTGGGATTTTCCAAAGTAAAAATTCAAAAATGCGGTTTTTGAACTCGATGCGGAAAAGGCTCCAAATCCATATGGTTTCTCAATGATGTTTGTAACAATTCTAAAATTCCTATACAAGCCATATCATACCGTATTTATTTGTTCTAGATATTTTCCGTATATTTGCTTTCTATTTAAATATATTATTATTCCATCTATTTTTACTACTTCGAAAACCCATTTCAAATAAAACCCTAATTCGTTTCGTACCCAAATCAAACAATCTATTAAAAAAAATATATAAAAAAAAACTTGCCCATATTCTTTCTCATTTTCTCAAAATCCAAAAGCCCACGGCTCCTAGCCCATTTAAATTAATCTCTTTTCCTATTTTTAACTCTCAAGTTAACATAACCCAAAAACCAAACCGAAATCTATAGCCAGCCCTTTCGTTTTCTTTCTTTCTTTACACTGTTTGCCTTCCCATTCCATGACATAAACCCAAAAACAATTAATTATTTGTTCCATGCAAAATTCATTCCCATTCCCTTGCTATAAACCCACTACTCAAGGTATCTAATGGGCCGTGCCGTCCACGGGCCGGGCTGGCCCGGCCCGGCCCGAGTGCCACATTGCAGGCTCAGGTCGGGCCCGACCAGCCTTTAGCCGCCCGACGGCCCAGCCGGCAAAATTCAAAATTTGAATTTGGTGCGGGGGTTTTTTGTTTTGGGAGGGCGGTCAAATTCTCAGGCTGGGGTTGTTTTTGAATAGGGGTGGATTTTTTAATAAAGAGGGAAATTTGAATTAAAGTGGTGTTTGTAAAATTATCTAAAAACCCCTAACTCAAAATCATACGTTTCTATACCCCTGATCTAAAACTCTATAAATACCTATTAACACTTTTCATTCTTCTCACAATTCACAACAACAAAATTTTTAATCTCCCAATCACTCTCTTTAATTTCCGAGAAGTTTACTGTTAAAATCGGAATCACGCAATCTTCATTTCCGCAGTCTCAATCTTCACATATTTTTAATTAAGAATGCCAGACCCATCTTCACAAGGCAACAGGGATGCTTCATTTTCACGGAGACGTTCAATTCAAATCGATATGGATTCATAAGAGAGACAGAGATTAACCAACATGCTGTAAACTAATTTTGATTTTTATTCTCCTAATTATGAATCTTTTAATTATGAGATTCTTGCTGTTTCACAAAGTAATGTTCTTGAAGAAGTTCATGCTCCTATCGTTCTCGAAGCAAGAACTTCTGCCTCTAAAAATAAAAGAGTTAAAACTTCTGATATTTGGAAATATTTTGTAGTACAAACAGTTGCAGGTAAAGGCGAGCGGACAGTTTGCACTTATTACCAAGCAGATTTTACTTGTATCATTTCAGGTGGAACTAACCATCTAAAAAAACATTTAATAAAACACGAAAAAGCTGATTCTCGGCAGACGACTCTAAGTATGCCATCGAACTTTTTAGCTGGTTTTTTTTATTCGCAAGATACTAATAGAAGAGAACTTGCAAGATATGCCATACATGCTAAACAACCATTTGGTTTTACAGAAAACAAAAAAATTGATGGATTGGTAAAAAATGCATACAATCCAGCATTTCAAAGATTACCCAGAACAACACTTAGAAGTGTTTTTTTTTAAAAATTCATGATGGTAGAGCCAATTTGATTGGTGTTTTTGCAAATTTTAAGAGTGGAATCGCATTAACTTCTGATGTTTGGACTACAAAATGGGGTATGAGTTATATTTGTGTTACAGCACATTTTATTGATAATGATTGGTTTTTACATAAAAGAATTATTGGTTTTTTAAAAATGGGGCATTCACATAGTGGAAATAATATAAGTAATTGTATTTTTACAACTGTACGTGAATATAATATTCAAAATAAAATATTTTCTTTTAGTTTTGATGCTACTAATAATAATTCAGCTATAATAGTTTTAAAAAATAATTTAAATTCTGTTTTGAATGGAGAATTATTTCATCAAAGATATTCACGACATGTGTTAAATTTAATTGTGCATGACGGTCTTACTATAATCGATCATCATTTAGCAAAACTTAAAGATGCAATGATATTTATTGAAATTTCTGGATCCCGAAAACAGATTTTTAAGCAAACTTGCACATAATTAAATTTAAAATTTAGATTTTTCAAATTCAACATTCCAATTAGATGGAATTTCACTTATGAGATGTTGAAATGTGTTTTACAATATCGGGAGCTCATTACTTTATTTTATGAGGAACAAATGCCCGATAAATAATTTAAAGAATTATAATTGGTTTGTTTGTGAATATGTTTTGAAATTGTTAGAAATATTTTACAATGCAACTAAATGTTTATCTGATATTTATTATCCTACTACATATTTAGCAGTAGAACAGTTATTTTATATTAGTAAGATTATTAATAAACATGTAATTGATTCTGAAAGTGCATTTGCTGGAATGTTACATAGCATACTTAAGAAATTGAATAAATACCGGTGAAAAGTTCCTGCATTGTTTTGTTTAGTATCTGTTTTTCTATCCCAGACTTAAAAAGGATAATTTATTTTTTTACTTGATGGATACCATAAAAATTTAGATACTGATATAGGAGATTATAAAAATATTTTAGATTCTTATTTACATGAATTGTATGCCATATATGATATACTGTACGGTCAAAACAAAACTTCTTTATCTTCCTCTTCACAGCAAACTTCCAAAAAGGAATATTTCGGTTTTTGCAGCAGAAAAACAAAGAATAACTGTTTCTATTTCTTCTACTTATAATGAGCTTACAATGTATTTGCAAACTAATTTCAGTAATTTTCTTACAGCGGATCAAATAAATAATCTTGATATTTTGGATTGGTGGAAAACACATAGACACATGTATCCTGTGCTTTTTGCCATGCCTCGTGATTTACTAACAGCTCCGGTGTCCACAGTTGCTTCGGAGCCTACTTTTAATACAGGTAATAGAGTTCTGAGCAATAAGAGAGCGAGATTGTCGGATGACACATTGAAAACCGCAGTGTGCCAAAAATATTGGTTCGATACAGAAGATAGACAACAACACGTTAAGAGCATTGAAGACTCCGATATCGATGAAGAATAAAGATCGATAGAAACTAACCGGTTGTTTTTTTTTATTGAATTGTATTTTTAATTTTTTGGCAATTGCATGAGTGGTAAGATTTGCCAACTTATGTTTCTCCTCAAAAAAATTTTTAATTAATAAAATATCTAGATCTGTCCCTGAACCAACACGAAGTTCGGATTAAAAAATTTCCAATTTTTTTAATAAAAATAAAAATTTACTTTAATTTTTTTTTTAAAAATCAAAAATTTTAAACGGGCCGGCCCGAGCCCGACCCAACCGAGCCACGGACCGGGCCAGGTTCGGGTTGTGGGGATTCGGGCCAGGCCTAAGCCAGGCCCGCAGCCCGGTCGAACCAGGCCCGATGGGCTCCGAACAGGGCCAGCCCGGCCTGATAGACACCTCGACCCACGATCTTTTTATTTCCCATCACCTCTCTCTCCCTATAGCCCTCTCTTCCCCTGCTCCTCTCTACCTCTTTCGCTTCTCGCATTAAACCTTAATCCATTTAATTTAATTTATTTTTTCTTAATTACACCATCAATTCCCACTCTCTCTCATCAATTCCTTCTCCCCTCCCCTCCCCCACCCACCCCACCCCTCGTTTCTTCTTCTTCTTCCCCTGTATAGATAAAACCTCTACCCTCTCCTCATTCATTTTCATCGTATTCTTCTCTTCCCAACTCAACCCAACACCCATCTACACTACCACCACAGCTAAACCGAGCCCCATCATCATCTCCATCGACAACACCATCACCATGGCCGCCCACCCCTTGGCCGAGCAACCCCCGTTGTTGCGACACCAACACCAAACCCTTGACCGTGTGAGCCCAATTTCGGCTGTTCCGGGTCAAGAACCAAGGCTTCAAGACTAGACTCTGGTCCGCATGAGCGCTATGGTCATTCCCACCCCTCCAGATCTCCAATCTGTTGACATTTCAATATTTCGCGTAAACTTGTTCGATGAATTGCCCCAATAGGTTTTCCATCGTGTTTCACTCAAGTAAGTCCCTTCTCACTCACTCTCTCTCTCATACCCGTTTAATAGAAGTTACCATTATATATTTATTAAATAATTCGCAACACCACAGTCAGTTGCCAGTTGATAGTGAATATTACTTGGCACAAGCATAGCATTGATATGATGAAAGTGATCTGGATTTTTCTTGTACCACAATGAGTTAATGGTGTGATATAGAGATATACATCCTATGGCCATAGAAGGGAATTAGTGGGTTTAAAATTAACGGTTCACCCACAACATAACTTTTTACATTGTTATTTCAACGGTGAAAAATTGTAGAATCACATGCAATTTGGTGTACCCACGTCTTAGATGATAATGATGAAGACGATAGATACCGATCGTCGGAAAAAACGAGAGAGCATAAATTTTTTCAACGCCATAGAAGGAAATTCCCTTTTATGGCCTCTTTCCTCCATTATTCTCTCATATATATATATATATATATATATATATATAGAAAGAGAGAGAGAGAGACGGCACAAACACAGGTTCTTTCCGAAACTAACTAAAATATATTATGTTGTGAGATGCACACGTAAAGTTTCTTAACATATATTGTATTACAGCTTATTCTGCAGAATGGCAAAGTATGTGCTATTGAGTACTCATTGTGTAAGTTGGACTTATCTTGTATCTGACACCATCTTCATGAATATTGGAGATGCTTAGCTTTCTTAGTTTGGATCCATAAACACTTAGATCTTTATCCAAGCCGTTTTTATACATAATGGGGATATCCTTAGAGGATTACTCATGTTTATTCATGTACTTGCCTTTCTTCATGTTACTGCATTGATCCTTCTACTGCATCTCGGTCCCAATTTGGAACCTTGCCTTCCACTGATAACCAAAGCACTGGTGAACCTTAAGCTAGTTGAATGCTTGGACATCATCTCTCAATGGTTATATTGAGTACATAAGACCTCAACTGGGTGATGCTGTGTGTGTGTATTCGATACTAGTTTTTGATATGTTACTGTAGATCATGCACGGGGTAAGGCACACCTTTATTTCATTATTGCACGATCAATCGATTGATTGCAGCATTTTATGGAAACATGTTTCATTAAACTACCATCAAACTTTGAAACATAGAATTCTAAACTGAAATTATTTTTCCTTGGCAATTACGTCCTTCACAACATTTTTTAAGAGAGCCGTGTTAAAAGATAGTATGGATTATCGCATATCTTGGATCTAGTGGGTGAGATCGGAGCTCTTCACGGAGCGTGTTCTCAAAGAAAAAGAAAATACGAATTTTTAAAACAAATTTAAAATAACTTAATTCATATATTCGTTTTTCCAAAAAAAAAAAAAAATTTGTGAAAATTAGTCTTTTTTCTAAAATGAAAAGATTAAATTTTTTTAGAAAATATCCTCAAGTTTCCGAAAGACAGATTTTTCATCAAAATACCATAAACTTTTAAAAATTTGGAGTCATCACTAAAATAACATAAAAATCTAAATATATTTTAAATAAAAACCCTTGACAATCTAATTACTATAATACACCCTCAAGATTTATTTTTCCAAAATAAAACAGTTTACCTAAAAAACCCATCGAGTTTTCAAATGAAATATTTTACATAAATAACCTAAGTTCACCAAAATATCTAAAATACATATTTAAGGTATTTAGATAAAAATGAGTTTAAGCGGTATCTTTTCTCCAGATCTCAGAGAGCCGGAGAAAGTGAGTGTTTGCCTATCTAGTTTAAATAAAGATACAAATTAAAGGAATTATTAATGACAATCATCTTTGAAAAAGACACAACAGTTGCCCGATTATTCCCAAACTTAAGATCTTCAAAATATAAATGTTCTAATAAGATATGGTTAGAACTTGAACTCGAATCATAAATTGACTTGAATTCTAATTTAATTGAACTCGAACTTAACCCTAAATTTCAACTTGACTTAAACCTAAACTTGATTTGAACTCGAATTTAACTTGGACTTAAACTTGAATGCTTGAATTTGACATGAACACTTGACACGACCTATACTAAACTATCATGCTTAATCCAACTTGACTCGAACCATGAATACAAATGACATGAATACTTGCACTTGACATGACTACATGATCTTGATTATATGAACTCAATCTTGATATTGTATCTCCTTTTGTATTCATGGACTCGATAACATTAATCATAGACTAATATGCATGGGGTGTTTGGATAGTTTAAGTGTGAATCCAACGAAATCTCAGGAGTCTCTCTAATTCATGAATCCATATCTACTAACACAAGCAATCTATCATGAGGACATGTGTTTTCAAGCCTCTAGAGCCCTACTCTTGGGTTTGAAATACTTCAACGACGGTTGAAGTCCTGTTACTAACACATCTTGATTCGGGCCCGTGGTTCCTTACTCCTGAGGTCCTAACTTTGAGTTCGAGAACACTCCTGAGATTGGTTGACATTCACACTTGAACTCACGTTAGTTTGCTTATCCTTTTAGTGGCATCTTTAGGTGCTATTCATTACATGTTCAACGCTTTTACTTGTTACATGCTCACTATACCTACACTACACGGTCATACCATACTTGTTTGTCATGCCTGTGTTACATTGGGGGGTGTATTTTCATACCCATGATACCTTACCATGTGCATATACTTGCTAGATTTAATTGGCACCTATAGCCATATTAGAATTCATATGCTACTTACATGCTATCATTTATCACATTCACATTTCTATCCTTTTTGGGGACTTATCGAGCGAAAGTTCACTGACGGGCATTCCACGCATCTTTTGTTTCTTTGGAATGTTCGTCAGACTGTCTAGAGACTGAGAAGGTGGAACCTATTGCTGAAAATTACAATTAGTTCACTTCTGAAACCGTTTCTTAGTTTTCTTTCCAGTTTGTAGTTTCAGTATGCCACTTGTTCTTTATTTCAGCTTTTCCTTTTTACTAAGCCACATCTTTAGGCTTTTATATTTATGTTTCTTGTTCAGACTTCTTGTAATCAATTTAAAACTTGTGAAATTTGAATGTAAAAAATAATTGGTGGAATTTATTCACTTAACATTTCTTGTCATTCTTATATTGCCTATAAACACTTAGCGTATTTGTTTCGGAAAACAGTTTTATCGAAAAAAATACGTCGCGGGTCTCGTCACGTGCATGCTTCTATGTCTTTTTAGAAAGCGGGGCGTGACAATGTTCTATCAGTTCTTCTAGGACACGGTGAAAGAAAATATTGTTCGAATCTTCAAAGCACTACATAAAAGGGAATTGAGCTAGGAACGTTTCAATTCAGCGACAATTGTACTATTCCCAAAGAAGAAAGGAGCCAAATCACCGAAAAACTACAGACCTATTAGCTTACTAAATTGCTCTTGTAAAATTATAACAAAGGTCCTTATAAATCAATTGAAAACTGCAGTAGACAAGATAGTCAATCACAAACGAGTTTCATTACTGGCAGAAGCATCATAGACGGGATAGCGACTGCATAGGAGGTCATTCAGGACGCCAAAAGACGACGACGGGATGGGTACCTACTGAAATTAGACTTTACGAAAGCATTTGATGCGGTGGATCGGAGTTTTGTCGCTGAAACACTGAAGCTTAAAGGTTTTGGTCAAAAGTCGATCGATTGGATTACAACATGGCGGTTATCTGCATCCTTCTCTGTCTCAATCAATGGGAGGACTACTAAAGAGTTTAGATGTAAAGGGGGACTAAGGCAAAGTGATCCTTTATCATCTCTTTATTTAAATCTAGTGGCTGATGGTCTCTCCAATAATATACGAAGATGCAAATCAAGTGGACGTTTGCAAAGACTAGGGTTTGGAGAAGATAAGATATCAATCATAAACCTTCAATATACGGATGACACGATTATCTTCGGACGAAATAGTATACAGCAGACCGTTACTATAAAGTGGATCCTATACACCTTCGAGATGTGATATGTGCTACGTATCAATTACGATAAAAGCACGTTGGCTTTCTGGAATGGACAAGAGGACACAAATCGTGTAATTACTAAGTTCCTAAATTGCAAGATTCAGGATTTTCCCATCAAATATATTGAGTTGCCAATTCGACCAGGGTCCCTTAAAAAGTCGGACTGGATGCTCTTAATTGAATGTTTTAAAAAAAGATTGGAAGAGTGGAAAGCTACATGTCTTTCTCTTGAAGGACGGTTAACTCTCTTAAATTCAACACTGATGACCCTCCCAATATATTACTTATCATTCTATCGGCTACCAAGTTGGGTGGTGCATAGAATCGATAAGATCAGAAAGTCTTTCATATGGAAAGGAAACAATGTACAAAGAAAACAATATAATTTGGTGAAATGGAAGTCTGTGTGTCGTCCGAAGCAGGAAGGAGGACTTAGAATAAAAAATATTAATATTATGAATAAGGCTTTGCTTGCAAGATGGTGGTGGAGGCTGTCGAAAGGAAAGAAAATAGGATGGGTCAATACTATAAAGACGGCTTACAGAAATTGAAAAGGGGTATAAACTCTTGTAATAAGAATGTGAACACGAATTCTAGCTTTTGGAAAGGGATTACCACAGTTAAAGATTTGTTCTTCAGAGAGATTTTCTTTACACTAGGAAACGGGCGGTCCATTAATTTTTGGTATGATTATTGGTGCGGGAAAATCTCCTTACAAGAAAAATTCCCCTTTCTGTTTCTTCTAGCAAAAAATTGTGATGCATCGGTGGAGAATCAATGGAAAAGAGGGAAATGATGGCCAGCATTCAACAAAAGACTTTCGCGACATTAGCTTCAGGAGAGACGGGGTTGATTGATTATCTAGAGAACTAGAAGCCAATGGTGGAAATAAAAAATGCCCCGATTTGGAAATGGTCATCAACACACAAATTCACGGTCCACTCTATTTATATGATCTTACACTATGGAGGAGTGAAGGATAATTACCTATACCAGATTTAGAAGGTCCAATTTTCACATAAAATTAAGATTTTTAAGTGGCTAATAATTAAGAACTTGATTCTTACAAAAAATAACTTACTACGTCGTAAGTGGATTGGCCCGATGGAATGTGGGCTATGTGGTAAGTATGTTGAAATGGTCGATCATCTGCTTCTCGGTTGTGAGATGACCTCACAGATATGGGATAAATTTTTAACCAGGTCTACGGAGGGTGTGATCCCTTGGTCTATTATAGATTTATGAGGGGTTTAGAGACTTAGAAACTTTGGAAGAGAGGATCTCCCTGCTTGGGACACCATTGTTAGTGCCATATGTTGGATAGTTTGGACATAACATAATAATAGGATCTTCAATGAAAAAGTCAAATAGCTTGCATGATATATAGCACTTAATTAGTCATAATGTTATGAGCATGGGCTGCAGCAGGTAGGAGCCGCAAAAGACACAGATTGACTATGGGCGGGGACGTCGAGCGGGATGGATTTGCGGACTGAAGGCACAACACAACGCTCATTGTATGAGAGGACATGGATATTTGACACATTAGGAGAGGAGCTGTGGAACGAGTGGAGGGAGGGCAGCCGCATGACACAGAGACGTAGACGAGTTTACTGGACTGTGACATTGTAAGTCGATACCACGCACCCCACGTGTTCGCAAGGAGGCGGAATGTGCAAAAAACGATTTTTATTAGGTTCGTAACATCGACTAAACTCCAGGATCGATACTAAACCCTAACTAACAATCTATCAATGAGGTTTAATTACTATGTGTGTGTGTTATACCTCAAGTTCTCGCTGTCCTTCACCTCCTCCTGTCCTTCTTGAAGTTGTGAGCTCCTTGAACTGGGAACGGAATTCACCTCCTCGCTTCTCTGAATCGTAGAAGATCCACCCGAGAGTTCCGATTTTGAGCTTTGCCTCTAACTTGAGGCAACTAGGTCACTTGGTATGCTAGACTAAGTAGCCTAGGATGTGTAAAGAGTAATGAAGGATCAAGTTGTCTCACTAAACCCTAGAATTTTCAACTCATGAATGGTTAGGGTTTGAGAGGAATGGAGAGAGGCTTGAAGAAAATGAGAAGAGAGAAAAGATCTGTTGTTTTTCTATAGTTGATAGATTAGTGAATAAAGGCTAGGGTTTTGGCATTTAAACTTAGTGAAAATATCCTACAAAATATCTCACAAAATATCTAAGTCAACAACATACAAATATCTCATGAAAGTCAATGCAAAACCCTAATCTTATTTCACTAAAATACCATAAGTTTTCTACTCCCATTTCCTCCACTTTAAAAAGGATTTTACTAATAAAGAAAAACCCTAATATGAGGTGCCATTCTCCATGTAGTAATCTTGTCCAAATTACAAGAATACCCCTCTCATCCGTATATACATACCCGCATCCGTATCCCAAGAGGCACGAATACAATGAGACGAAACTAATCCAATAATCATATACTAGGATCCGGCTTAAACCAAAACCCACTAGTAATATCCTCCTGAACATCATATGCGCACAAGTGCACGCATGTGATCGAACCCTGTCGTAAAACCATACGACCTCTACACGTTTCGCCCGAAACCGGGAAACCCTCTGTGTGGGACTCTAAAGACTCGACAGTACTCTGGCAGTAGATTTAACCATAAGCGCGTCAGTGGTACTAGCTGTACGTAACGGCTACCCAGGTATCCGTCGACAAGAAAGTCGACGAGGAAACTCATCCGTACCCCTACCGAGTCTGTCTGTGGAAATCTCCGTATAGTCCGGTCTGTTCGTCTAAGAGTATCGCATATCGGACCTAGGGGGATGGTAAACTTCAGACCCCTAATAGCGGAATAAGTCGTGTCGGAGTGTAGCCTAGAACACCCTCAGAAACTACTGGAATACCAACCAGTAAATCTCACTTGCCATGGTCAAGGACTTTGTGTAATGGCTTTCCGAACATAGCGTGACATCAATCCCCAATACCGGGAGAGACGAATCCTATCTAACCGCCACTGCCTCCAAGCGCTTCGGGACTGCACCCAACTACTACCTGTTTGCATGACTCAGCAGAGCCATGGCAGGGTAGTAATCTAAGAACAGTGGGAACACACTTGAGGCGAAGTAGCAGTGTCTGTTGGATATAGTGCCCTCAGAGTCAATTATTGGATCACAGGCACGTGATTGCAATGATTGAGGGAGGACATATACCGGTAGGACAGTCTTACTCAAGATGATAGTATGCTATCTGGTTTATCTTTATCATCGTGTACTGCTTTAGGTGACCTTACAGATCACTATTGCGCGTTGATAGAGCCCTTAGGATTCTTGCTTGACGGCCAGCAGTATGATGGCGATCATATACGTGGGAGCTGGGGTCTATAAGCACATCCTTAAAAGGTCCCTAGTCGTTGGAGTTTTCGAGACAGGGCATCGATACTCCAGAGTAGACTAGTGTATACAGTCGAGACCCCGACGAGGGGCGGTGGCCGGTCTCACAAGCCACTGGTGTCAGTTGGTTCACCTAAGATGTATACAGGTGCTCATTGAGTTATGAGTACACCGGACAGGACTCGCCGGGAACATGCTAGTTGGTCTTATACCTGACGTCAGATAGCAGTTTCCTGGTGAATGTGTACAGGTTAGTTCATCGACCTGAGATCGTCATTTGTCTCGTGTGAGTTCCCACTGTACTTTGATTACTACCCTACCACGGCTCAAAGGAGTCGTGCAAACAGGTTTTAGTTGGGTACAGTCCCGAGCCACATGGAGGCAGTGAGCGGATCTGCAGGGGTTCGTCTCTCCCGGTATTGGGGGTGAGGTCGCGCTGTGTCTAGGAGAGCCATTACACGAAGTTCTTGGCCAAGGCAGGAGATTTACTGGTAGGTATTCCAGTAGCATCTCAGGATGTTCTGGGCTACGCTCCGACACGACTTGTACCGCTTTTGGGGGTCTGACTTTTACCAACCCCTTAGGCCCGCCATGCGATGCTCATAGACGAACGGACCGGACTGTACGGATATTGTCACTGACAGGCTCAGTAGGGTGTCAGGATGAGTTCGCTCATCGACGTCCCTTTTGGTCAATACCTGGTAGCCCGTTACGTATGGCTAATACCTCTGACATGCTAGTGGTTAAATCCACAGCCAAAATATTGACGAGTCTTTAGAGTCCCCCACAGACAGTTTCTCAAGTTTCGGGCGAAATGCTGTGGAGGCCGTATGAAGATATGGCAGGGTTCGATCATATACGTGCGGTATTGCACGGATCATGATCGGACGGATAATACTAGCGGGCTTTGGTTTAAGCCGGATCCTAGTATTGTACAGTGTAGATTTTGTCTCATTGCATTTGTATTCTGTCGGAATACAAATGCGGGTATGTATATACGGTCGCGGGATTTTCCTGTAATTTATTACGGGATCGCTTTTTTTGAAGTTGCCAGTTTCCATTCCGTTTCAGCCAGTTTTTCTTTCTTCCATACTTGGCTGAATTTTCTTTGGAGGGACTAATTTGCAAATAAGCAAATTAGTAATGTGGAGGGGGTTTCTTGCAATTGGAGGGTTCATGATAATTCAAAGCATCTTTGCTTTTTCTTTCATCATGATTTGCAATTAATGTGATGGGTTTTATGAAATGATGGATTAGTAGTTGATGTGATCTTTTTTCTTGAAATCACTCCCATTCCTTTTTCTTGCATTATTATTCTCTTTTCCCTCATCCATTCAAGAGAATGTCCGGCCACAATTTGGAAAGGGGAGAGGTTCATTTTTGGTGTGGGGAGAATGTTCATCACATATTGTTTTGCGTACACCAAAATTCCCAAGTTCATCTCCATTGTTCATTCCTCCCTCTTCAATGGCAACTTCAACAACCTCCATGAGACAAACTATTCTACACTAGCCTACAACATTCTTGGATACGTCGACTCGCCAACTTCGTGCCCGAGTTGCCTCGGTCCGGAGGTGGGAGCCCGTAAAAGAACCCGGCGATGTGGTGCCCTTTCCGACGAGAAGGTGAAGACCGGAGATTCCGCGAGGAGATCGGGACGGAGGCCGAAGACCGAAGGACACGGATCGCTCGGTATAACTTTCTACCCTTTCTCGTATTTGCTAGTTTTAGGTTAATGGCCCGATCCGGGTATTTTAGTATGCGGTAGCGCCAGTTTTTAAAGTTAAAGAAAAGTTTCGTTTCCGCATTTGGCCTCGGAATGACGGCCGGGGCGCTGCCGTGCACTTACATTGGTATCAGAGCCACGCCATTAAGCTAGTCTAGCTTGCTCTAACGTGTTTACAAGTTCGATCGAACGGATTTTCAAAAAACCGCGTTTTCATGTCAAGTTTCTGTCGAATTTTTCCAGTGCTCTAAAAATTATTTGGTACATTGTAAAAATACATGCAGGGTTTTTTATGCATTCTGTGAAAATTTGGTCGCATGGTATTACTGTTCAGCCGCGGAACCGCGGCCAAACCCATGCTTTGGCCGCGGTTCCGCCGCCAATTTGACTATTCAATGCACCAAAATTTTACAGTGGCACTATGACATGGAAATAGGGTTTCTGGTATATTCTTTTTGGGCCCAGATATTTTTGAGTGCTACAGTTGTGCTTGGGGCCCACTTCGGACAATTTAGTCGATCGAAGATTTTAAACATGTTAGTTCACAGTATTTACATTATATCTGCGACCGTGAATGTCACTTGATCGGTAAATCCTGTCTAACTGCTATATCCCTTTTAGACGGATTTCCGAACGTGACATTCACGTTGATGTTCTGTATTGTGCTGTGATATTGCGGATTTGTCGTGGGGATAGCCTGGATGCAATGGTAGTACAGTTTGGTTGTATATGTACATTTGATATTGCGGGGCGAGCGTCCGACATGTGTACTGCCGTTACTGCCTATTTGTATATTATTCTTTTGGGGCACGACCGGGCTGAGGTCGATGTACCCGTTGTATGTATATTTTACTTTCTGTACTAGGATTACCCCGCGGTGGGGTGCACGGATAGCCGGGTTCTAGAGGGCAACGGGCCCGCATCTCATGGCTTTGAGACGGAGGGGGATTTACTCTAGAATTGGCGGGCTATTCGCCGCACTCGTAGGGGGTATAGGTTGACCCAAGGAGGGATGCCCAAGTTACCGGATTCCGTGAAGTGCTGGGTGGTCCATTCACGTTGTTGAAAGGGGCTGCCTCGCTTCAGGTTTTGGCGGGTAACTTGCCGCGCCCGTAGGGGTCTAGGATTTCATTGCACAGGCTATCCACACGACCAGGGGAACGTCGGGTTTCAGTAGCGGCTCTATGAAACCCGGGGATCCCAGATATCTGTATTATTCTGTGATACTTATTACATTTCTGTGATGTTGCATTTTATCACGCCTTGAGCGAATATTATATATTGATATATATACTAGTAGATGTTGTATATGTTTTGCATCCGCGCTAGTCCAGTCCCCGCTCTGTCGTTAGTTAAGTAACCTAACGGGTGATGATGGGACCCAGTAGCGAATGCGGATGGCATATACGTACATCATTATTTTTGTTCTTTATTGATGTAATCAATTGATGGGACTGCATTGATTTGGATCAATGCAAGCTAAACAAACCTATTCTGATGTTGTTGGAACATTTTTCAAAAAGATGTTATTGCAAGGGCGTTCTCTTTTGTTTTGCACAGTGGTATTCGATTATGAATATCCAGCACCTCAGTCGACGAGGCAAGGGCCGAGATCCCTTCACCGGGAGTGACCCCTTGGACAGAAGTTTGCGTTAGGGTAATAACTTCACTATAGTCGATCCCTTTTGCTTTGCATCGTGGTATTCAGTTGGAATATCCTGCACCTCATTCTACGGGGAAAGAGCCGAGATCCCTTCACCGGGAGTGACCTCTTTAGCAAATGTTTTCGCCACTATATTTTTATAAAAGCTATCCAGTTCCTTCAACGATATCAAGTTCATTACGTTAAAGGTTTTTCGCCAAAAACCATTCGTAGCCCTCCGTCATTTCAGAGTGGTAGCACTTAGTATTCATGCTATGTATGTTGGCCTTCGTCAAGGCATAATATATGGTAGCTATTTGTTACTTTTCTACAGCATAGATAGATGCGTTGGTTTGGGACAATCGTACTACTATTTTGGCCTTCGTCAAGGGTATGTACGGGTGGGTTCAAATTAACCTGGATAATGACGGGTAGAACTTGACATGTGACTTATGATATGTTGGCCTTCGTCAAGGTCATAAGAGCATGGGGTAAAAATCACATCGGGAGTTTCTAAAGAAACTGAAACTTGCCAGATATGCGCATACCCTCTGGAGTGTGATAACGCGAGTGGATTCCGTCACGTTATCATGCGATGATAGTTGGATCCCGATTCCCACTGATGAGTTGGTTTACTCCTCGGGTGATCCCGACTAATTCTTCTTTCAGGTTTGGAGAAGAATTTGATGTTACAGTGGGATGTTTCCTGATTAGATAAAGTGATAACCATTCTGATCTAGGTTAGAGTACACGCTGAGTGTTTCTTTTCTCTCTCTCTTTGGCAGCGACCATGGCCCGACCCTTGACTATGACTCAGTGACCAAAATTAACCGAACCTTCTTAAAACACTGGCTTTTGGATTGTCTGAGTTGCATACCTCATTGCCACTCCTACCTTTACCCTTTTTCTCCAGAACACCCCGTATTATTACGAACGTCCACTTCCATTCGATAAAACCATCGTATGGTTATATACGAACTCGAAGGAATTTATTCGAGGATGGTTTCCGGTTCTGGAGAAAACGAATAGGACTATTCAGTTGTCTTTTCCTTTTACCTTCTCTCAGATTGCAGGTGCTCCTTGGATTAGGGGATAGTACACCCGTTACGCCTATTGGATAGTTTTCTTTCAAACCTTAGGCTGGTGCCGAATGGTAGGGAATGAAGAAAACCGATTAGTCTAAGTATGGTGTACAAAAGATATTAAGTAAAGACAAATAAAGGGATTAGAAGGAGGGCAAAGTAAACTGCGACTGCTATTCACGACCAAACCAAGTATTTCATTACCACTCCCACTTCACCTTTGTATTTCTCCAGGACACTCCGTATCACTACGAAGATCCACAGTTTATTGGATACTCCATCGTATGGTTATATACGAACTCGAAAGGAACTTGTTCCAGTTCGGGGATGGATTCTGGTTCAGGAGAAATAGGAATAAGGTTTTATTCAGTTGTCTTTTATCTTTACCCTCTCTCGCATTGCGAATGATCCTAGGATTAGGACAGTACACCTATTACGCTTATTGGATAGTCTTCTTCCAAACCATAGGCTGGTGCCGAACGGTAGGGAAGGAAGAAAACCATTTGGCCTAAAGGGATGTATAGAAGGCAATGACTAAAGACATATAAAGGGATTTGGAGAGATGGCAAAGAAATATATGGTTACAGTTGTGAATCTGATAATGGAAGAGGCATTACTAGGAATACCCGGATACCCCATCGAAACATTTCAATGTTTCAGTTTCGCTGTGTACTGTTAAAAGAAAACTGATTTACCAATTAGACACTTGCTCCAGGGTATGTATTTACCAGGTATGATTCTCACATCTGTATGGTTTTACAGATGATGAGTGGGAGTAAGTTATTGGGAATTAAGTGATTGTCCTCATTATATCGGGATTCGTTGTAATTGGTGATATTTGAGGAAATCGCCTGGGTAGTTTGCCGGACGACGAATACTTGGTTTTGAATATCCGCTGTTATGTACCAATTTCAAATTGATATATCTGTACGTCTATTTTTATAGAGTGAGATATAACTTTTAGAAATTATGTCGATGACATTTACCTATATCAGTTGATGATTAGGTAAGGAGTATTAAACAGCGTTGTAATTCTTCTTAACTATAAGTACAGTTTTCAACCTACGACACACAGGGATTGAGTTATTAGACTCAGGGGACTTATACAGAGTATTGTATATTGTCCAGTGTCCATTAGGACAGAGGGGTTGGTCCTCGTACTATATTCAGTTTACTTATAATTTCTCTAGTTCTTAGACAAGTGTTTCGTAGAAACACAAGGTCTGAGTTTTGAGAAGTTATAGATATAAGAGTAAAGTAGAGAACCAAGTGTTGCAAGTATCGGGATTCTTCAAGGTGATCGAAGATGTAGATACTTGTGTATGGTATTCAGTTGATAGTAATGATTAAGAGAACTTGCTTCTCTTTCAGGTTACTCATAATTGGAAGCACTCCTAAGTTGAGTAATGCTGATCGGCCTCTCTCCATTTAGTTGACATGCACTGGAGACAGCTGCATGATTTGAATCTGGTTCCAATTAAATCAGTGCCTCTGTTTCTGTATTGGATATAGAACAATTCATATCTTGACATTGTTAAGGTACGGGGAGTTTTCCGGTTTATGCTTAAAACTAAACTCTGGATAACTCAAGGCACGTTTCTGTAATGGCTGTTTGTGGGTTGACCCGGGCTATGACGAGGGTTGACTTTCTACCATCTGGAAGATCAATAGTGATATTGTTCTAGACTCGCCACAGTTTTAAGTAAAATGGATTTTTTCAGAAAACAGAAGTGGGAGTATGGTAGAACTGGAAGTGATTCCAGAACCGCAAACGATAACTGAAAATTTGATAAGAAACTAAAGATTCAATCTGGTTTGACATTCCATTAGCCACTCCGCAGATATGGTGGGTAACCTCAGGCACTCGAGAGGTACTTCGGTATGCTCAAAGACGGTGACAGGGAGGTTCTTGTTTACCCATACTTGCCATTGCTGTTGTTCCAGACTGTGAAACCCGGTAGGAGGATGAGTATAGCGTCGTTCTAAACAAGCTTTAGAAGTGCACGTGTATATGATTCTGCCAGAGGGTTGTCGTAGTCAGTGGGAGCAGCGGAAGCATTGGTGGACAAGTGGCATATGTCTATTAAAAGACTAAAGCAGATGTAGCGGATATAGATCATCTATTATTGATGTAACGGTCATAGGTTTGACTTCATCAGAATAGGGGATGGATCTGTTAAGAAGGTAGTAGGCTGTGATGTCCTGGTATTTGGATGACATACACAGAGTAGGAAGTGAAATTCCTATACTACGGTCGGTTATACTTTGGTTGTCATACAGTGGTTTCTCCATAAACGATATGGATATTATATCAGATATTCTGGTTACTAGATCTATGCTTTTGGATCTAGATTTGGGTAGTTTCCCAATCTGGGTACTTAAACAGCATTCTAAAGGTGTTTTAGAATAGACGACTCCTGGCACGGTAGTGTACCTGCAGGGATGGAGTCACCCTCTCTGAAGGTGTCTTACAGACTAAAGGGGAGAGGGATGTGCATGATTGGCAGATCACTTGCTTAGGCAATTGAGTCAATCATGAGATGTCAAGTACTACACCAGATGTTGTTTTTGCACAAGATGCAGTAAGTTAATATTGATCCAATCCTGGAGAAACATTCGGAAGCAGTTTTAGAACATAAGTGGATGTTCTAGGGATATTATAACGACAGCCTCATTCGGGAGACAGTTATCATTCCAGGCTTCCAAGGTGACCTGGATGACAGAGTGACTGTCAGAGTTATAGTTTTCCCTCAGACGAGGGGTAGTGTTTTGGACAGGTGATCCAAGCGGACACTGAGGGAGGCATTACGCGGGATACTGATTAAGTTCAGTTGACGATACAGTCTAAGAAGTTTGGATTTGGAGTTCATTTATGAGCTAGGTCCCATCAGATATCCAGACATATTCTGAGACGGGTATTGCTCATTTCGGGAGATGGGTTTCTCCGCGAACTTGAGATTAAGAGAGACATAGAAAGAAACATCAAAGCGGATCCACTCACTGAGGCTATTCCTCGAACGCAATAGTTTCGCAAACGGGTTTTGTGAGACTGATTAGTAGAGGAGTTGGGTGTTCGGTATCACATGGGCTCTGAGTATGCGACATCGCAATAATTAGCCTTGAGTGCAAGTGGGAGATTGTTGGATATAGTGTCCTCAGAGTCAATTATTGGATCACAGGCACATGATTGCAATGATTGAGGGATGACATATACCGGTAGGACAGTCTTACTCAAGATGATAGTATGCTATCTGGTTTATCTTTATTATCGTGTACTGCTTTAGGTGACCTTACAGATCACTATTGCGCGTTGATAGAGCCTTTATGATTCTTGCTTGATGGCCAGCAGTATGATGGCGATCATATACGTGGGAGCTGGGGTCTATAAGCACATCCTTAAAAGGTCCCTAGTCGTGGGAGTTTTCGAGACAAGGCATCGATACTCCAGAGTAGACTAGTGTATACAGTCGAGACCCCGACGAGGGGCGGTGGCCGGTCTCACAAGCCACTGGTGTCAGTTGGTTCACATAAGATGTATACAGGTGCTCATTGGGTTATGAGTACACCGGACATGACTCGCCGGGAACATGCTAGTTGGTCTTATACCTGACGTCAGATAGCAGTTTCCTGGTAACATGTGTACAGGTTAGTTCATCGACCTGAGATCGTCATTTGTCTCGTGTGAGTTCCCACTGTACTTTGATTACTACCCTACCACGGCTCAAAGGAGTCATGCAAACAGGTTTTAGTTGGGTACAGTCCCGAGCCATATGGAGGCAGTGAGCGGATCTGCAGGGGTTTGTCTCTCCCGGTATTGGGGGTGAGGTCACGCTGTGTCTAGGAGAGCCATTACACGAAGTCCTTGGCTAAGGCAGGAGATTTACTGGTAGGTATTCTAGTAGTATTTCAGGGTGTTCTGGGCTACACTCCGACACGACTTGTACCGCTTTTGGGGGTCTGACTTTTACCAACCCCCTAGGCCCGCCATGCGATGCTCATAGACGAACGGACCGGACTGTACGGATATTGTCACTGACAGGCTCAGTAGGGTGTCAGGATGAGTTCGCTCATCGACGTCCCTTTTGGTCAATACGTGGTAGCCCGTTACGTATGGCTAATACCTCTGACGTGCTAGTGGTTAAATCCACAACCAAAGTATTGACGAGTCTTTAGAGTCCCCCACAGACAGTTTCTCAAGTTTCGGGCGAAATGCTGTAGAGGCCGTATGAAGATATGGCAGGGTTCGATCATATACGTGCGGTATTGCACGGATCATGATCGGACGGATAATACTAGCGGGCTTTGGTTTAAGCCGGATCCTAGTATTGTACAGTGTAGATTTTGTCTCATTGCATTTGTATTCGGTCGGAATACAAATGCGGGTATGTATATACGGTCGCGGGGTTTTCCTGTAATTTATTACGGGATCGCTTTTTTTGAAGTTGCCAGTTTCCACTCCGTTTCAGCCAGTTTTTCTTTCTTCCATACTTGCTGAATTTTCCTTGGAGGGACTAATTTGCAAATACGCAAATTAGTAATGTGGAGGGGGTTTCTTGTAATTGGAGGGTTCATGATAATTCAAAGCATCTTTGCTTTTTCTTTCATCATGATTTGCAATTAATGTGATGGGTTTTATGAAAGGATGGATTAGTAGTTGATGTGATCTTTTTTCTTGATATTACTCCCATTCCTTTTTCTTGCATTATTATTCTCTTTTCCCTCATCCATTCAAGAGAATGGCCGGCCACAATTTGGAAAGGGGAGAGGTTCATTTTTGGTGTGGGGAGAATGTTCATCACATATTGTTTTGCTTACACCAAAATTCCCAAGTTCATCTCCATTGTTCATTCCTCCCTCTTCAATGGCAACTTCAACAACCTCCATGAGACAAACTATTCCACACTAGCCTACAGCATTCTTAGACACGTCGACTCGCCAACTTCGTGCCCGACTTGCTTCGGTCCGGAGGTGAGAGCCCGTAAAAGAACCCGGCGATGTAGTGCCCTTTCCGACGAGGAGGTGAAGACCGGAGATTCCGCGAGGAGATCGGGACGGAGGCCGAAGACCGAAGGACACGGATCGCTCAGTATAGCTTTCTACCCTTTCTCGTATTTGCTAGCTTTAGGTTAATGGCCCGATCCGGGGTTTTTAGTACGCGGTAGCGCCAGTTTTTAAAGTTAAAGAAAAGTTTCGTTTCCGCATTTTGGCCTCGGAACGACGGCCGGGGCGCTGCTGTGCACTTACAGTGTCAAGTCGACGGACTAAGTTGTACTCATGTCACCTGGGAACTGCTACCTGACGATAGGTATTTTACCAACCGGCAGTTCCCTACGAGTCCGTCCAGTATAACTCATAACTCAATGAGCACCTGCATACTATCTCCAGTACGACGTACTGATGGCTGTGGGACAGACCATCTCCCTTGCTGGGAAGAGAAGCGTATATACTAGTCTACTCTGAAATATCGATGCCCTGTCTCGATAATCCTGCGACTAGGGACCTGTGTAAGGATGTGCTTGTAGACTACCCAGCTCCCACTAGTGTAACTACCATCACAACGCTGGTAGTCAAGCAAAGATCCTAAGAACTCTATCAATATGTATTAGCGATACGTTAAAAGAAACATATATACTTATTAAGATAGATACAAACCAAGTAGCATACTACTATATCGAGCAAAACTGTCATAAATCCGTGTATATATCCCAAACTTCCAAAATATAATATACAAACTAGTACTATACAATAATGGCCTCTAGGGCATATTACACTAATAGACATGATTTGGACATTTTCTTTGCATCTTGTATTTATATGTCCCGGTCTCGACACTCGGTTATTTTTGTGTTTATTTGTCTGGTATAGGGTTTGTTCCTCGATTTTGGATTTGGCATATATGGTGCTTGTTCCCCAACCTTCTCATTTTTGGCTTTGCTTTTGTAACACTTTGGTTTTTTCTGTTGTTTTGTTAAGATAACTTTACTGAAACGTGGGGCTTTCAAGCTCTCGTCTGACTCAAAAAAGGATGAAGCCTAGTTGGGTTTTTTTCTTTATTAAATTAAATAGGTCCAATCAAGTGAGGGAACACATCCTAGTTTCACAAAATTTCACTAACCCCACTGTTATTATAAAGACTAGAATTTATGCACGTGCGTTGCACGTGTTTAAAAAATTTGAGAAGGGAAGAGAGAAATGTGGAGGGTTCTAGAGTCTTATTTATTTATTTTTAAAAAAGTGGAGGGATGGGGTAGAGGGTTTGAGAGGTGAGAGATGATGTGGAGGGCTTGAGAGGCGGGGATTTTTCTCGTTTTTTCTAGAAAAAAGAAGAAGTGTGGATCTCTTTGCATTATATATATATATATATATATATATATATATATATATATATATATATATATATATATATATATATAAGCCCTCCACATCATCTCTTTCTCTTCTAAAAAGCAATTAATTATTTATCTAGAACCTTCCATATCATCTCTCCCAATATATATATTTATCTCTTCTATATACATCTAGAACCTTCCATATTATCTCTCAATATATATATATATATATAATGCAAATACCCTTGGGTATATATATAATGCAAATACCCTTGGTTAGAGATCGACCCTTCTTCTTTTTTCTAGAAAAATAGAAAAAATGAGAAAATTCTCACCTCTCAAGCCCTCCACATCATCTCTCTCACCTCTCAAGCTCTCCATGTCATCTCTCTCTCTTTTAAAAAACAATTAATTGTTTATCTTGAACCTTTCATATCATCTCTCCCATTATATATATATATATATATATATATATATATATATATATATATAATGCAAATAGGGGTTGGTTAGAGGACTCTTAAAAAATAAATAAGACTTTAAAACCTTCCACATTTCTCTTTCTCCTTTTTTCTTAAATTTTTTAAACTAACACGTGCAACGCATGTGCATAAATTCTAGTATATATAATGCAAATACCCTTGATTAGAGATCACCTTCTCATTTTTTCTAGAAAAATAGAAAAAATGAGAAAAATCCCCACCTCCCTCCGCATTATCTATCTCACCTTTCAAACCCTCCACGTCATCTCTCTCTCTCTCCTAAAAAAATAATTAATTATTTATCTAGAACCTTCCATATCATCTCTCTCAATATATAGATTTATCTCTTCTATATACATCTAGAACCTTCCATATCATCTCCTTCCTCCCCCTCTCTCTCTCTTTATATATATATATATATATATATATATATATATATATATATATATATATCTGTATATAATGCAAATACTCTTGGTTAGCGGTCCACCCTTCTCATTTTTTCTAGAAAAACAGAAAAAAGAAGAAAAATCCTCACCTCTCAAGCGCTCCACATCATCTCTCTCACCTCTCAAGCTCTCCACCTTATCTCTCTCTCCCCTAAAAAACAATTAATTGTTCATCTAGAATCTTCCAAACCACCTCTCAATTTTTTTAAACTAACACGTGCAACGCACGTGCATAAATTCTAGTGTGTGTGTATATGTGTGTGTGTGTATATATATATATATAATGCAAATACTCCTGGTTAGAAATCCACCCTTCTCATTTTTTCTAGAAAAAAGGAAAAAAGGAGAAAAATTCTCACCTCCCAAATCCTCCACATCATCTCCCTCACCTCTCAGGCCCTCCACATCATCCCCACCTTTTTTAAAAATAAATAAATAAATAAGACTCTAGAACCCTCCGTATTTCTTTCTTTTCCTTCTTAAATTTTTTAAACACGTGCAACGCACGTGCATAAATTCTAGTATATATAATGCAAATAGGGATTGGTTAGAGGACCCTCTCTCAATTTTTTTTAAAAGGTAAGAAAAAAGGAGAAAAATCCTAGTTTCCTAGGCCCTCCACATCACCTCTCCCCCTTTTAAAAATAAATAAATAAAAAAGAGTCTAGAACCCTCCACATCTATCTCTCTCCCTACCTCCCTTTCCACCAATTTTTTTAAACTAACACGTGCAACGCACGTGCGTTAATTCTAGTATATATATAATGCAAATACCCTTGGTTAGAGGTGCACTCTTCTTCTTTTTTTTAGAAAAATAGAAAAGATGAAAAAATCCTCACCTCTCAAGTCCTTCATATCATCTCTCTCACCTTTCAAGCCCCCCACGTCATTTCTCTCTCCTAAAAAACAATTAATTTTTTTATCTATAACCTTCTATATCATCTTTTCCAATATATATTTATATTTTCTATATATAATGCAAATATCTTTCTATATATAATGCAAATACCCTTTGTATAGAGGTCCACACTTCTCCTTTTTTTTAGAAAAAAAAAAATAAAGAAGAAAAATCCTATATTTTCAAGCCTCCACATCTTCAAAAAGATCTACACATAATCTAGAAATATCCACATCTCTCTTTCTTCCAATTTTTTTTTATTTTTTTAATTATCATCAAAGAAACCTCCACATCTCTCTTTTCTGCCAAAAAATCAATTTTTTAATTAACACGTGCAACGCACGTGCACAAAATCTTGTGTGTGTGTGTGTAAGGAGAGATGATATGGAAGGTTCTAGATGTATATAGAAGAGATAAATATATATATTGGGAAAGATGATATGGAAGGTTCTAGATAAATAATTAATTGTTTTTTAAGAGAGAGAGAGATGATGTGGAGTGCTTGAAAGATGAGAGGTGATGTGAAGGGCTTGAGATGTGAGAATTTTTCTCCTTTTTTCTAGAAAAAAGGAGAAGCGTGGACCTCTAACCAAGGTATTTGCATTATATATACTAGATTAAGATAGGATGTACGAGGTATGTATCATTGTATCAATGTATATAGCACAGTGGCTAAATTTCAACTTACTATCATGAAGTATCTCCAAATGATATCATGACATTTTAAACCTTCAAAGTATCAAAACAACCCATAACGGTGTTAACGGAAAATTACAAAATGACCAAAATACCTCTCAATATTTTTTTGCAAATATAGTTTTTTATTATATGAGAGGGGTATTTTAGTCATTTTATAATTTTCCGTTAACACTGTCAGATGGGTATTTTGACATTTTGAAAGCTCATGGCATCATTTGGAAAAATTGACAGTAGTTCATGGAGGCAAGCTGGAATTTAGTCTACAATAATTTGAGGGTACATTGTATTTAAAACCAGATGCATAAGGTTCAAATGATTCCTTGATCTATGCACTATTTGCGAATATGGATCAGATAAAGGTTATGGTTTTGGGCTTGCTCAAGAAGCCCAAAAAAGTTAAACAGAAGTTTCAGGCCCACTGCTCTAATTAAGTTTGTCCCTGGTGAGTAAATCACAAGTAAGTTTGAGCATGACATTATCTTTCTTAATTAATTAACTTAATAGCTAGTGTCGATATATATTTTTTTTAACAAAAAAGTAGCAATAAGTTGCTACGCCTCACCCACCATGTTAAAAATAACACACGCACTGTTGTCATAAATGTTGCTGATTAAAGTTAGGTTGATCGTTCGTGCGGAAAAGTCCGAATAAACTCCATTGTTTTTTTCTACATGGAATGCATACAAAGAAAATAAGCACTTCTATGCACAGTTTGTGTGTCTGAAAGCGAAGATAGGAAATAAGGCGGTTGAATTTTATTTTTTTTGTAAAAAAAGAATAAAATTCAACCGCCTGTATTTAATTTAAGAGATTCTTGTGTTTGCAAGATAAAATTGCACATAATTCAGCAAGTACTATTTTCCATGATTCCATATATAGGAAATTCATATAGTTGACAATGTATATGGACTATGTTTGCTCATTCACACCAATAAGTAAGAATGATGACGTGAATAGTTTTGGAAAATGAGTAAATATCACGATCCGAAAGTGGCACGTGAGCAGCATTTAAATCACGTGACATATAAAGACGTCGATGCGGCCAAAGTAAGCCGAAAATCCGGAATCTAAACTTTTTTTACGAAAATATTGGAGGTGGAGTTTAAAAATAGTCATTAGATGGAACCGGTTTAAAATAAACATTTAAATCTAAATAAGTATGTTTGAAAAGTATTTATGCCATTTTAAAAATCGATATCACATCCTTTATAAATTTTGAATAAAAACGACATGACGAGCACGCGGCATACTTACTTAGAAGTAAACACGTTAAGTGTAAATAAACAATATATATAAAATACACAAGAAAAGACAAGAGATATATTGTAAACATCAACTTTTATTAACATTTATCTTTACAACTGATTTGAAAAAGTAAATATACAATAATAAAAGCAACGCCTAAACAATGGCATACAAACTGGAAAGTTAGTACAAGTAAGCTAGTAGTCTGGCTGTGCCTCAATCTGCTCCAAATACTCCTCGCTGGGCTCGATCTTCTGAGAGTCCGGTCCTCTTGACGAACATTCCAAAGAAAGAAAGAGAGACATGAATGTCGTCAGCGAACTAGCGCTCGATAAGTCCCAGAAATAAGAATGGAATTGAACAAGTAAAGAGAAAGAACTGGTAATTTATACAGGTATATGTTTGTTATACAAACACAGTTATTTATAGCTTGGTACAGAAAATATCAGTATATACGAGAGGAGTCCAATTATCCCGTGGACTATAGTAACATTTAAGTATAAGGCCCCGTCAAAACTCACGGGACAAAGGCACGAGAGTTCATGCAGGTGTCTTTTAGTGTTCATCATTGTGGCACTTTTAATACATTCCGTATCGATACACCCATGTATAAAAAAAAGAGAAAAAGGGAGAAAATTCCCCACAACTCAAACCTCACGTATTAAACACTTGAGCGCCTATATGCAAAGCATATAGACGCTGCAATCAAACAATCGGTAGGCTAAATAAACCTCACATGTTAAACACGCGAGCGCCTATATGCAAAGTATATAAACGCAATAATCAAACAATCGGTAGGCTAAATAAGCCAATAATCAAACAATTGGTAGGCTAAATAGGCCTCATGTGTTAAACACCTGAGCGCTTATATGCAATGCATATGTATGCTGTTGTCAAATAACTATTGGCCAAATTGGCCTCACGTGTTAAACACGCGAGCGCCTATATGCAAGGCATATGGGCACCAAATTAGATGAGCTGAGTAACCCCCACGTGTTAAACACGTGAGAGCATCTCTTTACGTAGAATTAAATTCTACTCAATGAACCGTTGGATCAAAAATCCAATGGTGGTTAAGCATAGAATTAAATTCTATTGAGAGCGATATTTTCTGTTAAAACAGAAAGTTGATGGATCAAAGATCTAAGGAGATGGAAAATATTTCCTATATCTTTCTAAACAGAGAAAGATTATGCTATGTTAAACCGAGCACTCTTGGATTAAAAATCCAATGGTGATAAAAATATCACCATTTAATAGAATAAAATTATATATATGGAAAATATTGCTCCAATCTTATCAAAAACAAGAAAATATATTCTGTAAAACAGAAGTCCTTGAATCAAACATCCAACGGTGGGTAAAATTCCCCAAAGCAATTTTGTGTCCAATTAAATCAATTGGAATCTCTCAATGAGAGACTCTCCTCCTTCAAAACACTCTAGGTAAATAAAAAAGGAGAGATTAAAAAAATGCCTCTTACCTAGTATAACGGATATAAGTGTTAACCCTTCATACAAGAACTTAGTTTTTCCTTTGGTTTGAGATTTGCAAGAGTAAATCTCCCCACAAGTTGAGAATTTAATTCTCATCGGGGAGATTCTGTTCTTCAAACTCAAAACTTAGAGATTAGAACTAGGTTAAAAAGAAAACGAAAGAAAAAGAAAAAGAACACAAGTTCTGGAAATTTAATTCCCCCAATATTAGGGTTTAACCCTTCATAAAGAATTTAGTTCTTATAAAAATAAAAGAGAACTTAGTTCTCCAATAATAACAATGATGATGATTCAAGATCTTCAAAACAGAAATCTTGATGATCATCAATGACTAAAAAGTCATTAACAGAGATTAATATCTCTGAAAACAAGACGAACTTGGCGTCTCACGTGAAACATACGTGAGCAAAAATTAGTGCTTAGCACTGTTATGTTGCCTTATGTGTTTCCCACATGAATGTTTAAAACAAACAGAAGAAAAACTAAAAACACGCCGCGTGCTTCCCACGTGAGCGACCAAAGAGCAGAGGAAAACCCCTCTATGTTGGTTAGGCAACCACCAAATAAAGCAGCCCAACACAAAGCAATCACGTGAAATACACGTGAAACACTATTGGAAACACAAAATCCGGTGTCTCACGTGTCTCACGTGTTTCACACGTGAGCCCCAGCTAAGTGCTTAGCACTTATGGCAAAAAGGAGGGTGAGCAAATAAAACCTGGAATCAATGCTCAGCACTCACGTGCTTCCCACGTGAGTGCCATGCAAAGTGCTTAGCACTTCGTGATCATTCAAAATGATTAAGTGCTCAGCCCTGTTTGGGCAGCACCCATATATGAGCGCTTCACGTGAAAAACAAGTGAGCGCCAGAAAAGATTGGTGCTCAGCACTGTTCCGGTGCCCCCACGTGAATACACGTGAGCACTGCATATATCAGTGCTTAACTCTACTGGGCAGCATAGAAATCCAATCTCAGCCCAAATTGGCTAAATTTTCTGAGGGTAAACCTGTTTGATTTAAAAATCAACCGAGCCTACATTGCTCACGATCTCACAAACTGATTTTAGTCTTATACATGACTAAAGATCTGTCATTGATGATATCCAAAACGATATCCATCCTACGTCTCCTAAGATAATCTTAGTCTTAAATACGGCTAACGATTTTTAGGACGATCACACATTTCCCCCCCTCAAATACGGGATTTGGTTTAAGGGTACATCTCTTCACACCTCTGATACATATCGTTGTAATTCCTCAACGTCTTCAAAGAGGTGGCGGGTTCCGATGACCAACAACTTCTTTTACATTGATGCACTTCTAAATTGATGTTTAGGTCTCAAATTGGATCGTGCCCCAGATTGAGCACATTCCATATCACCATTGTTCAGTTCGTTACGTAACAAATACACGTGCGCGCAAGATGGATAAGGGACCGAAATGTCCCTAAACTAATAGTCGCCTAAAAAACGGTGATAAAAGACCGGAATGTCCCTAAACTAACAGTCGCCTAAAAAACGGTGATAATGGACCGAAATGTTCTTAAACTAATATTCGTCCCCAAAACGGGATTGTTGAACCGAAATGTCCTTAAACTAATATCTCCCCCAAACACGGCGGTAATGGACCACGATGTCCTTAAACTAAAATAACTGAGCCCTAAATGCTCATATGTTTAAGTCGATCTTAATCTCAAACCAGATTAATGGTTCTTAAATAAACCAAACCAAAATCTAAAATATACGGATTTGGACTGATCCGCGCCCTATGGGCGACGACATAAACTAGTCTCCGTATACAATCCACGGGCAACCTAAACAAACAAAAATACACACAACACGAAGTGAACTGCCGGAGTAGGAGAAAGTGGTTATCGCAATGCAGTAACATAATTAACTGCAGGGCTTGCTCCTGCAGGGAAGAGCGTCCCCACAATCAAAACCCCCTCATAAAACTAGAGGGAATCTGACGAAATCCGCTACAACGGCCGCATCCGTCCAAACCTCCGATATATGGTGCCATAAATCAACTTGGTATTTTCAGAGAGATGGACGGATAAACTCCAAATAGCATCTGCCCCCAGATTCAGGCAAGACTATCCATCCCAGTTCGTCTTTGTTTCCGGCGGTAAACAGTTTCTGGCACGCCCGGTGGGACCTTTTCCTCTTTCCACTACACACTTCGTGTGTCGTGTTTCGCGAACAAAATCGCGGTTTACTATGGTTGCTTTTGGATTCGAGATACTAAGATTTGGTGTCTTGTTCCTGTGCAGAAGAAGAAAAATCAATGGCTTTCAACTGCACAACCTGCAACAGCAACTCCTGCTCCGCCCTAACTGGAAGTGTGACTTACGGGCCCAATGCGGCCTTTATCTTTTCAATGCCGGTGGGGCAAATTATGCAAGCCACCATGGGATTGTCCTTTGGGACTATGCTCCCACCAGTGGGTGTCGGTGCCTCAGCGTCGCAAGAAGAAGCTCCCAAGAGGTCGGTCTTTGATCGACTTGCAACCACAATGGGCCTTCTCAATGGGCCATCCAAATCCTATGTCTCAGTCTTCGACAAGCTGAGCCGAAACTCAGACGTCTCGGTTTTCAACAGACTGAGCAATAACCAAAACGGGCCTGTAAAGAGGCTCGTGATATCTGAAAGGGCTGCCTCAAAACGGATAGCCCTCCCAACTTCTCCTGCAGATGAAGTCGTCAAAGGTGCTTCCTTTACCGGAAAGTCGGTCTTCGAAATATTGGCCGGTCCTCCTTAAACTCTGCCAATGATGTCAGTCTTTAACAGGCTGGCACCAACAGCAACCTCCCGCCAAAGCTAGGGGCACGAAGAAGCCGCTTCTAAAATTGAGGCGGTCCCGTCTGCAAGACACGCTCGACATCGTCACTGGTGTCGAGTGAGAAAAGCTGGGGGAAACTCTCCCTCTGGACGTACTCCACCAGCTCCAACGGTGGATGTTGACGCTGTTGTTCCAACTGGGAACAACTTTGATCTGCTCAGGAGGGTACGCAAGAACTCTCCAACGACGGTGCTAAAGAAATTGCCCCCGTCTGCAGAAGCCACAGTGCAGGCAAAGACGGAGCGCCCCCATCAATGGCTCTCCTCCCAAATTCATAGAGTTTGGCGGAAAGTCCAAGACTCCGTGATCAGCAAAAATTACTCTTGTCGACCAAAGAAATCAAAGGCTCGGCAAGAGGAAGACCATAACCACCATACAGCGAGGGACTTCTTTCACATGGGTGCCTGTTACAACGGCTCCTTCAACTTCGACCTCCCACAAAAGAAGGAGGTCAGAGAAAATTCCACCGCCTGCGGCAAATTCCAAAGGCGATGGATCCAAACGCCCCAAGGCTGGGGGCATGATCGTGCATACTGTTTACATGGCTTCCGGAAAAGAAGAAAACCGTGCTTCCGTAGGTCATCGGCCGCAAACTCGGTCGCTGACAAAAGCTCAAGAGCCACACCAAAAGCTCTAGGAGATGCTGACCAAAATAGCAGCACTCACCGGGTAAAAAGAAAGTCCGGATCCAACAGCCGAACAACGCTAGGAGCAGGAGACCGATACAGAGTTCCTGCGAAGGGTGCTTGAAAGAAAGGATAAGGAAGCTGCTGAGCAGGCTCCTAACATAAAGCAGATGACTCTCTCATTCTAGGATATAGTTGGAATGATGATCTAGCCAGAACCCCCAGCCGAGAATCTGCCGATAATCCTCGAAGATGACAGAGGGGAAATATCAAACTCTCTTCCGGCTCTATCAACAACCAAGAAGGAAACGATCTCCAAGGATGCTCTTGATGATTATATAGCTCAACAAATACGAGCTCATCAAGCAAATGAAGCGGTCGGCCAAACTGTCAGAACTGAGCGACTGTATCCAGGCTGGTATGACCAAATCAAGTATCCGCCGAGATGTACGATCCCTAAGTTCCATGTGTACAAGGGGACGGGCAACCTACACCAGCACGTCGCGCAGTTCAGAGCTCTGTGCGGTAACACTGGAGGTAACGACAAACTGCTGCTTCGCCAGTTCGTTGGTAGCCTGTCGGAGACGGCCTTTGAATGGTACTCGAAGCTCCCAAATGACTCCGTAAAGACATTCACAGAGATGGAGCATCCGTTTACACAGCGGTTCGCCAGTGCAAGTGAGCGCATCCCGATCACGGCTTTAATCAATGCCAGGGTAAGGCTGGAAGAAACCTGGGTCCAATATGCGATCCGGTGGCAGAACCTGTGGTCACAGTGCAAACAACGCATCGATGAATCCGCTGCCGTGGGCATGTTCATCGGGACCCTAGATCCGCAAACGACCGTGTCCCAGTTCATGACGTTGTTCAAGCCGATGACCTTCCAGGTTCTAATCGATAAACTGTCCCAAATGGACTAGATGGGCCACGAGCCTTCCTCCTTAAATAAGAACGCTCGAAATGCCAAGGGTAAAGGGAAAGCGGCCTTCGTCACCAACACTCAACAACAACCGAGCGAACCAAAACTGGCGGTTCGTCAAAACAATGCACGTCCATGCCTATCCCTGAAAGAAAGGCTAGGACGCGCTTACTCATTTCCCCGTGATAAGACGAGGAGACTATTTGAGTTGGTAATGCGTAACAAACTTATCACATTGCCAGACCCGCGACATCCACCGCAACCTAACAACATCAACAACCCTAACTACTGCTCCTATCACAGAATGGTAAGCCACCCGATTGAGGATTGCTGCGTGAACTGGGTCGAGAACTAGTATCAATAAGGGAAGTTCGCGCTGTCTGAGAACTGGAGGGTGAACCCATCATAGAAGCACACTCCTAAAAAAGTGGATGCACCGGGGGCATCATGCTCGCTCGTGGAAGAAACTCCATGGGAAGTCGTTCTTTCAGCTAAAACCAAAAGAATGCTGAAAGATCTACAGGTATGTCCGGCAGATAGGCGGAAAAGCCCACTTGATCCTGAAATTATCGAAGGGATGCTGAAACCGCGTCCCATACCATAAGTTGTTGATAAAGAGCAAAATCCCCAAGTCAAGCCTTCAAAGTCTTCAAAGAAAAAGAAGAAGACCAAGAAGCCTGTGCAGCCTGCCGAGTATGACGACAAGCGCACAAACATACAAAAGTACATTGACGCGTTGGAGGAGTATAACCAGAAGGCGCGGACACCGGTCACCCTCGAAGAGTTTCTCAAGCATATTCTTGAGAACGAAAATAGTGACAATGATGAGGAAAATGACTCATCAGAAGAAACTGAAGACTATGTAGCAAGTTGCCACATGGTCTCCCATTCGTTGTTAAATGATGAAGAAACTCTCCCAGCGTCAGAAAACAACGCAGAGGAACTGGGGGAAGAATCGACGCTAAAATTCCCGGAACTGCCAGAAGACCCGGTCGACAGGCTGTTAAACGAAGCCTTTCGAAAAAGCAAAGCTGACCGAGAACGCGAAACAGCCATATACGAAAAGGCTAAGCGTCAGCGTCAGGATGAAGAAGCCGTGACAAAGTGGAGTCGTAAAATACTCTAAACAAACCAAAGCACACCTGCCATAAATAAGAGCAGGATCAAGGCAGAGAAGCGGTTCACCAAAGCCCTGTATATGGGAATGAAGCTGCCACCTCTCGTAAGAAACACTCTCAGGGTCATTTGCCTTGACGGAGAGGATTCACATCCAAACTACTGCCTATATCATCAGAGGGTCACCTACCCCACCGAAGAATGCAGTACCTTCAAGAAGTGGTGGCAAGGATATGTTGCCCATCAAAAACACTTCAAGAGGATGAAGCACGAAACTCGTCGACAGCAAAAAAGTGCGACCGATGCGTGCGAAAAAACGACTGGCAACTGTCATATGGTTGATACCAGTCCGGAAGGGGAAAGCCCCAAGTTCTTACTTTTGGGAGCGATTCTGAGGACGAAATACTCCTCAGCCCTCTCTTCAAAGACTCCACCTCCGAAAAAGAGAAGGAGGAGAAGAACTGTGAGAACATTCAGCTCCGTAACCGCACGCTGCTTGTAAAGAATCTCGGACCTACAAACAAAGGTTCGAGCAAAAAAGATAAAGGGAAAGAATAAAAATCCCTGAGGAAAGTGCCCTCGACGAAACTCGCCTTATAGCATAGCAAAATCTGGAGGCTTATAAGGCAAGAATGACACGGTCATACGAAAGACTGACTAGGCCGAGAACATTCCGCCAAGGCGAGCTCGTGCTAATCGTCAAAAGACCGATGATCCCCAATCGTGCAAAATGGGGGAAATTCGAGCTAAACTATGAAGGCCCATACATCATTGACAAAGTCTGGAGCCTACCTGCTCATGGATATGCATGGCGAAAGACCCTTCCGGCCAATAAACGGCTGATTCCTTAAAAAATACTACGTCTAACTAGTCATGATCTAGGTCAATGATAGATGACGACACTCGTATCCGCTCACTATCTTCCTGAGTCAAAAACTCTGAGAATAGTATACAAAGAAGCTTCGTCGCCTCAAATATGGCGACAACGGACCGAAATGTCCTTAAACTAAAAATTTGCCTCAAACATGGCAACACCGGACCAAAGTGTCCTTAAACTAAAAAATTGCCTCAAACATGGTAACACCGGAACGAGATGTCCTTAAACTAAAAATGCGCCTCAAACATGGCGATAACGGACCGAGATGTCCTTAAACTAGAAATTCGCCTCAAACATGGCGGTAACGGACCGGGATGTCCCTAAACTACAACCTCGTCTCAAATATGGCAATATAGGACCAAGAAGTCCTTAAACTAATTATCTGCCTAAAATATGGCAGTACGGACCGAGAAGTCCCTAAACTAACAACTGACCGAGATGTTCTTAAACTAAAACTTCGTCTCAAAACCGGCGATACTGGACCGAAAAGTCCTTAAACTAATTAATCGCCTCAAACATGGCGATACTGGACCGAAACGTCCCTAAACTAGCGCGTCGTCTAAAATATGGCGATAATGGACCGGAACGTACCTAAACTAGCGCGTAGCCCTAAATACGGCGATACACCCCCTTAAGATCTATATTGCAATCGAAGTTTCAATGGCGAGGGCTGCAACTCAAGTTCCATTGGAAACACAGCTACTCCAGCGATGAAACCATCCCCAAGCTCCATCGGCAAACAGATGAGTCACCTACGGTGAAACTACATTCGAGAGTTCCATCGTTCGCAAAAAAAAGGGTATGTCCACAAGTGAAATGGGCATGGATGAAAACCTGAAAGGACGCCATGAGTAAAAACAGCAGGGCTACCGGTGAGTTTGTGAAAACCTGGAGGGGCGCGATCTATTTAAAAAAAAGAAAAAAAAGAAAAAAGGTATGTCCACAAGTAAAATTGGCACGGATGAAAACCCGAAAGGGCGCCGTGAGTAAAAACAGCAGGACTGCCGGCGAATTTGTGAAAACCTGAAAAGGGCGCAAACTCGTTAAATAAAAAATTCATGTGCACTCGCAAGGTCCTCTCGACCTGTGAGGATAAAACACCCGCGTGAGATCCTTACGACTCACAAAGGAAGAACGCATTTAGGAGTCCTCACGATTCCTAAGGAGAAATTACACTTACGGGACCCTCACGACTCGTAAAAAGAATTCCCCTTATAAGACCCTCACGGCTCGTAAGATTCAAAAGTCTTAAGATACAGGGATCTGAACCTGTTCTTAAGCCGTCACATTCCACAAAGTGGACCTACAGGCGGTCCAATATTGACCTTTGTATACAATCCACATGCACAAATAAACTTTTCCCCCACCAAGTTCCCCCAAAGACGAGAAATGTCCCTATATGGTGAACGACACTTGTAAAGTCCTCTTGACTTATAAGGAGTAAACACTCTTGGAAGATCCTTATGACTTACGAGAGAAAATATCACTTGGGAATCCCCACGATTCTTAAAAGAGAAAATACACCTACGAGATCCTCACGACTCGTAGAGAGAAATACCTTTATAAGACCATTACGGCTCATAAAGTTAAAAAGCCTTAGTCGTCAGAATCCTAATCCTGTTTGCTAAGCCATCTTTGTTCAAATCAACAAAGGCAAATGATGATTTGCTCCTGGCAATATCCTAGTTGCAGCGATACCGATGCCTAAAATAGGTATCAAACTTCAAGTTCTCTCAAGGCAAATGATGATTCGCTCCTGGCAATATACCTGTTGTAGCGATACTGATTCCAAGATTGGTATCAGATTCCAAACCCGCAATAGAAACAACAGCAAGTAGCAAAAAAATGCATATAAAAACAGTCGAAATGATGGGGAAACTCCCAATAAATACCAACGAGTAAAAAAATTATATGCATATAAAAATAGCCGAAATGTTTGGGCAACTCGTAATAAAAAGCAGCGAGGAAAAATATAAAAAATAGCCAAAATGATTGGGCACCGCAAAAAAATAGCCGAAATGATTGGGCAATCGCGATTTTCGCAATATGAAAAGCTGAAAAGGTAGAGCATCACGGCAATAAAAATAAAATAAAATAAAATTTCCTCTGCCCTGCAAGTATGTCCATATTGACTCTTGTATACGATCCATGGGCACAAATGAAAGAAAAGGGAACCATACTTTCTTACCAGGCTCCGTCAAAGAGAGAGCCAGATCTTGACGGTAATATCTACAGTCTAGAGATCAGCTCGACGTTCTTCTCTTTCCACCAGGGTGCAGGTGCGACGTCAACAAAGGCTCCAAGGAGCCAAATCAAAAAGGAGTGACGGAAAAATACTAACTCCAGCCCGACGTGCTTCTCATGCCAGCAGGACGTAGACGCAATGCCATCAAAGACCTAAGGGTCAAACAAAAAGGAGTAATGGAAAAATCCCAGCTCCAACTCGACGTTCCTTCTTGGTGCAGATGCAACGTCAACAAACAAAAGTGAAGTGATGGTAAAAATCCTAGCTCCAGCTCGATGTTCTTCTCATTCCAGCAGGATGCAGACGCAACGTCAACAAAAGACCCAAGTGTCGAAACAAAAATGGAGCCATGGCAAAATCCTAGCTCCAAGTCTTGACGGTTCATATGCAACTCAGAGACTATCCCGGCGTTCCTTCTCAGTGCAGACACAACGTAAACAAAAGACCCAAGGGTCGAAACCAATGGAGTAACGGCAAAATCCTAACTCCAAGTCTCGACGGTGCATATACAATCTAGAGACCATCCCAACGTTCCCCCTCATTTCAGCAGGATGCGAATGCGGCTATCAAATGAAATTGGAGCAATGGCATATTCCTAGCTCCAGACATCGACCGCGATACATACAACATAGAAGTCTTATAGATGTCTACCCTATTTCAGCAAAGAATCGGCGCGACATCGTCAAAACAAAAAATGATGCAACGGTATATTCCCAACTTCGGGTTTTAAAGGCAACTCATATAAAGCCTAAAAGACTATCGGGGATCCTTCCACACCAGTGCGGAGTGGTTATGACTCATTGGGGTTCCAAACTGAGCCTAACCTCAAGTATAAATCGTCATGGCAAATTCCTAACGTTTGCTCTTCCGACGGTAATATGACCTAAGGAGATTACTTGAAGACGTCTTGTCCAGCTCCCGAAAGGATCAGAGACACGACAGTCGCGGGGCTACTCGAATAACGGCTTAAAGACCGCATATTGAGGAATATATCATCCAATGCGACGGTACCATGGATTAAAACCCTAGTACCGCAAGCCTAACGGACCTCCGTCGTAAAGAATAGGGGTTATCTGCATATAACGTTAGGACAAGTTTGCCTGTAAACCCAAGGGAGGTAAACTAAAAACACACCGAAATGAGTTCATAAACTAAAGACTCTGAAACGAGTGAATAAACTACAAACTCAGAAATGAGTACATAAACTAGAGACTCCGAAACGAGTGAATAAACTATAAACTCCGAAATGAGTGAATAAACTATAAACTCTGAAATGAGTACATAAACTACAAACTCCGAAATGAGTATATAAACTACTTTACGCCAAATCAAGACATCAAAGGATAGAGAGGCGCAAGCATGAAATAAAATATGTCTTTAATTCATAAATCTAAATGAATATAAGATACAAAAAAAGGGAAAAAGAAAAGAAGAAAGAAAGATATACAGCGACAAGGTATTTAAGACGGTGGGCGGTTTAATAAGCCAACTTGATCGTCATTTTTTCGCCGGACTTCTGCCTCAAGCTTTGTCAACGCCGCAAGCTGAGCCCCTGCCCGTGCCTGTTGTTTTTGGTATGAGGAAAACTGATTCTCAAGCTCTTTCTCGGTAGTCTTGTGGGTCTCAACCATCTCGCGTGTAAAAATGTCGGCTTTATCAATAGCCACCACCTCCGTAATGGCCTCTTGAAGGACCCGCCAAATTTCATAGGCCCGAGTAGTCATGGTGGTGAGCTGGGCTTGAAGTTCCCCTAAAGCCTTTGAAGCCAACTCCCTTGCTGAAAACTTCCGGTTGAGCCTTTTCTCGCAAGACTGGAGATTGGCCGCGCACCGATCGATCCACCCACGTAAGTTAGCCTTTACGGATAGGATATCAGAAGGGAGGCGTATGCATCCAACTCCATGTAAGCATTCACTCGACTGCAATATTCGACCCAAGTACGCACCAGCGCCTCGTCATGGTAGGTGGCAAGAACAAACAAGGAAGCATTGGCTTCAACAACAAATTCTTCTGTTAGTTATATGTATGCCCTAGAGGCCTTTATTATACATATGATGTATATTATAGTGGATGCTTGGACATATATAGGGAGGACTTTCTTGCTCGACATGATAGTATGCTATCTGGTTACTCTTTATCTCAACATGTACACTTATTGTCTCTCTATTACATGTTGATAAAGCCCTTAGGATGAGTACTTGACTATCAGGATTATGATGCAGATCATACTAGTGGGGCAGAGGTAGTCGGTAAGTACATCTTTTAAATGTTCTTAGTCATGGGAGTATCGAGACGAGCCATCGATATTCCAGAGTAGACTAGCGTATAGGCTTCTTGACCCATGTGATGGGTGATGGATGATCCCACATCCATTGGTGTTTGACATCAGAGAAGGTATACGGGTGCTCAGTAGAGACTGGGTACACTGGACGGACTGGCCGAGAACTCCTAGATGGTATTATACCCATCGTCAGATAGCAGTTCTCTGGTGACACTTGTACAGGTTAGTCTGTCGACATGAGATCGTCATAGAGTCTTGTGTGATTCCCATTATGTTTTGATTTCCACCTTACCACGTTCAAGAGATCGTGCAAAACGGTGGTTTTTGGGTACAGTCCCGAGTCACATGGAGGTAATGAGCGATAGGAGGGGATTCGTCTCTTCTGGTATTGGGGGTTGATATTGCGCTATGCTCGATTGGCCATAACAGGAAATCCCTGGCCAGGGTTGCTGAGATCTACTGGTAAGTGTTATCAGTAGTTTCTCGAACCATTATGGACCTTGCATCGGCATGACTTATCAGGCTATTGGGGTCTGACGTTATACCACCCCCAGGCTGTGATATGCGACATATCAGACAAAGAGACCGGACTGTACGGTAGTGTTACTGATTGGATTCGCAGGAGTATGAGCAGACTTGCTTGTTGATCTTCTGATCGCTCAATACCCGGGTGGCCGTTACGTTTAGCAGACCGCTTGCGGCTTGTGGGTGACTGATATGATCACCACCTACTGCCGGCGTATTGACGAGTCTTTAGTGTCCTACATAGAGGTTTCCTGGCTCAAGCGAAACGAAGTAGGAGCACATATGTGATATGTGCGGGACCGAGATTAGTGCGTGTATGTGATACCGTATTCTATTCTCGCGATATGTGATATCGGTCGGTTATATGTGATATAACCGGGCTGTCGAATCAAGTGTTGATTCGACAAGTTGATACATTTGATATTAGTCGGTTGTATGTGGTATAGCCGGATTATTAAATCAAGTGTTGATTTAATAATTTAATGTATAATTATATATTTGATATATTATCTTACATTAACTAATATTATCTCACTTAAGTATTCTTTTTCTCACTAGTGTATACTTAGTATATATGTGATATATATTAATGTACATCTTTTGTGTCATGCTTGATGCCACATGCTTCATGGGTGTATGAGACTCACACCATGCTTAATATAATGTAAGGTTTTATTTATTTAAAGTAAATCAAATTAGATGGAAATTAGTCACATGGTTGAAACTTGTAGAAGCTTGTGAAACCATTGACCAAGTCCACTAATTTTGTTTTACTTGAAGATATTTATTAACCCAACTATTAGATTAGCCATGGTTTAGTCTCTACATGAGTTAGTATATGATACTAACTCACCCATGGTTGCTATTCTCACCACTTGATTCATTCTTCACTTGCTTCATTCCATGAGAGCTTTCTTCATCTCCTTCCTCAAGTTTTCTAGCTTCATGAGAGGTGAAGAAATATAGTGAGAAAATAATTTCTAAAGTGAGTAAAATTCCTACTTCATCAATCTCTTCTCTACAAGCCATTTAGATCGGGTTGTTTCTTCACTAGTTCATCACTAAGTGAAGAGGTAGCTTGATTTAGTGTCTTCTCGACGTAGATCATTTTCGGCCTCGAAAACTTCAAGCAAGCTTGTTCATTTCATCTTGTGGAGCCTCACTTGAGTCCGGGAGATCACTACTTGGAGCGAAGGGACTACTACACGGAGTTATTGAACTGAAGGACCGGTCTACAAAGGTTGTATTCCTTATTCACTTAGATGTAAAGATGTTTACATGCTTGTTCGTCTAATTGTCTAGTTTAGATTCTAGCGTTAGGGTTTTTTAGCGTGCCAAATTTTATAAAATGACATGGTCAATGCCTCCCGAAACCCAGCGGCGACTTAGGGAACCCAACAGTGGTATCAGAGCCAAGCTAGAGAATTAGAAGATATTTGTAGAATTACGAAATCGAAATAACTCCGAAACACCCGAAATAAAATCCTATTTTCTGTCGAATTTTTTAGAGTGTAATTTTTTAAGCAGTTGCAGAATGCTATATGAGATGTAACATGAACACAGTAGACGAGAAAGGCTGAATACAAGGTAGTCGTACTGGAAGGTGAAACGTAGATCCAAGTTTCTGTCGAATTTTTCAGAGGCTCTAATTTTTTTAAAATAATTGCAGAGTGCTCTTCTTCTTACCACTAGAACACCATACAAATACGAACCCAAAACTCCAAACTATGGCCGGCCTGATGCTCAAAATAACCATCCTGGCCGATTTTTGCATTGAGTTTTGTGTTTAGGTTTCTGTGGTGTTCCTGTCACTTGGATTTAGGCTTTCATGAGGTGTTTGATTTTGCCAAGTTTTCATATACTGTTATCTTTCTGTTATGGCAATACGGAGTGTTTTGAAGTCGCAGTTTTAACGTCGTTTATAGTTTCATGTTGTTATATGTGTTCGTAAACTTCCGCTAATTGCTATATATCGGTTATTTGGGGGTTGCACATATCTGTGTTGCTGTTGTTGTTGGTTTATATATATGGAATATTGGATCGTTGATGATGAATAGCCGGGGATGTGAGAAGAGAGTTTTCTTTCTTTCATTCGATGTAAATTGTAATATTGATGTAATATTATTTTGCGTGGCACATCCGGATTGAGATTGTAGCCACCGTTGTATTATTTCATTTACTGTTTTTGCTCCTAAGATAGACCAAGGTGGGATGCACAAACTACCAGGTTCTTTGAAATGCCGAGTGGCTTACCATTTTATTGAGGGAGGTTGCTTCACTTCGGGAATTTGGTGGGTAGTTTGCCGCACTCGTAGGGGTCTAGGGTGCGGTTTGGCTATTCATCACGATCGTGGAATCCATCTTTCGTTACAGGGTTAAACGAAACGTAGAATTCCTAGTATATCCAATATATTCATCTGTGATCTGGAATACCTATTATTGCGCGAGACGAATGGATATATTATATATGGTATATAATAGACGTTGCTTATGTTTTACATCCGCGCTAGTCCAACCCTCGCTCTGGCGTTAGTTAAGTAACCTAACGCTGTTTGACGGGGACCAGTGGCGAATGCGGATGACATAAGCGCACGTTGTATTTTCGTTTCTTTCTGCAATGGAAGGTTAATTGATAGGACTGCATTGATTAATGCAACGCAAACAAACCAAAACTGAATCGTTGGAATAATTTCAAAAACCACTCGTTTTTTTCCAAAAAGCAAACTTTTAAATGCAGAGCCTAAACCACTCCTTTAAAAAGCTATCTTGGTTCCTTCGATTATATCAAGTTCATTACGTTCACGGTTTCGCTAAAACCATTCATATCCCTTCGTCATTTCAGTTAGGTATTCAATAGTATTCAAGCTATGTATTTTGACCTTCGCCAAGGCATAGTGATTGATAGCTGCCGAATATTCATTTGTAGCATAGATAGATGCGTTAGTTTGGGACAGTCGTACTACTATTTTGGCCTTCGTCAAGGGTATGTACCGATGGGTTCAAATTAACCTGGATAATGACGGGTAGAACTTGACTTGCGATTTATGATATGTTGGCCTTCGTCAAGGTCATAAGAGTTTGGGGCAAAAATCCACATCGGGAGTTTCTAAAGAAACTGAAACTTGCTAGTGTTGCATATCATTTGGAGTGTGATAATTTTGGTAGGATTCGTTCAAGGTTATCACACAATGATATTTGGATTCTGATCCTACTGTGAGTATCCGCTACTCATCGGAAGATTTTCACTTAACGATCAATGCTATAAACAAGTAGGTGTTTAGAACAGTGTTAGCGGGGCTACGGCTCCAAGGAAAAGAGGTTATTTAATTAATAAATTTTGCGAAAGCGTTGTAAAACCTTAAGCAAGAATTATACGGTGAGATTAATCCTGACTAATTCTTTCTTTATGGTTTGAAGAAGGATTTGAGAAACAGTGGAAGCCATCCTGTTTAGATAAACTAAAAACCAATCTAAACTTGTAAGATCATCATGCTAAAGTGTTTCTTTTCTTTCTGCTAATTGCAGCGACCAAGATGACCGGTCTTAAGTTACTTTTAGATAAAAATATATTGACGGGGCCAAACTATAAAGATTGGCTCAGGAATGTCCAGATTGCCATTACATATGACAAACTGGGCTATCTTCTTACTATTAAAACCCCCGCCGTCCCTGGTCCAGATTCCAGCGTCGCGAATAAGGAGATCCGTAAGACCTGGAAATGGACAGTGCAAAATCCAAGTGCCTCATGCTGGCCTCTATGGATAATGAACACCAAAGGCGGCACGAGAAGATGGATCTTAAATCCATCTTCTTCCATACCAAGGACTTATATGAAGAGCAATCTCTTATCGCAAGATACGAGACCTCGAAGAAACTATTTCAAGCGAGATTGGCTATCGAGTCATCTGTAGGGACCACGTCCTTAAAATGATCAGCTTGATTAAAGAGCTCATGGACTTGGGGACCACGTTGGAGAACGAGCTGTATATAGACTTGATTCTACAGTCCCTCTCCTCTACCTACGCCCAGTTTATCTTGAATTTTAACATTCAAGGGAAGGAAGTTACACTTCCAGAACTCCTCAACATGTTGAGGAGCACCGAGGGCATCCTGCAAAAGTCCAGGGAGACACTCGCTCTGATTGTTGGGGGGTCTTCTTTTCCTAGATCCAAGGCGAAAACCAAAGGGAAAAAGAAGAAGGCCTCTATCAAGCCGAAAGGCGGTGTTAGTAAGGTAAAGGGAAGGGGCAAGGCAAAAGTTGGGGGGCCGACGGTAGGGAAGGAAAAATGCTTCTACTATTATAAGAAGGGCCATTGGAAGAAAGATTGCAGGGCCTGGAAAGCCCAGAACCAGGGTGCAAAGCAGGTTGTGTCTTCGGCTTTAGGTGTGTTTGTGATTGAAAATTGTCTGTCAATCAACTCTATTTCCTGGGTATTGGATGTTGGCTATAGTGCCCTCAAGGCAATTATCATAGTCGCGGACTTGTGATTATGATGATTGAGTGAGGACCTATACCGATAAGTACAGTCTTACTTGAGATGATAGTATACTATCTGGTTTGTCTTTATCATCATGTACATGTTGATAGAGCCCATAGAATTCTTGCATGACTGCCAGCATTGTGATGGCGATTGTTCACCGCTGAAACACGGAGAAGCGACCGCGTAGGTCCATCTAGCTTGAATTTCGGGGCAGATACTAATTGGTGCTATCCGTCCACCTCTCCGAAGATGCCAAGTTGATTTATGGCACCGTATATCGAAGGTTTAGACGGATGCGGCCGATGTAGCAGACTTCGTCAGATTCCGCCTCATTTGAGGGGTTTTTGATAGTGGGGACGCTCTTCCCTGCAGGCGCAAGCCCCTGCCGTTAATTACGCTACCGCATTGCGGTAACCACTTTTTCCTTCTCCAGACGGTCACTTCATGTCGTGTGTGTTTGTTTTGTTTTTGGTTGCCCGTGGATTGTATACGGAGACTAATTTATGTTGTCGCCCGTAGGGCGTGGATTAGTCCAAATCCGTATCTTTTTATATTTGGGTTTGGGGTTGGGTTTAAGGATGCGTTAGTCTCATTTGAGACTAAGATCAACTTAAACGTTTGTTAAGGATACGTTAGTCTAATTTTAAACTAAGATCAACTTAACAGGATCATTAAGATCCAACAAAAGAGCATTTGGGCTCTATTGTTTAGTTTAGGGACATTGCGGTCGATTAGTTTAAGGACATTACGGTCCAAGGTTAAGGACATCATAGTCCATGGGTTTTAAAGGACCCCACAGTCCGAGGTTAAGGCCATCATAGTCCGTGGGCTTAAGGACCCCACAGTCCGAGGTTAAGGACATCACAGTCCATGGGTTTTAAAGGACCCCACAGTCCAAGGTTAAGGATATCAGAGTCCATGGGTTTTAAAGGACCCCACAGTCCAAGGTTAAGGACATCATAGTCCATGGAATATATGGTTGTCGGGATCCGTCACCTCTCTGAAGACGTTGAAGGATTACAACGACAAATATCAGAGGAGTGAAGAGATGTACCCTTGAACCAATTTTGGTTGGGAAATCTATAGTCCAATTTTGGTTGGGAAATCTATAGTCCAATTTGGAACTAAGATCTGTTAAAAGATTTATGAGCATATGGGTTCAGTTAATCTGCATTTAAGGACTTATGGCCAATCTTGGGCTAAGTCCAATCAAGTTAAAATGTTTAACATTTATTTTGGGCTTTGGAGCCTTTATTTGGGCTTGGCCCTTTTAATAATGCCGAGCATTAACTTGCATTCTGACAATGTTTTGTCTTTTATTAAATAGTGAGCATTTATCATGGCTCTGGGCTTATTAAAGAACAATTTATGTTCTATCAGCGCAACACGTGGTGCGCTTGGCGTTTTGTGCCAGTCAAAGAGCACAATGTGCTTCTGCCAAGTGGCGCATACGTGATGGACACGTGTCGCGCTTGGCGCTGAGCGCCAGACGATGGGCGCATTGCGCCAGTTTGAGCGCAGAGCACTATCTTATGAGCGCAAGCGCTATTTGTTCAGTGGCGCACATGTGGAGAGCACGTGGTGCGCTTAACGCTAAGCGCCAGCCCATGAGCGCAGTGTGCTATTTCAAGAGCGTAAAGCGCTAGTTGTTAAGTGGCGCATACGTAATTGACATGTGGCGCACTTGGCGCTGAGCGCCAGTCCAAAAGCGCAGAAGCGCAGTTCAAGGGCGCAAAGCGCATCTGATCAATTTTATGATCTAGGAAATAAATTCTCCCTTAGAAGAGACTTTTTCTCAAGATTTTAAGAACAAAAGTTCTTATTTTGTAGGAGATGTTTTTTAATCTCTTATTTTAGTGAAAGGCTTTGCCTTTATGGATTTTTGATCCTAAGAGAATTGAATTATTCTCCCCTTTTATGATGAGATGATCTCTGAAAGACAATTTGTCTTATAGATCTATGATCTGTGAGAAGAATTATGTTCTTCTTCTTTTATGGTGAGATCTTTTGATCTCTTTGTGGAAGACTTTTGCCTTGTAGATGTATGATCTTTTAAAGAAGTGAATCCTTCTTTTTAAATTAATTACGAGATGATTTCATCTTTCTGTTCATCATTCTTTTACCTTGAAGAAGAATCTTCTTTCTTTGAGCACTTGGCTCTTCTTTTTGAGATCTCTCAAAGCTTATGGGGGATTCTTCTCTATGCTTCTTTCTCTTTTAGACTTGAAGTCTGAGGGCCTTTATATAGGGCAAGCTGACCAGTTCAATCAATTGAAAAGATCTTTTCTCTAATTGATTTGGGGAATTTTCCATCGTTAGATCTATGATCCAAGGGCTTCTGATTTACAGAAGGCAATCTTCTTGTTTTCAACAAAGATTGGGAAATCTTCTAAACATAATTTATTCTGTATTTTTAGTGATTTTTAATCACCATTGGATCATATTGATCCAACGGTGCTCTGATTTACAGAGCACAATCTTGTTATTTGGAAAGATTTTGAGAAATTTTTTCTTAACAGAATTTAATTCTGATCAATTAACGATTTATCATTATTATTAGATCTTTGATCTAACAGTGGGGAGCTTTTAGTTCCAGCGCTAGCGTACCCGTGCTTTGCACGTGGTGCGCTGCTTAGAGCGCAGCGCACTTAGCGCTAGCGCACCCGTACTTTGCACGTGGTGCGCTGCTCAGAGCGCAGCGCACCTAGCGCTAGCGCACCCGTACTTTGCACGTGGTGCGCTGCTCAGAGCGCAGCGCACCTAGCGCTAGCGCACACGTGCTTTGCACGTGGTGCGCTGCTCAGGACGCAGCGCACTTGGCGCTGCATCTGAAGCGTTGCTTCATTTCAATTTGAATTTTGAACAGAGCATTTGCTCTGATTGGGGGAAACAAATGCCCCCCACCGTTGCGCTCACATGGTCCACATGTGAGTGCGGCGGCGGCAGCATCTGCACCCTTAGATCAACTCAGAAGTTGAAAAGGTATCTCAGTGCCTATAAATAGGACCCTTGGCCCTTAGGATGGTTTCTGTTCATTTTCTTCCTTCTGAGAATTATTATTCTCTTGCAGAGCATAGCTCTTTGGCTTAAGAACTTTCTTAAGGACAGAACTTTGTCAAAATTTTAGGTAAAGATTAAATCTTTTAAAGAACTTTTTAATAATTTAGGGTTTCACCCATTAACAGAGCTTTGGTCTTCATAGATCTTAGATCTAAAGAAATGTTATTAGGGTTTTACCCATTAACAGAGCTTTGCTCTTCATAGATCTTAGATCTAAAGAAAACCTTTTGAGGGTTTCTTGACCCATTAACAGTGCTTTACTCTCTTGAATAACGGAGATTTGTTAATCTCTTATGAAGAACTCACATTGTTTGTTCATAGATCTTGGAGATCTCAGAATTTTAATTCATATAAAAATTGATTTCAATTTTATTGATGGGTTTTTTCATCATTTCTACAGAGCCAGGCTCTTGAGGAATTTTTATTCCTTCATCGTTAGAACTTGACAGGTGTCATTCTGTCACAGAGCACTGCTCTCAAGGGGAGATTTACTCCTTAGCCCGAGGGATTTCTCATTAAATGAGAATCAATTGAGCATTTCCTCATTTAATTGACAGTCTCATCAAATGATGAAGCTGTTTTATTAATGATGAACTGTCATCTAGATTTTGTGGGTCCCCCTTTTTACTGCATTGCAGTGCGGTACGAATTTTAAAGTACCAAGTGTCAGAGTTTAAATTATAGCACTGACGGTTGACTTTTGTTCTTTTTCGTGCAGGTGACATGTCTTTCGACACTTCTTTTCCGTTCGTTCGCTCAGAAGGCGGATTTCCTGAAGCGCCCGTAGACCGGGAGGTTATTGCGCTGATCAAAGACCATGACCCAGAACACAAGAATCTTTATTTGTGGGGAACATGGTATAACCAGATCATCATGGGTGGACGCAGCTTCTCTTGCGTAACACCTTCAGAGGCTATCTCGGTGATTCACTATGCTGACGTACTTCCGGTGAACTATGCTGTAGAGGTGGTTAACTGGACTTCAGAGGGTTGTCTTCAGCCCTCTATGGCTACAATACCTGTACAACCGCCGATGGCTTTGGACATTCTAGGGCGGCGTATATGCCAAGATGAGTCGCGCCCTTGGGGACAGCCATACAATATAGGTCTGACTCCCCGTCACTCAGCTGGATACCTGCAGTGGGCCCGATATATCCTATCGGCAAAGAAGTCAGAACTGCTGAAGCTTGGGTTGTATCCTGCGATTTATGCTTCTCTGTTCCAGTATCCCACACCTCCTGCATAGTGGGTCAAAGCCTTCTTGGAATAATGGAACGTTCCAACTCATGCCTTCCTTATGCTAGATCGGGAAGTTTCCATCCCTCTGGAAGAGTTTGCGGATATTTCCGGCTTGCCTGTTAGAGGGGAGCATTATGAGAAGATCTTGCCCCCTGATGAATATGTTTTCGCTACCCGACTGGTGATGACGGGTCTAAACCCAGAGAATGCCATTCAGCACCGATTCCCTAGCTTGATCAAGGTGCTAAACATTTACGAAGGCCTATTTCTTGAATCTGGAAGCCATGGGGTTAGCTTTGCGGATTTCATCGCCCGTTTTCTTCGCCCAGAAGTTTTATCGCGACAAGGTGAAAAGTTTGCCAAAATCGATGATCCCTTCGGCTCAGGCTTGGATCGCCGGCCAATATTGGAAGCTGATCAAAAGGGATTCTTTCTTCCAAATGCCACGATCGTCCCTTTTTCAGAAATCGATGCTCCGGGCATTGATGAGGAAGCATTCTTTTTAGGGTTCCTTGGTTTGTAGTTAAGCTGGTTCGTGCTTCCCATGCACCCTCGCTACATGAGGCCGTCAGTCTTCTACCCAGCTCATCGAATGGTTGAAGGGAGACAAGTTGCTGTTGGTATTGCCGGGCTGGCTCATTTGTATCACGGCCTTAGTTCGGCGGCCGATACCACTCAGCCAGGGGTGCAGCCCGTGAACTTCCCGATGCATTATTTTACCTCATGGCTTGAATTGCATGTGCTTGGTGCCTTTGGAATGCACAAGCGGCCTCATTTCTATGAAACTTGCAATTTTCCACGGATCATGCTGCTGGTCAACGCTTCCATTGTGGAGCCAAGTCAGCGAGAAGCTCGAGGTGTAATCCTTCGCCCACGTACCGTCGGGGACGGTATGACCTTTGTTGATAAGGTTATGACCATCAGTAAGGAGTCCGCTAAGACGGTGCAGCCGTTGCGGGACACTTTTAAGGATGGAGCTTCTACCCTGAAAGCTTGGGAAATTATCCATCTATACTCCATCAGGCCGGGGTATTTGGTGTTCAGGCAGAACGATTCGGCTCTTTTCATGAGATATAATCCCCACCGTTTTGCCCAGCAATCAAGTTATAATCAGGGCGTCCCGCTCGAGGCATTCCTGGCAGAACCAGTTTATACCGAGGAGGGTATCCAGAGCGCTTTGCACCACTTTATGCGCCTAAACACAGGGTCCAATTTCTTCATTAGTGAACCAAGTTGTGTTCCTAGGGCTCTAAAGGTATATGTGGCGTGGTATCAACATGCAATGGGTGCCATCATCAGGGAGGAAAAGAAACTGTTGCTCGATCGCAAGGGTGCATCCCCTGCCAGTAATCCAAACGTCCCTCTGAAGTGATGGACCATTATCCGTCCTCCCTTAAGAGAAGCTGCCGCGGTCGAAGTCTCGCATGACATGCCCAAGCTACCGATACCCCATGCTCCCGTGGAAACGGTGATTGTAGCTTCCTCCGAGTCTGGCATGGGTTCGGATATCGGGACTCATCGTCTCAAGGTGCCCACCAAGCGTAAACTTGTGCTAGCGGCGACCGGTGCTCGCTCGCAGAAGAAGAAGTCGATTCTCTCTGCCGACGTTGCATTCGGCCAGGAGCCTCATGCTCCTTATAGCGAGGGCCTGAGTGAATATGGGACCAACGAGGGTCTATTCATAGCGCCGGACGATACCGACCTCGAGGCTGCTATTGCAGCTTCTGAGCGACTAGCAAGCCACAAAGCGGGACTGGCCATCCTCGCGCAATCAAGTAAACATCAGCCGTACCTTTTGTCATTGCATCATATTTTTATCATCATGTTTTGACTGACACTTTTCCTTCTTTAACAGGCATTTCCACCGAAGAAGCTCTCGCAGCTTCTCTCAAGACTTTTAAGGAGGAGGAAAGACTTCGAGCATCCTTAGGCATCGGTACATTTCGGTTCACCGCGTCTCCATTCCCGTTTCTTATGGGTAATCTGACCCCTCCTTTTCATTTTATTACAGGAACTACCTCTACTTAGGTTATTCCAGTTGTGGTACCGACTTCGCAGAGCGGTGCGGAGACGCTTCCAAGGCCGGCTATCGAAGTCTCAGTTCCGCCGGTATTGCTGAAAGAAGCTTCACTTAAACAACCGATGACGGACGCCATGACGGCTCCAGAGGTAGTTCCTGGTGTGGACGATGACGTCCCATTGACGGAGGTCTTGAGAAGATCCGCTCTCACGTCTCGGGCGGAAAGGAAGCGTAGATTGCGCACAGCAAGGGAGCGCAACGCCGCCTTGGCCGCGGGTGCAGGTTCGAGCGCTGCTACCCCTGCCCCTACTCCTTCAGAGGATGCTTCGGCCGCCTTGTCTACCGCCCACAGACAGGCAGCACGTGCGGCTCGGGAAGCAGTCGAAAGATCGACCCAAGGTAACGTGACATTAAGTTTTTTCATCAAAGTTTTAATCTTCAGATTCTCACATGTCCTATCCTGCAGGACCAAGTCTTGATGGGGAAGCGGTAGGTGAGATGGCGGTGACCACCGAGCCTGAGATAGCCACTCTTTCTCAAGAGTCTGGCACTGCCCCAATCGCCATTCTTTCTGCCTGCGGTTCTCTGCCATTTCCTGGCGTCGCAAGTGTTACGATGGCTCTCGTGGAGTCAGAGGATGAGGCCACGGGCGGCGAAACCATTCCGATGGAGGAGGGTGAAGCATTCGCTGCATCCAGTGACGCCCTTGTCGCGATCTTGACCGGCGACTCACCAAGTAGATTTTTGGTCATTGCTTTCCTTTTCGTTCTGCAATCTCTTTCAATCTCTCCTGACAGTATTTATCTTGTTTCTAAATGCAGGTGTGCCGAGCGTTGAGGTTGTGCCACCCGAGGAAGCATCGCCAGTTGCTACTTTGATGGTGGCCGTCCCTTTGCCTTCTCTCGTATCCTCTCAAATGCTGGAAGGTACGGATTTGTGATCTATCGGTTTTATTGTAGGAAGTATACTTTATATACCGACATTGCATTATTCCATCCTTGCAGGAGTCCTTTTTGATTACCTGTATTAGGTGCTGCACCCACATTTCTCCTTCCAGCCAGAGATCGCCCCCTCTAGCGGCGCTGGTGAGTACAGCCTTTAGCTAATATCTTTTCTTTTCTTTCACGGGTAGCCAAATCGTTTCTAATTCTTCTTTGTTTTGACTGCAGCACTACAGATTGAAGGAGGAGACGAAGGAACAGTTGCACCACCGGTACTCCCGGCCTTGCCACCTGCCGTAGCCGGTATAGTAAACTCTATTGTTCATGTAGCTTCTCTATTTCTTAAACCATTATTTGACTATGATTTGTTTTGCAGCAGTGACACCGACTTCATCTCCGTTCGAGTCTCGAGTCAAAATGCCAGCAGGCCCCTTTTCCAAACGTCTATTTTCAAAAGGCGCTGTGAATAGTCTGCGTATGTTGAGCGATCACCTTGAGGAACTTGACGCGGAGACTCCTGCCCTTGTTGCAGATTTTTCTGCCGAGGTTAACTCCATGCTGGCGACGCTCGTGCACTTTCATAGCGAGGGCGTCGTTGAGTCTTGGGTTAATCACTGTAGGAGAATCGAGGCTTGTCTGCATGAGCTCGAGGTCGGACGTCCTGCTCCCGAGGTCCTGGCTGTGAACTCCCAGCGGGCCGCATGGGTTGAGCAGAGCACTCCCTACTTCCGCCATCTTGAACAAGAAGCGGCCTTGAGGCGTAAGGAGCGCGAGGAGACTTCAAGCGAATCTGCCCAACTGCATGCTCAAGTTGACGCAAATGCTATACAGCTGAAAGCTATCTTTGAAAGCCTTCTGCGATGTATTTCTGACGGGCTAACGCTAAGGCAGAACCTTGACCTCATCGAGCGAGATGCATAGAATCGTGGGGCAGCTCAGCGGGTCGTCGAAGAGCAACTTTCATCCTATTTGCAGCTACGAGCTCAGGTTGAAGCAGAGTTTGCCGCGGCAGCTGACCATGAACAGGGGCTGAGGGAAGTGCGCGAGCGGCTGATTGGTCTATTGAAAACGCTTCCCTCCCAATAATTGTTTTGCACCATTTGTAATTTTTGAATAAAATATATCCCCTTTTTTTTTATCCTTTCATATGATGTAAATTGTACTCAATTGAATTTATGAATAAAAGATACATTTCTTTCGTACTATCTTGTGTCATCTCATGCTTTCTTCTCTTTTCTTTGTTACCGGCATGTCACTTTAGTAAGCGTAGCCTGTAGTTGATAGAGAGCATTCCGTCTTGAATTCTTCGAGAGGTAGCGATGGCTTAGGAAGCAGGTTCAGATCTGTCGCCTAAGGCTTTTCAATTTTACGAGCCGTGAGGGTCTCATAAAGTCTTTTCTCCCTATGAGTTGTGAGGATCTCGTAGGTGTATTTTCTCCTTAGGAATCGTGAGAATTCCTAAGTGCCTTGGGAGTCGTAAGGATCTCACAAGAAAGTTTTCTTCCTTACGGGTCGAGAGGACCTGTAAGTGATTGATGAGGTTGACATTATCCGCATTTCACAGAGTCAGAAGTTGCTCTGGGCGTTTCCCACGGGGTCGAGATTGACTCTAGCCGTGTTCCACGGGACCAGGATTTGCTCTGGATGATTCCCACGGGGTCGAGATTGCCATAGCCGTGTTCTGCAAGGACCAGGATCCGCTCTGGATGCTTCCCACGGGGTCAAGATTGACATAGGCCGTGTTCCACGTAATCAGGATTTGCTCTGGATGCTTCCCACGGGGTCATAATTGACATAGCCGTGTTCTGCGAGGATCAGGTTCCGCTCTGGACGTTTCCCACGGGGTTAGGATTGACATAGGCCGTGTTCCACGTAACCAGGATTTGCTCTGGATGCTTCCCACGGGGTCAGAATTGACATAGCCGTGTTCTGCGAGTACCAGGATCCGCTCTGGACGTTTTCCACGGGGTCAGGATTGACATAGGCCGTGTTCCACATGACCAGGATTTGCTCTGGATGCTTCCCACGGGGTCAAGATTGACATAGCCGTGTTCTGTGAGGACCAGGCTCAGCTCTGGACATTTCTCACGGGGTCAGGATTGACATAGGCCGTGTTCCACGTGACCAGGATTTGCTCTAGATGTTTCTCACGGGGTCAGGATTGACATAGGCCGTGTTCCACGTGACCAGGATTTGCACTGGATGCTTTCCACGGGGTCGGGATTGGCATAGCCGTGTTCTGCGAGGACCAGGCTCCGCTCTGGACGTTTCATACGGGGTCAGGATTGACATAGGCCGTGTTCCACGTAACCAGGATTTGCTCTGGATCCTTCCCACGGGGTCAGAATTGACATAGTCGTGTTCTGCGAGGACCAGGATCCGCTCTGTACGTTTCCCACGGGGTCAGGATTGACATAGGCCATGTTCCACGTGACCAGGATTTGCTCTGGATGCTTCCCACGGGGTCAGGATTGACATAACCGTGTTCTGCGAGGACCAGGCTCCGCTCTGGACGTTTCTCACGGGGTCAGGATTGATATAGGCCGTGTTCCATGTGACCAGGATTTGGTTGACTTTATCCGCATTTCACGGAGTCGGGGGTTGACTCTCGGTTGTCTGTGTACCGCCGAGTCATGGAACTGGGAGTTGCCGCGGTTCCGCTTTGCTGATGTTGCGTCTGTGGTAGTGAGACGAATGTTAAGATAATCCCCAGGCTGTCTGTGAACAGTCGAGACTTGGCTCTCTTTCGGATGAAGCCTAGGGGGAAGGTATGGTCCCCTCTTTGTTTGTGCCCCTGGATTGTATACATGGATCGATGTAATCTCACCTGCAGGGCAAAAAGTTTCATTTTATATATTTTTCTTTCCGCGATGCTCTATCATTTCAGCTTTTATATCGCGAAAGTCGCGATTGCCCAATCATTTCGGCTATTTTTCGCGGTGCCTAATCATTTGGGCTATTTGTTTTATTTTTACTCGCTGCTTTTTATTGCGAGTTGCCCAATCATTTCGGCTATTTCGTATGCATTGTGGCTCGCTGGCTTTTCGCTGCAAGCTTGGAATTAGACACCGATTTCGGCATCAACACCGCTACAACTGAGATATTGCCAGGAGCGAATCATCATTTGCCTCTGTCGATTTTGAACAAAGGTGGCTTAGCAAACAGGGTTAAGATCCTGTCGACTAAGGCTTTTAACTTGACGAGCCGTAAGGGTCTCATAAACGAGTCGTGAGGATCTTGTAGGTGTACTTTCTCCTTAGGAATCGTGAGGATTCCTAAATGTGTGTTCTCTTATAAGTCGTAAGGATCTTACGAGAGTATTTTCTCCTTATAAGTCGAGAGGGCTTACAAGGGCTGTCCACCGTGTAAATATATCCTTAGTCGCTGGTGGGACTCTGTTAGGGAAGTGTTTCTTCGCGCCCGTGGATTGTATACAAGGGTCGATATCGAGATGCTTGTAGGGAAGAATTGGAGGTTGTGATGGCTTAAGAACAGGTACAGATCCCTGTAGCTTAAGACTTTTGAATCCTATGGGCCGTGAGGGTCTCAAAGGAGGGTTCTCCTTATGAGTCGTGAGGATCTCGTAAGTGTAATTTCTCCTTAGAAATTGTGGGGATCCCCAAGTGTGTTGCTCCCTTGTGAGTCGTAAGGATCTCACGCAGGTGGTTTCTCCTCACAAGGTCGAGAGGACCTTGCAAGTGTCTTTTAACGAGATTGCGCCCTTTCGGGTTTTCACAAAACTCGCCGGTAGCGCTGCTGTTTTTACTCACTGAGCCCTTTCGGGTTTTCATTCGTGCCCATTTTGCTTATGGACATACCGTTTTTCTTTTTCTTTTTTAAATATTTTTTTGTGTCAGCCTTGGGATGCTGCGGTCCGTAGTAGTTTATCGACGTCTCAGTTAGTAGCCAGTTTTAGGACATAGTGGTACATTGTTAGTTTAAGGACGTTTCGGTCCGTTGTTAGTTTTAGGATATTTCGGTCCGTCGTTAGTTTAAGGATGTTTCAGTCCATTAGCCGACTACTACTTATAGAGTTTGGGCTTAGGAAGATAGCGAGCGGACATAGGCATCGTCATCTATCGTTGACCTAGGCCGTGACTCGTCAGGCGTAGTATTTTTTTAGGAAGCGACCGTTTATTGGCCTGAAAGGTCTTTCACCATGCATGTCCATGAGCAGATAGGCTCCACCTTGGTAAACTTTGTCTACGATATACGGGCCTTCGTAGTTCGGCTCGAATTTTCCCCGTTTGGCACGACTGGGGATCATGGGTTTTATGACTACTAGTACGAGTTCGCCTTGGCGGAATGTTCTCGGCCTAGTCAATCTCTCATATGAGCGCATCATCTTTGCTGTATAAGCCTCCAGATTTTGTTGCGCCAAGAGCCGGGTTTCATCAAGGGCGTCGAGCTCCTCAAGCCGAAGGTTAGCATTTTCTTCGTCTGTTAGCTCGTAGTGAACCGCTACTCGTAGAGAGGGTAACTCTATTTCGAGGGGGAGTACCGTTTCTGTGCCGAATACCAATGCGTACGGCGTTGTGTTTGTGGCCGTTTTGAACGTAGTTCGATACGCCCAGAGAGCTTCATGCAGTCTCTCGTGCCAGTCCCTCTTATTTCGAGACACCATCTTTTTCACGATCTTCGTCAAGGTCTTGTTAAAAGCCTCAGCTAGACCGTTAGCTCAGGGATTATAGACCGATGAATATCTCCAGTCTATGTTATGCTGTTGTGCGAAGCGGCTGATCTTGTGGCTTCTATAGGCTGGCTCGTTATCGGAGATAATCCGTCGCGGAGTGCCAAACCGATAAATGACGTGTGTCTTGAAGAAATGGAGGATATTCCCCGTCTTCATTTCCCTTAGCGGTACTGCTTCTACCCATTTGGAGAAATAATCAGTTGTCGCCAAAATGAATCGATGTTCTCTAGACGATATTGGTTCGATGGGGCCGATTATGTCAGTCCCCCACATTTCAAAGGGCCAGCTAGCCACCGTTGGATGTAGTGGATTTGGATGCTGGTGGATAAAGTCTCTGTGAATCTGGCACGAGTGACACTGCTTCGCGTATTCTAGGCAGTCTCGGATCATCGTGGGCCAATAGTAGCCCATCCTTTTGATCTTCAGCTTCATCTTCAGGCCGGCTTGGTGAGAACCGCAGAGTCCGTCGTGAGTTTCTTGGACGACTCTCTTTGCCTCTTCAGGTCCTAGGCATCTTAGCCACAGAGAATCAAATAATCTCTTATACAGAGTATCATTAACAAAGGCGAAGGATAAAGCTCGTTTCATGAGCTGATGCCTTGAGGATGCATCTTCAGGTGTTCGACGGGATTTGAAGTAGTCTATAAAGACTTCTCTCCAATCCCTAGCCTTTTCCTGGTTCTTTATTTGTAGAGTCGTTTGTTCGGTCGCTCTCTTTTCTTCGGACGACTCTGGAGATATTTCTGCCGGTGCAAGAACCCGACGACTTTGCACAACGACCTTCACGTCATCGAGGTTCTCGTCGGCCAGTTCTTTAGCGAGCTTGGCTAGTGCATCCGCCTTGCTATTTTCCGCACGCGGTATGCTTTCCAGGGTGTAGGAAGGGATTCGAGTCAGCAGTTGCTGTACTCTCTCACCGTACTTCACCAACTCAGGCTTGCACGTTTGATAGTCGCCATTTACTTGACTAATGATCAGCTGAGAGTCTCCGTATATGAGGAGGTTCTCAATTCCCATGTCGACGGCGATCTCAAGACCTGCTATCAAAGCTTCATATTCGGCTTCATTGTTTGTCCTCGGTTCGGTTAAGGAGAAAGCAAAGCGCATTATCCCTCCTTGTGGAGTCACGAAGATGAGGCCCACCCCGGATCTGATTATGGGGGTGCTTTGTTTGCGCTTCTTCATGGAAGATGCTCCATTGAAGTAGAGTTCCCACTGGGTATCATTCTCTCTTCTCTCCCCGTCGATCGTGTCAAATTCGTCTGGCAATTCGCGGTTCAAGGGAGAGTCGGCAGGTATCGGATGCTCAGCGAGGAAGTCGGCAATGGCCTGGCCTTTCACTGCCTTAAGAGGACAATAAGTTATCGAAAACTCAATCAAGAGCAGGGCCCATTTAGCGAGTCGCCCCGTTAATATGGCCTTCGATATCAAGTATTTGAGAGGATCCACCTTTGATATGAGATGGACCTCATGTGCCAACGCATAGTGTTTGAGTTTCGTTATCGCGAAGATCAACGCCAGGCAGTGTTTTTCGATGGGAGAATAATTGTTTTCTGCCCCCAGGAGAACTCGACTCAGATAGTAGAGAGCTCTTTCTTTCCCTTGGTCATTTTCTTGTGCCCATAATGCGCCTAGAGAACCCTCAAGGGCAGTTGTATATAGAATGAGAGGCTTTCCCTTGACCGGAGCGGCCAGCACCGGCGGATTCTGCAGGTATTGCTTAATTTCGTCCAGTGCGCTTTGGCATTTGCGATCCCAGACGAACGGAGTTCCCTTCTTCATTAGGTGACTGTAAGGATGGCACTTTCCTGAGAGATTGGCTATAAATCGCCGGATATACGCGAGCTTTCCTTGGAGAGACCGCAGTTGCTTGAGTGTTCTTGGCGGAGGCATTTCCATGATCGCCTTGATCTTCGACGGATCTATCTCGATGCCTCGGTGTCGTACGATGAACCCTAGGAATTTGCCCGAGGAAACCCCGAACGCGCACTTGAAAGGGTTCATCTTCAAGTTATATTTCCGAAGGCGCTGAAACACGATCTTCAGATACTCTAAATGTTCCTCGTATGATTTGCTTTTAACTACGCTTTTAACTACGAGGTCGTCGATATAGCATTCGATGATTTCATGTATGAGGCCATCGAAGATTTTCGTCATGGCCCTCTGATAGGTGGCACCGGCGTTCTTTAGACCGAAAGGCATCACTTTGTAGCAGAATATGCCAAAAGGAGTCCGGAAAGCGGTATGCTTCTGGTCCTCGGGATGCATCTTTATCTGATTGTATCCTGATGAGCCGTCCATGAAGGAGAAAGCTTCGTGGGTGGACGTATTATCTATCATTAGCTCAGTGACCGGTACTGGAAAGTCGTCCTTCGGGCAAGCTTTGTTGAGATCCCGGAAGTCCACACATATGCGCACTGTCCCATTTTTCTTGATCACCGGGACGATGTTGGCGATCCAATCAGGGCACTGAACTTCTTGGATGAAGCCGGAGTCGATTAACTTCTTTACCTCGGCGTTGATGCTCATCTCAAGCTCGAGCCGCATTCTTCTCGGTGCTTGTTTGATTGGTTTGACGTCCGGAGATATTGCCAATTTGTGCACAGCAATCTCGGGATTTATTCCAGGCATCTCGGAATAGTTCCATGCGAAGCAATCTTTATACTACATGAGCACGTTTTTTAATGTAGCCACCCTTTCTTCAAACAACAACTCACTGACGAATGTCGGCCGCGGGTCACTTGCTGTCCCCAAATCAATTTTCTTGAGGTTATCTGCAGTAGTATGTATTCCATCTTCCAGCTCTTTTGGCGCCGGTGGAAATTCTGAGATCAACTCATCTTCATTGTTTTCGAAGTACCAGGGGAGGTCATCCATATTCTCAGGTTCTTCTTCTGACAGCGTTATCACATAACAGGTACGAGACCGTTTCCAAGACCGATGTTGATCCGGCTCTACTCTCGTGGCTTTCGGTTCATGCTTCTGTGGCGGGGTTACCCTCTAACTGCTGGATAAAGCGAACTTGCCTTCCTGATACTGGTCTTCTACCCAGTCTTTGAATGTGAAGCAGTCTTCGAGAGGATGCCCTATCGCTCGGTGATAGGAGCAATAGTCCGGGTGAGAGACCTCACCTGCTTGCTCGGGGTGCTTGGACTCCGGGAGGGTAATTATCTGATGTTTTATGACAAGATCGAGTATCTTCCTTGTCTTGTCTTGGGAAAAAGAATACGCTCGACCCATCTTCTTTACAAGAGACGAATCTTGGCTGCTCGATTCTTGATCGCGTGGCTTCTTAGTCCCGCCTTGTCGCTGTTGAACGCTTTTTCCGCTCTTGGGTTTATTTCTGCCTCTGCGTCGGGTCCTTTGTATGACGGGCTGGCGACGAAAGGCATCGTTACTTTCCGTAGCCTGCTGAAGGAGGCGCTGCGTTCTGGCTTTCTTTTAGATGGCCATTGCGCGATTATGGTCATCTCGAACCTTTTGACCCGCATCCCTTATAAGCTTGTCCATTTGTTCTTCGAACGACGGGTTTAGCATTTTCGCGACGGGAGCTCGTTTTGGTTCAGGGTTAGTATCTTCCCACAGAGCATCTCCTTCTTCATCAAAATCATGTATGACGTAGCAGCCGCGGAATTGCTCTCATCCCTTGTATTGAACATATCCAAGCCCGATCGTTTCCATTCTCCTATTGGGCAGTTTTCGTTGAGTTCCGGGGACATTCCAGATCCTGTTGTAGAACTGAGCTTATCGAGCAGTCTGTTTAAAGGGTACGCCTTGGCGCCTCAACAGTCTTTTTAATCCGTCCGTGTAGTAACTGGGCAGACGGATGGGCTGGAGCCTATCAAGTGTAGAATCCGCATCATGCGAAATTTCTTTCTCCACTTTGGTTTCCCTGGATCGGTATAATAGGATCGCCTTTTCAACCTTTTCGCCTAGGGGGAACATAGAATGTCTGCAGTTCTTGCACACTATAAGTTTCAAGTGCATCGAGCTCTTTGTAATACTCGTGCGGAACCATGACAACTTGCAAACTTTGATCTTCATCAGCGAAGGCTTGTATCGATGGCCGAGCGGAGAATACGGCGTTGACTTCATCTTCCGAATCGCTGCCGAAGACCAGAATATGGGTGGACGGTCTTGACTTGTTGCATTGGGGCGGCCCTGAATAAACCATTTCTTCTTCCTCCTCGGTATCACTCTTGAAGTCTGGAATTGTGGTGATAGCTTTGTTCTTGTTCTCTGGTTTGCGATATCTTTCTGTGTCTTTGAAATCTGGCAGGAAGTACTTGGCATCCTCATATTTGCGGACTTCGTTCACGGAGAATAGGTTCAGTTCCCCTGCCACAGTGTACTCTAGACCATCCTTGAAGTACTTCATACACTGATGTTGTGTAGAAGGGATAATGTTGTACTCGTGTAACCAAGGCCGGCCGAGCAAAGCGTTATAGCAGGTCTTAGCGTCAATGACATGAAACTTGATGTCAGCGACTAGCAGCCCAAAGCGTAATTTCAATATAACGGACCCGAGCGTCCGTGATGACTGGGAGTCAAATCCGGAGATAGTGATTTTATCACGAGCGAGAAGCTGAACGCTCATGCAAATTTCCTTCAACACTCTTACAATGAGGAGGTTGACGGAGGACTCATTGTCAACCAGGATTTTGCCTATCTTGATATCATGACAGTATCCGGAGACATAAAGGGGACGGTTATGCTCGCACGTCTCGAGGAGGAGGTCTTCATCGCCGAAGGTGATATCGGCTGTGTGCACTTCTTCCAGCTCGTCCTTCATCTTTTCTTCGGTGAGGAAACCTTGGAATTGTTCGGGCTCTGATAGCGCCTTGATCAGCGAATCTCTCGCCTCTTTGGATAGCAGAAGGGCGTCGAGAATGCTTAGCTGTGAGGGTATCTTCCTCAGGTGTGCTAGAACGTTGTAATCCACCTTGTTTTTCTTTGGCGGGTTCTTGGCTGTCAGCACTTTGACGGCTTGATCATTTAGGGCAATGTCCTCAGGGACCTTTTCTTTCCCCTTATCCTTTTTATTCGACCCACTGTCCGTGGGCCTGAGATTCTTTTCGGGCAGCGTACGATTGCGCAGCTGAATGTTCTCGCAGCTCTTCGGTACTTCCTCTTTTCCCGAGGTGGATTCTGTAAAGAGAGGGCCAAGAGTCATTTCTTCGTCAGAGTCGCTCCCGAAGGTGAGAACTTGCGATCCCCCAGCGTTGACCATGTGACAGGTGTCGGTAGTTCTTTTACGCTCCTCGGTCGTATTTCTTTGTTCCCGACGAGTTTTGCGTTTCATCCGCTTGAAATGTTGTCGGTGAGCAACATATCCCTGCCACCAGCTTTAAAAAGCATTGCACTCTTCGGTGGGGTGCGCAATCCTTCGATGATATAAGTAGTAGCTAGGATGCACGTCCGCTTCACCGAGATGTATACCGCCAGGAGAATTTCCTCTGAACGAAAGAAGCTTCATTCCCATCGATATGGCTTTGGCGAACCTTTTCCTCGTCTTGAACATGCTTTTGCTTGCGGCGGATGTAATTTGATTTGGTGGGAGTGTTTCAACCCTTTCGTCCAGTCGCCGACGTTTGGCCTTTTCAAATATGGCCATCTCGTAGTCTCGATCAGCTTTGCTTTAAAGAAGAGCTTCGTTCAGGAATGCATCAATCATTTCGTTTGATGGTCCTAGAAGTTCCGGCTGAGGATCTGCCCCCAGTTTCTCTGCGTAAGGGGCTTCTTTATCGTTTATTAACGAGTGAGAGATCACATGACAGCTTGCCACATAATCCTGACGAGTCTTCTCCATTGTCATCATCTCCATCCTCATGGACGTGGCTGAGAAATTCTTGGAGTGTGACTGGAGTTCACGCCTTCTGGTTATATTCTTCCAGCGCGTCAATATGTTTTTGCAGGTCCGTGCGCTCGTCACCAGGCTTCATGGGCTTCTTGGATTTCTTCTTCTTCTTCGAAGACTTTGACGGCTGGATGTGAGCGCTTTGACCATCACCACCGGTTTTTTGAGTTGGGCGCGGTTTCAGCATTCCCTCGATGATCTCGGGTTCCAGTGGATTTTTCCATCTGATTGCCGGGCATGTTTGGAGATCCTTCAGCATTCTTTTAGTCTTGGCTGAAAGAACGACCTCCCATGGAGCTTCTTCTACAAAAGAGCATGATGCCCCCGGAGTGTCCGTCTTTTTGAGAGTGTGCTGCCGGGGCGGGCTTACTTTCCAATTCTCGGACAGTGCGAACTTACCCTGTTGGTATTGGTCTTCGATCCAGCCTTTAAAGACGAAGCAATCTTCAATTGGATGGCTTACTGCTTGATGGTATGGACAATAATTAGGACTATTAGCCTCACCGGGTTGCAATGGGAGTTTTGGATTCGGCAAATTAATGAGCCTGTTACGCACCGCCAGCTCGAACAATCTCCTCGTTTTGTCCCGGGGAAACGAATAAGAGCGCTCTATTTTCTCATTATAGTATCGCCGTCTCTCGTCTAGGCGATCCGTTAATTTTGGACCACTGGGCTGCTGTTGAGCATTGGCAATGAAGGTCGCTTTCCCTTTCCCTTTTTCATTCCACGGCTCCAGCTTCGAAGAGGAAGGCCTGTGGCCCATCTGGTCCATTTGTGCCAGTTTGTCAATCAAGGCCTGGAACGTGGTCGGCTTGAAGAACATCATGAATTGGGAAATAGTCGCCTGAGGGTCAAGAGTGCCCACAAACATGCCCACTGCCGGCGCTTCTTCGATGCGCTGCTCGCATTTAGACCATAAGTTCCGCCACCGTATTGCGTACTGCACCCATGTTTCGCCTGGCTTTACCCTGGCGTTAATTAATGCGGTGATCGGGGTGCGCTCGCTAGTGCTCGCGAACCTCTGTGTAAAGAGTAACTCCATTTCTGCAAACGTCTTAACGAAGTCATTCGGGAGCTCGGAATACCACTCAAATGCTGTCTCTGACAAGCTACCAACAAACTGGCGGAGCAAAAGTTTATCAGCACCTCCAGTGTTGCCGCACAAGGCTCTAAATTGAGCAACATGCTGATGCGGATTTCCCGTCCCCTTATATACGTGGAATTTGGGGATCGTATATCCCGGCGGGTACCTTATTTGGTTATACCAGCCTGGATAGGGTCGTCCAGTCTTAACGATCTGCCCGGCAGTTTCGTTCACATGATGAGCTCTTATTTGCTGAGCGATATAATCATCCAGAGCGGCCTTGGAGATAGTCTCCTCCTTGGCTGCTGAAAGAGCCGGAGGAGGGTTCGATGTCTTCCCTCTGTCGTTTTCAATGATAATCGGGGGGTCTTCAGCTGGAGGTTCCGGCTGTAACATTATCCCGGCCATGTCTTGGAACAAAAGAGCCATTCGTTTTATGTTGGCCGCTTGTTCCGCGGCCTCTTTTTCTTTCCTCTCAAGCATTCTTCGGAGGAATTCAGTATCAGTTTCTTGTTGCCGACGCTGCTCTGAGGTTGCTGGATTTTCTTTTGGCCCAGTGTGTGCGGCCATTGCAGTCAGCATCTCCTGAAGTTTTTGCTGCTGTTGCTCCTGAGCCTTTGTTATCGATCGGGTAAGCGGTCGATGACCCGTAGAAGCATGGCTTTCCTCTTTTCCCGAAGCCATATAAACGGTATGTGTTACCATGCCCCCAGACTTGGGGCGTTTAGATTCAGCGTCCTTGCGGTTCGCTACGGTCACAGTGGCTTTCTCCGGCCTCCTTCTCTTGTGAGCGGTTGAAGTTGAGGGAGCCGTTGCAGCGGGGACCCAGATGGATGACATCTTCTGTAGTACCACGGGATGGCTCTTTTCCTGCCGAGCTTTAATCTTCTTTGGTCGGCGAGAGTAGTCCTGGTCAATCACCGATTCCTGGACCTGTCGCCAGACTTTGTAAATTTTGGAGGACAGCCGCTGAGGGGGATGCTCTGGCTTCTTCTCTATAGCATTCTCCACAGGTGGAGGAGATCTCTTCAGTACGACAGTCGGAGAGTTTTTGCGCACCTTCCTTAGCGGTTCAAAGCTGTTCACAGTCGGAACAGCAGCATCGATTTCCACCATAGGAGCTGGCGGAGTTAGTCCAGAAGAGGAGCTGTCTCCAGCTTTCCTTACTCGGCGCTGGTGACGACGGCGAGCATGTCGTGCGAATGGAGTTAGTTCAGCTACAGGGGTGACTTCATAATGCCCCCTGTTTTGGCGAAGGGTTGTCGCCGACGTCAGCCTCTTAAAGACCGATGCCCGTTGAGAAGCGATGTCCAATCTGTCAAAGACAAACCTCTGGACGGGGGAAGCAGCTTTGATGACTTTGCCTGGAGCGGGAGCCGGAACGGCCAGCCTTGTGAAGACTGATTTCTTGGCAGAAGAAGCTTCTCTAATAATTTCATCCGCTTGAGCCGGGATGGCTATCCTCTTTGGGATGGCTGCTTCAGGTATCGCAGGCTTGTTGGCGTTCTGGCCCAGTCTGTTGAAAACTGAGGCAGTGGAGTTGGGTGACCCTTTGAGAGGGGCCGCGGCAGTGGTAAGCCGATCAAAGACCGACTTCTTTGGGGCTTCTTATGACAGCAACGGGGTACTGAAGCTCATTAGTGGGAGCATGGTCCCGAAGATTAGTCCAGTGGTAGCCTTAGTTATTTGTTCCACCGGCATCTTGAACAGTGAGGCCACTTGGGGCTCGTAGGTTATACCTCGAGATGAGGCGGAACGGGAGTTGCAGTCGCTGTTGGAGCAATTGGAAGCCATTTCTTTTTTCTGCACGAAAGCAAAACCAAATCTTAGTACCTCGAACCCAAGGGCAACCATACTAAACCGCGATTCGTTCGCGAACACGACACACGAAGTGTGGAGTGGAAAGAGGAAGAGCTCCCACCGGGCGTGCCAGAATCTGTTCACCGCTGAAACGATCACGTAGGTCCGTCTCGCCTGAATTTCGGGGCAGATGCTAATTGGTGCTATCCGTCCACCTCTCCGAAGATTCCAAATTGATTTATGGCACCGTATATCGAAGGTTTAGACGGATGCGGCCGATGTAGCAGACTCGTCAGATTCCCCCTCATTTGAGGGGTTTTTGATTGTGGGGACGCTCTTCCCTGCAGGCGCAAGCCCCTGCAGTTAATTACGCTACCGCATCGCGGTAACCACTTTCTCCTTTTCCAGATGGTCACTTCGTGTCGTGTGTGTTTGTTTTGTTTTTGGTTGCCCGTGGATTGTATACGGAGACTAATTTATGTTGTCGCCCGTAGGGCGTGGATTAGTCCAAATCCGTATCTTCTTAGATTTGGGTTTGGGGTTGGGTTTAAGGATGCGTTAGTCTCATTTGAGACTAAGATCAACTTAAATGTTTGTTAAGAATACGTTAGTCTAATTTTAGACTAAGATCAACTTAACAGGATCATTTAGATCCAACAAAAAAGCATTTGGGCTCTATTGTTTAGTTTAGGGACATTGCGGTCGATTAGTTTAAGGACATTACGGTCCAAGGTTAAGGACATCATAGTCCATGGGTTTTAAAGGACCCCACAGTCCGAGGTTAAGGGCATCATAGTTCGTGGGCTTAAGGACCCCATAGTCCGAGGTTAAGGACATCATAGTCCATGGGTTTTAAAGGACCTCATAGTCCAAGGTTAAGTACATCAGAGTCCATGGGTTTTAAAGGACCCCACAGTCCAAGGTTAAGGACATCATAGTCCACGGAATATATGGTTGTCGGAACCCGTCACCTCTCTGAAGACGTTGAAGGATTACAACGACAAATATCAGAGGAGTGAAGAGATGTACCCTTGAACGAATTTTGGTTGGGAAATCTGTAGTCCAATTTGGAACTAAGATCCGTTAAAAGATTTATGAGCATATGGGTTCAGTTAATCTGCATTTAAGGACTGATGGCCAATTTTGGGCTAAGTCCAATCAAGTTAAAATGTTTAACATTTATTTTGGGCTTTGGAGCCTTTATTTGGGCTTGGCCCTTTTAATAATGCCGAGCATTAACTTGCATTCTGACAATATTTTGTCTTTTATTGAATGGTGAGCATTCATCATGGCTCTGGGCTTATTCAAGAACAATTTATGTTCTATCAGTGCAACACGTGGTGCGCTTGGCGCTTTGCGCCAGTCAAAGAGCACAATATGCTTCTGCCAAGTGGCGCATACGTGAGGGACACGTGTCGTGCTTGGCGCTGAGCGCCAGACGATGGGCGCATTGCACCAGTTTATGAGCGCAGAGCGCTATCTTATGAGCGCAAGCGCTATTTGTTCAGTGGTGCACACGTGAGGAGCACGTGGTGCGCTTAACGCTAAGCGCCATCCCATGAGCGTAGTGCACTATTTCAAGAGCGCAAAGCGCTAGTTGTTAAGTGGTGCATATTTAATTGACACGTGGCGCACTTGGCGTTGAGCGCCAGTCCAAAAGCGCAGAAGCGCAGTTCAGGGACGCAAAGCGTCTCTGATCAATTTTATGATCTGGGAAATAAATTCTCCCTTAGAAGATACTTTTTCTCATGATTTAAGAACAAAAGTTCTTATTTTGTAGGAGATGTTTTTTAATCTCTTATTTTAGTGAAAGGCTTTGCCTTTATGGATTTTTGATCCTAAGATAATTGAATTATTTTCCCCTTTTATGATGAGATGATTTCTGAAAGACAATTTTTCTTATAGATCTATGATCTGTGAGAAGAATTATGTTCTTCTTTTATGGTGAGATCTTTTGATCTCTTTGTGGAAGACTTTTATCTTGTAGATCTATGATCTTCTAAAGAAGTGAATCCTTCTTTTTAAATTAATTACGAGATGATTTCATCTCTCTGTTCATCATTCTTTTACCTTGAAGAAGAATCTTCTTTCTTTGAGAGCTTGGCTCTTCTTTTTGAGATCTCTTAAAGCTTATGGGGGGTTCCTCTCTATGCTTCTCTCTCTTTTAGACTTGAAGTCTGAGGGCCTTTATATAGGGCAAGCTGACCAGTTGAATCAATTGAAAAGATCTTTTCTCTAATTGATTTGGGGAATTTTCCATCGTTGGATCTTTGATCCAAGGGCTTCTGATTTACAGAAAGCAATCTTCTTGTTTTTAACAAAGATTGGGAAATCTTCTAAACATAATTTATTCTGTATTTTTAGTGATTTTCAATCACCATTGGATCATTGATCCAACGGTGCTCTGATTTACAGAGCACAATCTTGTTATTTGGAAAGATTTTGAGAAATCTTTTCTTAACAGAATTTAATTCTGATCAATTAACGATTTATCATTATTATTAGATCTTTGATCTAACGGTGGGGAGCTTTTAGTTCCAGCGCTAGCGTACCCGTGCTTTGCACGTGGTGCGCTGCTCAGAGTGCAGCGCACTTAGCGCTAGCGCACCCGTACTTTGCACGTGGTGCGCTGCTCAGAGCGCAGCGCACTTAGCGCTAGCGCGTCCGTGTCTTACACGTGGTGCGCTGCTTAGATCGCAGCGCACCTAGCGCTAGTGCACACGTGCTTTGCACGTGGTGCGCTGCTTAGGGCGCAGCGCACTTGGCGCTGCATCTGAAACGTTGCATCATTTCAAAATTTGAATTTTGAACAGAGCATTTGCTCTGATTGGGGTAAACATCGATCATGTATATGGGAGCTGGGGTCTATAAGCACATCCTTAAATGTTTCTAGTCGTGGGAGTATTGAGATCGGGCATCGATACTCCAGTGTAGACTAGTGTATACTGATCGAGACCCCGACGAGGGGCGGTGGCCAGATCTCACAAGCCATTGGTGTCAGTTTGTTCACCTAAGATAATATGCAGGTGCTCATTGGGTTATGAGGACACTGGACGGACTCGCCAGAAACCTGCTAGTTGGATTATACCTATTGTCAGATAGCAGTTCCTAGGTGACATGTGTACAGGTTAGTCTGTCGACCTAAGATCGTCATTTGTCTCGTGTAAGTTCCCACTGTGCTTTGATTACTACCCTACCACGGCTCAAAGGAGTGGTGCAAATAGGTTTTAGTTGGGTACAGTCCCGAGCCACATGGAGGCAGTGATCGGATCGTCGGGGACTCGTCTCTCCCGGTATTGGGGGTTGATGTCGCATTGTGCACGAGTGGCCATCACCAGAAATCCATGGCCATGGTGAACGAGAATTATCGATCCAGGATGGATAGTTTCTCAGATGGTGAGGGGTATCATGCTGACACTAAATATCGCATTGTTAGGGGTCTGACTTTATCCACCCCCTAGACTCGATATGCGATACTCTTGGACGAACAGACTGGACTGTACGGATATTGTCACTGTCAGGCCAGTAGGGGTTCAGGATGAGTTTGCTTGTCGGCCTCCCTTTCACTCAATACCTGGATAGCCGTTACGTACAGTTAGTGCCGCTGATGTGCTTGTGGTTAAACCCACTGCCAGCGTATTGACGAGTCTTTAGAGTCCCACACAGAGAGTTTTCACGGTTCAGGCGATATGGTGTACATGGCGTATGTTGGTACATACAGGTGTCCGATTAAATATGTGCATGCTGCGCAGACTTTAATCGGACGGTTGATAATACTAGCGGCTTAGGATTAAGCCAGATTATTAAATCAGGTTTTGATCTAATAATTTACATATGTATTTATATATATGTATTCTAGTATTATTGTTCGCTATTTATTTTCTCTCTTGGCTATTCGTATTTTTGTACGAATACACGTATATGTATTTCGATACATGTACCGGGAAGTATTCCGTATTTTATACGGAATAGCTTTTAGAAGGTGCCACCTCATTATTGATTTTCTTTATTGAAAATCTTTTGGGAAATGAGGTGGAGGGGTGACATGGCATGAACATGGGCAAAGCATGGGTTTGTGCATGTTGTGAGGCATGTAGCAAAGTATGGTTTGCATTTGTTTAATATATAATTGGTGGAGATTTTTTTGGGCATGGGAAAAGGGGGGGCGGCCACTTATCATGGGGGGGGTTCCTTTCATTTGACACATTACACTCTTTCCTCGTCACTCTCTCATGCTAAAAAAGACAGCCAATTTTTGGCTCATGCCATTTTTGGTTTCATCACCTCTTTCATCTTCTTCTTGCATTGCTCATTTGAGTTTTGGGTTGAGAGAAAATTATAGTGACACACTACTACACCCCCACTCTCCATCGCTAGCAACTTTGGGAGTGTTGGTTGCCTCGTTTGTCGAAGCTGGAGCTTATGCCGTTTCCCTCAGGTGGATCATCGGAGATGGAGGAAGACCGGAAACCAAACTACGTCAAAGAACCATTAGGAGCTTGGAATGAAGACCGAAGGACACAGATCAACTCGGTATAACCATTCTAACCTCTATATTAGTTTGCTAGTTTAGGGTTTAAGGGTCGATCCGGAAATCGGGTAATGGTAGCGCCAGTTTAGAAAAATTTTGTTCCGCATTTGGCCACGTTTCGATGGCCGGGGCGCTGCCCGTAACCCTTCATTGGATACCGGATCAGGATATGATATCTGTAATTTTTTGCATGCACTGAGAAGCCGTAGAGTTTTGAAGGCGGGTGATATGACCCTCAGGGTTTCTAACGGAGCGAGCGTGAATGCTGTGTCCGTAGGGGAATATCACTTAAGGATTGGCAAGTGGACATATTTTGGTTTTGCGCAACTGTTTTTGTGTACCTAATTTGACTTGTAATATCATTTCTGTATCTTTGTTATCTAAAAGAGGTTATGATTTTATATTTGTAAGCGATGTCGTAAACATCCACCTTAATCATGGTTTCAGGTACACTAAAAAGCGGTATATACGTATTAAACCAACTACATGTTTTCAACATTCAGAACACACATAAAGAAAGTCTCCAGAATTAAATCAAGTTTCTTATGGCATTGTAGACTGGATCACATCAATGAAACACAGTTGACCAAGTTATATAAAGAGGGATATTTGGATCCGTTTGAATATCAGTCTTATGCACTTGTCAATCATGTCTCAAAAAAAAGATGACAAGACTCCGTTCACTGGACACGGAGTAAGAGCGAGAGAGCTCTTGGGACTCATACACCAGCGACGCGTGTAGTCCCATTGTCTACACCTGCAAGAAATGGTTATTCCTATTTCATTACTTTTACCGGATGATTTCTCTAGGTATGGACATGTCTTCTTGATGAAATATAAATCCGAGGCCTTTGAGAAATTCCGAGAATATAAGAATGAAGTGGAAAATAAACCGGCAAAACTATCAAGACACTTAGATCTGATCGAGATGGTGAATACTTAAGTGCCGAGTTCCTGGATTACTTAAAAGAGAATGGAATTCTCTCTCAACTTACTCTTCCATACACACCACAACACAATGGTGTATCGAAAAGGCGGACCGAACCTTATTGGATATGGTACGTTCCAAGATGAGTAACGCTGAGTTACCGCGATCCTTCTGGGGTTATGCGCTAGAATCAACTGCATATCTTTTGAACAAGATTCTATCAAGACTGTGCTACCACACCATATCAGATGTGGAGTGGGAAGAACCCTATTTTCAGCATCTGAAGATATGGGCATGTCCAACTTTTGTTAAAAAGCAGCATGCGGACAAGCTTGAGGCTACGCTCAGTACTGTATAAGTTTGTGGGATACCTAAAGAACTCCAGGGGTATCTTTTCTATTATGCAGATGAACAAAAGGTTTTTGTTTCTCGTCATGGCCCACTTCTTGGAAACTCAATTTTTAGAAAAAGAGATAAGTGGGAGCACAATTGACTGGAAGAAATTCCAGAACCACAAACTATTACTGAAAGCATGGTGGAACCAGAAGTTTCAAAAGAACAGGACATCCCGCGCCACTCCGCAGGAGTAGTAGGCTATCTCATCTGCCCGAGAGATACTACAGTTTTCTCGTAGACGGGGATAGAGAGGATTGAATCATTGACAATGGTAGCCAACTAGCTTCCAGCAAGCCATTCAGAGCGGAGACTCGGTAAAATGGCTGGATGCAATGCGGACCGAGATGGAGTCCATGTACACTAACAAAGTATGAACTTTGGATATTGCTCTAGAAGGTGGTTAAACCGTAGGCTGCAACTGGATCTTTAGAAAGAAGATGGTGTAGATGGACATGTTGAAATCTATAAGGCTAGACTTGTTGCAAAAGGTTTTCGTCAAAGACCTGGTTTGGACTATGATGAAACCTTTTCTCCAGTGGCTATGCTCAAATCCATTCGGATCCTTCTTACCATTGCTGCCTTCCACGATTATGAGATTTGGCAAGATGGACGTAAATACCGCTTTTTCTGAATGGACATTTGTAGAGTGCGTCTATATGAATCAATCAGAGGGTTTTATTCAGAGTGAGAGCAGCGAGAAAGTATGCAAGTTGCTTAAATCCATTTATGGATTAAAACAGGCATCGCGGAGTTGGAACATCTGTTGTGATGAGACGGTCAAACAATTCGACTTTATCAAAAATCCAGATGAACATGCATCTATAGTAAGATTGTAGCAAAACTGTTGTATTCCTCGTCTTGTACGTGGATGACATTATCTTGATAGGAAATGACATTCCTATGCTACAATCAGTCAAAAGATTCTTGTCACAAAGGTTCTCCATCAAAGACCCGGGTGATGTCTTTTACATTCTGAGGATCCAGATCTATCGTGATAGATCTAAGAGGATGTTGGGACTTTCACAGTCCAGGTACATCGATACCATACAGAAAAGATTCAGTATGGAAGATTCAAAGCGCGGTAATCTACTGGCTTGTCACGGAATCACCCTCTCCAAAGAGATGTCTCCCAGACTGATTCGGAAAGGGATCGCATGTCAACTATACCCTACGCTTCTGCGGTAGGCTCTATAATGTATGCGGTGTTGTGTACCAGACCAAATATTGCTTACGCACTAAACGTGGTAAACCGTTATCAGTCAAACTCTGGAGAGGAAGTACTGGATAGCCATAAAGAACATTCTCAAGTACCTAAGAAGGACTAAGGGGATGTTCTTGGTGTATGGTGAAAAGACCTCCACATCGAGGCTTGCTGACTCCAGCTTCCAGAGTGACAAGGATGACTCCAAGTCTATGTCGGGTTATATAATTACCCTCAATGGCGGGGCGGTCTGTTGGAAGAGCACCAAGCAGGACACCATTGCTGACTCGACGATGGAAGCGGAGTATATCACCGCATGTGACGCCGCAAAAGAAGCAGACCGGATGAGGAAATTCTTAACAGAACTTCAGGTGGTTCTATCCATTGTTGATCCAATACCTCTGTATTATGACAACAACGGGGCTATAGCTTTAGCGAAGGAACTTAGGTTCCATCAGAAGTCCAGAAATATCTTGAGGCGGTATCACCTGATCAGGGAGATCGTGGATCGCCGGGAGATCGAGGTATGGAGAGTTGATATGAGAACGACACTGTAAATCCACTCACAAAGGCCATCTCTCAGACGCAGTTCGAGAGGCTATTTGAGATAATAGGTCCTGTGATATGCCAACACTAACGGCTTAGTGCAAGTGAGAGATTGTTAGTGATATATGCTCTAGAGGCCATTATTGTATAGTACTAGTTTGCATATTACATTTTGGAAGCTTGGGATATACACGGATTTTATAACAGTCTTGCTCAATATGGTAGTATGCTACTTGATTTGTTCTATCTTAATATGTGTATTTGTTTCTTTTAGCATATCGTTAATACATATTGGTAGAGCCTTTAGGATCTTTGCTTGACTATCGGCGTTGTAATGGCAGTCACACTAGTGGGGGCTGGGTAGTCTATAAATATATCCTTATACAGGTCCCTAGTCGTAGTATTATCGAGATAGGGCATCGATACTCCAGAGTAGACTAGTGTATACGCTTCTCATCCCAGCAGGGGAGATGGTCTGTCCCACAGCCATTAGTACGTCGTACTGGAGATAGTATACAGCTGCTCATTGGGTTATGAGTTACACTGGACGGACTCGTGGGGAACTGTTGGTTGGTACTATATCTATCGTCAGGTAGCAGTTCCCAGGTGACATGAGTACAGAATAGTCCCTTGACTTGACACTTCCTACTTCGCCTCGAGTGTGTTCCCACTGTTCTTAGATTACTACCCTACCACGCTCTGTATGAGTCGTGCAAACATGTAGTAGTTGGGTGCAGTCCCGAAGCACTTAGAGGCAGTGGCGGTTAGATAGGAATCGTCTCTCCCGGTATTGGGGGTTGATGTCGCGCTGTGTTCGAAAGCTATTACACAAAGTCCCTAGCCAGGACAAGCGAGATTTACTGATAGGTACTCCAGTAGTTTCTCAGGGTGTTTTTGGGCTCTACTCTAGCACGACTTATTGCGCTATTAGGGGTCTGACGGCTACCGCCACCTAGGCCCGATATGCGATACTTTCAGATGAACAAACCGGACTGTACGGAGATTGTCACAGATAGGCTCAGTAGGACTCGGATGAGTTTGCTCATCGGCCTTCTTATCGATACATACCTGGGTAGTTGTTACGTGCAGCTAGTACCGCTGACGTGCTTATGGTTAAACCCACTGCCAGCGTACCGTCGAGTATTTAGAGTCCACATCGAGGGTTTCCCTACTTCGGGCGAAACGATGCGGAGGTCGTATGGTTTTACGACAGGGTTTGATCACATACGTGTATTGTGCGCGTAGGATGTTCGGGCGGATAATACTAGTGGGCTTTGGTTAAGCCGGATCCTAGTATTAGATTATTGGATTAGTTCCGTCTCATTGTATTCGTGTATTCGGAATATGGATACGAATATGTATATACGGTGACGGGTATTCTTGAATTTACTCAAGTATACTTCTAGAAGTGGGCACCTTATTTGTGTTTTAATTTTTTGATTAAAAGATAAATGAGGTAGAGGTATGAGGTGTTATTTTATGATAAATGAAGCATGGCTACTTGGTGACTCATGGATGACTATTGAGGTAAAAGTGGACTTAGATATTTTGTGAGATATTTTGGGATGCCATATAGTCATCACAATTAGCCATATTCATATTAAATATATCTTGAACACTCTTTCACATTAAGAGCTCTTTTCTTCTCCTTCAAACCCTAATTGTCTCATGTGTTGAGAAACCCAGGGTTAGTGAGACTAAACTATCCATAATCACTCTCTACATCCTCTAGGTCACTTAGATTAGTACTCTAGGTAACATAGTTACCTCATCTTAGAGGTAAGAGGCTCTTAGTAGACACTCTAGGGTGGATCTTCTTTAACTCGAGGAGGCCGACGGGAGGCATGATCCGTACACTCTTCAAGGAGCACAAGAGAAGAGGAGGGGTACAAGAAGAAGAAGGACTTGATACTTGAGGTATAATTTTTTCACATAGTAGTTAAACCTTTTAGTTGTTTTGTTAGTTAGGGTTTAGTATCGATCCTAGAGTTTAGTCGGTGTTGCGAAGCATATAAAAATCGTTTTTTGCAAACTCCGCCTCCCCGCGAACCTGCTGGATGCGCGACATCGACTTACAGTTTATCAGGAATCTCTGTCCCGGCCTTAGTGCGAACCGGCATACCAGCAGTACGGGTGACTGATTCCGCCCGAGCGACTTTAGGAATAACCACTGAATCGCTATCCCTCAGAGGAGGGCAAACAACCGACCGTGGCCGCAACGGGGCGCTGACGGCTTGAGAGGAAACAGGGGCTTTACATTCAAAGAGCACCCTTCTCTTCTCTGCAATGATGAGACTAACCCGGTGGTGATACCAGCCCTTGAAGGGTCCCACGGGCCTCGGAAGATTGTTGGGCTCGGGAATAATGAAGAGGGGACCAGTATTTAACCGCATGAAGTGGTGGATAACGTCACGAGTGACCTCGAGGGGGACACCCTGGTTGTAACCTAACTGCTGGGCGAAGCGATGCTGATTATACCGCATGAAGAGTGCAGTGTCAATTAGGCGGAACACTAAATACCCCAGCCTGATTGAGTATAAATACATAATCTCTTTGTGTTTTAAAGCTGGAGCCCCGTTCTTCGACAAATCGAATAACTATTGAATGGGCCCTGCTGGTGTAGAGAGAACTCGATCACTGAAAACCATCCCGCCTTCGTTTGAATACGGATTAAGCAATACGCGCAGAGCCCCTAACTGAGTCGGATCAAGAGCGGAAGCATCGACCTCCCTCATGACCCGTGGGAAGGTGTTTGCTTCATAGAAAGTAGGACGCCGGTGTGCAGCAAATACGCCTAACACATACATCTCAATCCACGATGTGAAGTAGTGGAGGGAAAAATTCACGGTGTCTGCACCTGAGTTTGAAGTGTTGGTGGCAGTACTTAAATCATGGTATAGGTGTGACAACCCTGCAATGCCAACGGCCAATCGCGCTCCTTCGGCTATGCGATGGGCAGGATAGAATACGGAGGCTCTCATAAAACGACGATGCATCGGCATGGCGAACCAGCTAAGCCAGAGACTGATGAAGCCGACAGAATGTTTCTTCGTCTATTCTAGAGGCAGCGATTACGTCAAATGTCACGGCTGACGAATTTGGAAAATTAAACTGTGGCAAGTCTTCTTCTTTAGCCGGCAATTTCTCCAAGCCGAATTCGAAGGGATCCTCGACCTTTGCAAATTTCGGAGCTTTCTTGGATAGAGCGTCTTTGCGGAGAAAGCAAGCAATAAAAGTGTCAAAAGTAACACCTTGTCCTTTTGATGCCACGAGTAGCCTCTCAAAAATGCCCAAGGCCTTGATTATACTCGGTTGCTTATGCCGAACAGCATTCTCGGTTGTTAAACCTTCAAGTACAGCTGGCACTGTGGCAAATATATATTCACCGGGAGGTAATAATTCTTCGTAATGCTCTCCCCTGATCGGCAGCCCTGAAATTTCACGGAACTCCTCCAGCGAAATAGAGACTTCGCGGTCCCCTAGCAGAAACGTATTTGTTGGAAGATTCCACTGATTCAAAAAAGCATTGACCCACCAGACGTGGGGAGAATGGTAGTAGAACCACGACGCATACACCGCTTGATACAACCCAATTTTCTGCAGCCGTGAGCGTTGGGACGAAAGAATATACCGGGCCTGGGGAAGATAGCCCACTGGATAATGTGGGGTAACACCTATCTTATAGATCTGCCCCCAGGGTCAAACTTCATCCTGACATATTCGGCGTCCCAAAATTTCGATAGCCATCATGGGTTGATTAGGTATACCTGTTGTTGATGGCTCAAGCCGACCCTCGGGGGTCCAATTAGCCGCCTCCACTACATAAGCAGTACGCGGATGCTCCGTGAATGAGATTGAACGAATGGGTTCTGTTGGTACTTCGCATGTGAAACTATGTCGACCCCTGATAATATGGTCGTACCAAACTCCCCATAGGAGAAGGCTCTTATTATCCTTATCAAGTGCCCTAATCATCGCCATAACCTCCTCGTCTGATGGCGACTGTGGGAAAGCGACCTCCGAGCGTGTGTAAGGGAAGTAGGGAAGTGAGGCCATTGTACCTAAAGAAAAAAGAAGAAAAAAACCCATTAATAAAAAAATATATATGAATTTGTCTCATGAGATTACTAATTACAAAGCCAGTGGGCCCCACAAAATCGAAATGGCGGCTCACCAATGATGAGGCAAGATAATCATTATGGGAATCCAAAAGGATTCTCATTAATAAACAGTGGAGTTTTTAAAAACATTCTCGAAAATCGAGTTCTGTTAAAATGGGCAACAGATTCAAATCTGTGAAAAGAGTATTAAAATCCTAAAAAATAAAAATTCTCAAGAAAAGAAGGGGAATAAAATTCCCGAAAGTCCCTAGATCTTTCAGAGCTAAGCTCTATAAGAAAATGGAATTAAATTCCTTCAATAATGGGATTAAATCCCAGAAACCCCCATTGTGGGGAAACAAAGGAAATAGAATTAAATTCTAAGGATCCTTAAAGATCAGTGACAGGGTAAATCCTAAGAGGAGAACTAACAATCCTCATTAATTCAAGACCCCAAAGTCTACTTTTTTTTTAAAAAAAAAGAGTTTTTTAAATCTCCAAAAGATTATAGCAAAGCTCTGTTGATGGATTTAAAATCCAAGGCAAGAACAAAAAGGATTTCCTAAGAGGTGAATGCCGTTCATAATTCTTATCCAAAAGGAGTGTTTGCAGAGTTTAACTCTGAAATGCTAGAGGCAGAGAACTAAGCTCTGGGAGGAGAATTAAATTCTCAAGGAAAAGTTAATGAAGAAGATGAAGAAACTGTAACAACCCAAAACTTTCTATACATAATTTTTTCAAAATATAGAAAGGAATACCAAAGTCTAAGCACAAGTTATAAATTTAAATTGCTTTTGAACAGCAAGAAAGCACTTGTAGCTCATTGGTAAAGCCTTGCACTGCTGTGACATAGCCCCTGTGATCGAATCCCCCCAGCCACATATTATTTTTGTTGATTTTTCTTTTAAACTTTTAGAAGCTCAAAAGTTTACACGTGCACTACACGTAAAATGAAAAGTCACAAAGTAATCAAACACGTGCACTGAGATATACTAAGCGACAGAGACACGTGGCGGAGATCCAAGCCCATTCCACCGAATTTGGACCGGCGAGATGCTTGATGGGGCCGGCACCGCCGGCCCCCCCTCCGTTCCTATTGCTCCCAAAATTTTACCCTGCATCCCTTGGACTCCCCCCACTACTCCTATTCTGTTTGATTTCTCTTCAAATTTACAGAGTGATTAAATTCACCTCTTTAATCCATTTTAATGCACATTTTAATTCTATTCTTCATTACCCTAAACCCTAATTTTTTCTATAAATACCACACTCCATTTCACCCCTCCTCATTCAGAATTCCATTACAAAAACACTCTAAAATTTCCAAGTCCCAAGTTGTACAAGTAGAGTTAGTAAAGGGCAAGGTTCCGGCGACGTTTCGGGGAGATTCCGACGACGAAACGACATCTCGGCGATCCCAAAGTCTTTCACTATCTCTTCTCTTGGTCTGCAACCTGTAAGTCCCCTCTCCCCTTCTCTTTTGCTATTCTAAAGCTTCTCATTTTCAAAACTCGTCGGAAGCAGAGTTATTCCGGTTTCCGATTCTCTTTTCTTTGAAAATCTAATTTTCTTAATAACAAACCTACATATTTTTAATAGATTGTTTAGTAATCATTAACAAACACATTAGAATAAGTTTCATCTCAAAATAATCTATTATGCAACTTTTGTTGTATTTTTACGTTTAAATACCATATACTTTACTTTCGACACAATTCAACATATTTCCTTGTATTACTTTTAGAAAACTCACGAGATAATGACCTACCTCATCACAACACACATTTTTGACATAGCACGATAACTCTTGGGACATTAGGTTATGGGAAAATACGAGTTTACGATTAAATACCATGAACATTAAAAAAACGTTTTCATTAAAAAGCGTGTTATTTAATTCCTTGCAAATACGCATCTAAAACTCATTTTGGGGAAACCCCGAACGGGATGGTGCGGGTTATCGCACATCCTCGGGACTAGTAGAGCGAGATGCAGACCTCCGCAAGAAGCATTCGATCTCGACGGAATTTTTAACGCAATTTTTAAGAAAAATGCGATTTCTATTTATTAAATAAATTCTATATTTTTGAATATTAGATATATATAAATACTATCAAAATGTCTACTTTAAGTATAAAATATATATATTCCACGGTTTCTAAATCAAAGGAATCATAAATTTCATGAAACTACCATTACAATTCAATACCATTCCAAGATTTCACTAAAATACCATATACAATGAAATCCAGGTTATATCCACTAGAATATTTCATTTTTATAAAAATTACAATTATGAATACCCTAAAGACGATAATTAAATACTTGAGGTGTATTTTAAAAATATATCAAAACTATTTTTCATAAAACCCCTTCAAGTTATATTAATTTACAATAAGGACCCTAGTAAACATAGGTTTAAGCGGGGCCGGTTCTCTTGAGCCGCAGGAAGCCGGAGAATATGGGTGCTTGCCTATCTAAGGTAGAAAATCTAATAACGGTGTTATCAACACGGTAATTGTCTTGGGAAAAGACACAAATCCTACCGTCCATGTGCAGCAGTTACCGATAACATCAAAACTAATTCGGGACTTCAATTTCTTTTCATAGTGTCTGACTCAGATAGAATCTCCATCTAATATGAAATCAATCTGACTTGAATCCAATTCAAATATAACTACAATACAACATGAATCCGTTTATACCAGAATTCCATCTATATCAACAGGACTCGACTGAACCGAACTATGGATATTCTGATTACATGATTATCCATTTATATCCATTCTGTTTACATGATATTATGGTTTCGGCAAGTCATCCATCTATATAACAATACAATACAAAATATATTACAAGTTTTTTTAAAGGGGTAGACTGGTACGGAATGTGTTAGAAGTGGCACGAGACGGTCACTTTAAGATACCTAATCTGAATATTCATTGTTGTTGTACCGTGGCTTAACGGTTCATTGTGCTCCGTATATTTTAATCTTCGGAATAGTGGGACTCCTCTCGTATACACTAGCATATTCTGTACCAAGCTACAAACAACTGCGATAACAGTACAACATATAATATTATACAATTATATTCTCTTTTTTGTTTATTCTACTTCTCTTTTTCTTTGGGACTTACCGAGCGATTGTTCGCTAACGACATTCCTTTTCTTCTTTCTTTGGAATATTGTCAGGTGGATCCGACTCACTAGAGATCAAGCCCAATACTGAGAACTTGGAGCAGTTTGCCATCGACCCAGAGCCGTAGGTACTTCTATATACTTTTCATTTTAGTTATACCATTGTTTAGGCATTGCTTTTTATTCCTGTATTTACATTTCCAGTTGTACTTGTAAAGAATTGTTATATAAATAAAAGTTGTTCATTTATATTCATGTCTGTTATGTAAATTTTACTTTATATTGCTTAGATACGCTTAGCGTGTTTACTTCTGAGTAAATACATCGTGTGACCCGTCGCGTCTCCTTACCGTACATCGGAAAGTGAGGCGTGACAGATTTTGTTGGCGGCCCATGAAGATCAATTCTGCATGGACATACATGTCAATTCTGCATGAAGTCCTAAGCAATATAACACAAGAATCAACAACTAAAAACATTCTTTACATTTCATATTCCTTGAATCTTATAATTTCATATACTTTGAATCTATCCTAATCCTATTTTTCTTTTAAGGTTATGGATTCTCCAAACAATACCAGCACCAATTTCAACAACACACCACCACCTTTACCGCTTACGCCTACCGTTGCTGCTCTGATCAACGAGCAAACGGTACTGCTTGAGGTAATTCGAAGCCTCCTGGAAGGACAGCAGCAGCAGACCGCTATATTACTGAACCGTCCAGAAGCGGAAGCACCCGGAGTAAAGCAATTTCAGGCATTTTACCCAAAGCAATTTTTGGAGAAAGAGAGCCCTCTGGAACCTGAAGAAGGGGATCAGAGTATCGAGGATGATCTGGCAGCAGCACAAGTGCCAGAGATCGCTTGGGTACGAGTTGCGAAGCTGCAACTCACCGACAACGCCCGAGTTTGGTAGAAGGCGGAAGAAATCCTTCTTGACCAACCGATCGAATGGAAAACCTTTCGCGACATGTTCAACGCGAAGTACTTTCCAGAGATTTCCCGATTTGACATGGAGCAGCAATTCATCCACCTACAACAGGGTTTGATGTGGACCAAATCTGTGGATGAGTATGATGCTGAGTTTACCATGCTCAGTAGGTTCGCGGCACACTTGATACCGACTGCTGAGATCAGGTCCAGACGATTTTAGGAAGGGTTAGATTCGGAGATCCAAGCTGCCTTAGCTACAGGGGATTTCCCAACCCACGACTTGGCTTTGAAAGCCGCCTGTCGATACGAGGCAGTAGTGAAGAAGAAGGGCAAATCTCAATCTGCCGGAGTGAAGCGCCCTGCCACTCAGATGGCAGGAGGAGCCTCTTCAAGGCCAACTTTTGAACCCAGGAGACCTGAAGAAACAATTAACCAGCCAAGTCCAGATTTTTGCTTCTACTGCAAGAGGGATGGACACCTGTGGAAGGACTGTAGGCGCGTAAAAGGCCTGTGCTTAGTTTGTGGCGCATCCAATCATAGAATTGGAACATGTCCTTATAGGCGCAACACATTTCCAACTCACAACACTTATCCGCAGCGACCAGCCATCCAGGCTCCTGCACCTCGTCTTGCGCTCCCAGCTCCACTTCCACGTGGACCTCCTGCACAGCCTCCACTCTAATTCCATCAGGCAATGAGGAACATGCTTCGAGAGCAGAGAAACATACCCCAAGGACAGAGGAATGTGCCTTCAGCTAGGAGGAATGTACCCCAGCGTCAGGCATTCACATTAGTGGCCGTAGAAGCCGAGACTGTAGATCAAGGTAACCCTGGTAATTCCCTCACATCTTTTTCAATCATTCCAAAACTTTTGCATTCTTTCGTTCTTCCAAATATTTTTATACACTATCAATAGTTCTATCATCAAAATTTTCTTGAATCTGTTACACTTTCCTTCTATAAATTTCGAGGACGAAATTTTTATAAGGATGGTAGAATGTAACAACCCTAAACTTTCTGTACAGAATTTTTCAAAATACAGAAAGGAATATCTAAGCCTGAGCACAAGTTATAAATTTAAATTGCTTTTGAACAGCAAGAAAGCACTTGTAGCTCATTGGTAAAGCCTTACACTGCTGTGACATAGCCCCTGTGATCGAATCCCCCAGCCACATATTATTTTTGTTGATTTTTCTTTTAAACTTTTAGAAGCCCAAAGGTTTACACGTGCACTACACATAAAATGAAAAGTCACAAAGTAAGCAATCACGTGCACTGAGGAATACCAAGCGACAGAGACACGTGGCGGAGATCCAAGCCCATTCCACCGGACTTGGACCGGCGAGATGCTTGATGGGGCCGACACCGCCGGGCCCCCCGTTCTTATTGCTCCCAAAATTTTACCATGCATCCATTGGACTCGTCCCATTACTCCTATTCTGTTTAATTTCTCTGCAAATTTACAAAGGGATTAAATTCACCTCTTTAATCAATTTTAATGCACATTTTAATTCTATTCTTCATTACCCTAAACCCTAATTTTTTCTATAAATACCACACTCTATTTCACTGATCCTCATTAAGAATTCCATTACAAAAACTCTCTAAAATTTTCAAGTCCCAAGTTGTACAACTGGAGTTAGAAAAAGGCAAGGTTCCGGTGACGTTTCGAGAAGATTCCGGCGACGAAACGACTTCCCGGCGATCCTAAAGTCTTTTCCTACCTCTTCTCTTGTTTTGCAACCTGTAAAAGTTCCCTCTCCCTTCTCTTTTGCTATTCTAAAACTTCTCCTCTTCAAAACTCGTCGGGAGCGGAGTTATTCCGGTTTCCGATTCTCTTTTCTTTGAAAATCTAATTTTTCTTAATAACAAACCTACAGATTTTTAATAGATTGTTTATTAATCATTAACAAACACATTAGAATAAGTTTCATCTCAAAATAATCTATTATGCAACTTTTATCATATTTTTACGGTTAAATACCATATACTTTACTTTCAACACAATTTAACATATTCGCTTGTATTACCTTTAGAAAACTCACGAGATAATGACCTACCTCATCACAACACACATTTTTGACATAGCACGATAACTCTTGGAACACTAGGTTATGGGAAAATACGAGTTTATGATTAAATACCATGAACATTAAAAAAACGTTTTCTTTAAAAAGTGTGTTATTTAATTCCTTGCAAATACGCCTCTAAAACCCATTTTGGGGAAACCCCGAACGGGATGGTGCAGATTATTGCACATCCTCGGGACTAGTAGAGCGATATGCAGACCTCCGCAAGGAGCATTCGATCTCGATGGAATTTTTAATGCAATTTTTAAGAAAAATGTGATTTCTATTTAATAAATAAATTCTATATTTTTAAATATTATATATATATATATACTATCAAAATGTCTACTTTAAGTATACATTATAGATATATTCCTTGTTTTCTAAATCAAAGAAATCACAAATTTCATGAAACTACCTTTACAATTCAATACCATTCCAAGATTTCACTAAAATACCATATACAATGAAATCTAGGTTATATCCACTAGAATATTTCATTTTTATAAAAAATTACAATTATGAATACCCTAAAGACGATAATTAAATACTTGAGGTGTATTTTGAAAATATATCAAAACTATTTTTCATAAAACCCTTTCAAGTTATATTAATTTACAATAAAAACCCTAGTAAACATAGGTTTAAGCGAGACCAGTTCTCTTGAGCCTCAGAGAGCCGGAGAATATGGGTGCTTGCATATCTAAGGTAGACAACCTAATAATGGTGTTATCAATACGGTAATTGTCTTGGGAAAAGACACAAATCCCGTCGTCCATGTGCAGCAGTTACCGATAACATCAAAACTAATTCAGGACTTCAATTTCTTTTCAAAGTGTCTGACTCAGATAGAGTCTCCATCTAATATGAAATCAATCTGACTTGAATCCAATTCAAGTATAACTACAATACAACTTGAATCCGTTTATACCAGAATTCCATCTATATCAACAGGACTCGACTGAACCGAACCATGGATATACTCCGATTACATGACTATCCATTTATATCCATTCTGTTTACATGATATCATGGTTTCAGCAAGTCATCCATCTATATAAAAAAACAATACAAAATACATTATGGTTTTTTTTAAAGGGGTAGACTGGTACGGAATGTGTTAGAAGTGGCACGAGACGGTCACTTTAATACATCTAACCTGAATATCCATTGATGTTGTACTGCGGCTTAACGGTTCCTTGTGCTCCATATACCTTAGTCTCCGGAATAGTGGGACTCCTCTCGTATACAATGGCATATTCTGTACCAAGCTACAAACAACTGCGTTAAATTACAAAAGATAACCTTATACAGTTATATTCTCTTTTTTGTTTATTCTACTTCTCTTTTTCTTTGGAACTTACCGAGTGATTGTTCGCTGACGATATTCCTTTTCTTCTTTCATTGGAATGTTGTTAGGTGGATCCGACTCACTAGAGATCGAGCCCAGTACTGAGTGTTGGAGATAGTGCCCTCAGAGTCAATTATTAGGTCACAGGTACGTGATTGTAATGATTGAGGGAGGACCTATCCCGGTAGGACAGTCTTACTCGAGATGATAGTATGCTATCTGGTTTACCTTTATCATCGTGTACTGCTTTAGGTGACCTGACACGTCGCTATTACACGTTGATAGAGCCCCTAGGATTCTTGCTTGACCACCAGCAGTATGAGGGCGATCATATAAGTGGGAGCTGGGGTCTATAAGCTTATCCTTAAAAGGTCCCTAGTCGTGGGAGTTTCGAGACTGGGCATCGATACTCCATTAGTAGACTAGTGTATACAGTCGAGACCCCGACGAGGGGCGGTGGCCGGTCTCACAAGCCACTGGTGTCAGTTGGATCACCTAAGATGTATACAGGTGCTCATTGGGTTATGAGTACACCGGACAGGACTCGCCGGGAACATGCTAGTTGGTCATATACCAGACGTCAGATGGCAGTTCCCTGGTGACATGTGTGCAGGTTAGTTCATCGACCTGGGGATCGTCATTTGTCTCGTGTGAGTTCCCACTGTACTTTGATTACTACCCTACCACGGCTCAAAGGAGTCGTGCAAACAGGTTTTAGTTGGGTACAGTCCCGAGCCACATGGAGGCAGTGAGCGTATCTTCAGGGGTTCGTCTCTCCCGGTATTGGGGGTGAGGTCGTACTGTGTCTAGGAGAGCCATTACACAAAGTCCTTGGCCAAGGCAAGGAGATTTACTGGTAGGTATTCCAGTAGTATCTCAGGGTGTTCTGGGCTACACTCCGACACGACTTGTACCGCTTTTGGGGGTCTGACTTTTACCAACCCCCTAGGCCCGCCATGCGATGCTCATAGACGAACGGACCGGACTGCACGGATATTGTCACTGACAGGCTCAGTTGGGTGTCGGGGTGAGCTTCCTCATCGACGTCCCATTTGGTCAGTACCTGGTAGCCCGTCACGTATTGGCTTATACCTCTGACGTGCTAGTGGTTAAATCCACAACCAAGGTGTTGACGAGTCTTTAGAGTCCCCCACATTCAGTTACTCAGCTTTCGGGCGAAAGGTTGTAGAGGCCGTATGGAGATATGGCAAGGTCCGATCAGATACGTGCGGTATTGCACGGATCAGGATCGGACAGTTTGTACTATAGGCCGTATGGTTATATGGCAGGGTTCGATCAGATACGTGCGGTATTGCACGGATCAGGAATCGAACAGAAATTACTAGCCGGCTTTGGTATAAGCCGGATCCTAGTATAGTACAGTGTAGACTTTGTCTCATTGCATTTGTATTTCGGTCGAAATACAGATGCGGGTGTGTATGCACAGTATCGGGGTTTTTCTGTAATTTATTACGGGACCATTTTTCTGGAGTTGCCAGTTTGCTTTCCGTTTCGGCCGATTTCCATTGTTCCGTTCATTGGCCGAAGATTGGTGGAGGAGGGCTTATTTGCATTGTTGCAAATAAGCATTAGTGGAGGGGGTTCTTTGCATCTTGTTGCATCATGATGGTTTTCATGATGAGCACCATCACTTGACTTTCCTTTTTCATGATTGCTTGACTTGGTGAGGTGATGGTTGAGGTGGAGTGTTGGTTTTTCCTTTGTCATCATGGTTGTTGATGATGAGGTTGTTGGAGTGTTAGTTTAGGCTTGTGATCATTTCTTTTGATGATAGCCTTTCACTTGCTTATTCTCTTGATTCACTCTCTTGAGTTGAGGGTCTCTCTCTTTTTTTTTCACTCACCCCTCACTTGCATGGCCGGCCTCTCCCCTCAAGGGCTGTCCAAAATTCTAGTGTAGGGATTTACACTCTTTTGGCTTGGCAAAAATCATATTAGCTTCTCCTCCAAAAAGCTTGTATCATCCCTCCACCAAAATGGCATCTCCACTACCCCATAAGGAGACACAAGTTCTATTACATATTCTACAACGAACCTTGGGCACGTCGAGTAGCCGGCTTCGTGCCCGAGTTGCCTCGGCATTGAGGTGGGAGCCCGTAAACGAAGAAGGCGATGTGGTGCACTTCCGGCGACGAGGAGGAGACGGGACTTTTCCGCAGGAGATCGGGACCATGACGAGAAGACCGGAGGACTTGGATCGTCGGTATATCTCTAACCCATCTTGTTAAGTAGCTTAGACTAGTTAATGGTTCGATCCGGGTTATAGTGCGCGGTGGTGCCGGTTTGCTAAGTCCGCAAAAATTTAAGTTATTCACCGCTTCCGCATTCCGGCGTCGGATTGACGGCCGGGGCGCCGCCGTGCACTTACAGTGGTATCAGAGCCTCCCCATTAACTTAGTCTAGCTTTGTGTAATGTGTTTTTCTGTTCCGATCGATCGAAATGTCCGAAAACCCCAATACGCCCACATCAGTTTTCTGTTGAAATTTTTTCTGTCTCCAAAAATTTTTCAGGTTGCATAAAAGTACTGTGCTAGAAATTCTAAGAACACTGTTCAAATTCGACGCACTAATCTTCTTACTTGACCGCGGAAGGGCGGCCAAAACCCACGTTTGGCCGCGCTTCCGCCGCAGTCTACAGGGATCAGTGGGTTGGGTTTTTACAGTGGGCTTCTGGGCTTAAATTAGGGGTTTTGGGATATTAAAATTGGGTCCAGGTTTTCTTTAACTGCTACAGTATTCTTTGTGGGCCCACTTGTTAAAGTTTGATCAATCGGATATTTTAAACACATTTTTCACAGTATTTACATTATATCTGCGACCGTGAATGTCACTCGATCGGTAAATCCGGTCTAACTGCTATAGCCCGGTTAGACGGATTTGCGAACGTGACTTTCACGTTGATGTTCTATGTATTTGCTGTGATGTTGCGGATCGGTCGTGGGGGATAGCCTGGATGCAATGCTAGTACTGTGCTGTTGTATTATGTACATTTGATATTGCGGGGCGAGCGTCCGACATGTGGACTGCCGTCACTGCCTGATTGTATTATTATTTTGGGGCACGACCTGGTTGCGGTCGATGTACCCGGTGTATGTATATTTTACTTTCTGTACTAGGATTGCCCCGCGGAGGGGTGCACGGATAGCCGGGTTCTGGAGGGCAACAAGCCCGCATCTCATGGCATTGAGACGGAGGGGGCTTCACTCTAGGATTGGCGGGCTATTCGCAGCACTCGTAGGGGGTACAGGTTGACCCAGGAGGGGTGCCCAAGTTGCCGGATTCCGTGAAGTGCTGGGTGGTCCATTCACGGCGCTGAAGGGGGCTGCCTCGCTTCAGGTTTTGGCGGGTGACTTGCCGCGCCCGTAGGGGTCTAGGATTTCATTGCACAGGCTATCCACACGACCAGGGGAACGTCGGGTTTCAGCGGCTCTGTGAAACCCGGGGATCCCAGATATCTGTATTGTTTCTGTGATGCTGTTCATTTTCTGTGATGTTGCATTTTATTCACGCCTTGAGCGAAATATAATATATTGGTATATATATTAGTAGATGTTGTATATGTTTTGCATCCGCGCTAGTCCAGTCCCCGCTCTGTCGTTAGTAAGCTAACCTAACGGGTAATGACGGGACCCAGTGGCGAATGCGGATGGCATATACGTACATCAGTATATTTTCGTTCTTTGTGGTGTGATCAATTGATGGGACTGCATTGATTCGGATCAATGCAAGTTAAAAACAAACCTAATCTGATGTTGTTGGAACACTTTTCAAAAAGCTGTTATTGCAAGGACGTTTACTTTTGTTTTGCATCGTGGTATTCATTGGAATATCCTGCTCCTCAGTCGACGAGGCAAGGGCCGAGATCCCTTCACCGGGAGTGACCCCTTGGACAAAAGTTTGCGTCAGGGCAATGACTTCACTATAGCCGATTACTTTTGCTTTGCACCGTGGTATTCAGTTGAAATATCCTGCACCCCATTCTACGGGGAAAGAGCCGAGATCCCTTCACCGGGAGTGACCTCTTTAGCAACGGTTTTCGTCACTATATTTTCAAAAAGCTATCCGTTCCTTCGACGATATCAAGTTCATTACGTTAAAGGTTTTCGCCAGAAACCATTCGTAGCCCTCCGTCGTTTCATATGGGTAGTCAATAGTATTCAAGCTGTGTTTGTTGGCCTTAGTCAAGGCACAGTGTTTGGTAGCTATTGGGTATTCATATGCTGCATAGATAGATGCGTTGGTTTGGGACAGTCGTATAGCCTTGTTGGCCCTAGTCAAGGGCTTGTACGGGTGGATTCAAATTAACCTGGATAATGACGGGTAGAACTTGACATGTGACTTATGATTTGTTGGCCTTAGTCAAGGTCATAAGAGCATGGGGCAGAAATCACATCGGGAGTTTCAAAAGAACTGAAACTTGCCAGATATGCGCATACCTTCTGGAGTGTGGTAGCGTGAGCGGATTCCGTCACGTTGTCATGCGATGAGAGTTGAATCCCGATTCCCACTGATGAGTTGGTATACTCCTCGGGTAACCCCGACTAATTCTTCTTTCAGGTTTGGAGGAGAATTTGAGGTACAGTGGGAGGATTCCAGATTAGATAAATTGGTAACCATTCTGATCTAGGTTAGAGTGCACGCTGAGTGTTTCTTTTCTCTCTCTCTTTGGCAGCGACCATTGACCCGACCCTAAGACTTTGACTCAGTGACCAAGTTGACCGAACCTTCTTAAACACCGGCTTTTGGATTGTCAGAGTTGCAGACCTCATTGCCACTCCTACTTTTACCCTTTTTCTCCAGGACACCCCGTATTACTACGAACGTCCACTTCCATTGGACAAAACCATCGTATGGTTAGATACGAACTCGAAAGAATTTATTCGAGGATGGTTTCCGGTTCTGGAGAAAACGGATAGGATTATTCAGTTGTCTTTTCCTTTTACCCTCTCTCAGGTTACGAGTACTCCTTGGTTTAGGGGTAGTACACCTATTACGCAAATTGGATTGTCTTCTTCCAAACCTTAGGCTGGTGCCGACCGGTAGGGAATGAAGAAAACCAATTAGCATAACGATGGTGTGCAGAAGGTATTAAGTTCAGACAAAGCAAGGGATTAGTAAGAGGGCAAAGTAAATTGCAACAGATATTCACGACCGAACCAAATATTTCATTACCACTCCCACATCACCTTTGTATTTCTCCAGGACACTCCGTATCACTACGAAGATCCACAGTTTATTTGGATACTCCATCGTATGGTTATATACGAACTCGAATGGAACTTGTTCCAGCTCGGGGATGGATTCTGGTTCAGGAGAAATAGGAATAAGGTTTATTCGGTTGTCTTTTATCTTCACCCTCTCTCATTGCGAGTGTTCCTAGGATGCGGACAGTACACCCATTATGCTTATTGGATAGTCTTCTTCCAAACCATAGGCTGGTGCCGAACGGTAGGGAAGGAAGAAAACCATTTGGCCTAAAAGGGTGTGCAGAAGGTAAAGACTAAAGACATATGAAGGGATTTGGAGAGGTGGCAAAGAACTATACGGTTACAGTCGTGAATCTGGAAGAGGCATTACTAGGAATACCAGAATACCCCATCGGAACATTTCAATGTTTCAGTTTCACTGTGTAATGTTAAAGGAAAACTGATTTCCCGATTAGATACTTACTCCAGGGTATGTATTTACCAGGTACGATTCTCACATCTGTATGGTTTTACAGATGATGAGTGGGAGTAAGTTATTGGGAATTGGGTGATTATCCTCATTATATCGGGATTCGTTGCAATCAGTGATATTTGAGGAAATCACCTGGGCTGTTTGCCGGTCGGCAAATATTTGGTTTTGAATATCCGCTGTTATGCACCAATTTCAAAATGATATATCTGTACGTCTATTTTCATAGAGTGAGATATACCTTTCTGAAATTATGTCTACGACATTTACCTATATCAGTGGATGGTTAGGTAAGGAGCATTAAACAGCGGTGTAATTCTTCTTAACCATAAGTACAGTTTTCAACCTACGACACACAGTGAAAGAGTTATCAGACTCAAGGGACTTATACAGAGTATTGTATGTTGTCCAGTGTCCATTAGGACAAAGGGGTTGGTCCTCATACTATATTCTGTTTACTTTTAACTTCTCTAGTTCTTAGACATGTGTTTCGTTGAAACACAGGGTCTAAGTTTTGAGGAGTTATAGGTATTTGAATAGAGTAGAGAACCAGGTGTAGCAGGTATCGGGATTCTTCAAAGAGATCGAAGATGTAGATACTTGTGTATGGTATTCAGTTGATAGTAATGATAAAGAGATCTTGCTTCTCTTTCAGGTTACTCATAATTGGAAGTATTCCTAAGTTGAGTAACGCTGATCGGCCTCCTTCCACTTAGTTGACATGCGCTGGGGACAGCTGCATGATTTGAATCTAGTTCAATTAAATCAGTGCCTCTGTTTCTATATTGGATATAGAACAGTTCATATCTTAACGATGTTAAGGTACGGGGAGTTGTCCGGTTTATGATTAAAACCAGACACTGGACAACTCAAGGCACGTTTCTGTAATGGCTGTTTGTGGGTTGACCCAGGCTATGACGCGGGTTGACTTTCTACCATCTGGATGAACAATAGCAATATTGTTCTAGACTCGCCACAGTTTTATTAAAAAATGGATTTTTTCAGAAAACAGAAGTGGGAGTATGGTAGAACTGGAAGTGATTCCAGAACCACAAACGATTACTGAAGATTTGATAAGGAACCTAAAGATTCAATCTGGATTGACATTCCATTGGCCACTCCGCAGATAAGATGGGTAACTTCAGGCACCCGAGAGGCACTACGGTAGCCTCAAGGACGGTGACAGGGAAGTTCTAGTTTACCCACAATTGCCATTGCTGTTGTTCCAGGTTACGAGACCCGGCGGGAGGATGAGTATAGCGTCGTTCTAAACCAGTTTTAGAAGTGTACGTCTATATGACTCTGCCAGAGGGTTGTCGTAGTCAGTGGGAGCAGCGGAAGCATTGGTGGACAGGTTGCTTATGTCTATTTATAGACTAGAGCAGATGTAGCGGAGAAAGATCATCTATTTCTGACGTGACAGTCATGGGTTTGACTTCATCAGAATAGGGGATGGATCTGTTGAGAAGGTAGTAGGGTGTGATATCCTGGTATATGGATGATATACACAGAGTAGGAAAGGAAACTCCTACACTACGATCGGTTATACTTTGGTCGTCACACAGTTGTTTCTCCACAAAGGAAATGGATTTTATATCAGACATACTGGTTACTAGATCTATGGTCTTAGATCTAGATTTGGGTGGTTTCCCAATCAGGGTACTTGACAGCGTTCTAAGAGTATTTAGGATGGACGACTCCTGGCACGGTAGTGTACCTGCAGGTAATGGAGTCACCCTCTCCAAAGGTGTCTTATAGACTAAAGTGGAGAGGGATGTGCATGATTGGCAGATCACTTGCTTAGGCAATTGAGTCAATCATGAGATGTCAAGTACCACACCAGATGTTGTTCTTGCACTAGATGCAATAAGTTGACATTAATCCAATCCTGGAGAAACAGTAGGAAGCAGTTTTAGAACATAAGTGGATGTTCTAGGGATATGATAACGACAGCCTTATTCGGGAGACAGTTATCATTCCAGGCTTCCAAGGTGACATGGACGACAAGAAGGTTGTCAGAGTTATAGTTTTTCCTTCTGATGAGGGGCAGTATTTTGGGCAGGTGGTCCAAGGCAATACTGAGGGAGGCATGGCGCGCAGGATACTGATTAAGTTCAGTTGACGATACAGTCTAAGAAGTTTGGATTTGGAGTTCATTTATGAGCTATGTCCCATCAGACATCCAGACACATTCTAAGACAGGTATTGCTCTTTTCGGGAGATGGGTTTCTCCGCGAACTTGAGATATAGAGAGACATAGAAAGAAACAACTAAGCGGATCCACTCACTGAGGCTATTCCTCGAACGCAATAGTTCCGCAAACAAGCTTTGTGAGACTGACTAGTAGAGAAGTTGGATGTTCGGTATCACACGGGCTGTGAGTATGCGACATCGCAATAATTAGCCTTGAGTGCAAGTGGGAGATTGTTGGAGATAGTGCCCTCAGAGTCAATTATTAGGTCACAGGTACGTGATTGTAATGATTGAGGGAGGACCTATCCCGGTAGGACAGTCTTACTCGAGATGATAGTATGCTATCTGGTTTACCTTTATCATCGTGTACTGCTTTAGGTGACCTGACACGTCGCTATTACACGTTGATAGAGCCCCTAGGATTCTTGCTTGACCACCAGCAGTATGAGGGCGATCATATAAGTGGGAGCTGGGGTCTATAAGCTTATCCTTAAAAGGTCCCTAGTCGTGGGAGTTTCGAGACTGGGCATCGATACTCTATTAGTAGACTAGTGTATACAGTCGAGACCCCAACGAGGGGCGGTGGCCGGTCTCACAAGCCACTGGTGTCAGTTGGATCACCTAAGATGTATACAGGTGCTCATTGGGTTATGAGTACACCGGACAGGACTCGCCGGGAACATGCTAGTTGGTCATATACCAGACGTCAGATGGCAGTTCCCTGGTGACATGTGTGCAGGTTAGTTCATCGACCTGGGGATCGTCATTTGTCTCGTGTGAGTTCCCACTGTACTTTGATTACTACCCTACCACGGCTCAAAGGAGTCGTGCAAACAGGTTTTAGTTGGGTACAGTCCCGAGCCACATGGAGGCAGTGAGCGTATCTTCAGGGGTTCGTCTCTCCCGGTATTGGGGGTGAGGTCGTACTGTGTCTAGGAGAGCCATTACACAAAGTCCTTGGCCAAGGCAAGGAGATTTACTGGTAGGTATTCCAGTAGTATCTCAGGGTGTTCTGGGCTACACTCCGACACGACTTGTACCGCTTTTGGGGGTCTGACTTTTACCAACCCCCTAGGCCCGCCATGCGATGCTCATAGACGAACGGACCGGACTGCACGGATATTGTCACTGACAGGCTCAGTTGGGTGTCGGGGTGAGCTTCCTCATCGACGTCCCATTTGGTCAGTACCTGGTAGCCCGTCACGTATTGGCTTATACCTCTGACGTGCTAGTGGTTAAATCCACAACCAAGGTGTTGACGAGTCTTTAGAGTCCCCCACATTCAGTTACTCAGCTTTCGGGCGAAAGGTTGTAGAGGCCGTATGGAGATATGGCAAGGTCCGATCAGATACGTGCGGTATTGCACGGATCAGGATCGGACAGTTTGTACTATAGGCCGTATGGTTATATGGCAGGGTTCGATCAGATACGTGCGGTATTGCACGGATCAGGATCGAACAGAAATTACTAGCCGGCTTTGGTATAAGCCGGATCCTAGTATAGTACAGTGTAGACTTTGTCTCATTGCATTTGTATTTCGGTCGAAATACAGATGCGGGTGTGTATGCACAGTATCGGGGTTTTTCTGTAATTTATTACGGGACCATTTTTCTGGAGTTGCCAGTTTGCTTTCCGTTTCGGCCGATTTCCATTGTTCCGTTCATTGGCCGAAGATTGGTGGAGGAGGGCTTATTTGCATTGTTGCAAATAAGCATTAGTGGAGGGGGTTCTTTGCATCTTGTTGCATCATGATGGTTTTCATGATGAGCACCATCACTTGACTTTCCTTTTTCATGATTGCTTGACTTGGTGAGGTGATGGTTGAGGTGGAGTGTTGGTTTTTCCTTTGTCATCATGGTTGTTGATGATGAGGTTGTTGGAGTGTTAGTTTAGGCTTGTGATCATTTCTTTTGATGATAGCCTTTCACTTGCTTATTCTCTTGATTCACTCTCTTGAGTTGAGGGTCTCTCTCTTTTTTTTTCACTCACCCCTCACTTGCATGGCCGGCCTCTCCCCTCAAGGGCTGTCCAAAATTCTAGTGTAGGGATTTACACTCTTTTGGCTTGGCAAAAATCATATTAGCTTCTCCTCCAAAAAGCTTGTATCATCCCTCCACCAAAATGGCATCTCCACTACCCCATAAGGAGACACAAGTTCTATTACATATTCTACAACGAACCTTGGGCACGTCGAGTAGCCGGCTTCGTGCCCGAGTTGCCTCGGCATTGAGGTGGGAGCCCGTAAACGAAGAAGGCGATGTGGTGCACTTCCGGCGACGAGGAGGAGACGGGACTTTTCCGCAGGAGATCGGGACCATGACGAGAAGACCGGAGGACTTGGATCGTCGGTATATCTCTAACCCATCTTGTTAAGTAGCTTAGACTAGTTAATGGTTCGATCCGGGTTATAGTGCGCGGTGGTGCCGGTTTGCTAAGTCCGCAAAAATTTAAGTTATTCACCGCTTCCGCATTCCGGCGTCGGATTGACGGCCGGGGCGCCGCCGTGCACTTACACTGAGGACTTGGAGCAGTTTGCCATCGACCCAAGGCTGTGCAGGCACTTGTATATACTTTTCATTTCAGTTATGCCATTGTTTAGGCATTGCTTTCTATTCCTGTATTTACATTTCCAGTTGTACTTGTAAAGAATTGTTATATAAATAAAAGTTGTTGTTCATTTATATTCATGTCTCTTGTGTACATTTTACTTTATATTGCTTAGATACGCTTAGCGTGTTTACTTTTGAGTAAATACGTCGCGTGACCCGTCGCGTCTCCTTACCGTACACCGGGAAGCGGAGTGTGCATGACAAAAACAGTGGTCATCTCAAGGGCCAAAGGCCTCATCTATAAGACGTGATGGGAAGCGGTTCAGCTTCTCATTCCCCTAGGCAATCCAACGGTGATAATGATGGATAGCGTTGCACTCATGTGTAAGCCACGTGAGAACAATGCTAGGGGCATTTGTTCCCTCATAAAAAAAAGAGAAAAGGGGGAGAAAATTCCCCACAACTCAAACCTCACGTGTTAAACACGTGAGCGCCTATATGCAAAGCATATAGGCGTTGTAATAAAAAAAACTGATAAGCTAATAAGCCTCACGTCTTAAACACGTGAGCGCCTACATGCAAAGCATATATGCGCTGCAATCAAACAGTTGGTAGGCTAAATAAGCCTCACGTGTTAAATACACGAGCGCCTATATGCAAATCATATAGGCGCTACAATCAAACAATTGGTAGGCTAAATAAGCCTCACGAGTTAAACACGTGAGCGCCTATATGCAAAGCATATAGGCGTTGCTATCAAACAACTATTGGCTAAATTGGCCTCAGGTGTTAATGTCACGCCCCGCTTCCCAGTGTACGGTAAGAAGACGTGATGAGACCCGCTACGTATTTACTCAGAAGTAAACACTCTAAACGTATCTAAGCAATATAATGTAACTATACACAGGAAGACATGAATGTAAATGAACAGCAACTTTTATTTATTAAACATTTTTTTACAAGTACAACTGAAAATGTAAATACAGGAATGGAAAGCAATGCCTAAACAATGGCATGAACTAAAAAGAAAATATATACAGATATCTAGAGATTTGAGTCAATGGCGAACTGCTCCAAGTCATCAGTACCGGGCTCAACCTCCAAAGAGTCCGATCCACTTGACAGCATTCCAAAGAAAAAGAGAAGGAATGTCGTCAGCGAACAATCACTCGGTAAGTCCCAAAGTTAGGTAAGAATAGACAGATATGAGAATATAACTGGTGAGTTTGTTATGTTAACGCAGTTGTTTGTAGCTTGGTACACAGTATGCCAGTATATACGAGAGGAGTCCCACTATTCCGGAGTCTAAGGTATACGGAGCATAAGAAACCGTTAAGCCACGGTACAACAACAATGGATATTCAGCTTAGGTGTATTAAAGTGACCGTCTCGTGCTACTTCTAACACATTCCGTACCAGTCTCCCCTTTAAAACCCCGTAATGTATTTTGTATTGATTGTATTGTATTGTTTTATAGATGAATGACTTGCTAAAACCATGATATCATGTAACGGAATGGATATAAATGGATAATCATGTAAACAGAGTATATCCATGGTTCGGTTTAGTCGAGTCATGTTGATATAGATTGAATTCTGGTATCAATGGATTCATATTGTATTGTAATTATACTTGAATAGAATTCAAGTCAGATTGATTTCATATTAGACCGAGACTCTGTTTGAGTCAGACACATTAAAACAAATTGAAGTCCTGAATTAGTTTTGATGTTATCGGTAACTGCTGCACATGGACGACATGATTTATGTCTTTTTCCAAGACAATTACCGTATTTATAACACTGTTTTTAAGTTGTCTATCTTATATAGGCAAGCACCCATATTCTCCGGCTTCCTGAGGCTCAAGAGAACTGGTCCCGCTTAAACCTATGTTTACTAGGGTCCTTATTGTAAATTAATATAACTTGAGGGGGTTTTATGAAAAATCGTTTTGATATATTTTCAAAATACACTTCAAATATTTAATTATCGTTTTTAGGGTTTTCATGGATGTATATTTTAAAATATAATGTTTTCTAGTGAATAGAACCTAAATTACATTGTATATGGTATTTTAATGTAATATTGGAATTGTATTGATTTATAACGGTAGTTTCATGAAGTTTATGATTCTTTTGATTTAGAAAACATTGAATATATATATTGTATACTTAAAGTAGATATTTTGATAATATATATATATATATATATAAAATAGAATTTATTTATTAAATAGAAATCCCGTTTTTTCTTAAAATTGTAATACAAATTCCATCGAGACCGAATGCTCCTTGCGGAGGTCTGCATTTCGCTCTACTAGGCCTGAGGATGTGTGATAACCCGCACCATCCCGAACAGGGTTCCCCAAAATGGGTTGTAGAGGCGCATTTGCAAGGAATTAAGTAATACACTTTTTTAAAAACGGTTTTTGAATGTTTATGGTATTTAAATATAAACTCGTATTTTCCCACAAACTAATGTTCCAAAAGTCATCGTGCTATGTCAAAAATTTGTGTTGTGATGAGGTAGGTCATTACCTCGTGAGTTTTCTAAAGGTAATATGGGTAAAATGAATAAGCAATGTCGTATGTAAACATGATGGTATTTTACCGTAAAAATGGAATAGAAGTTGCTATACATATTATTTTGACATGAAACTTGTTCTAATGTGTTATTTAATGGTTAATAAACAGTATATAAAAAGATGGTAAATTTGTTATTAAGAAAAATTGCATTTTTGATGAAATTAGAATCGGAAGTCGAAATAACTTTGCTTTCGACGAGTTTTGAATTGAGGATGTTTTAGACTAGAATTAATGGAGGGGAGAGGGGACTTACTGATTGAAAATAAAGAGGGAAGATGGAGGAAGCTTTTAGAATCATTGGGGAGTCGTTTCGTCGCCGGATTCTTTACGAAATATCGCCGGAATTTCGACCTTTGCTAACTCCACTTGTACAACTTTGGACTTAGAATTTTTTAGAGTGTTTTGTATGGGATTTTTGAATGAGGAGGGGTAAAATGTTGTGTGGTATTTATAGGGAAAATTAGAATTTGGGTAATGAATTGAGAATTTGAAATGTGCATTAAAAAATAGATTTAAGAGAGGAATTATCACTCTCTGGATGAATGTAGAGAAATCAAACAACATTGGGGTAGTGGGGTAGGCGAAGGGGTGCTCGGGTTAAAAATCCAAAGCATTCCCTATGGATATGCCCGGCGGTGCCGGCCCCCTCAATACATCTCGCCGGTCCAATCCTGTAGGATGGGCTATGGATCTTGGCAACGTGTCCATGTCGCTTGGTATAACTCAGTGCTCATGTTTGATTTTGTTGTGACTTTTCATTTTACGTGTTTTGCACGTGTAAACTTTTGAGCTTCTAAAAGTTTAAAAGAAAAATCAATAAAAATAATATGTGGCGGGGGGGGGGGATTTGAACACAGGGGCTATGTCACAGCAGTGCAAGATTTTACCAATGAGCTACAAGTGTTTTCTTGCTGTTCAAAAGCAATTTCAATACTTATAGCATACACAGGATTGCAAATACTCCATTTATACATTAATTAGTAAACAATTTTCTGTACACTGAAACAGAGTTGTTACAGTTAAACACGCGAGCGCCCATATGCAAGGCATATGGGCTCCAAATTAGAGGAGCTGAATAAGCCTTACGTGTTAAACACGTGAGGGCACCTCTTTACGTAGAATTAAATTCTACTCAATGAACCGTTGGATCAAGGATCCAATGGTGGTTAAGCATAGAATTAAATTCTATTGAGAGGGATATTTTCTGTTAAAACAGAAAGTTGATGGATCAAAGATCCAAGGAGATGGAAAATATTTCCTGTATCTTTCTAAACAGAGAAAGATTATGCTCTGTTAAACCGAGCACCCTTAGATTAAAAATCCAATGGTGATAAAAATATCACTGTTTAATAGAATAAAATTCTATATATAGAAAATAATCCCCCAATCTTGTTAAAAACAAGAAAACAAACTCTGTAAAACAGAAGTCCTTGGATCAAAAATCCAATGGTGGGTAAAATTCCCCAAATAAATTTTGAGTCCAATTAAATCAATTGGAATCTCTCAATGAGAGATTTTCTCAAAACCAATTAACAATCTGCCTCCACTCTATAAAGGACCCGAGACTTCAAACCTCAACACACAGAGACAGAAAAGAAAGGAACCCCCGGATAAGCTTCTGCAAAATATAGTGAGCACTTGAAAGAACAGAGAATTTAATTCTCAAAGGAAGAAGACTCTCCTCCTTCAAAACATTCTAGGTAAATAAAAAATGAGAGATTAAAAGTATCCCTCTTGCTTAGTATAACGGATATAAGGATTTAACCCTTCATACAAGAACTTAGTTTTTCCTCTGGTTTGAGATTTACAAGAGCAAATCTCCCCACAAGTTGAGAATTTAATTCTCATTGGGAAGATTATGTTTTCAGACTCAAAACTTAGAGATAAGAACCAGGTTAAAAAGAAAAAGAAAGAAAAAGAAAAAGAACATATGTTGTGAGAATTTAATTCCCCCAATATTAGAGTTTAACCCTACATAAAGAACTTAGTTCTTATAAAAGTAAAAGAGAACTTAGTTTTCCAATAATAACAATGATAATAATTCAAGATCTTTAAAACAGAAATCTTGATGATCATCAATGACTAAAAAGTCATTAACAGAGATTAATATATCTGAAAACAAGACGAACTCGGCGTCTCACGTGAAACACACGTGAGTAAAAATTAGTGCTTAGCACTGTTATTTTGCCTCATGTGTTTCCCACGTGAATGTTTAAAACAAAAAGAAGAAAAACTAAAAACACGTCACGTGCTTCCCACATGAGTGACCAAAGAGCAGAGGAAAACCCCTCTGTGTTGGTTAGGCAACCACCAAATAAAGCAGCCCAACACAAAGCAATCACGTGAAATACACGTGAAACACTCTTGGAAACACAAAATCTGGCGTCTCACGTGTTTCACACGTGAGCCCCAGCTAAGTTCTTAGCACTTATGGCAAAAAGGAGGGTGAGAAAATAAAACCTGGAATCAATGCTCAGCACTCATGTGCTTCCCACATGAGTGCCATGCAAAGTGCTTAGCACTCCGTGATCAGTCAAAATGACTAAGTGCTTAGCCCTGTTTGGGCAGCACCTATATATGAGCGCTTCACGTGAAAAACTCGTGAGCGCAAGAAAGGATTGGTGCTCAGCACTATTCCAGTGCCCCCACGTGAAATACACATAAGCACTGCATATATTAGTGTTTAACACTACTGGGTAGCATAGAAACCCAATTTCAGCCCAAATTGGCTAAATTTCCAGAGAGTAAATCTCTTTGATTTTAAAATCAACCGAGCCTACATTGCTCATGATCTCCCAAATTGATTTTAGTCTTATACATGACTAAAGATCTGTTTTTGATGATATCCAAAACGATATCCATCCCACATCTCCTAAGATAATCTTAGTCTCAAATTTGACTAACGATTCTTAGGACGATTACCCATTTTTCCCTCAAATGCGGGATTTGGTTTAAGAGTACATCTTTTAACACCTCTGATACATGTCGTTATTATTTCTCAACGTCTTCAGAGAGGTGGCGGGTCCCGACGACCAACAACTTCTTTTACATTGATGCACTTCCAAATTGATGTGCATGCCTCAAATCGGATCGTGCCCCAAATTGAGCACATTACATATCACCATTGTTCACTTCGTCACGTAACAAATACACGTGTCCCTAAACTAATAGTCGCCTCAAAAACGGTGATAAAGGACCGGAATGTCCCTAAACTAACAGTCGCCTCAAAAACGATGATAATGGATCGAAATGTCTTTAAACTAATATTCGTCCCCAAAACGGGAATGTTGGACCGAAATCTCCTTAAACTATATCTCCCCCAAACACGGTGGTAATGGACCGTGATGTCCTTAAACTAAAATAATCGAGCCCTAAATGCTCATATGTTTAACTCGGTCTTAATCTCAATCTAGATTAACGATCCTTAAATAAACTAAACCCAAATCTAAAATATACGGATTTGGACTGATCCGCGCCCTACGGGCGACGAGATAAACTTGTCTCCGTATACAATCCACGGGCAACCTAAACAAACAAAAACACACACGACACGAAGTGAACTGCCGGAGCAGGAGAAAGTGGTTATCGCAATGCGGTAACGTAATTAACTGCATGGGCTTGCACCTGCAGGGAAGAGCGTCCCCACAATCAAAACCCCCTCATAAAACGAGGGGGAATCTGACGAAGTCCGCTACAACGGCCGCATCCGTCAAAACCTCCGATATATGGTGCCATAAATTAACTTGGTATCTTCGGAGAGGTGGACGGATAACTCTAAATAGCATCTGCCCCAAGATTCAAGCAAGACGATCCATCCCAGTTCGTCTCTGTTTCCAGCGGTAAACTGTTGGGTTGTGCCAGCGCCCCGGCTATCTACCGTGACCGTTTGCAGAACAAAAATTTTATAAACTGGTGCTAGAACAACCCTATAACCCGGATCTACCATAAACCTAAAGCTAGCAAACAAAAGAGGAGTTTTGAATGGTTATACCGAATGATCCGAGTTCTTCAGTCTTCAATCATCTTCCTAATCTCCTAGAGGCCATCATGATCAAACTTGATCGCCGGCCTCCCACCATCGAAGATGATCCACCTGAGAATTTGTAGTTCGAGCTCCAACCTCATAGCCGAGATAACTAGTGTACCTAGCTCGCTAAACTAGATAGCCTAGAGGATGTAGAGTCTAATGATGGATTAATTTGTCTCCAAACACTCTAGGTTTCTCAACACATGAGATATTTAGGGTGGAGGTAAAAGAAAAAGCTTGAGGAGGAGAGTGTGAAGCAACCATGAAAATGGCTAAGTGTTATAAACCCAAGAGAATGAATCAAGCCTCACAAAATGTCTCACAACACAAACAAATATCAAGCATGTTTCAATAGTGAATCCATGAGTCACCCCATAAGTCACCAAGTGAGCCATGCTAGATAAAAGCCAAATAACACATCATCCCCTCCACCTCATTAACCATTTAATCTAAATGGTTATAACAAAAATGAGGTGACATCTTCTAAAAGCACCTTATAATAAATTACAAGAATACCCCTCATCCGTATATACATATCCGTATCCGTATTCTGAAAAATTTGAATACAAAGAGACGAAAATAATCCAATAATATAATACTAGGATCCGGCTTAAACCAAAGCCTATTAGTATTATCCGTCCGAATCATGATACGTGCACAAGTGCACGTATATGATTGAACCCTGCCGTAAAACCATACGGCCTCTACATCGTTTCGCCCGAAGCAGGGAAAGTCTTTGTGTGGGACTCTAAAGATTCGTCAATATGCTGGTAGTGGGTTTAACTACAAGCACGTCAGCGACACTAGCTATACGTAACGGCTACCCAAGTATTGAGCGAAAGGAAGGCCGACGAGCAAACTCATCCGAACCCCTACTGAGCTTGTCCATGACAATCTCCGTACAGTCCGGTCCGTTCATCTAAGAGATCGCATATCGAGTCTAGGGAGGTGGATAAAGTCAGACCCCTAATAACGCGATATTTCATGTCGATATGAAGCCCATCACCAACTGAGAAACTATTGATCCAAATCAGTAATTCTCGACTATCTTGGCTAAGAATCTCCGGTGATGGCCACCCGTGCACTACACGACATCAACCCCTAATACCGGGAGAGACAAATCCCCGAAAATCCGCTCACCGCCTCCATGTGGCTCGGGACTGTACCCAACTAAAACCTGTTTGCACGACTCCTTTGAGCCATGGCAGGGTAGTAATCAAAGCACAGTGGGAACTCACACGAGACAAATGACGATCTCAGATCAACAGACTAAGCTGTACACATGTCACCTGGGAACTGCTATATGACAATAAGTATACTACCAACTCTCATGTTCCCGGCGAGTCCGTCCTGTGTACTCATAACCCAATGAACACCTGTATACTATCTTAGGTGACTAACTGACACTAATGGCTTGTGAGACCAGCCACTGCCCCTCGTCGGGGTCTCGATAAGTACACACTACTCTGGAGTATCAATACCCAGTCTCGATACTCTCACGACTAGGGAAATTTAAGGATCTGCTTATAAACGACCCAGCTCCCATGTATATGATCGCCATCATAATGCTGGTAGTCAAGCAAGAATCCTATGGGCTCTATCAACATGTAATAGTGATCTGTAATACCACATAATGCATGTACATGATGATAAAAACAATTCAGATAGCATACTATCATCTTGAGTAAGTCTGTTCTATCCGTATAGGTGCCTCCTCAATCATCATAATCACCTGCCTGTGATTACAATAATTGCCTTGAGGGCACTATAGCCAACAATCTTCCACTTGCACTTAAGACTAATAATTGCGGTGTCGCATACTCATAACCCGTGTGATACCGAACACCCAACTTCTCTACTAATCAGTCTCGCAAAGCTCGTTTGTGAAACTATTGCGTTCGAGAAATAGCCTCAGTGAGTGGATCCGCTCCAATGTTTCTATCTTTATATCTCTGTATATCTCAACTTCGTGGAGAATGACTATCTTCCAAAATGAGCAATACCTGTCTTAGAATTTTTCTGGATATCTGATGGGACCTAGTTCACAAATGAACTACAAATCCAACAAACTTCTTAGGCTGTATCATCCACTGAGTTTAATCAGTATTCAGCGCCATGCCTTCTTCAGTATCCGCTTGGACCTCCTGTTCAACATACAGCCCCTCAAAAGAGGAAAAACAATAGCTCTGACAGTCACTCTGTCATCCCAGTCACTTTGGAAGCCAGAAATGATAACCGCCTCCTGAAGGAGGTTGCCGTTACCATATACCAAGAATATGCACTTATGTTCATAACTGCTTCCCAATGTTTCTCCAGGATTGGATTAATATATACTTATTGCAGTCTGTGCAAAACCAATATCTGGTGTTGTGCTTGACATCTCATGATTGACTCAATTGCCTAAGCAAGTGATATTCCAATTATGCAAATCCATCTCTTCATCAGTCTAAAAGACATCTCTTTAGAGAGGGTGACTCCATCACCTGCGGGTATACCAACAAGCCAGGAGTCGTCCATTCTAAAACACTTTAGAATAGTGTCAAGTACCCAAATTGGGACACTTCCCAAATCTAGATCTAAAACCATAGATCTAGTCACTAGAATCCCTGATATTTTATCCATATCCTATATGGAGAAACCACCTTGTGACAACCACAATATAACCGATCGTAGTATAAGAAGATCTCTTCCTATTAAGTGCTTTTCATCCAAATATCAGGACATCACTTCCTACTACCTTCTTACCAGATCCATCTCTTATTCTGATGAAGTCAAACTCTATGACTGTTATATAAAAAATAGATGATCTATCTCCGCTATATCTGCTTTAGTCTATAAATAGATATAAGCTACTTGCCCACTATGCTTCCACTGCTCCCACTGACTACAACAACCCTCTGGCAGAGTCATATACACGTGCACTTCTAAAGCTAGTTTAGAACGATGTTATACTCATCCTCCTGCCAGACCTCATAGTCTAGAACAGCAATAGTGGCAGGTTTGGGTAATCAAAAACCTCTCTGCCACCGTCTTCGAGAAGACCGAAGTACCTCTCGGGTGCCTGAGGTTACCTACCAAATCTGCGGAGTGGCTAATGGATCGTCGAAACCAATTGAATTTTTAGGTTCTACTAAATTTTCAGGAATCGATTGTGGTTCTGGAATCACTTCCAGTTCTACCATACTCTCACTAATGTTTTCTGAAAAGAATCCATTTTACTAAAACTGGTGGCGAGTCAAGAACAATAAAACTATTGATCTTCCAGATGGTAGAATGTTATCCCTCGTCAAAGCCCGAGATAACCTATAAACTGCCATTACTGAAACGTGCCTTGAGTTTGTCCAGATTCTGGTTTTAAGTATCAGCCGGACAACTCCATATACCTTAACATCATTAAGATATGAATCCATTCTATATATCCAATATAAAAACAAAAGCACTAATTTAATTGGAACCAGATTCAAAAATCATACAGCCGTTTCCAGCATATATCAACCAAATGGAAGAAGGCCATACGACATTACCCATGCAGGAATACATCCACATATGAATAACCTGAAAGAGAAGCAAGTTCTCAAAACTATACTTACAATGGAATACCAAACACAAGTATCTACATCTTCGATCACCTTGAGGAATCCTTATACTTGCAACATATGGTTCTCTACTTTATTCTTATACCTATAACTTCTCAAAATTTGGACCCTGTATTTCAATGAAATACTTGTCTAAAACCAGAGAAGTCACGAGTAAACAGAATATAGTACGAGTACCAATCCCTTTGTCCTAACGGATATCGGACAACATACAATACTTTGTATAAGTCCACTAAGTTCAATAACTCAAACCCTATGCGTCGTAGGTTGAAAACTGTACTATGGTTAAGAAGAATTGCACCGTTGTTGAATACACCTTACCTAACCATCAACTGATATAGGTAAATGTCATAGACATAATTTCAAAATGTTATATCTCAGTTTATAAAATAAACGTACAGATATATCAGTTTGAAATTGGTGCATAACGACGGATATTCAAAACCAAATATTTGCCGTCAGGCAAAACCCAGGTGATTTCCTCAAATATCATCAATTACAAAGAATTCCAATATATATAGAGGATCTAATCACCCAATTCCCAATATCTTACTCCGACTCACCATCTATAACGTCATACAGATGTAAGAATCAAATCTGGTAAATACATACCGTGGAGTCAAAATCTATTTGGGAAAACAGTTTTCAAATAACACCGCACAATAAAACTGAAACATGAAAATGTTTCGATGGGGTAAGCGGGTATTCCTAGTAATGCATCTTCCACTATCCAGATTCATGACTGTAACCGTATATTTCCTTCTCCAATCCCTTTATATGTCTTCACTTATTACCTTCTGTACACCATGTTGGGTTACGACAGCGCCCCGGCCATCAAACCGTGGCCAAATGCGGAATAAAAATTTACTAAACTGGCGCTACCATTACCCGATACTCGGACCTACCTTAAACCCTAAACTAGCAAGTAATATAAAGAAGTTAGAATGGTTATACCGAGTTGATCCGTGTCTTTCGGTCTTCAACCATCATCCCTAATCTCCTAGAGGCTCCTTGATTAAGCTTGGTCGCCGGTCTCCCTCCATCGATGATGATACACCCGAGAGATATAGTTGAGGCTCTAGCTTCACATAAAGGATGCAAGTGAAGCAACTAGGATTTCTAGGATGCTACTCTAAAAAGCCTAGGATGTAGTGAGTGTAATCAAAGTGTTAACTATCTCAAAACAATGAAGGTGGAAGCAACTATGGAAAACTAGAAAGGAATGAAGAACAAATGGTGAGGAGAGAGCTCAAAGCTCAAGTGTAGAAAAACAAGCATGCACAAAATCAAAATGAGCTCACCCATGAAAGAGAAAATAGCATGCTTGGTTTTGTAAATCTTTTGTTTTATTTTATAAATTCTCCCATGCTTGAATAGTGAACACAAATGAATTAAAAATTCATTTATGTGCACTAAGCAAGCATGGTTCTCACCATACCCCATCATGCTAATATCCACCTCATTTACCATTTTCTATAAATGGTCAAATCCAAAAATGAGGTGGCCACCTTCTAGAATGTTTTCCGGTAAAAAATACGGATTACATTCTACTGTATATATATCTGCATTCGTACCGAAATACGAATACCCAAAGAGATAGAAAAACACAAAGAATATAATACTAGAATATACGTATCGAAATACATACCGTAAATTATTAAATCAATACCTGATTTAATAATCTGGCTCAAACCCGAGCTGGCTAGTATTATCAATTGTTCGATCGAAAGTCCGGGTACAAAGTACATCAATCGATTGGAACCCTACACGTATCCAATACGGCTACTACATCATTTCGCCAGAACCAGGGAAACCCTCTGTGTGGGACTCTAAAGACTCGTCAATACGCTGGCAGTGGGTTTAACCACAAGTACGTCAACGACGCTAGCTGTACGTAATGGCTATCCAGGTATTGAGCGAAAGGGAGGCCGCCGAGCAAACTCATCCCGAACCCCTACTGAGCCTGACAGTGACAATATCCATCCAGTCCAGTCTGTTCGTCTAAGAGTATCGCATTTCGAGTCTAGGGGGTGGATAAAGTCAGATCCCTAACAACGCGACATTTAGTGTCGACATGAAACCCATCACCACCTGAGAAACTATCAATCCTGGATCGGTAATTCTCTTCCACCGTGGCCACGGATTTCTGGTGATGGCCACCCGTGCACAATGCGATATCAACCCCCAATACCGGGATAGACGAATCCCTGACGATCCGATCACTGCCTCCATGTGGCTCGGGACTGTACCCAACTAAAACCTGTTTGCACGACTCTTTTAAGCCATGGTAGGGTAGTAATCAAAGCACAGTGGGAACCACACAAGAAAAATGACGATCTCAGATCGACAGACTAACCTGTACACATATCACCTGGGAACTGGTATCTGACAATAGGTATAATACCAACTAGCACGTTCCCGGCGAGTCCGTCCAGTGTACTCATAACCCAATGAGCACCTGTATACTATCTTAGGTGAACTAACTAACACCAATGGCTTGTGAGACCTGGCCACCGCCCCTCGTCGGGGTCTCAATCAGTATGCACTAGTCTACACTGGAGTATCGATGCCCAGTCTCGATACTCTCACGACTAGGGACATTTAAGGATGTGCTTATAGACCCCCAGCTCCCATGTATATGATCGCCATCATAATGCTGGTAGTCAAGAAAGAATCCTATGGGCTCTATCAACATGTATATGATGATAAAGACAAACCAGATAGCATACTATCATCTCGAGTAAGACTGTTCTACCGGTATAGGTCCTCCCTCAATCATCATAATCACCTGTCCGCGACTATGATAATTGCCTTGAGGGCAATATAGCCAACAATCTCCCACTTGCACTTAAGGCCAATTATTACGGTGTCGCATACTCACAGATCGTATGACACCGAACACCCAACTTCTCTACTAATCAATTTCGCAAAGCCCGTTTGCAAAACTATTGTGTTCGAGAAATAGCCTTAGTGAGTGGATCCACTCCAATGTTTCTTTCTGTATCTCTCTATACCTCAACTCCGCGGAGAAAACTATCTCCCGAAATAAGCAATACCTGTATTCGAATTTATCTGGATATCTAATGGGACCCAGTTCACAAACGAACTCCAAATCCAGCAAACTTCTTAGATTGTATCATCCACTGAATTTAATCAGTATCCTGTGCCATGCCTTGCACAGTATCCGCTTGGACCACCTGTCCAACATACTGCCCCTCAGAAGAGGGAAAAACTATAACTCTGACAGTCACTCTGTCATCCAGGTCACCTTGGAAGCCTGAAATGATAACTGTCTCCTGAAGGAGGCTGCCATTACCATATCCCTAGAACATCCATTTATGTTCATAAACTGCTTCCCAACGTTTCTCCAGGATTGGATTAATATATCTTCATTGCATCTAGTGTAAAAACAACATCTGGTGTGGTACATGACATTTCATGACTAACTTAATTGCCTAAGCAAGTGATATGCTAATCATGCAGATCCCTCTCTCCTTTAGTTTGTAAGACACTTTTATAGAGGGTGACTCCATCACCTGCAGGTACATCACCATATCAGGAGTCGTCCTTTCTAAAATATCTTTAGAATAATGTCAAAGTACCCAGATTAGGATACTTTCCAAATCTAGATCTAAAACTATAGGTCTAGTAACCAGAAATCCTGATATTATATCCATATCCTATGTAGAGAAACAACTGTGTGACAACCATAGTATAACCGATCGTAGTATAGGAATTTCACTTCCTATAAAGTACATATCATCCCAAATACCATGACATCATACCCTACTACCTTCTTACCTGATCCATCTCCTATTCTGATGAAGTCAAAATCTATGACTGTCACTTTAAAAATATATGATTTATTTCCGCTATACTTGCTTTAGTCTATAAGTAGACATAAGCTACTTGTCTTCTATGCTTCCGCTGCTCCCACCGACTACAACAACCCTCTGGCAAAGTCATACACACGTGTGTTTCTAAAGCTAGTTTAGAACGACGCTATACTCATACTCCTGCCGGGTCTTATAGTCTAGAACAACAGCAATGGCAAGTCTGGGTAAACAAGAACCTACCTGTCACCATCTCTGAGAAGACCGAGGTACCTCTCGGGTGCCTAAGGTTACCCACCAAATCTGTGGAGTGGCTAATGGAACGTCGAAAACAATTGAATCCTTAGGTTCTATTAAATCTTCAATGATCGTTTGTGGTTCTGCAATCACTTCCAGTTCTACTATACTCCCACTTATGTTTTCTGAAAAAGTCCATTTTACTAAATCTGTGTCGAGTTAAGAACAATGTAAATATTGATCTTCCTGATGGTAGAAAGTTAACCCTCGTCAAAGCCCGGAATAACCCACAAACAACCATTACTGAAACGTGCCTTGAGTTTATCCGGATTCTGGTTTTAAACATCAGCCGGACAACTCCCTATACCTTAACATCGTCAAGATATAAATTGATTCTATATACCATATAGAAACAAATGCACTAATTTAATTGGAACCAGATTCAAAAACATGCAGCCGTCTCCAGTGCACATTAACCAAATGGAAGGAGGCCATTCAGCATTACTCATCTAGGAGTGCATCCATATATGAGTGACCTGAAAGAGAAGCAAGTTCTCAAAACCATTACTATCAACGGAATACCAAACACAAGTATCTACATCTTCGACTTCATCGAAGAATCCTGATACTTCCAACAAATGGTTCTCTACTTTATTCTTATACCTGTAATTTCACAAAAATTGAACCTTGTACTTCAACGAAATATTTGTCTAGAACTAGAGAAGTTATGAGTAAATAGAATATAGTACGAGTACCAACCCCATTGTCCTAATGGACACTGGACAACATACAATACTTTGTATAAGTCCCGTGAGTTCAATAACTCAAACCCTGTGCGTCGTAGGCTAAAAAACTGTACTATGGTTAAGAAGAATTACATCGTTGTTGAATGCACCTTATCTAATCACCAACTGATATAGGTAAATTTCACAGACATAATTTCAAAAAGTTATATCTCACTTTATAAAATAAACGTACAGATATATCAGTTTGAAATTGGTGCATAATAACAGATATTTAAAACCAAATATTTACCATCCGGCAAAATCCAGATGATTTCCTCAAATATCACCAATTACAACGAATTCCGATATAATGAGGATCTAATCACTCAATTCCCAATATCTTACTCCCACTCACCATCCGAAATAACATACAGATGTGAGAAACTGATCTGGTAAACACATACCCTGGAGTTAGATTCCAATTGGGAAAACAGTTTTCAATTAATATCGCACATTGAAACTGAAACATGAAAATGTTTCAAAAGGGGTTAACTGGTATTCCTAATAACGCCTCTTCCATTATTCTGATTCATGACAGTAACCATATACTTACCCGCCCTCACTCCAATCCCTTTATTATGTCTTTACTTATTATCTTCTGTACACCTTCTTTAGGCTAATTGGTTTTCTTCCTTTCTTACCCTTTGGCACCAGCCTAAGATTTGGAAGAAGACTATCCAATAAGCGTAATAGGTGTACACTCCTTATGCCAGGAGCCCTCGCAACCTGAGAGAAGGTAATAGGAAGAGACATCTGAATAATCCTATTCTTTTTCTCCAGAACCGGAAACCATCCTCAAATCTGGAACAAGTTCCTTCGAGTTCGTATGTAACTATATGATGGCATATCCAATAGGAGTGGATATCCATAGTGATACGGAGTGTTTTGGAGAAATCCAAAGTGGATGTGGGAGTGGCAGGGGTATACACGTTTTTGTCATGAATGATGGTGGTCGCAATTTTCTTTGCCCTTAATCTAATCCCTTTATATGTCTTTACTTATTACCTTCTGTACACCAAACTTAGGCTTAATTGGTTATCTTCCTTCTCTACCTTTCGACACCTGCCTATGGTCTGGAGGAAGACTATCCAATAAGCTCAATAGGCGTTCCCTCTCCTAATCCTAGGAGCCCTCACAACCTAAGAGAAGGTAAAGGGAAAAGACAACCGAATAATCCTATTCAATCTCTCCAGAACCAGAATCCATCCTCGAATTTGGAACAAGTTCCTTCGAGTTCGTATGTAACTATACAATGAATTTATTCAATGGAAGTTGATGTTCGTTGTGATACGGGATGTTCTAGAGAAATGCAAAGGTGATATAGAAGTGACAATGATATATGTGACACCGTGCCATTCCAAAAGCCAAAGTGTTTTAAGAAGGTTCAGTTAACTTGGTTCATAAGTTCTAGTTTAGGGTCGGGCCATGGTCGCTACCTAAGAGAGAGAGAAAAGAAACACTCAGCGTGCACTCTAACCTTGATCAAAATGGTTATTTATTTATCTAATCAGGATGGCTCCCGTTGTTTCCTCGAATTCTCCTCCAAACCCAAAAGGAGAATTAGTCGGAATCACCCGAGGAGGAATCCTACTCATCAGTGGGAATCGGGATCCAACTATCATCACATGATAACTTGATGGAAGCCACTCAAGTCACTACACTCCAGAAGGTATGCGCATGCATGGCAAGTTTCCTGTATGTTTGAAACTCCCGATGTGTGTTTTTACCTCTAGGACCCAAGTGACCTTGACGGAGTCAACAAATCAAAGAGTCCTAGTCAAGTTCAACCCGTCATGATCTTGATTGCATTACCCATCCGCACGAGCCCCTGACGGAGTCAACAAGGCCGCACGACTGTCCTAACCAATCGCATATCCATGCTACAAACAAGCACCATTCAGCTACCGCACACTACGCCTTGACGAAGTCAACAAACGTAGCACGAATACTAAGTACCACCTGAAAGAAATGACGGAGGGCTACGGCTGGTTTTTTGCGAAAAACCTTTAACGTAATAAACTTGATATCGTTGAAATAATCCAAGTGGTTTTTACAAATATATAGTGGCAAAAACTTTTGCTAAAGAGGTCACTCCCGGTGAAGGGATCTCGGCTCTTTCCTCGTCGAATGAGGTGCGGGATATTCCAAACCGAATACCACGATATAAAGCAAAAATAATCGACTATAGTGAAGTTATTACGTTGACACAAACTTTTACTCAAGGGGTCACTCCCGATGAAGGGATCTCGGCCCTTACCCCGTCGAATGAGGTGTTGGATATTCATAACCGAATACCACTGTGCAAAGCAAAAGAGAACGTCTGTAATATCAGTTTTAAAAAACTTGGTTCCAACAACATCATTTAGGTTTGTTTTATCCTTGCATTGATAAGAATCAACGCAGTCCCATCAATTAATCACACAAGAAAAGAACGAAAATAAAATGTACATATATGACATCCGCATTCGCCACTGGGTCCCATCATCACCCGTTAGGTTACTTAACTAACGACAGAGCGGGGACTGGGATAGCGTGGATGCAAAACATATAAAACATCTACTAGTATATATATAAATATATATAACAATCGTCCCAGGTATGATATAAAGCAACATCACAGAAGCATCACAGAATGGTGGATAATCTTGGAGCCCCGGGTTTCACTTGAGCCGCAAATGAGATCCGACGTTCCATGTTGTGTGGATAAGCTATGCAATGAAACCTAGACCCTTATGAGCGCGGCAATTTACCCGCCAAAACCAGAAGTGAGGCAACCCCCTTCAACAACGTGAATGGGCCACCCAGCACTTCACGAAATCCGGTAACTTGAGCACCCCTCCTGGGTCAACCTATACCCCCTACGAGTGTGGCGAATAGCCCGCCAATTCTAGAGTAAGGTCCCTTCCGTCTCAACGCCATGAGATGCGGACCCGTTGCTCTT